>OX244031.2:19763185-20997352 GCA_945859785.2 Tridacna gigas
ACACAATCAAAGACAAATTTCATTGTTTGTGTCACATTTATTTTGTCATCTACAAATGATTTCATTTTGGATAAGCCTAACATTTTGCAGCTTAGCTATCAGTTAACTGAATGGTGTTGTAAGCCACTTTCAAAATTACAGTTTACTGATTTTTTTTTTCAGTACTTACTTCTCATGAATTTTTTATCTCTCTATCTGTAACACCTATATAAAACATGCAGTCTGATCATTGATCTACACTGTCTGCTTTGCTGAAACATTAGGGACAATAACAACCATGAAATTGCAATAATCTGGGTATTATCCTAGATTGAAAATGTCTGCTGGGTTTACTCGGCTCTTTACAGGTTAAAGTAGATTTCCACTGTGTTCAAGGATGACTATTGTCATTCATAAGTCTCAAATAGCAGATAGTGTAGATCTAAGATCAGACTGCATTTTCTGTCTGATCATGATCAGTGGCATCCACAACAGCTACATAAGTTGTCACTGGTAATTAACGAGTTAAACAACCAAATGTTTTGTACAGGGGTTAATTGATGATCATTGTTGGAATTCTCTTACCTCACTTATCATCATAATTTAAGTCAGAAGTTTCACTTAAAACCTGTCTAGCTCTAGACGGTACTTCATTCTGTACTCTATGAATTCACTCCCATCAGCTTTTTTAACAGTGTACCAAACAGCAAATTTTGGACTAGAACAAATCGAAAGTGCAGACAACAATTCATTAGTTTTTCAAATTATGATATTCGTTCTTGAACAAGGAAAAACAATGTGGGAGAAGGTGAAAATGCTGGTTTAACCAGCATTTTCTCCTTTACCCTTAATGTTTTCAAAAGGCTCTTTCTTTAAGGTCATTAAAACTCAGGATTGTGTGGTTCCTTTCAATTTCATGAACTTTTTCATCTTGTTGGGTTGACCCTTTACCATACAATCCTGAGTTTTAACAGCCCTGGGGAAAAAGAGAAGACTGTGGGAAAAGGAGAAAATGCTGGTTACCCATATCTTCACCTTTTTCCATAATTTTTACTAAAGCGTTTATGATCCACTGGGGTTCCTTAAAACTTGGGCTGCTTTATTTGAATCACATTTCATTAATCAACTGCCAATGCTCTCAATTCGGACAAGTCTAGTCTAAAATATTGTCATCTGATAAATAGTTAAATTCACAGCACTTTTGATTATTACGGTGTACTCAAAAAGATATTAGTAATCCAGAACTAGAACTGTCGCAAAGCAGACAAATACCCCCATCAGCACCTTGTCACTGAAGCAGCACAATCAGAGAACAGAAATGATTTTCACAACACAGTTCACCCGTGACCTTGACCTTCAACCCCAAAACAATAGGGCACTTCCTTGGGTCATGAGCAATGCTTGTACAAAGTTTCATGGTCCTAGGTCAAACAACCATTGAGATAGAGCACAGAAATAATTTTCAAACAAAGTTCACCTGTGACCTTGACCCTTGACCCAAGTGACCCGAAAACAATAGGGCACCTCCGTGGGTCTTGCGTAACATTTGTATTAAGTTTCGGGAAACTAAGTCAAGCAGATTCCGAGTTTCAACATGGGAACAAAAACATGGACAGACTGATGGATGGATGGATGGACAGACAAAATGAAACAAGTAAATGCCAGGTACCTATTTTGTAGGTATAATAATAATATCAAAGTTGAAAGATTTACTGTAAACAAAAGCACTGCATGTGGATGCCAACATTTATCTGCAGTTGCTTTTAGAAACGGATTGATTTTTAGTGAAAATATTAGATCGAACAAAAGGCATACCTGTGTCAAAAATATTACGACATTTACTTGTCCCTGTTATATGGGTTCCCCTTTTGATAGTTAACAACTAGTCCAAGTTTGAAGTAAATATCTTCAATAATGACAGAGATATAAGATGTCAGTTTTTGCACAATGATGCACACAACTACGGGGTTGCAACAATATCTCTATGTTTCTTCGAAAACAGCCGAGCTAAAAATACTGGACAAGCCAAAAGTAGTTTATAATTTGACTGCCACTGTATCCAAATTTACTTTGGACTGAGCTTTAGGCATCATAAGATGCTTTGACTAGATACACTATTACATAATTGCTGTATCTCTCTTTTTGTCATATTGTTTTGCTTCATTATTAACCTAAATAAACATTCAAGGCAAAATTAAAAACCCAAAAAATGTTACTTCAAACTTACTTTTTTGGAGAACAATATCTCCTTTACAGACAGTGTTGATCCAAGATCAGACTGCATGTTTTGTGCAGTCTGATCTTGATCTACACTGTCCGCAGATGGTCAGTGAGTCACACTTAGCAGCCCAAGGATTAAAATGTCTGTTTCATTAACTCTTTATCAAACCACAAAATTTTAGACTTGTCCAAATCCAAAGCAGTAAACTGTTGCAGACAACAAAATGAAAGTGACTCCAAAATTGGAATTCGCTTCAGGAAGGGTAGAAAACATTCAGGGAAAGGAGAAAACGTTGGTTACCAGCATTTTCTCCTTTTCTGGCAATGTTTTCAAAAGCCTACCTGCTCAGGGACCTTAAAACTTAGGATTATGTGGTAAAGGGCTAATAACAATGCTGAACTTGGACCAAAAATGCAATTAAGGACTATTTACTAAAGTTTATGGGAATATTAGAAAGCTTGAGTAGGACAGATCTTTGGCAAAGGGCTTCAACATGGCTTTGGAAGTAGGCAATTTAACCCTTTACCATACAATCCTGAGGTTTAACCACCCTAACGTAACTGGTAACTAGCATTTTTCTCCTTTTCTCACAATGTTTTCTACCATTCCAAAACTAATTTTAATTTTCCTGTCACATATTTTTTTTGTTTCTGCTAATGCTTTCAATTTGGACTAGTCTAAAAATTTGTTGTTTGGTAAAGAGTTAATTGCATACATAATTTAACTCTTTACCAAACAACGACATTTTGGGCTTGTCCAAATCCAAAGCATTCACAGTTTACGAATAAAATGCCGCTCAAACAGCTAGACCTGTTACGGAAATGGTAGTACAGACTGGGGCAAAAAGGAGAAAAATGTTGGTTACCGGCATTTTCTCCATTTCCCACAATATTTTTTAAAAGCCTTCTTTATCAGGGCTGTTGCTATTTGGTAAAGGTTTAAGACAAATCAAGAGGACCTCTTTCTCCTTTTCCCACAAAGTTTTCTAACCTTTAAGAGAAATCATCAAATTAGCCAAATTTGATGTGTCGTCTTCAAATGCTTTCAATTGGGAGTCTAAAATTGTGCCATCTGGAAAAGAGTGTACTTTTTACCTGATGATAACATTTGAAACTTGTCCAGTTTGAAAGCATTTACAGTCAACACATTCCATAAGGCTCAAACATTGGAATTTGTCTTTGAAAGAGTAATAAAATAGCATTGTGGGAAAAAGGAGAAAATGCTAGTTACCAGCATTCTCCTTTTCCGACAATATTTGCAAGTCATTAATTTTCCTCAGAGTTGTTAAAACTCAAGATTGTGTGGTGAAGGGTTACATACAAAACTTCAACCGATTGATTGACTGTATTGCACTTAACACTGTTTAAAAAATTATTCCATTTAATGCAGCGGTCAATGCCCCTATCCATGCTTTCCGAAAGTTTCATTTACCTTAGTATTTTGCACATCATTCTTTCAAAGCCACTGGCTACATTTCCGCATAACCATTGTTCAAACAATGATCAGTTGTGAGAGAGGAATGAACCCTGTCACAATGACTATCATCAATCCGCAGAAAGAATTTGGCCCAGTTGAGGATTTGAACCACCCATCCCTTTTCTCAAGTCCTGTAAACGATCAACTGCACTACTGGGGCTTGGCCCAAAACTTCATAGCACATAAGGCTTCAAATATGAGATCCAGACCATTCTTCTTATACTGTATTTCCTATTCCAACATGACACATGAATTTGACTCTATAAATACAGTGCAACGGAAGCGTGGCAAAATTGACATCATTCTATAATTATAATGTGACATCATCCTTCGTAAAGTAAGTCACCCATGACTGTTCAATGTCTCCACCCTCAGATATTTTATCAATAAAAATCAACTGATGTGAAAAAGTCGCCATTTTCTGCTACTCAACCAAAGAGGAAGGAAAACCTCAAGGATTTACCAATATTTACTGGTTCTGATAAAATCTGACTACAATGGAATTATTTGAAATGTTACCAGTAAACATGTGTTAATCAGGTAGGTGTCTTTTCATCTTAAAGATTAACACCAAAATTGGCTGGTGTTGCAATGGAAATGGGATTGGGAGCCAGTGGGGTAATAAGCATTTGAAGCGCCTGCAACTCTTAATTGTTGAGGATACATTTATTCTTCTTTGTTGTTTGAAAGGCAGAAAATAAGATAGTAAAAAGGTGCGGGTTTTTTGTTGTTTGATGCTCAAGGTTTTATTGAAATTCTATTTTTTTTCCTATACCGAGTGGGCAGTGGGGTTTCGTTTTGGTTAGAAACTGGAACAGCTATGGTTTACTCAAGGTCATTAATATGATACGCTTTTGTATACTCCGCATTCGCTTTTGTATACCGAAGTGTGAACTAGTTTTCCTTTGATTCAGTGTTAGTCATGTTAGAATCAAAATATATCACCTGAGTAGTTTATTCATTGAACTTCATAACTCATTGCACAACCATGGTTTATTGAAGAATAAACCACAATAGAAAGAAGTTTATTTCTTAATTTACTTCTAGCCATCACCTTGATCACTTTGTGATCAGGAGAGCCACAATATCTGGTTTTGATGTACCAAGTCAATAAAACATGCACTTTTTACCAACTGACGTACTCAAGAAGTTCCATTAAGTGTTCAGGATCAATATTCAATAACTTGTTAAAACCCAAAATATGCTTTGAAGTGCAATATGTAACTGATGTTACATGTATTTATTAGCCCAGTTTAGACTCATTTACCGAATTTGTCTGTTTCTCTGTATGGCGTTTAAACTTTTACCGGACAATCCCTAGTTTTAACGACCCTGATGAAGAAGGCTTTTGAAAACATTGTGGGAAAAGGAGAAAATGCTGGTAACCAGCATTTTCTCCTTTTCCCACAATGTTTTCTATCCTATCAAAGACAGAAATCATTATTTGCACTACATTTGTCATCTGCAAATGCTTTCAATTTGGTCGAGTCCTAAATTTTGTCCTGTGATAAAGAATTTACCCCTTACCACACAATCCGGACTTTAAATGACTCTGAGGGAAAAGCCTTTTCCCACAATGTTTTGTATCCTATCAAAGACAAAATCTATCATTTGAGCCACATGTAGATTGTCTGCAAATGCTTTCAATTTAGACGAGTCGGCATTTTCATAGTGGGTAAACAGTTAAGGCTGTTCTCTACATTTCAGTTATGTCATGGTGGCCAGCACACCTATCCATGCTTTCCTGAGTTCCTTATACCAGTACTTCGCACAATAGTCTTCCAAAGTCACTGGCTGCTTTCCCATATAAGTATCATTGAAAACAGAGAGAAAGAAAGGAATAAAACCTGACGCAATGACAATCATTATACACATAATCTAACAAAGGAAATTCACTACAAATCTTTCGTAGGAAGTTTTATGCCTTACAGCGAAGAAAGCCATTTTTATGCCCCTGACAGGTTTGAAAACATTGAAGACAAAAAAGAGCATTTTTACATAATATGTTGTATCATTCTGTAAGTTTTCCTTTACCAACCAATCCCGTGTCTTAACAACTCAAAAAGAAGCCTTTAGAAGCCATTGTAGGAGAAGAAGAAAATGCTGATAACCAGCATTTTCTTCTTTTTCCATACTGTTTTACACACTTTCAAAGACAAACCCTGTCATATGAGACATTTTTAATTTTTTGTATGCCTATGCTCTCAATATGGATTAGTCTGATATTTTATCAACCTGTACAGACTTAACCCTTTACCACATATTATGGGTTTTACAAACCCTCAGAAAGAAAACTTTTTAAAATATTGTGGGAAGAGGATAAAATGTTGGTGACCAGCATTTTCTCCTTTTCCCATAATCTTTTCTACCCTTTCAAAGAAAGATTTCACCGTATGTACCTCACTATGGAATGCCATAGCAGAAAATATTCAAGATATAAAAACACTATCAAGATATTTAAAATATTCAATCAAGATAGTCGCAGTTATACCAAAATGATATATAAATTTGATATATGACAGCAAAATTATCATATCAAAACATAAAACCACTTCAAGACAAATAAATACAGTAAAACTCTGATATAGCGAATTTCACGGGACCGTCAGATTTAATTCGCTATAAGCATAATTCGCTTTATTGATTGCACGAACTTCGTTATATTTCGGGACTCAAAGGTGGACACATGTACCTGCAGTCTAACATTTATTTACCAGAAAAATGTTTTTCTAATATACTTCGACAAATATGTGTTATATTTATAGTATCCAATGACATTTATGACAGGTAGGAAAAACTAGTAGCCGATTTCGTATTTATTTAATTGAGTGAGCGATGTTAATCATTCAAAACACATTTTATACCGGTAGGAATTGAAAGCATTTGCAGACGACAATTTTCTACTTGTGGCAAATTATACCTTACCACGATAATTATCGATCGATAACGCAGTCAGTTTATGTTGTGTAGATCAACGCCTCTAGCATTAACGTGTTAATTGGGCAAGCAGGAAGGTGTGAATAACTGACTTGGTAATTAAAGACCCTCAGATGCGACTTCAGTGTAACCAAGGTATTTTCAGTTGAAATGGATATCTGCGGACCTGATTTTTGATTCGCAATATCCGAAAATTCGTTATATCCAAATTCGTTTTAACAATTAATTTTTACAAAGGCGAAAGAAGGTTTTTGCCGGGGAATTGATTTTGATTCGTACTAAGCGAAAATTCGCATTATCAGAGTTCGTTATAATTAAGTTTTACTGTATACTTCAAGATGTAAAAACAGCATCAACATTTTAAAAACCACACCAAGACAAATAAATATACTTCAAGATGTAAAAACAGCATCAACATTTTAAAAACCACACCAAGACTCACGTGACCAATCAAGACTCATGTGACCACAAAATCCACGACGTCATCACTTGGCGAAAAGAACGTACACACACTGCTGCTGTTTGACTGTTGACAGTCATACTGTCATTTTTTATTCGGCATATTAACGTTAATCATGGACCACCCAGACGAAGTTACTCAGCTCTTTAGACATTCGCAATTCCAAGATCTCATGAGAAACCTCAGGAGGAGTGTTTCAGATGCCCCTTCAAATGTCCGTGATGTTGTTTCATTCATTAAAGCATAAAGTGTAAGATCATACTGCATGTTTGTGCAGCCTGAGCTTCCTAAAGATCAGATAGATGAACGGACACACGAAGGGCAGACAGACAGACGGACGGATGGACAGATGGACGGACGAACAAACAGACAGTCATAGGGAATACCGACAGATAAACACAGACACACAAACAAAAAGTAAGATAGACGCACAGACCGACAGATAAACAGACCCATGGAGAAAAAGACAGACAGACATGCACATGAACAGACGGATGGACAAACGGATGAAAAAATAGACAGAAAAACATGGGAAGACGGACGGAAAAACACTGTGCAGTCTGATCCTCCAAAAGATCCGAAAGGTTAACGGACCAAGGAAGGGCAGCCAGACACCCATACATATGAACAGACGGACAGAGGAACACAAAGACACACATACAAATAGACGGACAGACCAACAGATAGACAGATATAGGGAAGACCAACAGAAAGAAAGACACAGACAGACAGCCAAAGGAAAGAAAGACAGACAGACGCACAGACCGACAGAGTAAGGGACACACAGTGGGCAAACGGACACGATTACATATTGACAGACGGACAGACTAACAGACACACATATATATAGACGGACGGACGGATGAGCAGACAGACAGACATAGGGAAGGCTGACATAAAGATACAGACAGACAGGCAAAAAGACAGACACACAGACCGACAGATGAATAGACCTACGGAGGGCAGACAGACACACATACATATACACGGACGGACGAACAGGCAGACAGACAGATAGGAAATGCAGACAGAAAAGACACAGGCATTTGAAAAGATACTGAAGGCCTGCAGTCGGATCTTTTGCTACACAATCGTAACAATGCAATGGCAATGCCAGATACCGTATCGTATGTATGGTAGGCCTCTATTACTAGAAGTGCTGTGCATATATCGTCGAGTGTCCTTATTCCGTGCGTGTCCTTGAACCGGTGATTTTTGTGTACATCTCGTAGAGCACATATTTTGATGACGTCACACGGTATTTCTGCTCGTAACCCTTACCAATATTCGAATGTCTCATTGCCCTTGAATTTCAGACAAATACAAGACAAATACACCGGAAAATAAACTAATTATCGTATCTACTTCTTTTTTCTTGATGCTAAGTAGTGTTACTTCTCAAAAAAATGCAAAGATCATCGACTTTCTGCAGTAAATACTACCGAGCTACCAGAATTAGTTCACGCCATGTTTGCACAAGAAGGCCGACGGTATGTTCTTTATTTATGCACAATGAACATGAAAATAGTTATAAAAGTTATTCTTTTGATATGAGAGTGACCAGAAATGATTTTTTTATGAAGGCAAGTAATTTCTAGCTCATATTCTGGTCTCAATTCTTAATTTCATCAAGTTGTTTCCTTATCATCACAGAATACAGACACTTTTTGCCAAGTGATGACGTCGTGGATTTTGTGGTCACATGAGTCTTGATTGGTCACGTGAGTCTTGGTGTGGTTTTTAAAATGTTGATGCTGTTTTTACATCTTGAAGTATATTTATTTGTCTTGGTGTGGTTTTTAAAATGTTGATGCTGTTTTTACATCTTGAAGTATATTTATTTGTCTTGAAGTGGTTTTATGTTTTGATATGATAATTTTGCTGTCATATATCAAATTTATATATCATTTTGGTATAATTGCGACTATCTTGATTGAATATTTTAAATATATTGATAGTGTTTTTATATCTTGAATATTTTCTGCTATGGCATTCCATACCTTACTAGACTGTGGTCTGCAAATGCTTTCAATTCTGACAAATCGAAAATGTTTGTTGTCTGGTTAAGAGTTAACCCTTTACCAGACGACAAAATTTTAGCCTTGTCCAAATTGAAAGCATTAATTTTGCAGACGACAATTTCAATGTGGCTCAAATGATACAACTTTTCTTTGATAGGGTAGAAAACATTGTGGGAAAAGGAGAAAATGCTGGTTACCAGCATTTTCTCCTTTTTCCACAATGTTTTCAAAAGGCTTCTTTCCCAGGGGCATCAAAAGGCGGCATTGTACGGTAAAGGGTAAAGGTAGAGCTTACATACTGGACTTTGTGTATGGTTGAAGTCATCCATTTTGAAATACATTTTCAGGAGACAAGTAAACATCCTTGTAATATCTTGGTTGTATACCTGCCCTGCGTTCAGTTAAAGGTGAACGGTCGCCGCAAACTGTTCGCGCAGTAAACACTTAACTGAACGCATTAACCGCTAACGTTTACCATAGATATGTTTACATGGTTACAGTTGGTTGCTAACGACATGCGGTTTTGCTATTTACTTGAGAAAGGCGACCGACGACTGCTTTCTTAAATCAAATCAGCAAATACTGATGATAATTCACTTGACAAGTTAATTTACGCAAAGTTTATCATCCATAGATCATCTTTTTTTTTTTAAATTCGTTATTTGAAGATCTAGATCTCTAGATTTAGAATTTACCAGATTCTATTTTCCCGTCAAAGAAATTAGGAATATGTAGACTTGTACGACCAATGCAGAGACCTAGTAGACCGTTGTGATCAAAGCCAATACCATAATTTCTCACACTATAAGATTAACCCTTAACCACACAAATTTTAACGGATCCCAAGAAAAAAGGCTTTTTAAAACATGGTGGAATGAAGACAAAACGCTGGTGACCAGCATTTTCTCTGTTTTGTTGTTCCTTTTCCCACCACGTTTTCTATCTTAACATGGGCATAAAGCATTATTTGATCCAAATTTGATTTGTTGTATGAAAATGCTTGCAATACATTTGGATGAGTCGACCTTTTGTCGTCTAATAAAGAGTTAACGCAGAAATAGATCAAACGACCTTTCCGCTATTCTTGATTGTCATGTAATCTTGTAAACAAGATCACTTACCATCATTATCATTAATAAGGTCAATCAGGGATCGCATTAGCCTGGGTTCCGGCTATATCGTTTGTTTTTTTTTTTTGTTTTATATATTCGAACGCTACTTTATCAATCATGGGAGCCCCTCGAATGTCCCCTGGCACTCATTTTTGACAGAGTTTCGTCCGAAATATAAAAAGAAAAAATGATCGGGCTGGAACCCAAGCTACGATCACACACACACACACATATATATATAAACGGAATCAGTGAGCGGAAATCAGAAAAAAACAATATATGAAACTTTAAGTTTACTTAACACCAAACAACAAACTCTTGGATTTGTCCGAATCCAAAGTATTTGCAGCTGACAAATAAAAAATGGCAAGAACGGTGATAATTGTCTTTGGAAGGGGAGAAAACATTTTGGGGAAAGAAGAAAATGCTTGCTACAAGCATTTTCTCCTTTCTCCAAAATGTTTTCAAAAGCTTTCTCTGTCAATGCCGTGAAATTCAGGACTGTGTGGTAAAGGGTTTAACTGCTAGATAAATTTCAATAATATCTCCAGCCAAATACAGTTTAGTGATTTCAAAGCCGTATCTTGCAGGGAAAGCCCACAGTGTAGATTTAAAATTACCTTGTATGGTCTAAAAAATCTGATCGTGGTCTGCACTGTCTGTAGAAGAGCATTGCGTCGCAATATGCGGCCTTTGCGTTAATCAACCCTTTACCACACAATGCCGACTTTTAACGACCCCAAAGAAAAACGCTTTTGAAAACGTCGTGGGTAAAGGAGAAAATGCTGGTAACCAGCATTTCTCCTTTTCCAACAATGTTTTCTATTCTATAATCACCTGAGGTACCTTTATTTTGTCACCTGCAAATGCTTTCAATTAGATGAGAGACCAAAATATTGTCGTTTGGTAAATAGTTAATAGACGTGGGTCATCCTGTCAAAGTTTATTTTGGAATGCATCTTTCGTTTTACATTATTTTTTTTTCCAAATAGCAGAATTCTTTTGCTTGAATAATGCGACACAGAGTTTATTGCTCAGTCATATTATTGCTTTTGTTAAATTTGAGGATACTGTGTAGCTAAGTAAAAGACAGGTATTCAGTTTGTTTCTTTCATGTTTGCCGACATAGGTTACGTCAATTTCGGTTACGAGGGATATAGGAGACAAAAGTGTGATTGTCAATTTGACAGGGGCATAAATTTACAAGCTTCTTCCAAACAGGAAATCCCTTCGGCCGTACTTATATCAGTTAACCCTTGATGTCCCTGTTGCAATATTTTGTTTTATGAAGTCAGATTTCTTTTTGCAATGATGAATCTGAAACTTGTGTAGTAAAAGTTGGGTCACATTGACTCTTTACCAGACTAGAAACTTCTCCTTAATGCTGGTTGATAAAACACACAGTATTTTATTTCTCTAGAATATTTGAGTTATATTTGAAATGTGACATTGCTTTCCATTGGGACAAGTATAAAACTTTGTTGTCTGATAAAGAGTGAGGCACAATTGTTCAAAATGATGGATGAACTTGAAAGGAAAGAAAACACCGTGAGAGACGAGGAAAATGCTAATTACCAGCAATATCTAATTTCTTGTGTACCAGTACCATTTTCAGTGGTTTCAAAAGCTTTGCTTGTCAGGATCGTAAAAATCATTGGTTGTTTGGTTATGGATTTAACCGCATGTATCACTGAATATGCGGGTTTTGGAAGTACAAAAAGTGATTAATACAATAGAAAATCATAGTTCATGAAATACGTAAATCACTTGTATGATATACATTAAAAGAAAACAGTCTTAAAAAAGGAGTGGTTATTTGTTGCAAACAAATATTCGTTTTCTCATTGATTTCTAAACTGCTAGGCGTAAAACACTGTATTTGTGCAGTAAAGGGTTAATATATATCATATACCATTTTAACCCTGCATCAGACAACGGAATTTTAGACTCGTCCAAAATGTTTAACTTAAGCATTGCAGGGGAATGATTGCAAAATGGTAAAACGGGTGGAATTCATCTTTTAAAGGAAAGAAAACGTTGTGGGAAAAAGGAGAAAATGCCGATAACCAGCTTTTTGTCCTTTTACAACAGTGTTTTCAAATTTCCTCATTTACTTTGTGTCATTAAAACTCGGTATTGTTTGGTAAAGGGTTAAGGGACACCAACAACCATTTTTAATTTTCCTGATCGAAATTCTTTTCAATAACTGGCAAAATAGTGAGATTTTAAATCAGATGGGGAATAGTGGTTCTGTGTGTCCAGAAAATTCACATTCCTTGCCGTTCTATTTCGGTGAAAAAAGAATATTTATACAAGAGATTTATTCAAGGGGATTGGATCAAGTGTTAACCAATTCAAGAAGTTATCCATTTTTAGCTCCACTGGCCGAAGGCCAGCGGGCTTATGTCATGGCCCGGTGTCCGTCGTGCATCCGTCCATCCGTGTGTTAACTTTTATTTCAAACATCTTCTCTGAAACTACCCATCCAATTTTCATGAAACTTCACAGAAATGATCCTGCCATGGTCCTCTTCAGAATTTCTTGAAAGAATTTGATTCCTTCAAAAACTCTGGTTGCCATGGCAACAAAACTGAAAAATATTGGAAATCTTTAAAAATCTTCTTGTCTGAAACCATAAGGCATAGGGCTATCAAATTTGGCATGTAGCTTTATGTAGTAGACCTCTATCAAGTTTCTTCAAATTATAGCCCTGGGGTCAAAATTGGCTCTGCCCCAGGGGTCACAAGTTTTACATAGGCTTATATAGAGAAAACTTTAAAAATCTTCCTGTACCTAGCCATACGGCCTAGAGCTACCAAATTTTGCATGTTGCTATATCTAGTGGGCCTCGACCAAGCGGGCCAAAATTTTAGCCCTGGGGTCAAAATTGGCCCTGCCGCAGGGGTCACAAGTTTTACATGGGCTTACATAGTGACAATTTAAGAAATCTTCCTGTTTTGATTTTTTTTTTTTTTTGAAATTAGCCTTGCATCAGGGGTCTTATGTTTTACAGAGGCTTCATATGGACAAAACTTGAAAATCACCTTATTTATAACCGTACAGCATAGACTTGTATTATTTTGGCATGTGGCTTTATCTTGTGGACCTCTACCAGGGTTCAAGTAATTATAGCTCTGGGATCAAAAATGGCTTTGCCTTTCGGGTCTCAACTTTCACATGGGCTTTTACAGAGAAAACTTTGTAAGTCTTCATTTTGAAACCATTTGGCTCAGAATTGAAATGTTTAGTATTTATGGTTTATATTTATAAGCCAGTGGAGCGATACAGGGCCATCACGGCCCTCTTGTTTTTTTTTTTGTCCGTGGGGGTGAGTGACTGCATTTATTATTTTAATATCAAACAACAAAAGTTTATACAAGTCCAAATTGAAAGCATTGGCAGACTACAAAATGGATGTGACCCAAAAAGTGAATTTGTTTTGGGAAGGGTAGAAAACATTGTGCGAAAATGAGAAAATGCCGGTTACCAGCATTTTCTCATTTTCGCACGATGCTTTCAAAAAGCTTCTTTCTCGGCATCGTTAAAAGTCAGGATTGTGTGATAAGGGGTTTCAAAAAATTAATATGAAATTATCCGTATACTAGTTCCGTCCGGATAAGTGGCTTTTTTATTTAAATCGGCCTTAATTGGCCATTTTTAATATCATAATGACTAAAATGGGTAAAAATTACAAAATAAGACTGCATAACCAGCGTTATATGATCGATTACAACTCGCGCATGTACAGAAATTCTATAAACAGCCAGAAATACTTAAGTTTTTTATTTTTTTACAAGCCGATACGAAATAGTTATCACTTGTCAGCCATCTTTGTTCGCTTCGCGCACCACCTTGAAAAACCGTTCGCGATTGGTTGCAACCAGTCGGCGCGACCAAGATGTTCAATTACGACCGGTACGGAACGGTTGCAAATGTGAGCGTACGTTTGCCTTAACTGAACGCACTGCTGGTATATACCCCTACGGTGGCTTTCAATATTTTTGTTGCCATTGGGGCCAAAGTATATCAAGATAAGACTGCACACTAAAATGTGCAGCCTGATATTTGATTTATGGTAAATTGTCCACATTGCCGACACTTTCTTGACACATAGTAGCAATCTTGATATTATATTTGTTAGGATTTTTGATTCCATGCTGAGAGTGCGTATCAGCTCTGCTTGGCACTTCCAGGGTTTAAGTTAGAGACAAGAAAATGTATGAAAACATTGTGGTACATGGAGAAATGGCTCTTCAGGAGCAATTTCTCCATCTGCAACATTACTGTTAAATGTGGTCTCCTGCAAGACAGAAAGCCGTCTGCAGTATGGGTAATGTGTCAATAAAGGTACACCCTTTACCAAACAATCCCTTTTTTAACTCTCTACCAAACATCATAGTTTTAGACTATACCAAATTTAGGGCATTTGCTGACAACAAATTTAATGTCATTTAAGTGGTGTAAACTGTTCTTGAGAGGGTACAAAACATTGTGGGAAAGGGATTTTCTCTTTTTCCCACATTGTTTTCAAAAGACTTTTTGAAAGGGTAGAAAACATTGTTGGAAATGGAGAAAATGCTGGTTACTAGCGATTGTTTGGTAAAGGGTTAAATGACCCTGTGAAAGAAGGCCTTCCAAAACACAGTCAGAAAAGCAGAAATTACTGTTTGCAAGAAATTTCTCCATTTCCCACAATGTTCTCTACCAAATCAGAGAGATTCAGTACTTTAATTTTGTGCTGATTTGGTAATTTCATGAGCACCTGGTGTCTATTCCAACAGTCTAACTGTAAATATTGTTTGGAAGAGGGTAACATAACTTTCCTCTACCTGTGTCTGTCTGTGTAGGCTTCACTGACGGCCTGGTATGAAATGTGCACATCCTGCATAAGACTCCGGATTCGCTGACGCTCCTCAGGCTCACTCTGCTGCATTACCTCGTCTTTTTCTCTGTCGGTGCGATCTATGGAGGCTTTCACATCTTCCAGTCTTTTCTGTACTTGCTGCAATAGATTTTATAAAAATCCCTGAAAGTTAGATTATTTCTTTTTCACCTATACATCTTTCACTTGACATGCAAAGCTGAAACTGACAGAAAAGTACATCATACACGTAATTATGTGCTAACAAGAGTCTGATTCATTAATCCTGTACCAAACAATCCCATAGTTGATCCTGTAGAAGAAACCCTTGTAAAAACTTTGTGTGAAAAGGAGAAAATGTTGGTAACCATGGAGAAACTATTTTTTCTCACAATGTTTCTGTCTTTTCCAAAGCCAATTCCCATCATTTGTCTTCTGCAATATGCTTTCAGTACCAGGGAGAATATGAAATATTGCCATCTGGTAAAGAGTGAACACAGTACATTTGCAGTCAAGACAAGGTCAAAATCATCAATACATGACATCAAGAAAATGAGCCTAATATATGTTTAAACATGAGCAGGAAGAAAATACATGTGCAGACAGAAAGAGATCCAACTGAGATATGTCATGTCATGTACAGCCAAGCCAGAAAGCCAGTATAGAGACAATCTGATGCTCTACCTGTGCAGCAAAGAAGTGGGTCACATGACACATGCAGCAAGAGAAACAGGGACCAATGTAAACATATATGAGCCACACTCTGGCAAAAGGGGCTCAATGCAACTCTGTGATGCATGATACCTATCATGCCATGACATAATTATGAATCCAAAATTGCCACTATTTGGAACAAGTGACTTAATCATGAGCTAGACTGGTCTTTGGACATATAGAAAAAAATAATCACTTATAGCGAAAAGTTTCGGAGCAGGTCAGCCTTGGTCGATACTTTTCGCAGATGCATTAAGTCCCCTTTTCACAGAGCATTGCTCATAATTATACATGAGTAGGAAGAAATAAAGCCAATTCATGAACAAAAAAATCATGGACAGCAAAAAAAGAGATCCCAATGAAATATGCCGTGTCATGTACAGCCAAGACAGAAAGCCACCATACAGAGTATCTGATGCTCTACCTGTGCACCAAAGAAATGGTTCACATGACATGTGCAGCAAGAGAAATGGGTACCAATGTGAGCAAATACACATGTACATATACGATATGTTCTACCAGGCCAGTCTGAGCAAAGTGCTATGTAAATAGAGGATACATACATAGTGTTGTTGTATATCACAAATATCTAACAAGGTTGGGAGAATTGATAATTGTTGAGCCTTGGCAAGAAAATTATCAATTCTCACAACTGAATTACATATTTTTGATCTACAACAACACTATGTACCTATTCTATTTATCGTTTTTCGTCTGATTTGTACTCATTGTGAAAAAGATGTCAAAAATGTTCACAAATACATGTTGAAAGTTCATTTATATCGGAACTCCAGTTCTAAAATTGTATTACCCACATATATAGTACCTTATTGTAGTAATTAAACGTCCAAAAATTACGATTGAGATCGCTTTGGATTATTCTATTCGAGAAGATGCAGTAAACAAGTATTCAAATGACGTCACAGACAGGAATTGGAAAGTAGCGTGCTATGACATCATTCTTTTTTCATGGGCTTTCTGTAGTAATCGTTACTATATTTGGAATGCATTTCATTCATAAATGGTGATGGGGGCGGAGTCACTGGAAATTGCTGTTCCATAAATATCCGTGGTATATCAAAAATCTATAAATATCCGTGGTATGTCAAAAAAAAAATATTGCATGGGTATTATTGCATGGATATCCAGTTAGTTAAACGATACAAAAGCATAATATCTTTATTCAAACATGTTTAAAAGTTTGTTATACATGTACAACGTAATCAGAACCTGAAACAAAATTTTTAAGTGTCATTTGAAGGAAAGAAACAAATACTGAGAAGAGATTGTATAATATGATAAACTGAGGCTAATGGAAGAGGAGAATTACTGCAATACAAAACAAGAGATCCATGACAGCCTAACATGCTTCACTGGCCTTAAAGTATTGAAGACTGGTATATCATTAACTAATCAAACCATGATATCATTGTAAGAAAACACCAAAAAGTCTCAATTAAAACATATTAAGCAGAATGTGAAACAAAAAAGTTGGAACAAGTACAGTACTTATAGAAAGAAAAGGATAACTCCAAAGAATTGGTATTGTACCTCTTGGCTGAATAGAAGACAACAATTATTGAACTGGAATATAAAACAAGAGATCCATGACATCCTAACAGGCTCTACTGGCCCTTAACCCTTTACCACAAAATCCTGGCTTTTAAAGACCCTGAGCATGAAGCCTTTTGAAAACATTGTGGGAAAAGGAGAAAATGCTGGTAACCAGCATTTTCTCCTTTTCCAACAATATTTTCTACCCTGCCCAAAACTAATTTTAATTTTTCAATCACATTTATTTTGTTGTCTGCAAATGCTTTCAATTAGGACCAGTCTGAATTTTTTTTGTTTGGTAAAGAGTTAAATACTGAAGAATTGTATGGAAAACAATTTCATGTACATGTATATCCAAGGTAGCAGATGGATTGTTTACAGTTACCATGACACAAGCTCTAAAAGCTTTCTATGATTATTGCATGAATGTAAGACTGTCAAAATTAAGATAAACTGTAAGAATAAATGTTATATTAACCCTTAGAGTGTCAAACAAGAGGGCCATGATGGCCCTGTATCGCTCCACTGGCTTATAAATATAAACCACGAAGAAAAGTCTTCACTATATAAGCCCTTATAAAACTTTGACCTCATGGCTACAGTCTGACTAAATGGGGAATATTGTATTAGAAGAATAACATGCCAAATGTGGGAGTTCTTGGCCTTATGGCTGGTAACAAGATGGTTTCTGAACTTTTCACTCCATAAACCCATGTAAAACTTGTGATCCCTGGTGCAGGGCCAAACTTGATCCTAGAGCTGTAACTTGGGCCCTCTTTGTAACTGTCCACTAAATAATGCTATAATTATATGCAAAATTTGGTAGCCTAAGCCTTATGGCTATGTACACCAAGATTTAAAAGTTTTCCCTATGTAAGCCTATGTAAATCTTGTGAACCCCCCCCCTCCAAGTATGAGGCCAAATTGACCCCTGGACTATACTTTGGGCACTTTTGGTAGACTCCAACTAGATCAAGCTAAATGCCAAATTTGGTAGCTCTAGGCCTTATGGTTTCAGACAAGAAGATATTTAAAGTTTTCTCTATATAAGCCTATGTATAAAACTTGTGACCCCTGGGGAAGAGCCAATTTTGACCCCAGGGCTATAATTTGAAGAAACATGATAGAGGTCTACTACATAAAGCTACATGCCAAATTTGGTAGCCCTATGCCTTATGGTTTCAGACAAGAAGATTTTTAAAGTTTTCTCTATATAAGCCTATGTAAAACTTGTGACCCCTGGGGAAGAGCCAATTTTGACCCCAGGGCTATAATTTGAAGAAACTTGATAGAGGTCTACTACATAAAGCTACATGCCAAATTTGGTAGCCCTATGCCTTATGGTTTCAGACAAGAAGATTTTTAAAGTTTTCTCTATATAAGCCTATGTAAAACTTGTGACCCCTGGGGCAGAGCCAATTTTGACCCCAGGGCTATAATTTGAAGAAACTTGATAGAGGTCTACTACATAAAGCTACATGCCAAATTTGGTAGCCCTATGCCTTATGGTTTCAGACAAGAAGATTTTTAAAGATTTCCAATATTTTTCAGTTTTGTTGCCATGGCAACCAGAGTTTTTGAAGGAATCAAATTCTTTCAAGAAATTCTGAAGAGGACCATGTCAGGATCATTTCTGTGAAGTTTCGTGAAAATCGGATGGGTAGTTTCAGAGAAGAAGATGTTTGAAATAAAAGTTAACGCACGGACGGACGGACGGACGGACGGACGGACGACCGGACGGACGCACGACGGACACCGGGCCATGACATAAGCCCGCTGGCCTTCGGCCAGTGGAGCTAAAAAACCAAGAAACATCTTCAGTCTAAAAATAAAACGCAAATAGTTTTAACATTGCTTTTTGTCCAGAAAGTCTCAGCAAGGTGGTCAGAGTAGATCTAAGATCAAACTGCAGATTTTGTGCAATCTGATCTTTGCAGATTTTGTGCAATCTGATCTTTATATAAACTGGTAGTATAGGCAACTTAAGTTGTTAAGAAAGGTGCTGTAAGAGTTTATGTTGTTTGTCAGAGATGGGCTCAGTGTAACCTTAGTAACACATTAATTGTAAACATATCATTCCAATATATATATTCCAGTGTTTATGTTATGATATGCACCATAATATAGGATTATATCATATTCGTTTGTTATGTCAGTATTGTTACAGTTATCTCATAGAAGTAAGCCATGCTCTAGCAAACGTGGGTTTAACTCTTTACCAAACGACAGAATTTTAGACTGGTCCAAATTAAAAGCATTTGCAGACGACAAAATAAATGTGACTGAAAAATTGAAGTGTGTTTTGGCAAGGGTAGAAAACATTGTGGGAAAAGGAGAAAATGCTGGTTACCAGCATTTTCTCCTTTTCCCACAATGTTTTCAAAAGGCTTCTTTCTCAGGGTCGTTAAAAGTCGGGATTGTGTGGTAAATGGTTAATACATTTCTGTGATGCATGATACCAAGCAAGTCATCATATAGCCATGGATCCATAGACTCCATGTTGTCTAACAACCGACTGAATCGTGACTTAGAATGGTTGTTTAACCCTTTACCACACAATCCCCGACTCTTAACGACCCTGAGAAAGGAGCCTTTTGAAAACATTGTGGGAAAAGGAGAAAATGCTGGTAACCAGCATTTTCTCCTTTTCCCACAATGTTTTCTAGCCTTCCCAAAACAAATTTCAATTTTTGAGTTATATTTGTTTTGTCGTCTGCAAATGCTTTCAATTTGGACTAGTCTAAAAATGTGTCGTTTGGTAAAGGGTTAACATGCAGAAAATTGATCAATAGCAAAAAGTATTGACTCAGGTCAGCCTGTGCAGTCCATGCAGGCTGACTGGAGGCGATACTTTTTGCTGATGATTAAACCCCCTTTTCACAGTCCATGACTTCGGTATGTTTTGATACATCTGTTTAACTCTTTACCAAACGACAAAAAATTTAGACCAGTCCAAATTGAAAGCTTTGGCAGATGACAAAATAAACGCGAATCAAAAACTGAAATTTGCTTTTGGAAAAGTAGAAAACATTGTGGGAAAAGGAGAAAATGCTGGTTACCAGCATTTTCTCCTTTTCCCACAATGTTTTCAAAAGGCTTCTTCTACAGGGTTGTTAAAAGTCGGGATTGTGTGGTAAAGGGTTAAGCCATTAATATAAAAACTTTCAATGGCAACAAGGTTACCTTGACAGTAATCATTTCTAAGTTGAATTTGTTCCCTTCACCACATGTTTTACTAATATTTTTTTTATGCCTTAAAGATACAGCCTTACAGCCTGAGAGAAAAAAAAACACTGTAAAAAATTTGATAGACCGTAGAATGAAGGCTGGTAGAATGGTTCAGAATTTAGTCATCTGTGCATAAATAGATAAATTACCGATATATACGGCTTAAGGAGTAGATACATGTATTAGAAATCTTTGATTTAAAACCGGAAATATTGCAACTATGATTTTGTTGTTGGCCTCCAGAAAATGAAATGCATTTTCTATCAGCTGTAATCTATGCAACCTTGCAACTGTCAGGGGCATCATTTGGCATGAAGATACGAGAATGAGTATAGTCTGATAAAATAAAGATGAAATGGGTTAAAAACTGGCTGGATGTATATGTAAGACTGAAATAGTACAGAATAAATGATACCACCTATCCACATCACATCTGGCCATAGTTACAATACATCTGACTTGTTTTTGTTTTGTTTCATCCCCCTGAGGAGAAACTAATTATTCATTGTGATCTATGAAAACAAATGCTCAGCTTCCTAGATTATTGTTGCCCAACTATCTATTTCTTACTATTTACTAGTCTGATAAGTTCTCCTTTTGTCACAACATTTCAAACTTGGTATCTTGCTAGATAGACAAAGTGGCCCTGGCAGTTAAGTACTGAGTTTACCAGACAAAAACATTTATCTTTAATTAACCCCGCAATCCTGAGTTTTAATGACCCTGAGAAAGAGGCCTTTTGTCAACATTGTGGGAAAAGGAGAAATGCTGGTAACCAGCATTTTCTCCTTTTCCCATATGTCTTCTATCCTTTTACAGTCAAATCCCACCATATGAGCCCTATCTAATTTGTTGTCTGCATTAATGCTTTCAGTTTGGACAAGTGTAAAATCTGATTGTGTGATAAGGAGTTAACCCTTTCCCAAACAAGCCCTGGTTTTCATGTGTCTGCAGTACAAGTCTTTTGAAAACACTGTGGGAAAAGGAGAAATTGCTTGTAACGAGCAATTTCTCCTTTTTCCACAGTGTTTTCTACCCTTATGGAGAACTTTCTGTCATTTTCATCAAATCTAAAATTGTCGTCTGCAAACTCTTTCAAATTGGACCAGTCTAAAATTTATCGTTTGGGAAAGGGTTAAAAGAGTAGAAAATATTTTGGGAAATGGGGAGGAATTTAGTTACCAGCACTTTTTCTTACAATATTTTAAACAGTTATTTTCCTCTAGGTAATCAAAACACAGGAAACACAGGAAAGGGTTAAGAAATGTGTGTAATGTCTTACATTCTGTATACTCTAAACAGTCCCAAAAGTACAGCCATGAATTGGTTAAAATTTTGCTGAGATATCTTGCTGAGTTTATGGCATAATAAAGACACAGTCAAGCATAATCTAATCAATTGGAGAGATTTTCTGCAGCATTGCATTCAGTTTTACAGCTCGTTATTGCAGCAAGAATCCTACATTTTCATTTCAGACGTAAATCCAGTTAATAGGGGAGTAATTGACAGCATCAGTAATTGGTTTTGTAGATAAAGCAAGCTCGAGATGACATCATCAAAAGTAAAATACAGCTGTAATAGCAAGGTAGCCTCTTTTATCCAGTGCCACACACAAGCTATTAATTGCTGATGCAAGAGATAACTTTTGAAAACACGGTGCTAAGAGGAAAGTTGTCATTAGCAATAGTTTTCTGCCCTTTAAATATTTCCTGTTTCTCTTTTGATTTAATCTATTGTTTTATTTTCAGCATATTTTAGGAGGGGGAGGAGAGAAATCATTGATTTGAATCACCAGCAGACCAATGATGGTGGTTGTGAAAGATTACCATTCCTCTCTTGCCCCTGATCACTGTCTCAACAAGTTGGCTTCTTTAAAAAAGAAGCCAGGAGAGGTCGGCATCAATATTTTCAAATAGTTTATTGGCTTTTGATTTCAGTATATTTTGGTAGATGTAAACAAACAAGTGAGGAATTAAATGAATGAGAAAAAACATCTTTTTTTTTTTTAAATTTTGCTGGTGTAAAGGCACAAAACAGTACATGTTCCACATTGTTATAATATTCTAGAAATTGTAGGCCATATGCTATCAACATGCTCAGAAATACATTTTTTTTTTTTTTTCAAAATTCAAGGACACAAAACTGAAGATGATGACCCATTTGGCTCATTTTCAAAAGGAACAAACCTCTAATGAATGTTTGTTATGTGTGCTCAGATAAGCCAAAATATTTTTGGAAAGGAGAAATCGTTCAATTAAAATTTGATACAATATGCCAATTCCACTGAATAGGCAAGAATCTTACCTGATGACAATAAATAAAGGTGGCCTATACATAATACTAGTACTAGACATGTTAAAAATAAATGTAACATTTTTTAATCCTTTAACAAACAGCAATTTTTGGACTGTCCCAAACAGAAAAAGCATGCAGACGACAATTCAAACTTTGATAATGAATGTGGAAGATGGTGCTTTGATGCGATGGAAACCACTGTGACAAAGGGGGAAACTGCGGTGACTAGCAGCTTCTCTTCCCACAATATTTTGAAAAGTTGTCTGCTGCAGACATGTAAAATGAAGAGGTTGTTTGTCTAAACGTTAAAAATTTAAGAAAGTAGATAAATGAGTCATGCTCTGAGAAAAGGGTGCTTAATGCATCTGCAAAAGTATCGACCATGTCAGCCTGCGTAATCCGCCCAAAAGCAAAGGACCACGGACTCTTTTGAGGTGTGCGGTACGTAGGGCGAAAAGGCACGACTTTTTTTTCCCGCCCGTAAGTTGAATTTCGCGGGATTCTCGCAATCCCGCATAATAGAGGCAACTCTGTGTGTTATTTCATCAAATCTATATCATTATAAATCCATAGAATATTTCTATAAAACTGAGAAAAATGCTAGAGTCTAGTCAGTTTTGAAAAACAGAAGGTGAAAACATACTGATCAACCTATTTATATCTATTTGTGGGGTACGAATTCTCCAGAGAACTCGTGCTTTCGAGATTCGGGTACGAGTTCTCCAGGGTACGAATTCTCCAGATAGAATCAAGTCACATGATCTTTTCCCGCTGTGTTCTTACTCTTTTTTAACGATTTTTTATTTCTCTTTGCTTAGATTTATTTTTTAATGAAAAATTGCAATTTTTAGAGAGATCATTTACAATTACTATAGTATAATAAACCTTTTTGGAAATGCGTCATATAAAAAAAAAACGTTTATTTCCTGTTTCAGTTTTTTGATTTCGGTTTGTTTATAAAACCATGACGAAACAGACTGTGTATCAGAACAATTTCGCAAAAACAAATGGATTTAGACAGCGATTTCTGTGGCAGTCTGCCTTTTAAACTCACCACTGTTGGAGAGGTCTGATGACCTCTCCAATGATGGTTATGTGGACAGCAGCCAGTGGCTTGGGAAGAAATTTGTATGAAGTACTGGTAAAAGAAATTCCAGGAAAGAATAGACAGATGGACTGGCCACTGTAATATAATTGAAATATTGTTGCTAACAACATCAAAACACTATACAAACAAAACAAATTTAACAATAGACTTGTCTATATTGCAACCATTTGCAGAAGTCAAATGTGACTCAATGGATGGAAATTGTCTTTGGATAGGAAGAAAAGATGGGAAAGCACAAAATGCTGATTTATCATTACTGTATTTTCTTGTTTATCTAGAAAGTTTTCAACAACCTTCTTCAAGGTTGTTAAACATGTATTCTTTCAGTAAATTGTTCACACTTTACCACACAATACTAGGTTTTAACGACCCTAAGGAATAGGGCTTTTGAAGACTATGTGGGAAAAGGAAACAATACTGGTAACCAGCATTTTCTCCTTTTCCCATGTTGTTTTCTACCTCTTCTAAGACAAATCCTACCATTTGAGCCATATTTAATTTTACATCTGCAAGCGCTTTGATTTTGGACCAATCCAAAATTTTGTTGTGTGGTTACAAAGAGATAAATGTATCAAAATTGTTAAACAAAACTTAACAAGAAGACTGAACTTGAGATCAGGAATCTGGCAGGTTATCACCAACCATTCCAAAGAATGTTCTTATTCTCCATTATTTTCTCCATTTGAAAGTAACATAACTTCTGATTGGTTTAATCATTTGGTTTGTTACTTTCAAATTCAGAAAATCGTGGAGAGCAGGACTAAGAATGTTCTCAAGAATCTTCTCTGCTACATTTTCAAAGGCAAATCAAACACCTAGCAAAATTACAATTTTTAGTAAGACACTTCTCTAGCAATACTGATAGATGATATCAAACATTCACAATTACACTAGCCAGTCAAGACAGTTAACCCTTAATCCCACACTGCTGAGTTTTAACAACCCCAACAGGGTAGGCTTTTGAAAGCACAGTGGGAAAAAGAAAATGCTGGTAAGCAGCATTTTTTTTTTTTAACACACAATGTTTTGTTCCCTTTCACAAACAAATCCCACAATTTGAACCAAATCTAATTTGTTGTCTGCAGATGTTTTCAGTGTTGATAAGCCATTTTTTCATGTGTGGCAAAGGGTTAAAGTATGTTAACTCTTTACCACACAAACAAAATATAGACTTGTCCAAATTTAAAGCATTTGCAGATTACAATTTAACTGTTTTTCAAGGGATATAATTTGTCCTGGATAGGGTATAAAACATTGTTTGAAAAGGAGAAAATGCTGGTTACCAGCATTTTCTCCTTTTCCCACAATGTTTTCAAAAGGTTTCTTTGCCAGGATCGTTAAAAGTCGGGATTGTGTGGTAGAGCGTTGTTGGGTATATTGGGACAGCTAAGGATTTGTTTTCACAATTATTTTAATTATGCGCAAAACGGTTTTAACTATGAAAATTTAGAAAACCCTACTGTATTCTGTCATTTACTTTGGGAACTTGGCATTAGCATAAATAAAATCGAGTCTAGGACAATTCCCCCCCCCCCCCCCATGCCCCCCCCCCCCCGACAACTCCCCCCTGCAAACCCCCCCACCCCCCGGGACAATTGCCCCCAAGTCAATAGCCCCCGGAGACAATTATCCCCTGGACCATTACCCCCCTGGACACACACACACACACAATACCCCCCCCCCCCCAACAACTACCCCCGGATGACCCCCCCCCCCCCCCGACGATCCCCCCCCGGCACCCCCCCCCCCCCCCCCCCCGACAACTCCCCCCCCCCTCCAGACAATTCCCACCAAGATGTTCATACCATCATATGCACAACTCGATGAACTCAATTTTCTGTTCGCGAGGAACTCCTACTCGACGTGCGTACTTCAAATGTGATCACATGTAAAATCTAGTAATGTAATCTAATCTAGTTCCAGTTGAACTCGGCCTTGGAAGTGAACCCAGGGTCTGACGCTGAAAGCCGACAATGACCTTGTCCCAAAGCAAAAGCAGAAGAAATTTCGAGTTAGATTGGGGGGATTGTCCAGGGGCAATTTGGAGGGGGGGGGGAATTGCAACCCGGGGGGGGGGGGGGGGGGGGGTGTGTTTTGCAACGGCTGTGTGTGTGTGTGTGTGTGTGTGTGTGTGTGTGTGTGTGGTATTGTCGGGGGGGGGGGGTCCCCATGGGGAAGGGGGGGGGTCCCCCAGGGGGCAATTTGTGTGTGGGGAGGGGGAGGGAGGGGGGGGGGGGGGAGGGGGAGGAGTTGTCCAGGGGGCAGTTGTCTAGGGCGGAAATTGTCCTGATACAACTAAAATCGATGTAATATAAACTAGCTTAAATGTGAACGTACGGAGTTAGTTTTGGGACACGTCTGGAATTTTCGGACACAATGGAGGGTATATTCGGACACCTTGTAATCTTTTAAACAAGAGGGCCATGATGGCCCTGGGTTGCTCAGCTTAGTAGAGTGCCTTTAAGGTTTTTCTTTAATATGACCATGTGACCTAGTTTTTGACCGCAGGTGACCCAATTTCAAACTCATATTTCATGAAGACAACATTCTGACCAATTTTCAAGTCAACTGAGCAAAAAATGTGGCCTCGAGTGCCCTAAAGATATCTCTTTAATTTGACCTAGTGATCTAGATTATGACCCCAGATGACCCAAATTAGAACTGGTCTTTGACTATATCAAAAGGAACATTTTAACCAATTTTCAAATCAAATGAATAATAAATGTGGCCTCTAGAGTGCCCACTAGCTATTTCTTTAATTTGACCAAGTGACCTAGTTTATGACCCCAGGTGACCCAAATTCAGACTCATGTGAGATTTTACAAAGACAAACATTCTGACCAATTTTCAAGGCAATTAAGCAAAGAATGTGGCCTCTAGAGTGCCCACAAGGTATTTCTTTATTTTGACCTAGTGACCTAGTTTATGGTTCCAGGTGACCCAAATCCAAACTCATCTGGTATTTCATCAAGACAAACATTCTGGCCAAATTTCAGGTCATTTGAGCAATAAATGTGGCCTCCAGAGTGCAAACAAGATATTTCTTTAATTTGACCCAGTGAACTGGTTTATGAGCCAAGTTGACCCAAATTAATCTTATGTGAGACTTTATAAAGACAAACTTTCTAACTAATTTTCAAGGCAATTGAGCAAATAATGTGGCCTCGAGAGTGCCAACAAGGTATTTCTTTAATTTGACCTAGTGACCTAGTTTATGACCCAAGATGACCCAATTTTGAACTCAATGAACTTGTTGCGCTTAGATGGGCAAGCAAACTTAGAAGAGAATCACTACATACCAAATATCAAAGCTCTACGCCTTCCAGTTTTAAAGAAGAATTTTAAAGTTTTCCTTCTTTGTTCCTATGTTCGAACTTGTGACCCCCGGGGCTGGGCCAGTTTTGACCCAGGGGCATCATATGAACAAACTTGGTAGAGGTCCACTAGAAAATGCTACATACCAAATATCAAAGCTCTACACCTTCCTGTTTAAGAGAAAAAGAAATTTAAAGTTTTCCTTCTTTGTTCCTACCTTCGAACTTGTGACCCCCGGGGCGGGGCCAGTTTTGACCAAGGGGCATCATATGAACAAGCTTGGTAGAGGTCCACTCTGAGATGCAACATACCAAATATCAAAGCTCCACACCTTTCGGTTTCAGAAAAGAAGAATTTTAAAGTTTTCCTTCTTTGTTCCTATGTTCGAACTTGTGACCCCAGGGGCTGGGCCAGTTTTGACCCAAGCAGCATCCTTGGAACAAACTTGGTAGAAGTCCACTAGAAGATGCTACATACCAAATATCCAAGCTCTATGCCTTCCCATTTAAGAGAAAAAAAAATTTAAGTTTTCCTTCTTTGTTCCTATGTTTGAACTTGTGACCCCCGGGGCAGGGCCAATTTTGACCCCAAGGGCATCATATGAACAAACTTAGTAGAGGTCTACTAGGCGATGCTACATACCAAATATCAAAGCTCTATGCCTTCTAGTTTTACAGAAGAAGATTTTTAAAGTTTTCCTTCTTTGTTCCTATGTTGGAAATTGTGACCCCCGGGGCGGGGCCAGTTTTGATCCCAGGGCATCATATGAACAAACTTGGCAGTTTTGACCCCAGGGGCATCATACTATGCTCAAACTTGTGAACCCCGGGGTGGGGCCAGTTTTGACCCAAGAGGCATCATATGAACAAACTTGGTAGAGGTCCACTAGGCAATGCTACATACCAAATATCAAAGCTCTACGCCTTCAAGTTTTAGAGAAGAAGATTTTTAAAGTTTTCCTTCTTTGTTACTATGCTCAAACTTGTGACCCCCGGGTCGGGGCCAGTTTTGACCCCAGGGGCATCATATGAACAAAATTGGTAGAGGTCCACTAGGCAATGCTACATACCAAATATCAAAGCTCTAAGCCTTCCAGTTTCAGAGAAGATGATTTTTAAAGTTTCCCCGCTTTGTTCCTATGTTTGAACTTGTGACCCCCGCGGCAGGGCCAGTTTTGACCCCAGGGGCATCATATGAACAAACTTGGTAGAAGTCCACTAGGAGATGCTACATGCCAAATATCAAAGCTCTACGCCTTCAAGTTTTAGAGAAGAAGATTTTTAAAGTTTTCCTTCTTTGTTACTATGCTCAAACTTGTGACCCCCGGGGCGGGGCCAGTTTTGACCCCAGGGACATCATATGAACAAACTTGGTAGAGGTCCACTAGGAGATGCTACATACCAAATATCAAAGCTCTGCGCCTTCTAGTTTCAGAGAAGATGATTTTCAAAGATTTTGCTTTTTTTTCCTTTTTGTTGCCATGGCAACCAGAGTTGTGGGTGGAATTCAATTCTTTGAACAATTTTGTAGAGCTTCACCCAAGGAACATCCCTGCCAAGTTTCATCAAGATTGGCCCAGTGGTTTAGGAGAAGAAGATGTTTAAAGAAATTGTTCACGGACGCCGGACGACAGACGCCGGACATAGGGCGATCACAATAGCTCACCTTTAGCAAGTTGTGGGGTCAAATTTCAAAAAGTGTAATCCCTAGTCCATTAATTATAGAAGTGAAAGGAAGCATATCGTCGTTGCGGAGTCAAAATCTCGTATGTCAGTTTTTGAAAGTTTTCAGGAAGGAAAAAAATTATTATAACTTTTGCTTGGACCGACCTATAACGACGAAATTTGGACAACACGACGTTTAAAACTATCCAAATCGATTGCTTAACGTATTTTAAACTCTTACAACGGGCTACATATCATACTCAGAGTTACGATATTTTGATTCATTTTTTTGCTCGACTTACACCCTTTTGACCAATTAGAGTATAGACTTAACATGTCATAAATGGCAAAGCAAATCTAACAAAACAGCTTTATTCAGAACGATTTATTAAACAAAACCATTTTTATATTAAGCACTTAGTTGGTATAGGTCAAGGATGACAATCTGACACATAAACGTGATCATATCATGCTTTGAATACAATAACCGAATAGCCAAGGGAATTTTTTTTTTCAAGGAATGCAATGTAAACCTAGTGCAAGATTAGAAGAAAATTATCTGCTTCTGTAGACATTACCATAATTTTAACTGTCTCTTCAGCCTGACTGATGCCTTGGAAATTTGCAAATGGACGTAAATACCTCGTAGACACAAGGAATATTTTTGGACATAACAGGCCTTAGAACTAGATTTGTAAATAAAGTAAAGTGCCTGCAGAGTTTGAATAGTTTCTCCGAATATTGCACTAGGCCATTCATACGTCAAGATCTGCGAACATTTTCTGGAATTCTTGACCACAAACTACTTCTGACATTTTTAACATATAAGCCCGAGCTCACACTGTACATTCGTTTTGCAGTGTATAATGAAATGTTTAAAATCAGCAAAACTAGAACAACAATCAAACAACTTGACCAATATGCTTTCCTTTAAGCCTCAATAAAAAAAATAATACATATTATCAAGACCAGTAAAGAATAAGCTGCGCCATTTCTAAAAGTACCAACATAATCCCAGCGGACAGATGACGTTTAGGCAACGTCGTATCAACGCCATGACGTTGCATCGACGTTGATACGACGTTGCCTAAACGTCATGTTCCCGCTGGGATTAATCAAACATTTTTTTTTTTATTTAGAGACTGAAGCTCTCTCAAATTTCAAAGAACATTTTCAAAGTTTCATTCAGTACAGTATGTAGGCAACATACACATGTAAAGATTATTGATGTAATAGCTTATCATAGAATGGATGATAATCGGATGGTATGACATGTTTTAGTGCCATCAAGTGATCAAATTTTGACTTTTTGATCGCCAGTGGTTTATCGTAAAGAGGACCAGGATCCTCGTGATTAGCCTCTGAATTTCGTGCTCTCCTAGGAAGCTCTCTGAATTCATCACTGAACATTAATTTGTATGTCACGTCACCATTTGTACTATAGTGTAACGCACGTATGTCCACAACTACTGGATCTCCAACTCTAGTACCTGGTCTGATAGATGTGTAATAATTAAGATCAGAATACTTCCTGAAAAATGAATGGTCAACATAGTGCACAGTGTACGGTTGGCTCGGACAGGCAGATTCAATAAGCTCAACATAATTTTGAGGCACATAGATATTTTTTTTCCTTTAGTTTTCTCTCAATTACGCTGTGAGATGAATCGACTTCCATTTGTGTATGGCCTTTTTCCAATATTTTCTGTGTCATTTCGATACCTAATTTCTTGGCGAGATGACATAGTGTATTTGTCAACACAACATTTCGATTCTGATAGGTGCAACCATCACTATATAATATAATATGTTTGATTTTATCATTTTTCGCCACAGCATTTTCTATATAATTAGCTATGCAACTGGAAAATGAATTACTACTTAGGTCTGCTTCACCCTCGTGCCAAAAATAACAATCAACATTTTTAGACTTCAAATCATATATGGTAAAATTGTGGCACTGTAACTTTGTTTTGTAGTATAAGGCACTGGCGTTAAGTTTTGGGCAGAGGAGGACAGCCTGGACGTCCATTGTAATCACCTTGACAGAATCATCGTTTTCAGCAGTCTCTTTATCACGATTCTTTTCCATTCTTGCATCTAACTTTCTGCTTTGGTGAGCTTGATATTCTTCTTCAGGAATATTGCCAGCGTCATAGCTACAACAAACATCACACTGGTCTTTCCTAGGTGAATACAAACCGATGTTTAAATCATCAAACGTTTCTTGAAATAATCTTCTGCCAGCTACTTTCTTGTTTTGAGATTCACAGTTCTTCTTATATTCTGTATACAATGTACTATAATTGTCGAATAGTGGTTCTAAATACAATTTCGTTGAAGACGCTCTACAAAAGTGGGATTCCAGCTTTGGAAGTGAATCAAGGAAGCTTCTCACACTCTTGTCGTTGTTCTCCGTGTCGCTTTTCTTGATCTCGATGTTTTTCCCCTGTAAATACGAAATGTAAAATAACGTTTTAAGAACAACTGAAGTTTCTGTATTTACCGTAAATAATTGGAGACCTTTGCATGCATACATGTGTGATAGTATAGATCCCGATGCCTACACTCAACTGTTGTTTGTCTTTCTAAATGCATAGTTTACATAATTATGGTACGTAATTTTGTTGTATGCACTGCAAATGATCAATCGCTTAGTAGCATTGTTAAAAGTGTAATGTCTTTTATTTTCTTTCAATAAAATGTCCTAAGAGTAATTCGGATTTCTAAATTATCGCAGAGATGAAATGGAGTGATTATTATTGTCTTTTACTGTTGTGAGATTACATCTTTTATAAAGTTTTAGACTTTTTATCATTTCTGTTTTTTTTTGTGAAAATCGTTTTCAAAGTTTGTATATAAATAATGTAAAATTATTTTACTTTCATAGCTACATATTTTTGTATCAATGTCGTAGATTTTTATCTCTTTATATTTTTATTTTCTACATTGTGATTGACTGTGATATACTTACTTTCTGATACAGTTATCATTACAAGGAATATTTATATGGATTGTATTTGATTTATTTTTGTTATTATTCTATTGGAATGCTCATAACTCATAAAAAATGTCGTCGCAAGGCGCCTCTATTGAATAGGCACGGCATACTTTTATGGAGAAATAAGAAAATGTCATTGTTTGCTCAGGTAAACTTTGTTCGGACTTTGGTTTTTCATACGAATAGAAATAAATTTTGATATTTCGACAGCCCTGTTTTGATGTTTACATACCGGAATCTCGTCGCTTCTCGGGAATTCCAGATGCCGAGTTTACCACCCACGCATACACCATCTTTTCTCCTATTCCAAACGTCAACAGGAAAAGATTCTTGCAAACGGAAAGTCGTTCGTTATTCTTTCTCAAATAATACTTATAGCTCCGACTTCTTCTGCTACTTTTATCATCTGTGGTCTTCTCTTTAACAGGTGCAATTTCAACAAGAGAATTTATGTAAACTTTTTTCTCCTCCCAGTTCATATCATTCCAAAACCTGGTGAAAATCTCTTTCCTGTCATCTTCTGTTATGTTACAGCACTTTTTCACAGCAGACTTATCACAGTTTCTAGGTATCAGAATGCGTTGAGCTCTATCAACAAAGAAGTCCCATTTGCCCTCAACCTTTTTCATTCCTTTATAAGGTTTCCCCTCCATACGTAATTGTTTAGCACTATTCTTTTTCCAATTTGATGCTCCCTTCTTCCGTTTTGATCTGTTTTCAAGAGTTCTAACAGTCTCTTCATGATCAATACTTATTTCGTCCGAATCAAAAGTTATTTCTTGTTCATTCGAAGACGCACCATTGGTTTCTGTTTCTGGTACATAGTCTGGGTCTTTGACTGTATCATCATAATCGAAGAACTGTTCTTCCTCACGCTCTTTTAATTCTGATTCAGAGAGATTCTCTTCACTGTTTGGTTCTATAGAAACTATGCCTGGATGATCTTGACTCGGAGGATGATCTTGACTTGGATTGCCTTTTTCCGTTTGCAGGAGCATGCCATTTTGTGATTCTTCATCGGACAAGTCACTTTCCCAACAAGAAATATCAATCTCCCTATTTGCACCGGGAAAGTATGTATCATATTTATGAGTATCAATTACTTCTAGGTCTGAACCTTGTATTTTGCAATGAACTGTTTTATCCGGCACACTGCTTTTATCTTTTGCTATGCTTGGTGTTTTAAGCTTGTTTTGATTTGGAGGTACCTCTAACTAATGGCTTTGTAGTGCCAACTGGACTAAATGCTTTCCTCTTAAGCAAGCCATTTCAATAGTTCTTTATTTTTTTCCCTGGCTCACAGACTGAACAATGTATACCGTTTTCTCGTAAGTCTTCTAGGTGCGATTCATTTAATTGTTCATCAGGAAATGAGCTATGGATACAATTTAGGTGAAAGTATCTTGCACAGTCTTCAAATGCACAACGTACATAATACTGACCATTAGGAAGATTTACCAGTAAGTGACCCGACTGAACAACCTGTTCGAGAATGTGGGTTAATGTGGAAAAGTCTGGCTTATAGTTGCAAATGTGGCACTTATATAGCTGTATGTTAGTTTCGTCCGTTGACTCTGTATCGCTGTCCCCGGAATATGACATTATATTATCTGAAACAGTAAATAAAACGGACGATAATTATCATTAAGAACTTTGGAATGCAACCAAAATCTTGTATCTCAGCAAAAAGGACGCAGAGTCATCCACCAAAATGTCGTATCTTGAACCAAATGAGCGTGGCTCCAAAAAAAGAAAAATGCTTTTCATTAACAAAAGATACTCATAGAATGTACAAGTTAGACATCCCCCAACCTTGTTGCATATCTGTGAAATAACATACATCATTCGAAAATTCATTTTGGGCTTGACTTATACTTTAGAAGAAATTGTTATCAAAAGCATGGTTTTATCAGTTCAAAAACATAACCCAAATTTAATAAACACTAAAGCAAGAGAATATGAACAAAAATAAATCAGAACTTACCAAATTAGCAGGCTCATATCGTTCAGCGATTATTTTCTGATGAAGAGATGGGATTGTTGTCCTTTCGTCATACGAGATACGACCCTTTGACCAGATACGATTGTTTGGAAAATCAACAAGTCAGCCAATTGTAATACGACTTTTCATCACATGGCTAAAAAACTAGATTATAATTGGCTTAGAGATACGACATTTCGAGAGAAGGCGCGCACACAAATTATCATTCCCGCGGTGCCAAAAAGTGATTCTGGTGTAAAAGTAGAGTTACGAGGTTTTGACTCCGCAACGACGATATTGATATATTTCTGGCTATATCTAATGCTGATACTGTCTGCAACAAAGTACTTTCAGTTGTAGTTTTGTATCGTCAATTTACTACTTATTGTCTATATTTCGCCTGTATTTGGCGGGTCATTCTGAAATAATGAAAAGGCCGTTTTGAGTTACCCGACTGGCGTTTACACATTATGGCACTTAAGAGAGTAGTCAATGGCTTGGAAAGAAAGATGCGTCTTTACCAGTGCGAGAAAGCCAGACAGGAAACACATGAATTGGTGCACTGACCGCCGTGATATGACCTAAGCTGTTTAAAACGGCGTTAAACTCCATAACAAACTTATGGTAGTTATTATTATTATTATGTGTTTTTCATTTTACCATTCTTATTATTATTCAAAATGGTACTGTATATGCCACTGTCAGGTTGAAATATGACACCATAGTTTATGCGAGAAATAACCACTTTTCCACATTTTTTTTTTATACATACATATACCCGTGATTAAACATTGAATCCCTCTACCACGACCAAAATGTTGCTCTCTGGACTGAGCTTTATTAAAACCCATATGAATCAGTATTGTTTGGAAAAACAAAGGACAGACAATTTTTGCATAATAAAATATGCAACATGATTCCTGGTTCGAAAATACCAGATTCCATTAAAATTAAGTCGGGTGTTTTGGAACCACTTAGAAAGCAGAATTGAGTGTAGCTAGAAGAATGCAGACGCTCTGTGAGTGTTCTAGGCATGTTTGTATCTGGTAAATATGACGTTAAAATGGCAAAGGGCTGCTTTTTGTTGACTTATAGTGTTAAGAGTTAATCATGTTTTTTTAGCAATGTACTTAAAAAAAAAAAATTCTACATTTAATTTATATAATTTTGTAAAAATGTTGATACTTACATTGACGTGCAGACAACAGATCAGATGCTTGAAAAAAATGACGATTTGTTTGTGTGTTTCTGTTCATCACGTTAATCGAACAACACTCATAAACGAAATTATATGATGTGTCCCAAAACTACCGATGGTTCGTGAATACCCAACAACACTCTAAAGGGTTAAGGAACCGTAAACCAGCCCACAAACTTTTAAACCTGTCCAGATTGAATGCAAATGCCGACAACACAAGATACTTTCTATCGCTTAAATAATCAGACTTGTCCTTGGGAAAAAAAAAGAGGGCCATCATGGCCTTGTATCGCTCCACTTCCTTTTACATAAATGTATCATGCACTTAACTGACACTGAGACATAAATCATAAGAAGCCTGTTTTGCAACAAATAATCATAGAGAAAATAGGCCCCCCCCCCCTCCCCCCCAAGAAAAAAGACCTGTTTTTCTCATTTTTTTTTCAATTGCAAACTTTGTTTTTTCTGCATAGACAACATGGTACCCCCCAATCATGAGACAAAGATTTTGGTAGCATTTAATACATAGTGAAATATTATCATCAATGAGTATACTGTATAATCTGTAACCCTATACCACACAATCCTTATTTTTAACGACCACGAGGAAGAAGGTTTTAAAAAAAAATATTGTGGGAAAGGGTGAAAATGCTGGTAACCAGCATTTTCTCCCTCCCCCACAATGCTTTCTACCTACCCTTCTATAAACAAATTTCAATGTTTAAAACATGAGTAGCCTTTATTATCTCATCTGCATATACTTTCAATTTGGACAATTCTAAAATGGTGTCGTTTGGTAAAGAGTTAATACTGATTATGGTTTGGATTATACTTTAGTGACTAGAGTAGCATGTTGTATCATGAAAATACAATACCAACCCTGTGCCAGTAGATACCCTAGAAAAACAAACAACATAAAGCACTTAACACTTAATATTTATGGTATTCATTTCATTTGTCTAGCTACTGAAGAAATGGCATTTAAAACTACTCTTTTGGGAGATATAACTGTATTGAGGGTACCTAAAGTTCTTTAACTTTGCTCTATGTCTAATTGGTCTCTGTTCAAAGCAGAATTTTATGTTAATAGCTAAATTAAGAGCTAAGGTCAAGACAAGCAGTAATAAATGTTACTATAAGGGTGCTGTAACTTGGAAATTAACCCTTAAAACGCCTTTCACTACTAATGCATTTGCACTTGACAAATTTAATAGGACTCATATGACAGATATGACAAATTTGTCTTTGAAGGGGTTGAAAACATTATGGAAAAAGGAAAAAATGATGGTAACCAGCATTTCTCCTTTTCCCACAATATTTTCATTAGCCTTTTTTCTCAGGGTCATAAAAAGGTGGGATTGTAAGGTAAACGGTTAACTCATTATAATAACAGCAAATAAGATAAAGAATAATTTTTGTACAACCATGTTAGTTTGGTACAAAACCTAATGCACATGATACACAGATTCTAAAGCAAACAAGCAGACCTAAATTTGAGCCATGCTCTGGTATAAGGGGATTTAATGCATCTTCATGATGCATCATACTACAAAAGCAATCATATCATTATGGATCCATTAAATCCAATTTGTCTAACCGAATGGATCATGAGGTAAACTGCATGGTCCTTTGACATGCATAAAATTGAACAGTTGCAAAAAGTTTAGACCCAGGTCAGCCTGCACAGGCTGACATGGGTCAATTCTTTTTACAGATGCATTAAATCCCCTTTTTCAAAGAGCATGACTGGTTTATTTCCTCCTGTAGACAACTTCTTTCCTCCTTGCACCAAACAATTTATGAAAACATTGTGACACACTGAGAAACAGTTCATCATGAGCAATCCTTTAGCCATAATGTATTCAAAATGTATTCTGGTACAAAAATTACTTTTACAGCCTCACAACAGACAGCATTAGAAAACATTGTGGGAAAACAGAAAGTTACATTTGCTTACAATAAGCAACCCCCCCCCCCACCTCTCGAAATGTTTTGCTTATGATTAAAAAGTGCATTTTTTTGTTTCTTCAAAATTTCTACCATCATGTGATTTTTAAAAAGTCTTTGTCCAAAATTAACCTGTATGCTGATGAGCTACCTTTTTACCAGATGATAGAACTCTGGACTTCTCCACCTATATGGCAATGGCAGACTACAATTTTATTCAGATTATAACAAAGGGTTTTGTTTTGCAAAGGATAGAAAGCATCGTGGGAAAAGGAGCAAGTGCTGGTTACAAGCATGTTCTTTTCCACCACATTTGCTAAAGCTCTCTTCTTCACATTTGTTAAAACACAAGATTATATTAGTAAAGAGTTAAGTGATGCAAGACAGAAGCAGATGAGGTCATATGCCTACCCTCTAAGTCTACAAATCACAAAAATAAGCAACAAAATTAGAAAATTTCTGCCAAAATTACTGAAATGAATCACACAGATTTCAAATCCTGTTAAGATATTATATGTGCTGACATTTTAATTATACACCGATTGCTGTGCTCTGTTTCTAATCATTCTGCTAATTTTCAATAATAAAGAAATCCAGGTCTTTATTTAACCGTTCTTAATTCATCAACTTTGTACTAACTATTCCTTGAAAAGCTTCCTTCTGGTTTGGCTTTACGTTCAATTTCAATAAATTAATGCAAAAAGTTCAAACTTCCTTTTTATTTGTCCCTTCTATTCTTCATTTTTTGTCTATAAACACTTTCAATTTGGACATGTTTACAATTTTGTGGTTTGGTCCCACACATTCCTGAATCATAATGACCTTCAGCTTTTTCTCCTTTTCCCATAATGTTTTCTACCATGTCAGAGAACTTCAGCTCATTTGTATCAATTTAAAAATTATCATCTGCACATGCTTTCAATTTTGAGGGGCCTAATATTTATCATTCAGGAAAGGTTTAAGAAACAGACCTACACAAGGGAAAGAATGCCATTCTGTTCATCTGTTCCAACACCTATGCAACTTTGTACAGACCAAGGCCCGTATTCACCAATCATTCTAAAAAAATTCTTAGTCTTATTCTCCAGAATTTTCTACATTTGAAACAAATACAACTTCTGATTGGCTTAACCAATTGGTTCAGCCAATCAGAAGTTGTGTTCTTTTCAAATTTGGAAAATTCTGGAGAATAAAACTAAGGATATAAGTAAGTATGGTTGGTGAATATGGTCCATAGTTGACAGCATGTGACCTTTAATTAAACCACGAAATTTTAGATGCGACCAAATTCTGGGCAATTGCATAGGACTATGGGATTTGCCACTGAAAGAGTAAGAAACATCATAAAGAAAGGAGAAAACTACCAGTATTTTGTCCATTTCACACAGTGTTTTCAAAAGTCTTCTCTGTCTGGGTTGTTAAAACTCAGGATTGTGTGGTAAGTGGTTAACCCTTTCCCAAACAAGCCCTGGTTTTCACGTGTCTGCAGTACAAGTCTTTTGAAAACACGGTGGGAAAAGGAGGAATTGCTCGTAACGAGCAATTTCTCCTTTTCCCACAGTGTTTTCTACCCTTTTTGAGACCTTTCTGCCATTTTCATCAAATTTAAAATTGTCGTCTGCAAACTCTTTCAATTTGGACCAGTCCAAAATTTGTCTTTTGGGAAAGGGTTAAACATTCTTGGAACAATCCTTCTATTATACAAATGATCCAAAAAGTTGAAATTCGGCAGGTAGTGCCATAACCCATGAGAATCTAACTGAACTATTTTCAGAAAGTGCACAGAAGCTTTTCTGAAATGTCATACTTGATACTTTTTACCATGAAGGTAAACTTTTTTTGATGCTGCAAATAACTTCAGTTCATAGACTGGGAAGGAATTCACTTTTCCTAAGTTTATTACAAACATTTTTTAAATCTCTTGTGATGTATTACCCCTTTTTTTACAGAGATAATGCATGATGTAATTAACTTGTTTAGTGGCTTATCAGCAGTATCATTTCCAAAATTGTCTATAAATAACCATGCCCCCCGACAGGTGAGAGTGCAATCTTTTTTTGAGTTATATCTCGTTGATACAGAACTAAGCCAAAAGGGTGTTTTTTGCCTATTAGTTTCTATTTGTTTGAAGATTTGGGGTACTTGAAAGGGTTAAACCATATAGCATGACTAGTGCATCCAGAATTTTGCTGCAACTGAGGAACAAATTTCTGTTTTCATGATTACTTTTGAACTTTGAAGGGACACAAAGCAAACTAATCATCTCGTAACTACCTTTAGTTAGTAGGAGCTGTAAGCATCACAAAGACGCATTAAACTCCCTTTTGTCAGAGCATGGCTTATTCAAATTAGCCGGTATTATGAAAAGTTAGTCCTATTGATAGGCCATAAATAAATTGTAGAAAAAAAATAATCACCTGTAAAATATCTTCCTGCTTGGTAAACTCATCAAAGTCTCGCCCACCAAGTTCAGGTCCCATGAGCTGTCGATTGATGTCTGACACTTGATCTGACAGTCTCCGAATGTCCACAATTACCTGCGATGACGACTTCGGGGAGCTGGCCCTGGTAACACTTGACTGAACAACCGTGTATGTTGTTCTGGTCACTTGTCCCTCTTTCATCTCCGAAGTGTCCACTGGATACTGGATCATGGCAACTTGGTTGCTGATGTCGCTCCATCTTCCCTGAAGACGGTTCAACTCCGGTTCCACAGCACCCACGGCCCCTTTATCCCTGAGGGGCTGACTCTGTTGCCGAAGGTTTTCCAAATCTCTCTGGCGCCTCTTCAGTTCTTCCTCAAATGCCTGAAATGAGATGTAGGCGACATGAGGGAAATATGTTTGAGTGAGCTTTTTACTAGACAACAAAATTTTTACAGACTCATCCATATTCAAAATTAATATTTCCAGACAATAAATTAACCCTTTACTGCACAATGCCGCCTTTTATAGACCCTGGGAAAGAAGCCTTTTGAAAACATTGTGGGTAAAGGAGAAAATGCTGGTAACCAGCATTTTCTCCTTTTCCCACAATGTTTTCTTCCCTATCAAAGAAAAATTGCTCCATTTAAGCCACACTGAAATTGTCGACTGCAAATGCTTTCAATTTGGACAAAGTTAAAATTTTGCCATCTGGTAAAGGGTTAAATGTGACTCAAACAATGGGATTCATATTTTGTCTTCTGTTTGCTCTTAACCTATTTCATAAGTAGCCTGGTGAGTGTTCATGATAATTATTGTTTCACTGTTACACTTATCAACCATTTAAGTTTGCTTCAACAGTTACCTGCCAAACTATTTACAAGTGAACATAATAACTAACAAGAGGGCCATGATGGCCCTGTATCGCTTCACTGGCTTATAAATATAAACCATGAAGAGAAGTCTTCACTATATAAGCCCTTATAAAACTTTGACCCCCTGGGCTACAGTCGAACTAAATGGGGAATATGTGTATTAGAAGAATAACATGTCAAATATGGGAGTTCTTGGCCTTATGGCTAGTAACAAGACGGTTTCTGAACATTTCACTCCATAAACCCATGTAAAACTTGTGACCCCTGGTGCAGGGCCAAACTTGATCCTAGGGCTGTAACTTGGGCCCTCTTTGTAGTTGTCCACTAGATAATGCTATAATTATGCAAAATTTGGTAGCCTAAGCCTTATGGCTATGTACACCAAGATTTAAAAGTTTTCCCTATGTAAGCCTATGTAAATCTTGTGAACCCCCCCCCCCCCCCCCGCCCCGCAAGCATGAGGCCTAATTGACCCCAGGACTATAATTTGGGCACTTTTGGTAGACCCCAACTTGATCAAGCTAAATGCAAAATTTGGTAACTCTAGGCCTTATGGCTAAGTACAGGAAGATTTTTAAAGTTTTCTCTATATAAGCCTATGTAAAACTTGTGACCCCTGGGGCAGAGCCAATTTTGACCCCAGGGCTATAATTTCAAGAAACGTGATAGAGGTTTACTACATAAAGCTACATGCCAAATTTGGTAGCCCTATGCCTTATGGTTTCAGACAAGAAGATTTTTAAAGTTTTCTCTATATAAGCCTATGTAAAACTTGTGACCCCTGGGGCAGAGCCAATTTTGACCCCAGGGCTATAATTTCAAGAAACATGATAGAGGTCTACTACATAAAGCTACATGCCAAATTTGGTAGCCCTACGCCTTATGGTTTCAGACAAGAAGATTTTTAAAGATTTCCAATATTTTTCAGTTTTGTTGCCATGGCAAACCAGAGTTTTTGAAGGAATCAAATTCTTTCAAGAAATTCTGAAGAGGACCATGGCAGGATCATTTCTGTGAAGTTTCATGAAAATTGGATGGGTAGTTTCAGAGAAGAAGATGTTTGAAATAAAAGTTAACGCACGGACGCACGCACGGACGCACGACGGACACCTGGCCATGACATAAGCCCGCTGGCCTTCGGCCAGTGGAGCTAACAAAATGGAGAAACATGCATGGGCAAGGGCATTTTGAGTAAAGTAACAAGCAAATGCTCCTTTTTTTATACTGTTTTCAAAATCTGTCTACAATATGGGATCTTTTACATGAGAAAAATGTAGATTTGTCCAATATTTGAGCATTTGCATATGACAATTCAAATGTGGCTAAACTGATAGAATTTATCTTTGATGGGTTAGAAAACGTGGAAAATGAAGAAAATGCTGGTTACCAGCATTTTCTCCTTCTCCCACAATGTTTTCAAAAATGCTTCTTCTTCAGGGTCTTTACAAGTCAGGATTATGTTGTAAAGGGTTAAAAGTGATATTTGTGTGATTACAGGATTACTACAACTCTTAACTCTTTACCAAATGACAAAAATATAGACTGGATCAAATTGAAAGCATTTGCAGATGACAATTGAAATGTGAATCAAATGATGTAAATTGTCTTTGATAGGGTAGGAAACATTGTGGGAAAAGGAGAAAATGCTGGTAACCAGCATTTTCTCCTTTTCCCATAATGTATTCAAAAGGCTTCTTCCTCAGGGTTGTTAAAACTTGGGATTGTGTGGTGAAGGGTGAATAAAACATCACATGCCAGATGTAAACTCTTCTAGTAACATTTGAGACAGTGCTAAAAGTCTATTCACTGTTTCCTCATTATCTTTCTGCTATATGTAACACATCTGAATAAAGATAATTCTGGAAAACACTGTGGCAAATATAGAGGTTTCTAATAATCAGCTATACAAGCATGTTTTCCCCCCCCCCCTTTTTTCATCCCTCCTAGCCTCTATGTGACTGTCAAACAGCAAAATTAGCTTCATGACTTGTAGCCCTGTTGTTGGGGTCCCACTTTTGGTGAAATTATCATCAAACACCATCAGGAAGGCTTGTGAACTGGGAAGAATTCAAACCTACAAGAACCTATGAGGACACCCATGCCACAACATCCAAAGCTTGTACGAGGGACAGAGGGGGCACCAATGCCACAACATCCATGGCTAGTACCAGGGACAGAGGTGAAGGCGTGGTTGGGACCATTTGCATGGTTGGGGTGGATTGGGACCATTGTTTCAGAATACAGCCAGTTTCTACATGCTGTTACAGGTTTGATTCCTAAATGTCAAGATTTTGGCTTAATTAACTCTTAGGGCCCCTTGCAGAACTAAAGTTGCCTTAACAGCCAATATAGATCAAGATCAGACTGCACAAAATGTGCTGTCTGATCTTTGATCTACATTGTTCACTCTGTTAAATCTTTAGAGACAAAAGCAATAATTTTAGTATCGATTTTCAACTGAAAATGTCTGTTGGGTTCATTCGGCGCTTTAACCCTTTATCCACAATCCCAAGTTTTAACAACCTTGAGAAAGAAGCCTATGGGAAAAAAGTGTGAGAAAAGGAGAAATGCTGGTAACCAGCATTTTCTCCTTGTCCAACAGTGTTTTCTACCCTATCAAAGACATTAATAATCATTTCACTACATTTGTCATCTGCAAATGCTTTCAATTTGGTTCAGCCCTAAATTATGTCATTTGGTAGAGTTAAAGATTAACACAGACTACTTGCAGTCTGTCTAAATGAAATGCTTATCATCACACACAGTTGCAGCCTTCAGCTAGGATGATAGTAAAACACATCACATGCACCATGCTGACAAATGTCAGTCCCTCTGTAGACAGTTAGTTTTGTCATGTGCCAAAACACTACGCTTAAACTTCCATACCTATTTCCTACATTCTCAGAGACAGAACTGTCGACTTTTAAATCACAGTATATACCCTTTACCATACATACCCTAAGGTCCAATAAGCCTTTGGAAACATTGTGGGATGAGTAAATGCTGATACATATTCCAAAATGTTTTTAAAAGCTAGAATAGTGACAGAATATCTAACAGTGTAGATCCAAGATCAGGCACACATACTGTTGCCGGGCCCTCTTTCAGGCTATTGAATTCTCACCAACAAAATTCTTGACTTTTGAATATTAAACAACACTGTCAAACAACAAATCAAATAAGCTTAACCCTTTACCACACAACCCCAGCTTTTAACAACCCTGAGAAAGAAGCCTTTTGAAAACATTGTGGGGAAAAAGAGAAAATGCTGGTAAACAGCATTTTCTCCCTTTACGACAATGTTTTCTACCCTATCCAATACATAAATCATCACTTAAGCTACTCTTTATTTGCTGTCTGCAATGCTTCCAGTTTGGTGTAGTGTAAAATTTTTGTCTTTGGTAAAGGGTTAAAATAAAAGATCTTGACTCTGAAAAAGTTGGAAACAAATTTTGGGAAAGGGAGAAAATGCTGGATACCAGCATTTTCTCTTTTCATCATGTTTTTGAAAGCTTAATTTCTTTTTCGGGATCTTTAAAACATGCTGATTGTTTCTTATAACAGACTCATCCAAAACTTGCATAATGAAGGCAAACCCTAAGGTCAGACCACAGGAATTGGAAGGGAATGTTACAGCATAATTATTTACAAAGCGCATTAAGAAAATCTAACATTAATGTTATGATGGATACAGGAATTCTTGTCTAAGAGCAATAAAGGACTGAAAGTATGTCCTCCTGCTTGTTATAACTTCCCTCTTCACTTTTCATGTTGATGAATGGTCTAGGCTTTTAGTGAAAGCAATAACAGATATTTATGTTGCCTATCACACTTAATTCCTAACAACATGACAAAATTCTACACTAGTCCAACTTCACAGCATTTGTATACAACAAATCAAATTTTAACAGTGTTTTTTCTCTCTGGCTGTTAAGCCCCTGTCATACTATACTGCATTGTCAGAGTGTTGTTTAATTTCCCAGAGCACCAGTAAATCACAGCAAAATTTTGATATTTTTCATGAAGATTGCTATATCACTGGGTTCTCACTGTGACAAAGGCATTGCTGCCAAGCTCTCATGGTGTATTATCACATACGTAATTATGGAGTTCTTCTTGGCAATTCTCTGCACTCTCACAATGTGCTAATATTGTGTGCACTGTGCTTTCACAGCATTTTCAAGGCAATCCCACTGGGCTTCAGTATGTTCACACAACTTTCGTTTGCATTATCTATAAAAACAAAGTGTTCACACATTTATTTATCATTTGTCCCTATATTTTGCTCTTGAAAAGTCAATATTAGAATAAAACTATGCCCATAAAAAGAAAAGGGAGAGAAAAGCAGGACAAAAAAACCCACGCCCTCAAACAAAATTAAGTCAACCAATTGTTACCTCATCAACAAGCACTGACATGGCTTGTTGGCAAATGTGGTTCAAGAGATTATAGATTCATCTTAGACTGGGCAAGAAAAATATTGTGGAAAAAAATGTGTGTTTTCAAAAGCCTAAATTTTCGCTGTCCCCGACTCTTTACCATAAATGACACAATTTTAGATTAGTGCAAATTGAAAGCAGTTACAAAACGACAAAATAAATGTGACTGAAAACTGAAATTTGTTTTGGGAAGGATAGAAAACAGTGTGGGAAAGGAGCAAAATAAATGCTGGTTACCAGCATTCTTTTTCTTTTCCCACACTGTTTTTAACAGGCTTCCTTCTAAAGGATCATTAAAGTCAGAAATGAGTGGCAAACAGTTAAAACAATGGATTGTGTCATAAAGGGTTAAAGCAATGACAGATATTTATCTTGCCTATCATACTTTATTTGTAGAAAGAAATTCTGACAATGAAAGCAGATAAATCCAATGAAAGTGAAGTTAATCATACTTTAAGTCCTTTTCGTCCTCTTTTTGTTAACCTCAATACTCCATCAGTCAAACTCTTCCAGGAACTCTTTAAGTTTATGGCATGTTTAGACTTTCTCAACGGGACCATGCATCAACAAAAATCAACAGTATCATTTATAAATTACGCTCAAAATTTTAATGCAACCATTTTTTACACACAGAGGGTCATTTCACTGCCATACGCTGTCTAATAGGTATATTTTAGCCTTTATTTATCATTTATTATTCTTATTATTATTCTTGTAATGAATTGATTAACCCATTTTCCATGTATGTCCTATGAATGGGAATAAATCTATAACAACACATATAAGTTTCCTTATCGACGTTTCTGCTTACGCCTTCATCAGGATGTTTACAGAATTTAAAAATATGTAATAACAAGTCTGACGTCATGGATGTCCGTTACACAATAAGGTTAAACAAAAATTAGCAGGCTTTTTGAAAAAATGCTATTGAATGCATACAACATACATATAGTTAAACAACATTGTGGGAAAAGAGGGGATGTTGGATATTAAAATGAAAAGCTACGAAAATACCAACTCTCCAAGACCATAAACACAGATCAAACTACTCTGACGTGTAGGTGGATCCCAGTCTATAAAGCACATAGAATATATGCTAAGCTACAGCATAAAATTGGATAATAATTATGTATACATTATTTCCAATATTATTTTTCCATGACATTGTATGTCCTAATAATATTGTTAATTTTTTCTAACAAGTATGCACAAGAGAACTCAAAGAGAGATAACTCTTTTGGTCCGGCAATATTTTTTTTTTATTTTGTTTTACAGAAGACCATTCACGTTGGTAACAAGCAACATTCCTCCATTTGCCACAATGTTCCTAAGAGAGGGTCTTCAAAGTTGGCTACTACAAATTTAAGTCTGGAGTAAATGAAGGTTTTAATTACCATTATATCCCTCTTCAAACCAACATTTATTTGAGTCACAAATTGCAAATAGTCTAACATAAAACACTTAGAATAGAAGCAATACCAGGTGCCTTTGATACACATGGGAGAACAAGTGCAAAATTATAAAAGGGAATTTTCATGTAGTAAGCTGATAATTATGAAATAACATTGGATAAACTATGTCTTTTTAACCTAATTCCATAGATTCATCACCCTCATTCATTTAGTACTTTTTACAGTTACAGACCACCTGTGACTTCTGAAAGATATATCTACATGTACACTCAGTTTTATACCAGTTTTTAACCCATTTCATCTTTATTTTAATCAAACTTTAATCATCCTTGTATCTTCATGCCAAACAGATTAACCCTTTACCACACAATCCCGACTTCTAACGACCATGAGAAAGAAGCCTTTTGAAAACAATGTGGGGAAAGGAGAAAATGCTGGTAACCAGCATTTTCTTCTTTTCCCACAATGTTTTCTAACATTTCAGAAACAAATGCAATCATTTTAGCCGCATTTAATTTGTCATCTGCAATGCTTTCAATTTGGACCAGTCCAAAATATTGTCATTTGGTAAAACGATAGAAAATGCATTTCATTCCCTGGAGCCATCACAGATATCATTGCTTTGACATTTCCTTTTTAAATCAAAGATTTAAGATATATGTATTTATCCCTTACACCATATGTATTAGTAATTTATCTATGTTTACCTACCTGCAAAAAAAACCTGGTTTACCTAGCTGGCTAATTTCTGAACCATTCTAGAGTCTATAAAATTTTAACAATGTTATTTTCTCTTTGGCTGTTAAGCCCCTGTCATATTATACTGCTTTGTCAGAGCGTTGTTTAATTTCCCAGAGCACCAGGAGATGGCAGTAAAAATTGGATATTTTTTGTGAAGATTGCTTTATCACTGAGTTCTCACTGCCACCATGGCATTGCTACTAAGCTCCCATGGTGTATTATCACATATGGAGTTCTTCTTGGCAATTCTCTGCAGTCGCAAAATGTGCTTTCATGGTGCTCACATTGTGTGCACTGTGCTTTCACAGCGTTTTCAAGACAATCTCATTGGGCTGCAGGGTGTTCACAACAGTGTTCACACATTTATTTATCAGTTGTCCCTATACTTTGCTCTTGAAAAGTCAATATTAGAATAAAACTATGCCCATAAAAAGAAAGGGGAGAAAAAAGCAGGACAGAAAAAAACCCACCCTCTCAAACGAAAGCAAGTCAACCACAATCATCTCATCAACAAGCACTAGCATGGCTTGTTGACATTCAGTCAGGGTGAATTTAATGTTTATTTGCATACTTTGTCTAATATAATGTTCATATTTGCAATGAAGACCGATGAACGTGCCTTGGAAGAGCAATTCCTCTGCGAAATAATCTAGAACAGTTCTAGAATAATTCTAACTTTGTTCTGGAACAAGTATTCCAGAACAGCACTAATATCACCGTGGCAGTTCTGAACAGTCACTATGAAAGCAGGGTTTTCCATGACGCACAAATCCTGTGTCAATGACACAATTTATTTCAAATGACCCCCAAAATAAATTACAGTGTGCCATCAGTGACACAACTTCCTTAAATCTAAATCATCTAGGAAATTGAATAACTCGTCATTAATCCATGTCTGTTCTAGCTACACGCTTTGTAAATATCAGACGAACACCATTCTCTTTTTTTTCCACCATGTACAGGGTTTATTTTAGATACAGAGGTTTTCCGGAAATTCACATATAGAATAAGAATGGTTCACACATTATTTGAGTAAAGCACTGCGAACAGTTGTCATAAGTAAGTCAAATTCATAGTCGGGTTCTCTGTATTTTACATCTTATATAAGCCGGCTTCCAGTAGATAAAAGTAAACATTACCAGTTTATTCTGTTTGTGGAAAAGGTGTCATGTCAGAGTAAACTGCAGCATTTTAGCGTCTGCTTCGAGCAGCACTGCCAACCAAGGCACATCAAGCAGTGATTCTGACGAGAATGTACAGTCTGCCATTAAACAAAATTGAGCTTTCCATCAGAAATGGCTAAGGACTTTACTTGGTAAGAGTTGAAAGAAGATGAAATGTATTCAAGATGAAGAAACTGAACCTCGTATCAAGTGGTTGTACGAACTCAGTTGCTTGTCTAACATAGAACATTATGAAACAAGAGGGCCATGATGGCCCTGGAGTCGCTCACCTGAGCCTTTTGACCAAGCACAACCAATTTCCAACGTCTTGTGAGATATATGTATTACCAAACAATAAAATTTTAAACTCATCAGTCTGAACCTTCTGCATAAAACAAATAATATGTGGATCAAGCTGTGGAATTGGTCTCTCAAAGGGGTAGAAAACATTGTGAAAAAGGGAAAAAATGCTGGATACTAGCATTTTCTCATTTTCAAACAGTGTTTTCAAAAGGCTTCTTTCTGAGAGTCATTCGTACACTAAGTTTTTCTAAGATTTGACCTTGTGACCTAGTTTTTCAGCCAACATGACACATTTTCAAACTGGTCCAAGATATCATCAGGAAAAACATTCCTACCAAATTTCAAGAGTATTGGACTGAAAATGTGGCCACTACAGCATACACAAGGTTTTTCTAACATGTGACCTAGTGACCTAGATTTTGACCCAACATGACCCATTTTCAAACTCATCCAAGATATTACCAAGGCAAACATTCTGAGCAACTTTAAAAGAGTATTGAAAATATGGCCTCTAGAGCATACACAACATTTTTCTTAGATTTGACCTGGTGACCTAGTTTTTGACCCAACATGGCACATTTTTGTACTATTTCAAGATATAATCAAGACAAACATTCTGACCATTTTTCAAGAGTATTGGACTGAAAATGTGGCCTTTATAGTGTACAAAAGGTATTTCTAAGATTTGACCTAGTGACCTAGTTTTTGACCCCACACGACCCAATTTCAAACTTGTCTGAGATTTTATCAAGACAAACATTCTGACCAAGTTTCATGAGGATTGGACTGAAAATGTAGCCTCTAGAGCGTACACAAGGTTTTTCTAAGATTTGACCTAGTGACCAAGTTTTTGACCCCACATGACCCAATTTCGAACTCGTCTGAGATTTTATCAAGACAAACATTCTGACCAAGTTTCACAAGTATCTGACTGAAAATATGGCCTCCAGAGCGTACACAAGGTTTTACTAAGATTTGACCTAGTGACCTAGTTTTTGACCCCACATGACCCACTTTCAAACTTGTCTGAGATTTTATCAAGACAAACATTTTGACCAAGTTTCATGAGGATCGGACAGAAATTGTGGCCTCTAGAGCGTACACAAGATTTTTCTAAGATTTGACCTAGTGACCTAGTTATTGACCCCACATGACCCAATTTCAAACTCGTCTGAGATTTTATCAAGACAAACATTCTGAAGAAGTTTCACAAGATCTGACTGAAAATGTGGCCTCTAGAGCGTACACAAGGTTTTACTAAGATTTGACCTAGTGACCTAGTTTTTGACCCCACATGACCCAATTTCAAACTCGTCAGAGATTTTATCAAGACAAACATTCTGACCAAATTTCACAAGTATCTGACTGAAAATGTGGCCTCTAGAGCGTACACAAGGTTTTTCTAAGATTTGACCTAGTGACCTAGTTTTTGACCCCACATGACCCAATTTCAAACTTGTCCGAGATTTTATCAAGACAAACATTCTGACCAAATTTCATGAGGATCGGACTGAAAATGTGGCCTCTAAAGCGTACACAAGGTTTTTCTAAGATTTGACCTAGTGACCTAGTTTTTGACCCCACATGACCCAATTTCAAACTTGTCAGAGATTTTATCAAGACAAACATTCTGACCAAATTTCACAAGTATCTGACTGAAAATGTGGCCTCTAGAGCATACACAAGGTTTTTCTAAGATTTGACCTAGTGACCTAGTTTTTGACCCCACATGACCCAATTTCGAACTCGTCCGAGATTTTATCAAGACAAACATTCTGACCAAATTTCACAAGTATCTGACCGAAAATGTGGCCTCTAGAGCGTACACAAGGTTTTTCTAAGATTTGACCTAGTTTTTGACCTCACATGACCCAATTTCGAACTTGTCCGAGATTTTATCAAGACAAATATTCTGACCAAGTTTCATGAGGATTGGACTGAAAATGTGGCCTCTAGAGCGTACACAAGGTAAAAAGTTGACGACGGACGACGCACGACGCACACCGCACGACGGACACAGCACGATCACAATAGCTCACCATGAGCACTTCATGCTCAGGTGAGCTAAAAATCAGGGCAATACAGAAGCAAACAACAGTAAATATTGTATTTTCCTTTTATTTACAAAACATGGTTCATACAAACTCATTTATTTTGACCCCCAAAGTTAAGGAAATGACCCTCAACTTAGCAGGCAAGGGGTCACAATGACCCCCAATTTTTAATGCTGAAGGAAAACCCTGTAAAAGCACAGTAAAATAAAAACACTCTGTGTAAGTGTTGTTGACACACTAAATGTGCAGTAGAGAGATGCAGTGACATCTCAGAGAATGCCATACAATCTATGTGCAAGCACAACCTACAACCACAATGTTTGCATTGTGATCTCTGTGTGCACCGGCAGACCTCCTGTGCATTTTAGGAGACCTTAATGCACTGCTAAGTGCAGTATGGTAATCCCACTGCCCTCTTATCAGAACCCCAGGGACGGCATTCGTTTTGTTCACGCTCAAAGTAGGCGCCATCCCTTGAGGCTCTAGACAATCCAAATGCTTCTACAGGTGATGCAACTGTGTTGCTGTGGCAATGCTTGTGATTGTACTACACACATCTCAGCATTACACAATTTTTTATTTGAAGCTGTGGTTGGTTGGTTGGTTGTATTGGGGTTTAACGCCACTTTAACAGCTAAGGTCACATCATGGCGGTCGGTGACGCACATGTGTTTCCTGGCTTTCTCACACCAGTACTAACACAACTTTCTTTCCAAAGCCACCGACTACTTTTCTCACATGCTTCAGCAGAGGTGAGAGGCGAAAATACGCCGGAAAGAAAGTTCGCCTCAACTGGGTATCGAACTCACAACCACCAGGTCATGAGTCCGACACGCTCACCACTGAGCCACCCAGGCGGGCTTTGAAGCTGTGGGATAGGTGCCCTACTGAGACGGGTTCAGGGATGTATCTTGAACACTTGACTAAACTACAAAATGAACATCCCGCTGAAAGCAATGGCACTGTTGCATCGAATACAAGCCATTAGTTAGTTCATGGTTCAAAATCATTAAGATGAAAAAGAGCCGTCAGAACATGGTTTTTATTTCACACACAGTGACACTATTGAATGTGCATAATTTACCAGTATTAAAATTGGTCCAATACATTTACACTGAGGAGATTAAGAAAAAGAAATTGTGATAAAAATGATAATACATAATGCATCTTTTGTTTTACCGCATGAGACTTGCCTATCCTACGACCTTGTGCAAGACCTCGAGTTCTTGATCAGCTCTGAATTTCTATAAACAATTTTCCCCACCATGTCTTCTGTCCTTGCAAAATCCCTGTGTCTTTCTATGTCTCTTTATATAATTTTCTCTGCACATATACAGCTATTTTTCTTCCTGTAACTTTCACTCCCCATCTCCCTACCGCTCATACTTCATACTCACTATCTACTCAATCATCAGAAAACTTTGAAAACATTCTTGGAATAATTTGGGACAACCATCATGAGTAAAAGTTTAATTCACAAAATACAAGTGAAAAAAGAACAAAGAAATTGCTTAAATGCCTTAATGTTTTCAAAAGTTATGTGCTTCCCCAACTGATATAGTTACTTGCATGAGGTAATGAGATAATCAAATCACTCTCGTTTCCCCAAAAGTATGGCATCCTACATGGTAGACAACTGTTACAACTATTCACTTTCTGATGCAAAAAAAACCTGGTTTAAACAATGTGGCTAAAAATTGGTGGAATTTCTTGCAAAGCTTGCTCCTTAACCCTATACCACACAATCCCGACTTTTAACGACCCTGTGAAAGAAGACTTTTGAAAACGTTGTGGGAAAAGGATAAATTTCTCCTTTTCCCACAATGTTTTCTACCCTTTCCAAAACAAATTTCAAGTTTTCAATCACATTTATTTTGTTGTCTAAAAATGCTTTCAATTTGGACCAGTCTGAAATTTTGTCGTTTGATAATGAGTACTTTTTTTGACATGATGGTACATTGTATTACCTGAATTATCTGTTGCTTACTTTAACTTTATTTCTTCTCCTCCTCGCAATAATATCTGAGCCATGCTCTGGCAAACAGGGGCTTAATGCATCTCTGTACTAAATTATTCCAAGCAAGACATCACCTAATTATGGATCCATAAAATCCATATTGACAATCAACTGACTGAATGAGGTAGAAATATCTTTTGACATGCAGAAAATTTAAAGACAGTGAAAAGTTTTTGCCCATGTCAGCCCGCGATGTCTGCACAGGCTGACATGAGTTCATACTTTTCGCGAGTGCATTAAGCCCCCTTTTCACAGAGCATAGATCATCTGTTTTTCAAATTTTCTCACTGTCTGTAGAATTAATGAAATTTAAAGTTCAAGCACAAACTAGGCTGAGCATGAACTCAAGTTTTATAAGCATAGAACCTGGTATTGGCTTAGAAACATTGCATTAACCATTTACCAAACAATCCCGACTTTTAACGACCCTGGGGAAGAAGCCTTTTGAAAACATTGTGGGAAAAGGTGAAAATGCTGGCAACCAGCATTTTCTCCTTTTCCCACAATGTTTTCTACTCTTCTTAAAACCAATTTCAATTTTTGAGTCACATTTATTTTGTTGTCTGCAAAAGCTTTGAATTTTGTCATTTGGTAAAGATCTTGAACAAATGAAACTGCAGAAACAACAGACGGGAATTTTATAAGATCCAATGGGGCAAAAATGAGAACATGTAACACACTCAGTCACTGCCTCCCACCATTCGAAAGGTCTTTTCTTTAACCCTTTCCCAAACTAGGCCTGGTTTTCACGTGTCTGCAGTACAAGTCGTTTGAAAACACTGTGGGAAAAGGAGAAATTGCTCGTAACGAGCAATTTCTCCTTTTCCCACAGTGTTTTCTACCCTTTTTGATAACTTTCTGCCATTTTCATCAAATTTAAAATTGTCATCTGCAAACTCTTTCAATTTGGACCAGTCCAAAATTTGTCGTTTGGGAAAGGGTTAAAGTATGTAGTAAAAATGCAACGGACATTGTGCATACTTCAGATCAAGAGCCCAACAAAACTTAGCAGGGTCATACCAGATGACATCCTGCAAGGGTCACACTGAAGACGTAGAACCAACTTGAAAAATGTGTCATTTTTCTGCATTTCATCCCGTGGGTGTTTTTCAAATCAAAAGAGTGCAGAACTTTCTCTTTGTGGACTTAGTATGACTGGGGCCTTAACCCTTAAAGCCAAAAAGACTTTTTCAGTCTATTAGCAAGAGCCAAATGTTTGCAATTTCCAAGTCAACTTTCTCCAAAATGGCAAAACAAAGCGGATAATGCAGATCAAGATCAGACTTCACATTTTGTGCAGTCTGATCTTGATCTACACTGGCTGCAAAGACAACTGTAGTCATGAAAGGTTCTTTAAGGGTTAATTTACTGTAAACGTGGGTTAATTCAATGCTCTGGTACATTAGTAATTAACCCTTTACCAAATGACAAAAATTTAGACTCTTCCAAAATGAAAGCATTTGCAGGCAACAAAATAAATGTGACTTAAAAATTGAAATTTTCTTTTGAAAGGGTAGAAACCATTGTGGGAAAAGGAGAAAATGCTGATTACCAGCATTTTCTCCTTTTCCCGCAATGTTTTAAATCAAAAGGCTTTTTCTGCATGATCGTTAAAACCCGGGATTGTGTGGTAATCAGGTTAACCAAAGGAAACAATGAACATGGATTGTTAATATTTCTTGCTGAAAGTAGAACATCACCATGATGCACTAATGGCATTCTTGCACAAGAACCCAAGGAAAATAAATAACTTCAAAACAAACATTATGCACAGGTTCATGAGCCACCCAGCTTGCATCAACATCAGCCAAGAGAATTATGATTACCCTGTAACATTTCAATCCTTTACCATACAGGTTATTTCTCTAAGACAGGTGGAAACCATTTTCAACAGTATGGAAAACCTGTGTAACAAGCAATTGCTCCATTTTCCCACATTGTTTTCCAATAGCATCAACCTCAGGGACCAAGTATGTCAAATATGTCATATTTGTAGAGCAGGAAATAAATAAAATGGACTTTGAGTACTTGAAAGAAAGATCAAGATATTCTAAATTTAAAACTTTTTGGTCAAAATAATTTGACAGTGCACATCCAAGACAAAACTGCAGTGTTTTCTTTTTCACTCTGATCTTGACCTACACTGAACACACTGAAACCACCCATGAAACTGAAAGAACTCTTTTCTCTATAAGGTTTGTTCATTCATATCATTCCATCTTGGAAGAACTTGGTAAAAGATCTCTATATATAAGATGCTGATGATGGTGACCCTGATTTAACCCTTACAGCACCGAATAAACCTATCCAACATTCTCAACCTAGAAATATGACCTAAATAATTGCAATTTCATAGTCCCTTTTGTCTACAGTGTTTCAGCAAAGCAGGCAGTGTAGATCAAAGATCAGGCGGCACATTTTGTGCAGCCTGATCTTGATGTACACTGGCCACAAAGGCAACTATAATCGTGAAAGGTGCTTTAAGGATCAAGAGTTTCTATATGACATCATAGATGCAAATGGTAAAATGGCTAGTCTGGGCACCAAGGTATGGGTAGGACATGAGTATGGGTACAGATGTTACCAGTAGAGGCAGCAACCATAATTGTTCAGGTATGTGATAATATAACATAACTGACACTTGAGAACTTGGCTTTTTCCTCAGTTTTGCTGCTGAAGATACTTGTAAAACCCATTTAATCTTGGAACCCTCAACTTTTACCACTATACAAGAACTGTTTTAGTGATCATTGTGGAGACATATAACATGATTTTGACTGGGTATTATTGTATGATGAAGTTTGTTTACGTACTACCATCTTACTCTTGTGGCAAAAAAGACAAACCACACTTTAACTCTTTACCAAACGACAAAATTCTAGACTGGTCCAAACTGAAAGCAGTTGCAGACCACAAACTTAATGTTACTAAAAATTGAAATTTTATTTTTGGAAGGTAGAAAATATTGTGGGAAAAGGATAAAATGCTGGTTACCAGCATTTTCTCCTTTTCCCACAATGCTTTCAAAAGCATCCGTCTCAGGATCTTTAAAAGTTGGGATTGTTTGGTAATGGGTTAAAAGAAATACTGTGATTTGGGACTAGATCCCTGGATCATTTTTATGGGCCTATTACTGACTGGGCCGCTGCACTGACAAAACAAGAGTAGCGCATGTCAGTGGCTAAACTTGGCTGCAGTTGCTTGAGCTTCAGTGAAAATTTCAAGTCAAAAAGGGGGCATAACTGTGTCAAAAATACTTTGATGGTTGCCTGCCTCTGTTGTATGGGTTCCTCTTTTGATAGTTCAAGTGTTCTGTCTTGGCAGAAATTCCGAGACATGGTCCCCTTGAATTAGACAATGCACTAAGGTGAGATGTTGGCATTTTCAAATTTACAATTAGTCTTGAGAGTATTAGTCTCTCAAATATTTTGAAAATATCCCCAATTTTCGTAAACTTGAGGAACAAAATAATGACTGTATTTATATAACCCTTGGCAGATCAATGCACAACAATACCTTCTGCCCATAACTGAGATTGAAGGCAGTCTTTGTAAGCAAATACAAATGAGCCATGTTCAAGCAAAATGGGGCTTAATACACCTCTGAGATACCAAGCAAGCCCTCACATAATTATGGATCCATAATAGTCACTTTTTGTAACAAGCAACTTAATCATAAGGTAGCCTGGTCCTTTGAGATACAGAAATTGACCAATAGCGCCTTGACATACAGAAATTGACCAACAGCGAAGTTTCAGCCCAGGTCAGCCTTCGCTGAGTGCACAGGCTCACCTGGGTTGATACTTTTTGCAGATGCATTAAGCCTCCTTTTCACAGAGCGTAAGTGATTAGTTTTTAGCTCTGGGTCTTTCTGTAAACCTGACAAAACCAGAGTCTATTTTTAACTTCATGAACTGAATAGACTGACCCTAAACTTTGAATTAAGTACTGAATGAGAACAAACTCCTAACAATCTGAAAGATAAATATAGCATTACCATTGGGAGAGAAAGATGTGATATTCTGGAAACAGCTGTGAAATTTCGGCTTCTACTCCATCAGGACAAATTATGGATAGTCCATTATCTTTCTAGTAAGTTGTTTTTTACATTCCACATGAGGTGCATATTATAACAGGTCTCTAAGGTAATCAGGAAAAGGCAGGGAAGAATCACAGTATTCAACTCTTTTCTTGCGGTTCATGACCATAGATATATTTTGCAGAGAGAGTAAAGCAAGATCACCCTGCACATACATGCTCTAAACTCTGTTTCTCTAACAATACTTTTTGTCATGTCAACCAAATGCAACCGCAATAAACTTACAGAAATCTATATTTGTGATAGTCAACAATTTGAATTGGGCAAGATATGATTTAAACTTTTGATCCCACTTGCATCTGACTTCTGTTGTGCTTTGTAAAGTATGTTTCTATAATGGAATGATTTTTGAAAGGAGGCAGACTAAATAACCCTTTGAGCTAAATGAATGAAATTGGCCTTTTAAGTTGGGAAAAACATCTGAAATATTGTACTTTCAAGATCGTTTTTGCCAGGATATATAACAGAAAAGCTGTTTTGTGCAGTCTGACCTTGATCTACACTATCTGCAAAAACAACTTTAGTCGACTCCAGCGCTTTATGGGATAAAGAAGCTTCACTTCTTTTGCGTTTGCTTAAAGTTAAAGACTGGAAATTATTCACTCATTGCACATGCAGCCAAAATTTGCTTTGCTAGTTGACAAGAAGAACAAGGGGGCCATGATGGCCCTAAAGTCGCTCACCTGAGTCTTTTGACCAAATTAATCCATTTTCTATTGTACACGAGTTTTTCTAAGATCTGACCTTTTGACCTAGTTTTTAACCCAACATGACCGATTATTGTATTGGTCTGAGATACCACTAATTTTAAGACAAACATTCTCACCAATTTTCAAGAGTTTCATTCAGTTTTGTTGCCATGGCAAGCAGAGATTTTACTCAATTGAAACTCTGAAAAATTCTGAACATGACCACGGCAGGATAATCTTTGTACATGCCATATATGAGAGCTCTAGCCCTTAAGGTTCGGGACAAGAAGATTTTTAAAGATTTCCATCTTTATCTCTATGAAAATCCATGACCCCACAACAAAGGACCAATTTCCACACAAGGGCCATCACTTGGAAGTATTTCTGTAGAGGTCCACTAGATGATGCTACATGCCAAATATGAAAGCTGTACCCCTGAGGATTTAGGACAAGAAGATTTTTAAAGATTTCCATCTTTATCTCTATGTGAAATCCGAGACCCCACAACATAGAGCCAATTTCCACACCAGGGCCATAATTTGAAGTATTTTGGTAGAGGGTCACTAGATGATGCTACATACCATATATGAAAGCTCTAGCCCTTACAATTTGAGACAAGAAGTTTTTTACAGTTTTTTCTTTCGGTTGCCAAGGCAACCAGAGTTCTTCATGGAATTCAGATCTTTGAAGTATTCTGAAAGTGCATCACCTAAGGATCATTTCTGTGAAGTTTCATTGAAATCTGTTCGCCGGGTTCAGAGGAGAAGATTTTTTAAGTAATTGTTCACGTCCGGATGGATGGACGGACGTACAGACGGACGGCCGCCGGACAGTGATGGATCACAATAGCTCACCCTATAAAGGTAGGAAAAGAAACCACAATATTCATTTTACAAGGAAAAAAATGTTTCTTTTCCATCAATGTTTTAGAAATCTGTCTGTGGCAGGGTTTATAAAAATATCTGTATGCTAATTGCCTTTTTATATCTGTCTCTTTAATGAACAAGAACATACCTGTTTTTTTATACTGCATGAGATGCAGCGAAAATAACATAATCAATCCGGGTGTGCAGTATTGACTAGGGGAAGAGACATCTGTTAGCAGCAAGGAAAGCCGAGAGTACAAACCCTTTAGTTAATCACTCTGGTTTAACTTTCATTCAGTTAAAATAACAACTGGTGCCAAAAGTAAAGAAAACGGTTGTTAAAATGCATTTAGAGTTTAAATCATACCATTTAAAAGTATGGAAATGATTGTGAAGATGACAATAACATTATTGTGTGGTCGGTCAAAGTTTTAGTTGCTGGTAGTGAAATTAATTTCAAAACTACATTAAAAGCTGCCAGGTGACACTCTATCTTTTGTTAACTCTGCCTGATTTTGAAGTTACTTTTTCTGCCAGCAACTTACACTTGAATTGACCACGCAATAACGGATTGTCATCTTCACAGTATTTTCCATACTTTTAAATGGATGATTAAAATTTAAATGCATTTTAATAACTGCATTGTGTTTTTGGCCACTATTGGGCCTTTAAGATTCCAATAGAAGACATCTAATTGGTTAAAACAGTATCTCGGTCAATCAGGTGGCAAGTCTTCTAATTTAGAACAAGAATAATATTCAGAATTGTAGTCCAAACTGAACAAAAATAAGTAAAATGTGGTCAAATTATTGAATATGTTTATGAAAGTGTTGAAAATGTTGTGGGAAAAGGAGAAAATGCTGCTTACCAACATTACGAACAAAGGGATTGTTTGTTAAAGCACAAATATAACCTTATAGTTTTCTGACATCTTCATTACCATGTTGTATCAGGCCCCCCGATTAACATTAGCACCTTGGAGACAACAACATAGCAAGACAAGACAACCTAATGTTGAAGACTTTCTCTCATAACAAACAAGTGGCAAGACCTGACTTTGCTTGTTTCTTTCTAGTCTGGTATGAATGTTTTGACAGACTGTCATTCATTCTAAGAGGCAGCAATAGATAATTGTACACAGCAACAGATACTGGTACAGATATATTTTGGAACAACTAATTGGTGGCATGACCTTTATGTTAAAATGTCCTGATTGAATAGTTTAATTCTTGGCCCTTTCAGTCCTCAGATATCACTGAACAAAATCTGGAAAAATGGTACATTGAAGAGATGGACAGCATTGCTTGGCAAGAAAGGTACCAATTATTATTGGGATACACACAGAGCAGTCAGGAGTGAGCTGAATTGCCTATTTGATTTGAAAAGCTATATTCAGACTAGTCCTGGTCAAAGGTGTTGTCTGATTATTTTTTCAGTTTCTTTCATTCAGAACTGTCTATCAGTTCTTCCTAGTGTTTAGAAGACATCTATGGAAAGTGCACCAAAAGACAAGAATTACGCATCACATTGAACTCTAAATCAAACTCTGTGTCAGATTAGTGTAAAACCAATGTCAAGAAAAAACAATTTTATTTAAATCCTTTTCTCATTTCCTTTTCAGTCCTAAACCCCTTTACAGGTGTCATAGAAGAGAAATACATTTAATTAAATAGGGTATTTTAAACAACAAAAAAAAAGAATAATTTATTATATACTTACATTTTTCAATACAAAAATGCCAAAACCAAGAATTCCAGCCATCATACATAAAAATACCAGAGTAAGGAGCAAGGTCAGGGCAGAAATCAGCGACATAAGATCTTCAATACCCATTTTCCAACGCTATTCTAATTAACCTCCGCTTCGAGAATAATTTATCACAATTATCGAAAGTATTCAAATGCAATTAAGTTCCATCCTTTTTTAGAGATTTCTTCATAATTATTTCTCTTGTTCTACAGCATCATGTCATGTTTCTTCCTTACTTTAATCATATTTAAGGCAATTTCAATCATTATAGATAACACTTTCAATCTGGCCATAGCTGATCATTATTCACCTTTCTGAAATATTTCAAGACACTACACAGACTATTCACTTGACTTCATCAAAAGAATGCACTTAAAATAACAACATGACTATCAATTTATCCCTTTTCTATACAATCCCAAACTTTTACAACCCGGAAAAAGAAGGCTTTTAAAAACCTTGCTGGGAATTAAAAAATGCTGGTAATCTCCTTTTCACACAATGTTTCAACCTTCTCAAAGACCAATGCCATCATGTTAGCCAAATTTAAGTTGCCATTGGCAAATGCTTTCATATGGACCAATTAATTTTGTTTAAAATACATCCAAATAGAAACACTAGGAACTAATCCTTAGTACTCTGACAGAAGAAAAAAAAATACAAATGAACTATCGATCCAGTACCTGGTATATGTCACAATAAGAATGAACATTACAACTTCACCTCATTTTTTCACATGTTTGTCTATCAACAATCAACATTAGCAAGACATCAGTCAATTCATATTCCACTGCACACACGAAATCCTCATCACATAGGGGTTTTTTATTTTGCTCTCAGACTGCTGAAAAAAAACTGAGCTGTTGTATGTGATGATATCGAGACATTTATATTTGAAATTATTCACTATGCAGCTTCACACTGAAGAGATGTGAACATTTAAAATGCAGTTGAAATGAACTATGTTTTGTAGAAAAACCCTCTTCTTGCAATATCAAGATTTCTATTATGAGATCTCATCAAATATCACACAGCATGGTTAAATAATCAGACAGCAGATTCTTTGCATCCTGATCTTGGATCTATTTTTAACTGTCCAAAAAGCTTTATTTTGTCCTAAGTTAGCTATGTACTAGTAAAAGGAATGGTTTCTCCATTAGCAGATAATTTACAAAAGTAATTATGCTACCATTATGCACCTATACTATGTCAAGAGAAAATGCATAAGCAATTTACATACAAAGTGATACTCAACTTTAATCACAAATTTATACCATTAAGAAGCCATCACTTGTAAATCTGGTTCTGAGCTAATCAGTCAAACTAATGCAACATACCCCTCTTCCTTTCAAGCTATCTTTTATCTCCTAATGCTTGTAACTTAGTCCTTATTATTTTCAATTACATTATTATGTTCTTTTCTTTTGTGCACAACTTGCCATTCTTGCTGACTTTTTGTATTCAAACATGTCCCTTAACTCTTTACCAAACCATAAAATTTAGGACTTGTTGAAATCCAAAACATTTGCAGACGACAAATTAGATGTTGCACAAATAATGGAATTTGTTATTGAAAGGGTAGACTTCTTGAGGTCCTTTAAAACTCAGGATTGTGTGGTAAAGAGTTCAGATCACTTTAATCTGTGATATTTATAAGAAATTTGATGTTAAAGGTATTTAAGTAATTTTTTTTTGCAAATCCTTTCGTAAACTGATACGAGGAAATTTTCAGCCAATTTCTGATCTTTCTTCTTTGTTCTCATAAAGTCAGCAGACTATTGCACCTGGCAAAATAGTTTCATGGAAATTCTTGAAGGAATGATTACTGTGAGGATTATCTTTTACCATTGAAAAAAAAACTTAGCATTGTAGTATGTTTGTTTTTAATCTTTAACAGAAATTGGGTATTTTTTTACTTGGTCCAAAAATAAATTGTGGTTTTCACAAATTTACAAGTAACAGAAGTTTCTACTGTAAAATTAATAGGTGCAACTCTTTATAACACGACCAAATTTTAGACTTGTCTGAATATTGAAAGCTTTTGCAGACAATAAATTATATGATGTTCAAATCAAGCAATTTTTTGTTGATAGGTGAGAAAATATTGTGTGGAAAAGAAGAAAATGCTTATTACCAGCATTTTCTTCTTTTCCAATGAAGACTTCAAAAGCCTTTTTCTCCTGGCAAAAAAACAAGACTGTTTGATATTACGAATTAAATTATTACAAATGAACCTATAATGCAAAATGGACATGTCTGGATTATTTTTTATAAAACTGAGGTCACCTATTAAAAAAACAGCAATCATCAAAACAAGCTAACAGTCTAAAATTACCCTTAAAGCGCCAAATAAACCCAACAGAAATTTTCATCCCATGTAATATGACCTAAATAATTGCAGTTTCATGGTTGCTTTTGTCTACAGTGTTTCAGAGAAGCGCACAGTGTAGATCAAAGATCAGGCTGAACATTTTATGCAGCCTGATCTAGATCTACACTGGCCACAAAGACAACTTCAGTAGTGAAAGGCTCTTTAAGGTTTTATGCTGAAGGTCCTACAATTGAACAAATTATCCATTTCTTATCCCAATCTAAATGATTATTTTGTCTACAACAATTGTTTCAAATCATCAACCGATTTCTGTGAGAGAAAAGGATATAGATAAGATTTACCTCTAAAATAAAAACAATGTAATAAATTATTCTCATATTACATAGACAAAACCCAATTGCACCAATTCAAGGCTCTCATATGACAGGATTCATGTACCTTTAAAAATGTCACCCAATGTAGATCAATGAACAGAGTGTACATTTTCGGGATCAGTGTTGCCCTTATCATGCTAAGATGCAAGAACTGGCTTTGTTTCCAATTGATTACCATTAATCTAGAGATTGAAAAGGGGATGCCATTCTAATTTTCCTATGGAGAATTCACCAATTGGCAACAACATGCATTCTGCTATGCAGGAGGAGAAAGTCAACAAACCGTTTTAAAACATAGCTGGTAAATTCATTATTGTACAAAATAACAGACTTTCATACACTTGCTTTCTTTCAAAGAAAAAATACACAACAGAAAAACTGTTTACATAATTAAAACACCATGTGTTGTAGCATTATATCACCTTTAACCTTAAGTCTTAATTATAACCAGTCTCCACTAAAACTGTTCATTCCTTCCATCTTGAACAAACCACCAACTTTATTCAGAACATTTTTCACTATTATTCACTGCCTTTTATCCTTTAAAACGAAAATAGATTCCTTGAAATTACTCATCACTTTCATTTCAGAAAAATTTCATCAAAACAGTAACCAGCAAGCAGCAGACGACAAGAAGGTAGATTTTTCTCAGCAGCAGTCGAAATGAAGATGGACCTATTGGTCTAATCAGGTAAGCAACAGGTAAATGGAAGTGGGGGGAAAGCCAAACATACAACAGAGAACTACTTTTGTATTATGAAGGAGTCCTAGTGGTCTTCAATTTTTGTTTTCGTGTCATCTTTGGCATTTGTCCCCTTGAAAGACTTACAAAGAGAAACATTTTGTTAACCCTTTACCACTCAATCGTGACTTTTAATGACCCTGGAAAAGAAGCCTTTTCAAAACATTGTGAGAAAAGGAGAAAATGCTGGTAACCATCATTTTTGACTTTTCCCACAATGTTTTCTACCCTTTCCAAAACAAGTTTCAATTTTTTAGTCATGTTTATTTTGTTGTCTGCAAAATTTATGCTTTCAATTTGGATTAGTCTAAAATTTTGTCATTTGGTAAAAGATTGACCCTATACCATACTACAAAATTTTGGACTAGACAGAGTTAAAAGCATTTTCAGACAACAAAATAAATGTAGCTCAAGTGATGAATTCTGTCTTTTTTTCGCCTTTTCCCAAAATGTTTTCTACCTTATCAAAGACAAATTCCAGCATCTGAGCAACATTTTAATTGCGTTCTTTGGCAAGTCTACATTTTTGTTCTGTGATAAAGAGATAAATAGAGGATATTTGTTTTTTTCGGTGAAAGATCGAAATTATTTCATTGAGTGAACATCATAGGTAATATTTTCACAAGTGGTGCAGCCACAAGTGAAAATATTACCGATGATGTTCAGAGATGAAATCATTTTGATATTTCAACAAAAAAAAACTAGAGCTATCACTAAACGTGATCATACCCCCCAACAGCTCCTTGTCACAAAACAGATTAATGTCACAGGAATGCAAAATAAGTGACTGGAGAGTCAATTATACCAGAGCTATCACTGAAGGTGATGAATATCCTGCAATGGCTTCTTGCCAAAGAATTACTCTTTGTTACAGACTAAAAACTTGGAGAGAATAAAACTTACTTGATACATTTTTTTTTACCAGCTGGACAAATTGAGATTGGTTTAAATGAAAAGGTTTTGCAGACAACAAATGTCTTTTCATGCAATGTTTTTGACCAGGCTCTACATCTTACTTATACAGTACGGAAACTAACGAAAGCAACCTCCAAACCGAATCGGAACCGTAATAGTAACTGAACTGAACCGAAAGTAATAAACTTAAGAAAACATTGTAAATACAGAAGCCATTGCTCACGATGTTTACAATGTTTTCCTTTTTAGTCATATAATACGGAATGCACTGAAACCGCAGCGAAGCCGAAGCGGAACCGCAAAAAATGTTGCTTTCGTTAGTTTCCGTACGGTATTGGTATCTATTTTAACACATCACAAGTTGAAGACTTGGAATAGTTGTGGAGAACGTAGTAAATGCTTGTAATCATCATTTCATTTTTTTCCCAAGTAACTGCAAAGATTAATCTTTCCAATTTTGTGTAGAAAGTAGTAAGTGCTGGTAATCAGCATTTTCTCCTTTTCCAAATATATCTGAAAGATTAATCTGTCTTATATTTGAGTAAACTTCCGATGAAAAGATGAAATTGACATGACATGACATAAGTGAAGTGACATGAAAACTTACTAGTGATGGTTAGTGATGGTAAGTCTACTGTTAACTATCTACAGGTGTAGGAATCTATCATAAGAGAACGACAAAAAAGGGCTTAGCTCTTGGAAATTTTATTTAATTAACTAAGAACAATTTATGATATGCACATCTTTGCTGAGTGCAAAGTCTATCCATGAAGTTTGAAAGAAATTTGTCCAGAATCATCAAAGGGCCATAACTCCATGAAACCTACATAAACCATAACCAAAATAGGATATGCACATCTCTGCTTGATACTGAGTCTAATTGTGTAGTTTGAACCAAATCTGTCCAATAGTTGATGAGAAAAAGAGCGGACAAGAAATTTCATGAAAGGGCCATAACTCAGTGAAAAATCAATGAACCATAACCAACATTTCATATGCACATCTCTGCTTGATACTGAGTCTACCTGTGAAGTTTGAATAAGATTCGTCCAATAGTTTATGAGAAATAGAGCGGACAAAAAGCTACAGACCGACCAACGGACGGACAGCTGTGTTAAAAGTATTCTATCAAAAGTATAATTTATTTTCATCAATTCAGCAAGGGCACCGTCATAAAGAGAACGACAAAAAAGGGCTTAGCTCTTGGAAATTTTATTTAATTAACTAAGAACAATTTATGATATGCACATCTTTGCTGAGTGCAAAGTCTATCCATGAAGTTTGAAAGAAATTTGTCCAGAATCATCAAAGGGCCATAACTCCATGAAACCTGAATAAACCATAACCAAAATAGGATATGCACATCTCTGCTTGATACTGAGTCTATTTGTGTAGTTTGAACCAAATCTGTGTAATAGGTGATGAGGAAAAGAGCGGACAAGAAATTTCATGAAAGGGCCATAACTCAGTGAAAAATCAATGAACCATAACCAACATTTCATATGCACATCTCTGCTTGATACTGAGTCTACCTGTGAAGTTTGAATAAAATTCGTCCAGTAGTTTATGAGAAATAGAGCGGACAAAAAGCTACAGACCGACCGACGGTGTCCAGAATCATCAAAGGGCCATAACTCCATGAAACCTAAATAAACCATAACCAAAATAGGATATGCACATCTCTGCTTTATACTGAGTCTACTTGTGAAGTTTGAACCAAATCTGTCCAATAGTTGATGAGAAAAAGAGCGGACAAGAAATTTCATGAAAGGGCCATAACTCAGTGAAAAATCAATGAACCATAACCAACATTTCATATGCACATCTCTGCTTGATACTGAGTCTACCTGTGAAGTTTGAATAAAATTCGTCCAGTAGTTTATGAGAAATAGAGCAGACAAAAAGCTACAGACCGACCGACCGACCGACAAGCTGACTCCTATATACCCCCCAAACAGAGTTTTGGGGGGTATAAAAATCTATTTATTTCATGCTTCTAACCCCTTTTTGTTGGGACTTTGATCAAAATCAAGTGCAGCTGTTTTCGGTGATTCCCTGTGGCGTACCCCCCTCACATAACAATGCATTACAATATCATGTAAAGCGCAAGAAATATAGAGTAAATGTGTGTAAATTACATCATATTTCACTTTTGTTAAATGGCACGCGCTGTTTACCTTGGTAACTAATTTGCAGGAAGTACTGTTTCCACCTTCAGTAGAAGAGTTTGAAAATATGAAATCAGTATTTTCACTGGTCGTAACCATGACATAACAAACCATAATCCACAATTATTTCTCGATAAACTACCAAAAAGCATGAAATAAATAGAAATAATTCACTGATTCAGGAAAAGTAAACTACAGATATGAGTCATGCTCTGGCAAAAGGGAGCTTAATGCATCCCTGTTATGCATTATACCAAGCAAGCCATCACATAATTATGGATCCATAAAGACCATTTTGTCAAACAGTTGACTAGACCATGAGATATACTGGTCCTTTGACATATAGAAAACTGACTATTACCAAAAAGTTTCGGCCTGCGCAGGCTAACATGGGTCAATACTTTTTGCAGATGTAATAATCCCCCTTTTCACAGAGCATGGCACATATATACATATCAGTTAATGAGCAAAGTCCTCATCAGTCATTGAAAACTGGGTAATCAAGCTCAGCAAGGTGTTAATCTAAGGTTTAACTGAAAAGCCAGGTACGTAGCTCCAAGTTAAAATAAAACAGCATCTTCTCTATCCTTACAGCCTGACAGACCATTCATCTCCACGGAAATACTCTTCATAACTTCATCATACTACCCTTCATTTCATATCAAGTGGAAAATAGCAGCTGGAAATGACTACAATGTATAACACAATCAGCTTCTGTTAACCCTTTACTTCATGACAAAGTTTTGGACTTGTCCAAATCCAAAGCATTTGCAGACAATAAATTAAATATGGCTCAAATGGTGAAAATTGTCTTTGAAAGAATAGAAAACATTTTGCTTATCAGCATTCTCCTTTTCCAATAATTGTTTTCAAAAGCCTTCCTAACGGAGGTAGTTAAAACTCGGGATTGTGTAGTAAAGGGTTAATTAACCTATTACTGAGTACTGGCAATCATCATATCTCCTGCAAACTATGGCAAAATATATAGAGAGGCAAAAACCTTAGACGGAAAGAAAATGAGCCATGCTCTGGCAAAAGGGGTTTAACTCTTTACCAAACGACAAAATTATAGACTGAACCAAATTGAGAGCATTTGCAGACGACATATTAAATGTTGCCCAAATCATGAAGTGTCTCCTTGAAAGGTTAGAAAACATTGTGGGAAAAGGAGAAAAAATGCTGTTACCAGCATTTTCTCCTTTTCCCACAATGTTTTCAAAAGTCCCTTTCCTTCGGGTCATTAAAAGTCAGGATTGTGTGGTAAAGGGTTAACCCATTACCATACAATCTTGAGTTTCAATAATCTTTGGAAAGAGGCCTTTTGAAAACACTGTGGGAAAAGGTGAAAATCCATGCAACCAGCATTTTCTCCTTTCCACACAATGTTTTGTACCTTTTCAAAGAAAGTCTCATCATTTGGGCCATATATGGCATACAACACACAACATGGGGCCTTTGGACATTTGTGTAAAATGTTGTACCGGATTAGCATGCGCTGTCTGCGCAGGCTAATCCGAGACAGCACTTTACGACTACATAAGATTTTTTCATACAGTAGACTTTCGTGAAGCAGAAAATCGCACAAAAACGGGAGTGTCGTCTCGGATTAGTCACAGACTGCACAGGCTGATCTGGGACGACACAATTTTACGCACATGTCCGAAGGCCCCTTTTCGTGTGTTGCACGGCCATATAATCTGTCGTCTACAAATGCTTTCAATATGGATGAGTCTAAAATCTTGCTGTGCTGTAAAGAGTTAATGCATCTCTGTGATGCATGATGCCAAGCAAGTCATCACACTATTATGGATCCATAAAATCCATTTTGTCCAACAATAAATTAAATCATGAGGTACACTGGTCCTTGGACATGCAGAAAATGGACCCACAGCAAAAAATTTTGACCGAGGTCAGCCTACATGGACTTTGCAGGCTGACCGGAACCCATACTTGCTGAAAATGCATTAAGGCCCCTTTTCACAGAGCAAGGCTCAAATCATTGTTTGGTAACAGTATGGAAAACATTGCCAGTAAAAGAGCAATTCCTTATTTGATCACAGTGCTCTCTAAAAGTAGTCTACAACTGAGAAGGTGAAACTTGTACATTACTGGAATAACACATTGCTGCCTGCAAGGAACATCTTTCATCTTGTAGAAGACTTTTGAGAACATTGTGGCAAAAGAGGAAATGTGGTGTCCATGGTTGAGAGGTAGAGCGTCAGCCTTGTAACCATAAAGTTCCGAGTTCAACAACCGGGAACAGGTGTCAACTTTGGGATTGTTCTTGCCCCACACTTTCAATGCGAGTACTGGTGTAGTTCCCAGGAAGCAGAATCAAGAGAGATTAGTATAAGTTGTAGGAACTTGTTTCTCAATTGATGTAAAATAAATGTGTTTAAACTGAAATTAAAAGAGGAAATCAGCTTTTACCACATGAATATAATAAAACAGTTGTTAAACACATCACTGATGGTTGTTAAAATACAATTGTTCAGAAAAGGGTTACCAAACAATTCCCTGTTTTTACCACCTATGAGAAGGTTTTGAAAACATTGTGCAAAAAGGAGAAAATGCTGTTTACTACCACTTTCTCCTTTTTCCACAATGTTTTCTATCTTTGCAAAAACAAGTTCGACACCTAGATGTCCAATTTGTCATCTGCAAATGCTTTATATTTCGACAAATCTAAAAATATGTTGTACGTTAAAGGGTTAATCACAAGCTTTTTTGTAATAAAAACTTTAATTTGGGAACATAAACAGGTGGCTGCTGAACGCAAGTATTTTGACTGTAATAAATTACTCAGTTTTCACTAAGTAGGTGTTACAACAGCAACAACTCAAGACGATTGATTTACTAAGATCAAAGTAAGAAGTTTCACACTCCCTCCTTCTTTTACCACACATGCCTTTGAAGTGAGCATTAACTCTTAACCAAACGAAGAAGTTCTGGTCTTGTTCAAATTAAGAGCTTTTGTAAAAAACAAATTCAGTACAGCTCAAACAATGACATTGGTCTCTGAAAGGGTGGAAAGCATTGCATGAAAAGGCGAAACACTGATAACCAGCATTTTCTTCCTTCCCCACAATGCTTTTAAAAGGTGTCTTTCTCTGGCTCATTGAATCCTGAGAAGGTTTGGAAAAGCATTAATGTTTAGATATGATAGTTAACCGTAAGTTAATTAGCAACCAAGCACACAAAAAAATGGATTACAATGGCAATGATGATGAGAAAAACAGGGCAAACACCAGACATTTGGCCAGTTACAATACTGCACTACATTAATACTGGTCTGATCATTTACTTAAATGGTTTCTGCACTGAAGACCTCAGTTTAACTCATAATTGCAGTATACGCCCTGCCATTGAAGAGCTTCCCGTGATCGAACGCAAAAGTCTGACATACATGGGTGGACAAAACACAAACGGTTCAGATCCCATACGGTATCAAGTTTTCAGCTTTCCTTTGCCTGAAATATCGAAGCTAAGTCATACAACTCTGTAAAATCCAATGCTTACCCTGTGTAAGGTTTTCTGAAACTCTACAAGAATAATCCCTATATTTTCCCATAGTCTTGAAATTCCTACAGTGGGTTAGCAGCTGGTTGCTTGAAAAAGTATTTTGCATACCATGTTGATAGTAAAGAAACTCATGGCCACCATGCAACCTTGCTGTATTATGCCATTGAAAATGGTGGTTCATAAAAAGCCAAATTCTGGGAATTAACCCATTACCATACAGTAACAAGTTTTAATGACCCTGAATGAGTACGCTTTCAGAAACACTGCCGGAAAAGGGGAAAATGTTGATAACCAGCATTTGCTCCTCTTCCAATGATATTTTCGACCTTAACATACAATTTGAGCTCAATTGTACCAATTTTGAACTTGCTGTCTGAAGATATTTAAAATTTGGAATTTGGAAGAGTCAAGACTGTGTGAAGTTTTGGATTAATGAAAAATGCTGTGCTCTTTTGATCTGACCACATTTGCAGAATAGTTCAAGAAACATTATCGGACAAATATATAATACATTTTTATAAATGGGGACAAATGCATCGCAGCAAACTGAAAATCTGCCCAACAAGGTGAGCTTTTCTATGTTCAAATACATGCACTAATTGTAGTAAGGCATGTATGAGTGTTTGCTGAAAAGTTATCTTGAATATTTGATCTTTTTTCGACCATTAAAACATCAAGTCTAGTTGCTCCAAACATGCCCAGAGTTAACTACAACAATTCATGTATGCAATAAAGATTGGTAGCTAATTCTGCAAAGTGATTAATTCTGAACATAAACACTGACATGCATAGGCCATCTTAGAGAAATGCTGCAAGTCTTGTCATTCCATTCTGTATGGCAGCAAATTGCAGAATGTCTTACATTGTAAGGTGTCATGAAAATCCATCTATTCATTAAACCTTTACCACAAAATCCCAAGTTTTAACAATCCTTTAGAAAAAGCCTTTTGAAAACATTGTGAGAAAAGAAGAAAATGCTGGTTACCAGCATTTTCTCCTTTTCCCACAATGTTTTCTACCTTTCCAAACACAAAGTTCAAGTTTTGAGTCACATTTATGATTATGGTCATCTGCAAATGCTTTCAATTCGTACTGGCCAAAAATTTTGTCATTTGGTAAAGAGTTACCTCTCTGCCCCCTGAAACCAATTTGCTGCACATCTTGTAAAATAAGCATAAATCAATACAACTTCAAAATCATTACATCAATGAACTGATTGACATTGAGTCCTTGGAGCAAATATCGAAACCATTGGTCTGCATCATGCTTTACTTACACTTAGTGTTTGCCATATCGTTTACAGTATATCTTCTACAGATGCATAAAAACAGCAACCAGAAGGAGGTAAATGGTTCAGAGAATTTAGATGACATGCTGGAATGATAATTGCACATGACATTTTCATATCTCATATTCTGGAAAGTGAAGCACATTGCTATAGATTCCTACTATTCTAGTATTTGAACTACATTGCCATCGTTTCTAACATTCTTACCTAACCTTTATCATGCTAAATAAGTTAAACTTTCAAGCCCACAGTAAAAACCTGAAAAATGTTTTTTTCAAATTTATTTTTGTTGGAGAGAACTATCTCCTAATTGGACAGTGTATATCCAAGATCAGACTGTACCTTGATCTACACTGTCTGCAAAAGGTCAGTGAGTTGCACATAGAAGCCTAAGAAAAGGAGGCTTAATGCATCTCCAAAAAGTATCGACTCAGGTCAACCTGCACAGTCAATGCAGGCTTGACTAAAACTCTTTGCTACTGGTCCATTTTCTCAATGTCAAATGCAGTCTACCTCACCATTCAGTCTGTTGTTAGAAACTATAAATTTTGTGGATCTACAATTAAATAATGATTTGCCAGGTATACATCACCACACAGATGCATTAAGCCCCCTTTTACCAGAGCATGGCTCAGTCATGTATTTGGCAATAATGAATCTGTCTACAAAGAAACTATTCATGGCTAAACATTAGAGAAATTTGAATATAATAAGTACCTTTGGGTACTTGTACACATACTATGGCTCAAGTGCTTGGACAGGAATATATAGCTGTAAATTCCTTGATACTTTTTTGTCATTGACAGTTATTAAGCTTATTGTGGGGAAAAGAAGCTCAGTTTTCAAGTATGATATTTTTACTTGCACTTCTGGTGTAGAACAAGAAAAGCACTTTTAAAATTCATCCGAACGATGAATTATTGGTTACTGTGTCAGTGTTTCATGTATGAAATGATAAAATAGATTGAAAATGATTTTGTTTCTAGTTAATTACATCTTATCAACAGATTATCAGTCCATTGCTCTTCCCAGTTTTGCGTTGAAAGACTACTTTATATGGGTTTGCAGAGTTAATGGAAAAGCCCTTTGCCTACATTTCACCAAATCAATTTCAGATAACCTTAAGAATAAGTCATGGGTACAATTTCTCTGGTTTTACAGGTATGAAATAGGCAGAAAATAACACACTTTTGCATTTCAAATGTACAAAAACTTAACATTGTTCAAGAAACCTAATTCGCCTCAGAGGTCAACAGAGGCTAAATTGTCTGATCAGTATAAAACTTTTTATCACACAGCAAAGTTTTAGACATATCCAAATTGAAAGCAATTGTGCAATAAAATTCAAATATGGCAGAAATGATGAGGTTTGTCTTTGGAAGGATAGAAAAAGGTGTGAAAAAAGGAGAAAGAGCTGGTCACCTACGATGTTTTCAAAAGCCATCTTCTTCAAGACTGTTCAAACTTGGGATTGTTTGGTAAGGGATTAACTCTTTTTCAACCTAATGTCCATTTGTATCTTGGGAGTTGTAAGAGTAAATTTCAACCCAAGCATCTCTGCCTGAATATCAATGTACACAAATTAATGAAAGCAAAACTCTGTAGAGTTACATGCTAAAATAAAGATACACATTTATTTCAAAAAGTCTAATTTCTTCGCTATGAACAAAATTTGAATGGTCAAGCAATGATCTTGCTCAGTTCTTTTGCAGTTTGGGAGTTGAGAGTTGTGGGTGTATATTTCAAGCCCAGCATGTCTGCCTGAATTTCAATTAGAAAAATTAATTGAAAGCAAAACTTACTTGCAATAAACCACATTCAAGTTTCACTTCATTTTGATCATAAAGTAATAATTACATCAGCTGTTAACCCTTTCTCAAACGACCAATTTTGGACTGGTCCAAATTGAAAGAGTTTGCAGACGACAATTTTAAATTTGATGAAAATTGCAGAAAGTTCTCAAAAAGGGTAGAAAGCACTGTGGGAAAAGGAGAAATTGCTCGTTATGAGCAATTTCTCCTTTTCCCACAGTGTTTTCAAAAGACTTGTACTGCAGACACGTGAAAACCAGGGCTTGTTTGGGAAAGGGTTAACTACCATCTTTCATGATGTTTTGCAGTTCATGTTTATATAACACTTTGTCTTTTGAAGAGTAATTTATAATGAAGATCTATACCACACAAATAAGTATTTTCTTCTCCATTTACTGCAACTTTTATCTGGCTCTACATCTGTGAGGCATAAAAGTTTTTTTCATAAGCAGGTGTCCTTTTTTTTTTGGCACCTCTACCTAACAATCCTAACTTTTAACACCCCTAAAGATTGACTGATTGATTGTATGGTGTTTAACATTGTTTCGAACATTATTTCATTTATATCTGGGCAGCCAGTGCACCTATCCATGCTCTCCTGGAGTTTCTTATACCAGTACTATGCACAATATTCTCACCAAGCCACTGGCTGCTTTCGCACATAACCATCTTCGAAAAAATGGTCAACAGAGAGAGAGGAATGAATCCTGTCGCAATGACTATCATCAATTCCCAGAAAGAAATTGCCCAACCCGGAATGGGGATGGAACCAGCAACCCCCTGTTCTAAAGTCCTGTGTGCTACCAGCTAAGCTACCGGGGCTCAGCAAAACAACCCTAAAGAGGAAAGTTCTTGAAAGCACTGCCAAACAAGAGGGCCATGATGGCCCTGGGTCGCTCACCTTAGAAGAGTGCCTTTAAGGTTTTTCTTTAATTTGACCATGTGACCTAGTTTTTGACCGCAGGTGACCCAATTTCAAACTCATATTTCATGAAGACAAACATTCTGACCAATTTTCAAGCCAACTGAGCAAAAAATGTGGCCTCGAGTGCCCTAAAGATATTTCTTTAATTTGACCTAGTGATCTAGATTATGACCCCAGATGACCCAAATTTGAACTGGTCTTTGACTATATCAAAAGAAACATTTTAACCAATTTTCAAATCAAATGAATAATAAATGTGGCCTCTAGAGTGCCCACTAGCTATTTCTTTAATTTGACCAAGTGACCTAGTTTATGATCCCAGTTGACCCAAATTCACACTCATGCGAGATTTTACAAAGACAAACATTCTGACCAATTTTCAAGGCAATTAAGCAAAGAATATGGCCTCTAGAGTGCCCACAAGGTATTTCTTTATTTTGACCTAGTGACCTAGTTTATGGTTCCAGGTGACCCAAATCCAAACTCATCTGGTATTTCATCAAGACAAACATTCTGGCCAAATTTCAGGTCATTTGAGCAATAAATGTGGCCTCCAGAGTGCAAACAAGGTATTTCTTTAATTTGACCCAGTGAACTAGTTTATGACCCAAGTTGACCCAAATTAATCTTATGTGAGACTTTATAAAGACAAACTTTCTAACTAATTTTCAAGGCAATTGAGCAAATAATGTGGCCTCGAGAGTGCCAACAAGGTATTTCTTTGACCTAGTGACCTAGTTTATGACCCAAGATAACCCAATTTTGAACTCAGTGAACTTGTTGCACTTAGATGGGCAAACAAACTTAGAAGAGAATCACTACATACCAAATATCAAAGCTCTACGCCTTCCAGTTTGAAAACAGAATTTTAAAGTTTTCCTTCTTTGTTCCTATGTTCAAACTTGTGACCCCCGGGGCTGGGCCAGTTTTGACCCAGGGGCATCATATGAACAAACTTGGTAGAGGTCCACTAGGAAATGCTACATACCAATTATCAAAGCTCTACACCTTCCCGTTTAAGAGAAAAAGAAATTTAAAGTTTTCCTTCTTTGTTCCTATCTTCGAACTTGTAACGCCCGGGGCGGGGCCAGTTTTGACCCAGGGGCATCATATGAACAAACTTGGTAGAAGTCCACTCTGAGATGCAACATACCAAATATCAAAGCTCCACACCTTTCGGTTTCAGAAAAGAAGAATTTTAAAGTTTTCCTTCTTTGTTCCTATGTTTGAACTTGTGACCCCAGGGGCTGGGCCAGTTTTGACCCAAGCAGCATCCTTGGAACAAACTTGGTAGAAGTCCACTAGGAGATGCTACATACCAAATATCAAAGCTCTATGCCTTCCCATTTAAGAGAAAAAAAAATTTAAGTTTTCCTTCTTTGTTCCTATGTTTGAACTTGTGAGCCCCGGGGCAGGGCCAATTTTGACCCCAAGGGCATCATATGAACAAACTTAGTAGAGGTCTACTAGGCGATGCTACATACCAAATATCAAAGCTCTATGCCTTCTAGTTTTACAGAAGAAGATTTTTAAAGTTTTCCTTCTTTGTTCCTATGTTGGAAATTGTGACCCCCGGGGCAGGGCCAGTTTTGATCCCAGGGGCATCATATGAACAAACTTGGTAGAGGTCCACTAGAAGATACTACATGCCAAATATCAAAGCTCTACGCCTTCAAGTTTCAGAGAAGAAGATTTTTAAAGTTTTCCTTCTTTGTTCCTATGCTCAAACTTGTGACCCCCGGGGTGGGGCCAGTTTTGACCCCAGGGACATCATTTGAACAAACTTGGTAGAGGTCCACTAGGCAATGCTACATACCAAATATCAAAGCTCTACGCCTTCCAGTTTCATAGAAGATGATTTTTAAAGTTTCCCCTCTTTGTTCCTATGTTCGAACTTGTGACCCCCGGGGAAGGGCCACTTTTGACCCCAAGGGCATCATATGAACAAACTTGGTAGAGGTCCACTAGGAGATGCTTCATGCCAAATATCAAAGCTCTATGCCTTCTAGTTTTACAGAAGAAGATTTTTAAAGTTTTCCTTCTTTGTTCCTATGTTGGAAATTGTGACCCCCGGGGCGGGGCCAGTTTTGATCCCAGGGGCATCATATGAACAAACTTGGTAGAGGTCCACTAGAAGATACTACATGCCAAATATCAAAGCTCTCCACTCTCAAGTTTCAGAGAAGAAGATTTTTAAAGTTTTCCTTCTTTGTTACTATGCTCAAACTTGTGACCCCCGTGGCGGGGCCAGTTTTGACCCCAGGGGCATCAAATGAACAAACTTGGTAGAGGTCCACTAGGAGATGCTACATACCAAATATCAAAGCTCTGCGCCTTCTAGTTTCAGAGAAGAAGATTTTCAAAGATTTTGCTTTTTTTTCCTTTTTGTTGCCATGGCAACCAGAGTTGTGGGTGGAATTCAATTCTTTGAACAATTTTGGTAGAGCTTCACCCAAGGAACATCCCTGCCAAGTTTCATCAAGATTGGCCCAGTGGTTTAGGAGAAGAAGATGTTTAAAGAAATTGTTGACGGACGACGGACATAGGGCGATCACAATAGCTCACCTTTAGCACGTTGTGCTAAGGTGAGCTAAAAGGGAGAAAACATTGGTTTGGTAAATGATAAACTGACAAGCATATGGTTGTTAAATTCTAAATTTCTGGCATTGAGAACTAACAAGCAAAAATCTTTTTTATCACCCTAAGACTACTTTCTGTACCAAACTTTATTCTTGCAACACAAACAGCCAGTGAAGGTGCCTCTGTAGACAGTGAAGATTCAGATTAAACGGCATATGTCAGGACCATGCATGTTCAATCCTTCATTTCTTGCAATAATCTGTTTTAACCCCAAAAGCAAGTGCTGCATTAGTGAAGTACAGACCTGTACACTTAAGAAAAACCAGCTGAAATATTGCTTCTTAACCCTTTACCCAACAATCCTTAGTTTCAATGCACCTGCTGGAGAAGCCTTTTGAAAACATTGTTGGAAAAAGAGAAAATGCTGGATACCAGCATTTTCTCCTTATCCCACAGTGTTTTCTAGCCTATCAAAGACAAATAACTTGATTTCAGCCACTTTTGATTTGCCATCTGCAAATGCTTTTAAATTGGACAAGTTTGAAATTTTGGCATTTGGTAAACAGTTAAATGTTGTTTTAGCCAATATTTATAACACAGGAGCCAATAATGTGGATCAAAAATAAGACTGCATGTTCTAATCAGTTTGATCTTGATCTACACCATCTGCAAAAGCACTATAGCAAGTTTTATTTTCCATCACCATTCCGACTCAATAAGCAGAACGGTGTACCGGTATACATGAACATCTTTTTAACAAGCACCAAGTTTCCACACTATCTTGAAAACGGTTATCAAGTCTAGAATTTCAAAAATTTTTCAACTGTCTTGCTTTTATACGATTTCGAGTCATTATCAGACCTAAAGAAGTCAGGGAAAGTATGACGTAAATGGGTACTTGTTGTTTCTCCCATAATGCCTCAATAGACAAAGATCAATTCTACTGCATATTTTCTCTCTTAAAATATGACGTGAATCGCTTGCAAACGGCAGAAATTCTCAACATCATGCCATCTAGATCTATATCGCTCCACATGTATGGCTGCACTTGCATTCTACTTTCTCACGAAAACAAATTAAGGGTCTGATGACTTCAAAAACACCTTATTTACCTAACAACACCATGTACATGTAACTTTTATCATGGATGTACACGTATGTAATTTACAGTCCAATTAAATTTGATGCTAAATTTAGACACTGTCTTTCTCTGATCTACCTTCCTGCCTTCTTTACATTTACGAGAACTTGCAGCACTTGCTCAATAGTAAACAAACCCCTATTTGGACATGTACTACGCATCCATAGCTTTAAATGAGAAAACAGTCCTCTGGCAGTAGGACAATTTCTCATCAAGCAAAACTTGTTTTCTTAAGATAAAAACCTTGTACAGTTCAACTGTTTACTCATACAGCAATCTTGCCGCAAGACTTCGGATTTTTGTACATTCTTGAAAAAATTAACATTTGAGGTAATTATAAAAAGCGTCAGGGGGTCTTCTTGTAGGTAATCATTTTAACTCTTCACCTGTGACTCTTTAACTTGCAGGACTTTATTGAATGGAATAAATCTATTCATGTAAATAAAATAGAAGCAAATATTTGAAGCTCGAACAGTGCTGCACCACATTTCTTTAGATCTATATCTAGATTTAGACTACTTGGTAATTCTCGGAAAATAGATGCAAAGTTAGCTGCAGTAACAGAATGGAATTTTTAATTACCGATAATGTTGAGATGAGACGTCTGCTTTCCTCAAAAGTTGTTTCTTTAACAAGAAGTTGGCATTAATTTGATGATAATTACGTGTTTCATTTTTCCTATATCGACATATTTCCAAAAAGGCGCTGATGGCACATTTGTTGCCTAATGAAAATTATTGAGTACGAAGTAGATCTACCGATTCCTGAGCAGTTAATATGAAGGGTTAACTAAAGATAATAACAGAAGTGCACCTTTAGGAGCAAAATGTCTTAGATGAGTGAAATTATGTCACAAAAAAACCTGTAGGCCTATCATGATAAAAACTTGTCTGCTAGCACATGCAGACAGTCATGAATCCATTTTAATTGTCATTAGTTTTTGCGTTTTTTCAATCGCCGATTCTGCGATGACACAGTCACTGTAGAAGTAAACCCGCAGTGCGTTCAGTTAAGGCAAACGTACGCTCACGTTTGCAACCGTTCCATACCGGTCGTAATTGAACATCTTGGTCGCGCCAACTGGTTGCAACCAACCGCGAACGGTTTTTCAAGGTGGTGCACGAAGCGAACAAAGATGGCTAACAAGTGATAACTATTTTATATCGGCTTGTAAAAAAATAAAAAAACTTAAGTATTTCTGGCTGTTTGTAGAATTTTCTGTACATGCGCGAGTTGTAATCGATTATAAAACTCTGGTTATGCAATCTTATTTTGTAATTTTTACCCATTTTAGTCATTATAATATTAAAAATGGCCAATTAATGCCGATTTAAATGAAAAGCCAGTTATCCGGGCGGAACTAGTATACGGATAATTTCGTATTAATTTTTTGAAACGCATTATCACACAATCCTGACTTTTAACGACGCCGAGAAAGAAGCTTTTTGAAAACATCGTGGGAAAATGAAAAAATGCTGGTAACCAGCATTTTCTCATTTTCGCACAATGTTTTCTACCCTTCCCAAAACAAATTCACTTTTTGGGTCACATCCATTTTGTAGTCTGCCAATGCTTTCAATTTGGACTCGTATAAACTTTTGTTGTTTGATATTGAAATAATAAATGCAGTCACTCACCCCCATGGACAAAAAAACAAGAGGGCCATGATGGCCCTGTATCGCTCCACTGGCTTATAAATGTAAACCATAAATACTAAACATTTCAATTCTGAGCCAACTGGTTTCAAAATGAAGACTTACAAAGTTTTCTCTGTAAAAGCCCATGTGAAAGTTGAGACCTGCAAGGCAAAGCCATTTTTGATCCCAGAGCTATAATTACTTGAACCCTGGTAGAGGTCCACAAGATATAAAGCCACATGCCAAAATAATACAAGTCTATGCTGTATGGTTATAAATAAGGTGATTTTCAAGTTTTGTCCATATGAAGCCTCTGTAAAACATAAGACCCCTGATGCAAGGCTAATTTCAAAAAAAAAAAAATATGAAAACTGGAAGATTTCTTAAGTTGTCACTATGTAAGCCCGTGTAAAACTTGTGACCCCTGCGGCGGGGCCAATTTTGACCCCAGGGCTAAAATTTTGGCCCGCTTGGTCGAGGCCCACTAGATATAGCAACATGCAAAATCTGGTAGCTCTAGGCCTTATGGCTAGGTACAGGAAGATTTTAAAAGTTTTCTCTATATAAGCCTATGTAAAACTTGTGACCCCTGGGGCAGAGCCAATTTTGACCCCAGGGCTATAATTTGAAGAAACTTGATAGAGGTCTACTACATAAAGCTACATGCCAAATTTGGTAGCCCTATGCCTAATGGTTTCAGACAAGAAGATTTTTAAAGATTTCCAATATTTTTCAGTTTTGTTGCCATGGCAACCAGAGTTTTTGAAGGGATCAAATTCTTTCAAGAAATTCTGAAGAGGACCATGGCAGGATCATTTCTGTGAAGTTTCATGAAAATTGGATGGGTAGTTTCAGAGAAGAAGGAGATGTTTGAAATGAAAGTTAACGGACGGACGGACGCACACACGCACGGACGAACGCATGACGGACACCGGGCCATGACATAAGCTAAAAATGGATAACTTCTTGAATTGGTTAACACTTGATCTAATCCCCTTGAATAAATCTCTTGTATAAATATTCTTTTTTCCCCCGAAACAGAACGGCAAGAAACTCGAATTTTCTGGACACACAAAACTACTATTCCCCATTTGATTTAAAATCTCACTATTTTGCCGATTAGGAAAATTAAAAATGGTTGTTGGTGTCCCTTAACCCTTTACCAAACAATACCGAGTTTTAACGACACAAAGTAAAAGAGGAAATTTGAAAACACTGTGGTAAAAGGACAAAAAGCTGGTAATCAGCATTTTCTCCTTTTTCCCCACAACGTTTTCACTCCTTTAAAAGACGAATTCCACCCATTTTACCATTTTGCAATCATTCCCCTGCAATGCTTAAGTTAAACATTTTGGACGAGTCTAAAATTCCGTTGTCTGATGCAGGGTTAAGATGGTATATGATATATATTAACCCTTTACTGCACAAATACAGTGTTTTACGCCTAGCAGTTTACAGCTTTAGAAATCAATGAGAAAACGAATTTTTGTTTGCAACAAATAACCACTCTTCTTTAAGACTGTTTTGTTTTAATGTATATCATATGAGTGATTTACTTATTTCATTAACTATGATTTTCTGTTGTATTAATCACTTTTTGTACTTCCAAAACCCGCATATTCAGTGATAAACGCGGTTTAATCCATAACCAAACAACCAATGATTTTTACGATCCTGACAAGCAAAGCTTTTGAAACCACTGAAAACGGTACTGGTACAGGAGAAATAAGTTAATGCTTATAATTAGCATTTTCCTCGTCTCTCACGATGTTTACTTTCCTTTCAAGTTCATCCATCATTTAGAACAATTGTGTCTCACTCTTTATCCGACAACAAAGTTTTATACTTGTCCCAGTGGAAAGCAATGTCACACATTTCAAATATAACTCAAATATTCGAGAGAAATAAAATACTGTGTGTTTTATCAACCAGCATTAAGGAGAAGTTTCTAGTCTGGTAAAGAGTCAATGTGACCCAACTTTTACTGCACAAGTTTCAGTTTCATCATTGCAAAAAGAAATCCGACTTCATAAAACAAAATATTGCAACAGAGACATCCAGCTTAACTGATATAAGTACTGCTGAAGGGATTTCCTGTTTGGAAGTAGCTTGTAAATTTATGCCCCTGTCAAACTGACAATCACACTTTTATCTCCTATATCCCTCGTAACCGAAATTGACGTAATCTATGTCGGCAAACATGAAAGAAACGAACTGCATACCCATCTTTTACTTAGCTACACAGTATCCTCTAATTCAACAAAAGCGATAATATGCCCGAGCAATAAACTCCGTGTCACGTTACTCGAGCAAAAGAATTCTGCTATTTGAAAAAAAAAACAATGTAAAACGAAAGACGCATTCCAAAATAAACTTTGACAGGATGACCCGCGTCTATTAACTATTTACCAAACGACAATATTTTGGTCTCTTATCTAATTGAAAGCATTTGCAAGCGACAAAATAAAAGTACCCGAAGTGATGATAGAATAGAAAACATTGTAGGAAAAGGAGAAATGCTGGTTACCAGCATTTTCTCCTTTACCCATGATGTTTTCAAAAGCATTCTTCTTCGGGGTCGTTAAAAGTCGGCATTGTATGATAAAGGGTTGATTAACGCAAAGGCCGCATATCGCGACTCAATGCTCTTCTACAGACAGTGCAGACCACGATCAGATTTTTTAGACCATACAAGGTAATTTTAAATCTACACTGTGGGCTTTCCCTGCAAGATACGGCTTCGAAATCACTAAACTGTACTTGGCTGGAGATATTATTGAAATTTATCTAGCAGTTAAACCCTTTACCACACAGTCCCGAATTTATCGGCATTGACGGAGAAAGCTTTTGAAAACATTTTGGAAAAAGGAGAAAATGCTTGTAGCAAGCATTTTCTTCTTTCCCCAAAACGTTTTCTCCCCGTCAAAAGACAATTATCACCGTTCTTGCCATTTTTTATTTGTCAGCTGGAAATACTTTGGATTCGGACAAATCCAAGAGTTTGTTGTTTGGTGTTAAGTAAACTTAAAGTTTTATATATTGTTTTTTCTGATTTCCGCTCACTGATTCCATATATATATATATGTGTGTGTGTGTGTGTGTGTGTGTGAATGATCGTAGCTTGGGTTCCAGCCCGATCATTTTTTTTTTTATAGTTCGGACGAAACTCTGTCAATCAAAGTGTTGAAAGCACTGGTGTGGTATTTGTCAAGGGAGCCATTGTGCGGAATTAATAATTTGAAAAATAAACAGTAGAAACAGTTTCAAAATATTCGCTTGAAAGTGAACCTTCTATATAGTCAAGCACAATCCGATAGAGTAGCGTTCAATCTTGTGGGACGAACAAGTCCGGGCGAACAAGCTCAGGGACGAATAAGTCCAGGAACGAACTGGTTTTGGGACAAATATGCACAGTATGTGTGTATCATTAAGCCAACAAAAGGCCATAGTGGATCAAGCTATTTTCGATAAAAAAGAAATATTTCCACGATCGATGGCCTAATCCAATATAGTGTAATACGCCATTTTCAATTTCATAACTGAGTGCAATCGAGACACTTATTTGTCTTAGGAAAATTGAGTTCAATTGGGTTTACTTCCTTCGGTTTTGCACAAACTACAATACATGATTTTCAAAATGCAGTATTGAACTCATAGTGGCATTGTCTTCGACAAATGCCACAAAAATGAGTGCCAGGGGACATTCGAGGGGCTCCCATGATTGATAAAGTAGCATTCGAATATATAAAACAAAAAAACAAACGATATAGCCGGAGCCCAGGCTAATGCGATCCCTGATTGACCTTATTAATGATAACGATGGTAAGTGATCTTATTTACAAGATTACATGACAATCAAGAATAGCGGAAAGGTCGTTTGATCCATTTCTGCGTTAACTCTTTATTAGACGACAAAAGGTCGACTCGTCCAAATGTATTGCAAGCATTTTCATACGACAAATCAAATTTGGATCAAATAATGCCCAATGCCCATGTTAAGATAGAAAACGTGGTGGGAAAAGGAACAACAAAATGGAGAAAATGCTGGTCACCAGCGTTTTGTCTTCATTCCACCATGTTTTAAAAAGCCTTTCTTCTTGGGATCCGTTAAAATTTGTGTGCTTAAGGGTTAATCTTATAGTGTGAGAAATTATGGTATTGGCTTTGATCACAACGGTCTACTAGGTCTCGGCGTTGGTCGTTAATAACTAATTAAAAAAAAAAGATGATCTATGGATGATAAACTTTGCATAAATTAACTTGTCAAATGAATTATCATCAGTATTTGCTGACTGGATTTAAGAAAGCAGTCGCCTTTCTCAAGTAAATAGCAAAACTGCATGCCGTTAGCAACCAACTGTAACCATGTAAACATATCTATGGCAAACATTAGCGGTTAACGCGTTCAGTTAAGTGTTTACTGTGCGAACAGTTTGCGGCGACCGTTCGCCTTTAACTGAACGCAGGGCCGATGTATTCATTGTATCCTTGAATGACAAAATGCACAATATTTTCCAACTTTCCTTAAATAAAAGATGTGTGAGAACAAATTTCATGTTATTTGTATGTGCTAAAGACTCTTTTGATAAGTGAACAGTTCCTTGAAGTTATAAATCAATATTGCAGAGTTCATTAACCTCTCTTTCTCTCTCTCTCTCTCTCTCTCTCTCTGTCTATCTCTCTGCCTCTCACAACACAGTAATGTTTTGCATGACCGTAAATCATGACTTTTTCCATGGTTTTTCTAGCAAAACACAATGAGTGATGAGCTTGCTAAGGCTGCTCTACTGTACTGTTAAAAGAGCAACCTCAGCAAGCTCATCCTACACGGACTACCATGTGACCACATTTCAAACGAGGGCCATGATAGCCTTGTATTGCTCCACTGGCTTTTTTAGAAATGTATCATGGCAATAAGCTTTCTTAGAGAAAATAGCCCCCCCCCCCCCCATAGGGGGCCTTATGGTTGAGAACAAGAAGACTTAAGTTTTCCCTAAACCCATGTTAAACTTGTGACCCCTGGAGTAAGGTCAATATCAGCCTCACTGCTATAATTTGAATTACCTTAATCAGAGTCCAATAGATAAAGCTACATGCCAAATTTGGTAGCTCTATGCCTTATGGATAGGAATAGAAAGATTTTTGAAGTTTTTACTATATATGCCCATGTAAACTTGAGACCTCCCCACCCCAAATTTTGGGCCAATTTTGACCCCAGGGCTATAACTCGAAGAAATCTGGTACAAGTCCATTAGATGAAGCTACAAACCAAATTAGGTAGCCCTAAGCCTAATGGTTTTGGACAAGAAGATTTTTAAAGATTTTGAATATTTTTCAGTTTTGTGGCCATGGCAACCAGAATTTTTATTGGAATCAAAATTGTTTAAGAGACTCAGAATTCTGTTTAATTTCATCAAAATTGGATGGGTAGTTTCAGAGAAGAACATGTTTGCAACAAAAGTTAATTCAAGCACACCCACACGCACCCACACATGCACACACTGACCGACAGACTCAAGGACGGACACCTGGCCATGACCAAAATTTGCTGGCCTTTGGCCAGTGAGCTAAAACTGGAGAGTTTGAAGATATAAATTCAGTCTGGCTCATATGATGGTGCTTGTCTTGCAAAAAGAGAAAAGGGGAAAATTCTGCTTATTAGCATTTTCTCCTTTTCTCACAATGTTTTCAAAAGCCCTTTTCCAAGCGGTTGCTTAAAAACAGGATTTCTTGGTAAACAATAAAGAGGAAAAGTTCGAAAGAAAGCAATTTGAATGTGTCTTTGTTTGTAGCTGCAATATCAATGACGTGACAAAGTGATAGAGTGATAGTTCCGAGGAATTTTATTTATTTTTTTTTCGTCCTCCGTCCCTAACTTTTCACGAAGAAAATCGGTAAAACAAAATATTAAAAAACTCTGGCCTTAGCATTTATACATCTTCATAAACTGCCTTTAAATAGATTTTTGTGAGAGTTTGTATGAACTTGGATGCTCAGGTGAGACTAAAGTACAATTCCGTAACTTCTGTGTTATGTATGAGAACAGTAATTCTGTCAAAAAAATATCATAAAACTGGCACTTCCCATTATTACTTCAGTCAACTTGCAAGTGTTTTCACAGTCATAACATCTTCAATTAGATTTTACAACAGTAGGCTTAACTCTTTACCAAACAACAAAATTTCAGTCTATTCCAAATTCAAAGCATTTGCAGAGAACAAATCAAATGTTAATCAAAACATAATATTTGACTTTTATAGAGTAGAAAACATTGTGGGAAAAGGAGGAAATGTCAGTTAACAGCATTTTCTTCTTTTTCTACAATGTTTGATTAAAGCTTTTTTTATTTTTCTTAGGATTGTTAAAAAAACCCAAAATTGTGTGATAAAGAGTCAATTCTCCTAATCTATAGTTTCATGGTGAAATTGCATCTCTTGGCAAGGTTTAAAGTAGTCGGATGTTGGACACAGCAGGAATAAAATATTTAAATGCACTTTATTAGGATAAATAAAATCCAAAACCTTAATCAGACGCAAATCTTCCAAATTCTGTGACACTATTTCCCTTTATTTATATTGGAACTTTATTGTTTACCAGTGAAACAATATTGCAATTTATCTCATTACCAAATGACAAAAAGACTGCTCCAAATTAAAAACATTTGCAGAAAACATGGTACATAAGGTAAAAATAATGGGATTATAGTCTGTGAATCACAAGAAAACATCGCTAAAGGTGAAAATGCCGGTAACCATCATTTTCTCCTCCCCCCCCCCCGATGTTTTCAAAAGACATCTTCATCACAGTAGTTAAAATTCTGCATTATTTAGTAGAGGGTTAAGTATATAACCTTCTAAGAAACTGGTTTGTTCTGTGTCTGTGTGCCTACCCAGAGAGGCCCTCCATAACTTGACCCTTTACCACACAATCCCAACTTTTAGCGATCCGGAAAAAGAAGCCTTTGAAAATATCATAGGAAAAAGGGAAAATGCTGGTAACTAGCATTATCTCCTTTTCCCACAATGTTTTCTATCCTATCCAATGCATAAATCACCATTTAAGCTACACTTAATTTTTCCTCTGCAAATGCTTTCAATTTGGTCCAGTCTAAAATTTTGTCATTTGGTAAAGGGTTAAAGATCTTTGTTAAAACATTGAAGATAAAGACAGGACGCATATTCTAGAATCCTTACTGTCCAGTTATTTGTGCAACTCTATTGGCTAAACAGCCTTCAGACTGCAAAGTTTTTTTTACTTCTTTACTATCCATACAATCATCATGTCCTTTTCATTTATTTGGCACTTACTATCCCAACATGTCCTTTTCATTTTTTTTGGTGCTTGCTATCCCAACATGTACTTATCAATTTTTTGGCTTTTACTATTCCAACATGTCCTTTTCATTTATTTGGCACTTACTATCCCAACATGCCCTTTGTATTTTTTGGCACTCACTATCCCAACATGTCCTTTTCATTTATTTGGCACTTACTGTCCCAACATGTCCTTTTCATTTTTTTTTTGGCACTTGCTATCCCAACATGTACTTATCAATTTTTTGGCTTTTACTATCCCAACATGTCCTTTTCATTTATTTGGCACTTACTATCCCAACATGCCCTTTGTATTTTTTGGCACTCACTATCCCAACATGTCCTTTTCATTTTTTTTGGCACTTACTATCCCAACATGTCCTTTTCATTTATTTGGCACTAACTATCCCAACATGTCCTTTTCATTTATTTAGCACTTACTATCCCAACATGTCCTTTTCATTTATTTCACACTTTAACTCTTTACCAGACAACAGAACATTAGACAAAAAATCAAAGCATCCCCAGACAACAAATTGTATGCTACTCAAATGATTTGACTTTTCTTTACATTTGTTTAAACATGTTTACTTTGTGTCCATTGAGAAACAAGTTTCGCAACATATACTAATCTCTTTCGATTCTGCTTCCTGGAAACCACAAAAGTAATTGCACCTAGTGTGTGGGCCAATAAACAGTCCTAAAGTTGACAACTCCTGGGTATCAAACTCAGGACCTATGCCTTTTTCCTCACAATTGTTTGTTTGGTTAAATACTTAAACAGTTGGTTAACATACCCAAGAACTCAGTTATATCTTTTGCTGAGCCTAAAATAAATGTCGTCAAAATTGTAGAATGTCAAAATTAAAGCATTTGCAGATGACAATGTACACATTGCTCAAATGATGGAATTTGTCTTTCATTGGCTAGAAAACATTGTGGGAAAGGGACCAAATGCTGGTTACTAGCATTTTCTACTTTTCCACTTATGTTTTCCAAAGGTTTCTTTCTCAGGGTCATTAAAACACTGGATTTTGTGTTAAAAGGTTAAATCTATTTATTGTACTATGATTCTAAATTCTGCAACTTTTATTGAGCACTCTCAATTATTGCTACCAGCAAATCTAACCAGTACTTGCTCTCTGATGTAGGTAGTTCCAACAGTTGACCAGCTAACGAAAGTTTTCATAATGAAAAAATAAACACCTTTCACATTTCAGAAGCCTGCTGATGCTTTCATAGATGATGACCATGGAAACTATTCTAAAGCATTAAGGATGCCATGATGGCCCTGCAATGTTCCACTCCTCTATAAACAAATGTGCCATACACTCCATTAGAGAATTCCAAACTGCAGTGTTAAAGATTTTTTCAAGATTTTTGCAAACTCTTCATTTCTGTTGCCAAGACAACAAGAATTTTCAATGTAATCAAATGGTTTGTAGAAATTCAGTAGAGCACCAAGGCAGGATCGATTTGTTGAAGTCCAATCAAAATCAGATGGGAAGTTTCGGAGGAAATGTTTGAAGTAAAAGTTAATACACACACATATACATGCACTATAGACACCAAGGGCCATCAAAAACGCTTGCTGGCCTTCAGCCAGTGGAGCTTAAAGATTCAACAAAACAGAAATCCTGTCACTCTAACGCCCATTTTGTCTTTTGTTTAGAGGAATCACTTATGTATATAGCATTTACTTGCACAAATTCAATTGCCTCATCCTGAATAGTCTTCATGGTGCCAGTCAAAAATTGCATCACGATGCAGTGAGATAACCTTATTGTCAACAATGATTTCCAAAGATAGCCTTATTATCAACAATATTTTCAAGCCCAGGTATTGGAAAGAAGCATTATAAAAACATGTGTAGAAGTTAAGAGTCAATTAATTCTAAAATGCTGAGATAAAAGATAGACTGCTTTAGAGAATGCTTGAAATTTAATAGTCAATTAACTGTTCCCTTAAATCTTGCACAAAGAGGCGCATGTTTTGCATTCTACATTAAACACCAGAGAGATTATGTCCCCCCCCAGAGAAGCTGCTACTCGTCCTCCTTGACCCTTTACCGAAGAAGCCCAATTTCAATGGCCTTGAGGTCAAAAATGTTTTTTCAGAACATTGTGGGAAACTGAGAAAAATGCTGGTAACCAGCATTTTCTCCTTTTTCCACAATGTTTTCTGTCCATTCAAAGGCAAGTCTCATCATTAGAACTATATCAAATTTATTGTCTGCAAATGCATTCAAACTGGGTAAGTCAACAATTTGTCTTTTGGTAGTGCGTGAACTCTTTACCAGACATCAAAATAGTATAAATCTCCACATGGGAAGCATTTACGGATAACAATCAAATTGTGGCTTGAATGAGCAGATTTCTTTTTGAGAACATTGTAAGAAGAGAAGGATGTCATGCTTACCAGCATTTTCTCCTTTTCCTATGATTTCAAAAGCCTTCTTTAAACACAGAACTGTTTGGGATAGAGTTTACAAACCTGGCCAGCAACAGCTTTGCCCTTTACCACATGTTCCCCAACTTTATCGACCCTGAGGAATAACACATAAAATATTGTGGAAAAAGGAGAAAATGCTGGTAACCTATCAAGGATAAGTTCAATTTAAGCTACATTTAAACTGTTGTCCACTAATGCTTCCAATTCAAACGTCTACAATGTTCTCGTCTGGTACAGGGTTAATCCTTCACATACAGGATTGAATAGGATAGGTATTCAGAGTTTGAAACCTAAAATTCTGTCTTGGGTTTGATGAGAGTAATTCCACCTCATGCAACAAAGTGATGGGGACATACCACACTCAGGTTTTACTATCGGTCAACACAAGTTTTTGTCTTCTTCTACTTCTACAGTTTTGAACCAATTTGGCTGCCACTTACCATATAACAAAAATAAAGACTTATCAAAATTGAAAGCCTTTGCAGACAAAAATTAAAATGTGGGTCAAATGATGGAATTTGTCAATGATGAGGTAGAAGATATAGTGGGAAAAAGGTGAAAATGCTAATTACCAGCATTTCTCCTTTTCCCACAATGTTTTCAAAACGCTGTATGTTCAGAGTCGTCAAAACTCGTGAAGGTGTGTTAAAGAGTTAATGGATGCTTTCTATGTGCATCTGCACTGATCGACTATGACGGGAGCTATAGCTCTTAGGCACTGGTCTAGTGACAAGACACCAAGGTAGTCGTATCTGTTGTGCTGCAACAGTTCTGGTTTCCAAACGATTAATTCTTTGCTCATTGCTGGATCTTCCCTATATAATGTTTGTGTGGTAATGGGTTAATGGGTGCCTTCTTAGTATGTGCATCTGCACTGGTAGACTAAGACAGGAGTTATAGCTCTTAGGCACTGGTCTAGTGACAAGACACCAAGGTAGGGGTATCTGTTGCGCTGCAACAGTTCTGGTTTCCAAATGAGTCATTCTTTGCTCAGAGCTAGATTTTCCCAATATAATGTTCATTTAGGTAAGGCAAACAGTGGCTCAAAAAAAATGTTGTGCACCTTACTGCTAAATTAAACTCCAGGAATTCATGTCAAATAGGTGCATAAGATGCTGTGAAAAATACTATACTTTGTGATATGATAACCCACAGCCCTTTACCAAACCTGACTTTTAACAACCCTGTCAGAGAAGCCTTTTGAAAACATTGTGGGAAAAGAAGAAAATGTTGGTAACCAGCATTTTCTGCTTTTCCCACAATGTTTTCTTTCCTATCAAGGACAAATTTTGTCACTTAGGCCACCTTCAAAATGTGGTCTGCAAATGCTTTCAATTTGGCCCAGTCCAAAATTTTGTCATTTGGTAAAGAGTTAACAACCCTAATGAAAATAGCTTTTGAAAAATTTGTGGTAAAAGGAGAAATGCTGATAACCAGCATTAATTTTTCTCCTTTTCCCACATTATGTTTGACTCTTTTAGATAAATCTCATAATTCAAGCCACAATTAATTTGTTGTCTGCCAATCCTTTCAAATTGCGTAGTTCTACAGTTTTGTTCTTTTGTAAAAAGCTAAAGCACTGGACCCAACCTAGGATGCTTTAGTTTTCAAAGCGTTTAGTTGCAAATATGATTCAAGAAGTAAGTAATGAGTTTAACTCTTTACCAGATGACAAAATTTTGGACCTGTCCAAACTGAAAGCATTTACACACGACTTCAATGTGGCTCAAACAATGCGATTTTTCTTTGATGGGGTGGAAAACATTGTGAAAAAAGGAGAAAATGATGGGTACCAGCATTTTCTCATTTTCCCATAATGTTTTCAAAAGGCTTTTTTCCCAGGTTCATTAAAAGGCAGCATTGTGAGGCAAAGGGTTAAGAGTCTCAAGAGATTTTCTCAGTACTCAGCTTTTAGCTTATCTTTGTCTACCAGGGATTATCATAACCTTTGAATCTATATTCTTCACACTGATCCTTTATCCTATTAAAATTCCATTAACCCTTTACCACACAATGCCGACCTTTAACGACCTTGAGAAAGAAGTTTTTTGAAAACATTGTGGGAAAAAGAGAAAATGCTGGTAACCAGCATTTTCTCCTTTTCCCACAATGTTTTCTACCCTTCCTATGACAAATTTCTTCCTTTGAACCACATTAAAATTGTTGTCTGCAATGTTTTCAATTTGAACCAGTCTAACATTTTGTTGTTTGGTAAGAATTAACTTGCGGAACAGAGAAAATAACACCTTCTCCTTAACTTAAACAGAAATTTTGGTGTAGAAGATTTTTTCTAATACCCATACACAGGTACTGTTTGAACCCTTTACCACACAATCTAGAGTTTTACCAACCCAAAGAGAGAAACCTTTTAAAAACATTGCGGGAAAAGGAGAAAATGCTGATAACCAGCATTTTTCTCCTTTTCTCATAATGTTTTCTACCCCATCAAAGACAAATTCCATAGTTTGAGCCACATTTAAACTGTTGTCTGCCAATGCTCTGAAATTGGACAAGTATACAGTTTGTGTCACTCAGAACTGTTTTGGAACTTTAGGCCACTTTCAACACTTAATTCAATTATATCATGGTGACCAGAGTAACTATCCATGTTTTGCTGTTTTTCTTACATGTGCTACACACAATTATCTTTCTAAGCTACTGGCTGCTGCTTATACAAAGATGAGACATTCTTCAATTTAACTTCATATGCAAAGCTGAAAATTTGATTTTTAAACCTTTCACCTCACTAACTGGGCTTTTAGGGAGAAATAATACAGCTCCTTTCCTCACCAAGGGATTTCACAATGATTCAAAATGCTGACTGCTCAAATGTGACAAAATATGCCTTTCTTCTGAAAAGCCATAAAACATGCGACAATCATGGTAACTACTGGAAGGAATCTTCGACACAACATAATACAAACTACCATGCAGACTTTATAAACAAGGGAAGACAAGTCTCGAAAAGGGTGCTTCAAATCTATTTATGTGGCCTGCCTTCATTGGCAAGCAGTCATGAAACAGAATACTCATGATGTTTCATCAATGACTGTTCGGGATATTTCTAGACCTGTCAAAACTTATAGGGAAATTACACAAACTACAACAACCTTCACCCATAAAAGGCCAAATAAAACCAACAGAAAGTTCATCCTAGAAACAGTATCAAAATACTAGCAATTTCATGGTCGCTTTTGTCTACAGCTTTTCAGCAATGCGGACAGTGTAGATCAAAGATCAGGCTGCACAAAACATGCAGCCTGATCTGAATCTACACTGGCTGCAAAGGTAACTATAGTTGTGAAAGGCGCTTTAGAGGTTAAGTAAGACAGGAAAAATTTTCCATTTTTAACAGTTTGGAAAATACGATGGAAAAGGAGTCATTGTTTACTTCAAGTAATTTAACCTATTCTCACTATATTTTCCACAGCTGCTTATTGCAGGGCATAAAAGCCATAACTGTCTGACAGATAGTTAATTCTGTACCAAAAATAACAAATTTTACACTTGACCAAATAAGTTTAACTCATACTGAGAGATCTACAAAACACTACATAATCTAGTAAGTAAAACAATATTAATTTTTCCTGTTCATGCCGATGACTGAAACAAACTTACCTCCTTAGGTTCACAAATGAAATATAAGGAGTAAACAAACAGTTAATATTCAGCAATTTTTCCACTAATTAATATTCATTTGAGCCATGCCCTGTGAAATGGGGCTTAATGCATCTGCCAAAAAAGCAATGACCCTGGTAAGCCTGACCTGAGCGGAAACTTTACTGTTGGTCAAATTTTTGCACGTCCAAGGACCAGTTTACCTCCTGATTCAGTCGGTTGTCGGACAAAATGGATTTCGTCAATCCATGATCATATGTTGACTTGCTTGGTATCATGTCTCATGGAGATGCATTAAGCCCCCTTTAGCCAAAGCAGGGCTACTTTTTTTTTTCTTCCAGAAAGTGAACTATACAATCTTCTTATTCATCAGGTTCTGCATTCTTTGGAACATTAGCTACGTGTATAAATATATCTGCCTTCAGATAGCAGAGGGTTGCAAGTCTGGTCATTAGAAGCATCTTCCTATACTGTAAAAGTGGATATTATTGTAGGTCTAAAAATTTGCAAATTACCAAATACTGACCTTACACATGATTTAATTTCTGCAAAAAACTGCCTTACACAATCTTGCATGAAAGTCAAATTGTGCCAGTTTCTAGTACTGGTGAACTATAAATCCTTTAATTGACAGTATTAACTAGCCTTGTATTCTTGTTGACTTTGATGAAACAAGAGGGCCATGATGGCCCTGAAGTCGCTCACCTGAGCCTTTTGACATGACTCATTCCAAATCTCTTCCAAGTAACATGATGAGCATTCTAACAAATTTTCATTGAGTATTGGACTGAAAATGTGGCCTCTAGAGGGTACAGAGTGTTTTTCAAAGATTTGTCTCGATGATCTAGTTTTTGACCCAGTCAGCTTTGTAGATTTGGAGTCACTGAAAGAAATTGAGCCATGCTATGACTATAGGGGTTTAATACATCTCCATGATGCATGATATTAAGCAAGTAATCACATAATAATGGATCCATAAAATCCATTTTCTCTAACAAAACACTGAATCAGTAGGTACACTGGTCATTTGACCTTCAGGAAATTTACCAAAGTCAAAAAGTTTTGACCCAGGTCGAATACTTTTGCAGATGCATTGAACCCCCTTTTTGCAGAGCATGGCTCAACTATTGACACACTTTGTGTTCAGGTGAGCTGAAAAAAGAATCTTGAAAGACATTGATTGTGAGAGGAATAGAGCTTGCTGGTAAATGTTCTTACTTTATGAATCTCTCTGTTAATATTGGCCACTTTAATGTTGGCATCCATGGCTTCAAGATTCATCTCCAGGTCTTTAGCAGTCTGTTTAAACTGGGACCATTCTGGGAAAATGATGACTAACATCTTTCTTTTCTTCTCTGCATCCGATTTTAACTTCTCCCAAGAGTCCTAAACGATTGGGGTAAAAAGTAGCAAATCACTTAACCCTCTTCTACACAAGTATGAGTAAAAATGATCCTATGAAGAGAAAGCTTTTGAAAAACTGCATGGTATCCAGCATTTTTTCTTTTCCCATGACATTTTCTACCTACCATGAATTCAAGGACAAATACTATCATATGAAAAACATTTTAATTGTCCTCTGTAAATTCTCTCAAATAGTGACCAGTCTAAAATTTTGCTGTGTGGTAAAAAGTTAATTGAAGCTAGAAACAGTTCATTTCAAAGGCTATTTCCATAGGAAAATCTCAGAAAAATAGCTGACAGTGTAGTTCTTGGCTGTCTGATCTCGATCTACACTGTCTGCCATTGAACTACAGTCATGTTCTCATTTACTGTGCTTCAATAGTTCTACAGACTCTCTTCAACTTTGTCCAAGAAAATGAAATACATTTATCAAGTATAAAACAATATACATGTACCAAGGTTACAAAAATTATTTTCACAATGAAAACTGTAGAATAATTGACTGTATCAATAAACCAATTTTAAGTTCTCCTTCAACCCTTTTCCACACAATCCTGAATTTTAAAGATCCTGAGAAAGAAAACTTTTCAAAACACTCTGGGAAAAGACGATGCTGATAACTAGCATTTTATCCTTTTCCCACAATGTTTTCTACCCTTTTCCAAGTCAATTTCAATTCTTGAGTCACATTTATTTTGTCATCTGCAAAGGAGAAAATGCTGGTTACCAGCATTTTCTCCTTTTCCCACAATTTTTTCTACCCTATCAGAGAGAAATCATTTGACCAACATTTAATTTGTAGCCTGCAAATCCATGGAATTTAGTTCAGTCCACAATTTTGTCGTTTGGTAAAGAGTTAAGATGCTTGTATACATGGCAGAAAGTTCTACCTTCAATGTTTCTATTTCTGCCTGTATCCTGAGACTTTCTGACGGATCCTCGTCCTCTAGTTGCTGTGCAATTGTCTCCCCTTGATTGATCACACTGACCACTTGTCCTTCAAGTTTCTGTACATTAACATCTATGCCCTGTATAAAAGAAAAACAAATTGATTCCAGCTCCGATTTTTGTTTCAATTTATTCATCAAGAAATAATATTTTAAAATCAAAAGCACCACTTGCAGGTGCCAATGCTCTGCTGTGGATGCTTAATTTTCAGTGAAAATTCTAAGTTGAAAAAGGGACATACGGTAACTCTGTTAAAAATACACTGATGATGACCTACCTTTGTTGTATATGTTCCCCTTTTGAAAATTAAGAACTTGTCCAAGTTTGAAGCAAATATCTTCAGTAACAACACGATGACAACACAAAGCTATGGCAATACCTGACGTTTTCTTTGAAAACAGCCAAGCTAAAAAGGTGAAAAAAGATGGTCACAGACAATAGAACAATGTTATCTGAAATATAAAATTAGACAGGGACATAAAAATGATTTATTGAATGAAGATATTAAATTTGTCACGATGTCTCCCACAATTATTTTACAGGTTGAATTAAAGCCTTTGCATGTTTGACTGTTTGGCATTTGACAGCTATTAACATTATCCCAGTCATATTATGGCTACCAGTGTACCTCTTAATGCCTTCTTGAGGTGTCTTTTTCAAGTAATTTGCACAAAACGCTTTGCTAGCTATCGGCTGCTTTCCATCATAAACATTATTGAAACATTGTTCAGCCATGAGAGGGGAATGGATCCTGTTGCAATGACTATCAACAATCCTCAAAAAAGAGCTTGGCAGAACTGGTTCACAAACACAATATCCCAAGATTACAAGCCTTGTATGTTACCAACTGAGCAGCTGAACTCCGCTAAATTAGAACCTATCACACAGTATTATAAAACACTGGAAAAACTTTCATATGAAGAAAAGGCAAAGACTCTTTAACCCTTTACCATACAATCCCAAATTTCAACAACCTTAATTTAGGAGGCTTTTGAAAACTTTGTGGGAAAAGGAGAAAATAATAGTACCCAGCACATGCACCACATTTAATTTGTCATCTGCAAATGCTTTCAATTTGGACATGTCTTTTGATTTTTTTCTTCAGTAAAGAGTTTAAAAAAAAAAAAAACGGAACTGTATGAAAAGCCTCACTGAACAAGACAACAAAATTTCTTAGACTCTTCCCAAGTGAAAGCAACTGCAGACCACAAATTAAATGCAACTCCTTATTAATATGATGGAAATTTTCATTGAAATAGTGAAGAACATTACAGGAAAAGGAGAAAATGCTGGTTTCTAGCATTTTCTCCTTTTCCTGCAATGTTTTCAAAAGCCTTCCTCTTCAGGTTCTTTAACACAGGAGATTGTTTTGGTAAAAGTTTAAAGAGATGATACTCTAGCAGATAGTACCTTTGCATTTGCTTGCAGATCACCTTGTACATCTTTGGAGTCAATCTCTCCATTCTTCAGAGTTTCTTTCTGGAAATTTTCCAAGACACCAAGGGTTTTCTCATAAAGTACATGGAATTTGGTTGCTGTATCAGTAACTTCACCTTCTTTGGCATCAAAATCTGTGGGGGCCATGGGTACCATTTCTGTCCTAGTAACTGTTGTCTTGGTTACTTCAACTTTGATCTCTGTATGGTCTACATGTTTGGGGGAAGGTAAGGGTACGTCTGTGGTATCTGCAGGTTTTGCTGTTGCCAGCTTGAGCTGTGAATAGAGTGCCATGTAGTCAATATTAAAGTCTAAGCAGCTACGGTCAATGTAAGGTGCATTTATGAATCTTGAAAATCATGATCAGACTGCCTGCAGCATAAATTCTGGTCACTGATCTACACTTTGAGGAGTATCCTTCACAAAACTGCCTTGAAATTATATATGTGTTTCGTCTACTGACTGAAAATACATACTTTACTTTGTGATCAAAAAGTTTAAAATACTTTTTATCCTAAGTTCTAGGCCAGCCTCTTCACCCTTTACCACACAATCCCGACTTTTTACGACCCTGAGAAAGAAGCCTTTTAAAAACATTGTGGGAAGTGGAGAAAATGCTGGTAACCAGAAATGAATGCAATTATTTTAGCCACATTCAATTTGTCGTCTGCAAAAGCTTTCAATTTGGACAGGTCTAAAATTTTGTCATTTGGTAAAGAGTTAATAAGTTCAATGCTTTTGTCTCAATATGTTAAAAAAAATTCCTCCGCACCTTGTAATACATGAAAAGCATTAAGTATAAATTTGATATCTGAAGTATAATACTATTAGATAATACTTTTAGACATTCACCAATTCCATGACATATTTGAGAAACTGGCATCACAAGACCTGCCTGCTGAATAAAAACAATAAGCCAAATAGTCTTACTAATCTTACTGAACAAACAATATGTGTAACAGCAATGAACAAAGTTTTCTTTCATATCTACACCTTTAGAAGGCTTTCATTCTCTTTTTTTTTTGTTTCAAGTCAATTTTTTTTTTTTTACACACTGATAAATACTACAAAATATACTTTTCTCTGCAAAAGCATAGAAACTGGACAGTAACATGCAGTAATTTGGCATTTAAATAATGGCTTGGTCGTTTGCACTCAGAAACTGTACATTTTTATGAGATCACGTATCACATCATCATAGTTATTTGAAAATAATAATCCCATATGATCAAAGCTTGCTATTGACCAAGACTTAGTGACATTCCCACAAATCTTTACAAAATTTTGGCACGAAATCTAGAAAGTACCTTCAAAGGCTGTGTAGCCCATTAACTCTTTACCAAGCCACAGAATTTTTGACAGGTCCAAATTGAAAGCTTTGGCAGATGACATATTCAAATTAAGTGAAATGAAGGCAATTGTATGTGAAAGTGTATAAAACCTTGTCCGAAAAGGAGAAAATGCTGGTTACCAGCATTTTCCCTCTTTCCCACAAGGTTTTCAAAAGATTTATATCCTGAGGATCATTAAAACTCTGGATTGTGTAGGAAAAAGTAAAGGAAATACCACAGAAGAATGTTCTGTCTTACATTTGTTTTTCTTCCTAACTGATGGTTTGCCAGCCCTCACCTTACTTAATTCAGTGATGAATAATTTTAGTTTTTTTTTTTGTCAAAAAGCTAAAAATGATAAATCTTACTTTAATTCTGTCAAGTAGCTCAGCCCATCTTTGGTTCAGCTTGGTGAGTTCTGGCTCTACATGCGACTTATACCTGGTACTCTTGGTCATTACCTCAACAGCACAATCTCTGACCTGGTCTACCTCACTTTTCTTCTCATTGCAATCCTTCTGTAAGCTCTGTAAAGGGTTTTTTATATGTTTGAACAGGAACTTTTTCAACAAATTTTCTGGTATTGCTGCTTTACCTCACCACAAAATTTTAGATTTGACCACACTCACAGCATTTGCAGATGAAAACATGTACCTCAAATCATGATTCCTGACTTTAAAAGGATAGAAAACATTGTGGGAAAATAAGAAATGCTGATTACCAGCATATTTTCCTTTCTTTTGAATATTTATTCTTTGTGTTAATTGTTACAGCTTTCGGTATGTCCTAAATAAAGTATCTGAAAAAAGGCTGACTCTATACCAAACCATCCTAATCCTCTTTAAAACCCTGAGGAATAAAAGCTTTTGAAGACATGATGGGAAAAGGAGAAAATAATTGTAACCAGCATTATCTACAAGTGCTTTCAATATTTGGCAGTCTAAACATTTGTCATACAGAAAAGTTGTATATACCTGGAGTTTACTGGTCCAATAATCTGAGGTTTGTTGTTGGGGTAGGAGAGTATCATGTGTGTGTAGAACGTTCTCTGTTTGTTTTAACCAGTCATTTATCTTCTGAAGAATGCTCTGAAATTTCTGGTTCTCCTCGTCAACTGTGCTCACCTCACTCTGTAATAAGAGGAAAACCATAATGGTAGGTCAATATGTCCACATACATTTATCCTTAACTTTTTATGACACGACAAAATTTTAGACTTGTCGAAATTCAATGCATTTGCAGACATCATATTGAATTTGGCCCAAATGATTGTGCTTGTCTTTGAAATGGCATAAAACATGGTCAGGGTCATTAAAACTCCGGACTGTTGGTGCAGAGTTAGTTAGCCAACCTGAGTTTCAACGTACCTATATAGGAAGCCTTTTGAAAGCATTGTAGGAAAAGGAGCAATTGATGGAAACATTCAAGTTCTCCTGTTCCCATATGATTTCTACCCTATTAGACAAATTACAGCTCATTTGTACTTATTTAGAATTTGTTGCCTTCAAATGCTTTTATCTTTCCATAGTCTGCAAATTGTGTTTGGCAAAGGAATTGAACCAATCTTCCACAAGCTGCATTTACTTCAAGAAGACACCTTGTCAACATTGCTGAAAAAGGACAAAAATTTTGGTCAAGAATATCAACTTCCATTGGAATGAAAGTTTTATATGCGAACCGCTGAGCTACCTAGTTAGGCAGATCAGATTGCACAAAATGTGCAGTCAGATCTTGGATCTATACTGCCCGCTTGTTTAGACCAACCTGTAAAACAAAAAATCTCTTTAACCCTTTCCCAAACAAGCCCTGGTTTTCACGTGTCTGCAGTACAAGTCTTTTGAAAACACTGTGGGAAAAGGAGAAATTGCTCGTAACGAGCAATTTCTCCTTTTCCCACAGTGTTTTCTACCCTTTTTGATAACTTTCTGCCATTTTCATCAAATTTAAAATTGTCGTCTGCAAACTCTTTCAATGTGGACCAGTCCAAAATTTGTCGTTTGGGAAAGGGTTAAGTTTCACTAGCTTGTGTGCTGAGTCATCAAGAGAGGTCCAGTGTATAAATTTGCCACCGATAGAGTTAACATGTTAGCCAAATCTTACCTGTAATTTTGCTATCCATGCTGTCAATCTCTCTGACAGCTGGTTCCACTGACTCACTAAATTATCATAGTTGGTTCTCGTCTCAACCAGTTCTCCTTCCTCTGCTATATCAATAAGCTGTCTCAGTAAATCCTTCATAGATGGCAGCAATGTTTGTCGCTTTTTCATCTCATCATGAGTTGCCTGGAAATTTATCAATAATGATAATAGGTACATGCATCTAAAAACCATTTTGGCAAATATTTGTATTTGTGGGTTTGATGCAAAAAGGATTCAAATGCATAACAAGAGGGCCATGATGGCCCTGTATCGCTCCACTGGCTTATAAATATAAACCATGAAGAGAAGTCTTTACTATATAAGCCCTTATAAAACTTTGACCCCAGGGCTACAGTCGGACTAAATGGGGAATATGTGTATTAGAAGAATAACATGCCAAATTTGGGAGTTCTTGGCCTTATGGCTAGTAACAAGACGGTTTCTGAACTTTTCACTCAATAAACCCATGTAAAACTTGTGACCCCTGGTGCAGGGCCAAACTTGATCCTAGGGCTGTAACTTGGGCCCTCTTTGTAGTTGTCCACTAGATAATGCTATAATTATGCAAAATTTGGTAGCCTAAGCCTTATGGCTATGTACACCAAGATTTAAAAGTTTTCCCTATGTAAGCCTATGTACATCTTGTGGAACCCCCCCCCCCCCCCCCAGCATGAGGCCAAATTGACCCCAGGACTATAATTTGGGCACTTTTGGTAGACCCCAACTAGATCAAGTTAAATGCAAAATTTGGTAGCTCTAGGCCTTATGGCACAGGTACAGGAAGATTTTTAAAGTTTTCTCTATATAAGCCTATGTAAAACTTGTGACCCCTGGGGCAGAGCCAATTTTGACCCCAGGGCTATAATTTCAAGAAACATGATAGAGGTTTACTACATAAAGCTACATGCCAAATTTGGTAGCCCTATGCCTTATGGTTTCAGACAAGAAGATTTTTGAAGTTTTCTCTATATAAGCCTATGTAAAACTTGTGACCCCTGGGGCAGAGCCAATTTTGACCCCAGGGCTATAATTTGAAGAAACTTGATAGAGATCTACTACATAAAGCTACATGCCAAATTTGGTAGCCCTATGCCTTATGGTTTCAGACAAGAAGATTTTTAAAGATTTCCAATATTTTTCAGTTTTGTTGCCATGGCAACCAGAGTTTTTGAAGGAATCAAATTCTTTCAAGAAATTCTGAAGAGGACCATGGCAGGATCATTTCTGTGAAGTTTCATGAAAATTGGATGGGTAGTTTCAGAGAAGAAGATGTTTGAAATAAAAGTTAACGCACGGACGGACGGACGGACGGACGCATGACGGACACCAGGCCATGACATAAGCCCGCTGGCCTTTGGCCAGTGGAGCTAATAAAACAAAAGCACAACATGCAGGTACCAACGCTTGGTTGTGGTTGCTTGACTTTCAGTGAAAATTTTAAGTCAAAAAACAGGCATAACTGTGTCAAAAATACTTTGATGGTTACCTGCCCTTGTTGTATAGGTTCACCTTTTGAAAGTTAACAATTTGTTGAAGTTTGAAGCAAATATCTTCTGTAATAAAAGAGATATTATAAAATGTCATCTTTTTCACACGACGACACAGATGACGCCACCGCCACCAGGGATACGACAATAACGCGACGTTTTCTTCCAAAACAGCCCAGCTAACAAAGAGGCACTGGTCTCCATTCTATATCAAACCCATTAATTATTTTATAATGAATGGCTGAAAAAACATTTGTTTCAGTTACACGGAATAACTCTCCTGTTATCAAAGACCAAAATACTCATATTTCCAGTGTTTACATCTACCTTATCAGCTTTGAAGTCATTTAACCCTTTACCACACAATCCTGAGCTTTACCAACCTTGAGGAAGAAAGCTTTTGAAAACATTTTGGAAAAAGGAGAAAATGTTTATTGGTAACCACCATTTTCTCCTTTTCCCAAAATCTCTTCTGCCCTTTCAAAGTGAAATTTCAGTCTGAGACATTAATTTGTTGTCTGAAAATGATTTGAGTTTGGACAAGTCCAAAATTTTCATGTTTGGTAAAGACTTAACAGACCTTAACCCTTTTACCAACAACAAAATTTTAGACCTGACCAATCTGAAAGTGTTTTCAGATGACAAATTCATCATAGATCAAAACATGATTTCTGTCTTTGAAACGGTAGAAAACAACAGGAAAAGGAGAAATGCTGGTTGCCCGCATTTTTTTCTTTTCTCACAATGTTTTCAAAAAGTGTCTTTCTCCGGGTTGCTACAACTCCAGATTGTTTGATACAGCTGCTTTGTCAGTCAATATGAGAAAGACTTTTTGCATAGTTTAGTCAGTCTTGCTCAGAATGTCAAATAAAAATATCAGATGCCGAGATGTTGTTGATCCAAGATCACAACGAAAGTTCCATATAGTTTGACCTTGTTCTATACCACCAGCAGAAGTATAAAAAGCTATGTGTATCTAAAAAGTGTTATACCTTTGCAAATGCAATTTCCTTGTCAATATTACAACTCTCTATTGCCCTTTCTCTTGTGTCCAGTTCATGGTTACTTCTGTTGATAAAATCCTGTACAGCAGCAGATTCTTTCCGTAATTTCTTGCTTAGCTTTAGGGCCTTATCTATTTTCTGTTTGCCTTCAGTAACCTGAAAATGTAAAGATGTTGAAAAGTATCACTCACAGCCTTCATAGATATATTGTAATATGAGACTGCATTTAAACTTAAATGTTACAGTGTCCCAATATGAAGTAGTCTCTGAAACACACATATCATTGGAATTCGAATGTACAGTTAATCTTCAACTGTCCATGTATGACATACGAGGGACACTTTTTAAGTTCGTAGAGTAGGGCGGTCTTTTTAAAACCGCTTGAAATATCAAAATTTTATTTATCTTAGACCTTCGAAATATGCCCTGTCTGCCTCCACACACATTTTACACCGATCTATCCATTTCCGGAACGCCGCCCGGTAGTCCTCTTTAGGTATATGTTGCAGACACTGGTAGACCGCACTGCCTATACCACAACGGGATTCAAAACGGTGCCCTGCCAGCATTTCCTTTACTCTTGGGAAAAACCAAAAGTCACAGGGGGACAGGTCAGGGCTGTATGGGGGATGATCTAAGACATCGAGCCCAGATTCTTTCAGATATTCCTGTACCGTAGCGGATTTATGGGCCGGTGCGTTATCATAGAGTAATTTGATGCCGCGGACACCGGTGCGCGCTCTGCATTTCTGATAGAAATCAACAAGTTGAGTAAGAACACTTTCTCTGTAAAGCTTTCCAGTGACAGAACTACCTTTCGGGACTGGAATTTGAAGGACTGGACCTTTCGAATCAAAGAATATCGCATACAACATGCGATTTGATGTTTTGCAACGGCGCGCAATGACAGGTCTGTCGCCCTCAGATGAAACCCAAACCTTATTTTTAGCCTTAGAATCGGGTTGAAAATGATAGATCCAGGTTTCATCACCTGTAACTATCTCTTCCAAATGACGTGGGTCACATTTATCATATTTTTCTATAACTTGCGATGCAAGTCTAACCCGACTTTGTTTCTGCTCGTCAGTGAGCAAATGGGGCACCCAGCGCGCGCAGATCTTACGTAGCCCAAGTCGTTCACGTAATATTTTCAAAACACTTGACGAATGAATGCCACTTAATTCTTCTATCTCTTGCACGGTATAACGTGCGTCTTCCTCAATTAACGTTTTCACAGTAGCAACGTTCTTTTCCGTCAAAACAGAAACCGGCCTACCCACCCGAGGGTCATTTTCAATTGACTCCCGACCATCATTAAAACGACGTACCCACTTGCAAACTGTAGCATATTTTAAAGCACCATTCCCATAAACTTTTTGTAAATCAGCATGAATTTCTGTTGGCGGAAACCCGAGCTGTGCTCGAATCTTACAATATACCCTCTGTTCAGAGATTTTTCCATCCATATTGAACGCTATATTTTACTATAGTGTATAAAACCACGTGTTGAAAATACCCAGCGCAGCGCGCACGTGGACCTCGTGCGCCGCATACCGTGACGCCGTTCGAGAGAGGAATGATTACGCAAGTTCTGTGTAAAAAATGGTGCAACTTCATAATCGCGTTAAAAAGTTATAGGCTTACTCTACGAACTTAAAAAGTGTCCCTCGTATTAAACAATTTTATTGATATCTCTGCCATTGAGGGCCCTTGAAAAGGTTTTTAGCAAAAAAAAGCTGGAACTAACAGCAAGCATTTTTTTTTCACATCGTAATCAGTCTTTGTCACTGAACTTATTCCAGATAACTGAAGGGAATCCATTTTACTTTCCATGAAATGTTTCCAAATTAAATCATATGTAGTTCTTAATAAACAGCAAAGGTTAATCTACAGATTTTCATCTCATGTTAGATAAGCATAAAACCCTAATTAACCTTTCACAACACTATCCTGGGTTTTAACTAACATGAGGAAGTCTTTACAAAACATTAAGGGTAATGGAGAAAATGCTGGTTTTCAACATTTTCTCTTTTTTTCCCCATAATAATTCTACCCTTAACAGATCCCACTATTTCAGTCACAATCAATCTGTTATGTGCCAAAGCTTTGGTTTTTGGCAAGTCTACAAATTTGTGGTTTTGCGAAGAGTTAAACATTTATATGAGCCATGCTCTGGCAAAAGGGGGCTTTATATATCTCCGTAATGCATTGTACCAACCAAGACATCACATAATTAAGGATGCATAAAGTCTGCTTTGTCTGACAACCGACTGAATCATGAGGTAGATTGGTCCTTGGACAAGCAGAAATTTGACTAATAGCAGAGAGTTTTGGCCCAAGTCAGCCTGCCCTGACTGCGCAGGCTGGCCTGGGTCAATACTTTTTACAGATGCATTAACCCTTTACCAGACGACAAAATTTTAGCCTTGTCCAAATTGAAAGCATTTGCAGACAACAATTTCAATGTGGCTCAAATGGTGCAATTTTTCTTTGATAGGGTAGAAAACATTGTGGGAAAAGGAGAAAATGCTGGTTACCAGCATTTTCTCCTTTTCCCACAATGTTTTCAAAAGGCTTCTTTCCCAGGGGTGTCAAAAGGCGGCATTTTGCGGTAAAGGGTTAAGCCCCTTTTTACACAGCATTGCTCATATATAAAGGCAGCATCTGAAATCATTAATAAATCTTTTTTACATAATTACCTGTGCTCCAATTACATTATATTGCTGTTTGAGGGCATCTAACTGCTTATTCAGCTTGTCTGGAAAATCAACTTGCTTCTTTTCCACGATCTGACGACCAGTTTTAATGACATACTCAACTTCCAACTTCAGCTCACTCATTGTTCCATAAAATTTCTATAAAAGGTTAAATAAATGTCCTATAAAATGTAACATTTTTCATCTTTATCTCACCTTATAATGGAGCTATGCCCTGGCAAAATGGTGCTTAATGAATCCCTGTGATGCATGAGACCAAGCATGTCGTTATGTTATTATGAATCCATAAAATAAAATAAAATCCATTATGTTGAACAACTATCTAAATTATGAGGTAGACTGTTCTTTAACATACAGAAAATAGACCAATAGCGAAAAGTTTCGGCCCATGTCAGCCTACACGGACTGTGTAGGCTGACACAGGTTGATATTTTTCGCAGATGCATTAAGCCCCCTTTTTACAGGGCATGGCTCAATGAGAGACAGAATGGCAGAGATCATACCATTATATTTACAATTTTCATATCCTCAGCCAGGACAGCTACAAAAGATTCTGAGATGTTTAGTTGAGAAGTTAATCAAATTGACTGAAAAGCGCTGCTACCCCTTTACCATACAATCCTGAGTCTTAACAACCCTCAAGAAGAAGGCTTTTGAAAACATTGTGGAAAAAGGAGAAAATGCTTGTAAACAGCATTTTCTCATTTTTCCAAATTCTTTTCCACCCTATCAAAGACACCTATCATCTTTTGAGCTGCATTTATTTTGCAGTCTGCAAATGCTTTCAATTTGATCAAGTCAAAAATTTTTGTGGTGTGGTAAAGGGTTAAAGCTGAATTAATTTTCCCATAGCACCATCTCTCTTAAACTTCATGACTTAAAAATCTATCAAAAGCTGACTATCTCATACTCTTGTCCCTAGGCTGTCAGCACTGGGTTTCTTTTTACACAAATGAAGACACAACATGACTCAATGATGTAGATTGTGAGTGAAAAAAGGAGGGAACTATTTACTCAGCCAGATAGAAAAGTTGTCATCTGAAGCAATTTCATGTATGAAAGATGAGTCAGTAATACAAATTAATCCTGTTTATTTATCACATGACCTGCCTTGTGTTCATGTCCATTATTATTTCCTAAAAAAGTCAAACACAAATTTCCAGATCAACCCGAGTGTAATATTGGAGATCCTTGTAAACTTCAAGTTTGTTTCATTGTTAGATCTGAAATTAACAAATTATTTGTCTACTTCCTTAGGACTACTTGAACATATACATCTGTAACAGCAGTGAGCTGGTCTCATTCAGGAATGAGTAGCTTTTGCTTGTGTATTTTATCATTATACAAATGATTCTTGAGATAAAGTCATACAATTAAACAATTTTGACAGTCATTGACTTTTGAGAAGGAGTCTTATTAACCCTTTACCAAACAATCCCTGGTTTTCACGACCCTGAGACAGAAGACTTTTGAAAACATTGTGGGAAAAGGAGAAAATGCTGGTAACCAGCATTTTCTCCTTTTCAAACAATGTTTTCTACCTTTCCCAAAACAAATTTCAATTTTTGAGTCACATTTAATTTGTCGTCTGCAACTGCTTTCAATTTGGACCAGTCTAAAATTTTGTCGTTTGGTAAAGAGTTAAACTTGTCAAATACAAAACGTTATTAAGCTTGCCAAAGGCTCCCATAATGACAGTTTTCTGGACTCAATAAAATCCTATTTTACCTTATGCCAGGTACTTCAGTTCCATTTGTAGACAATTTAAGTAGAGAACAAACTACACAGAACATGCAGTCTGAACTTGAACATACAAAAGTATTTTGTATGATATTCTGGTGAAAACAACTATAACATTGCAATTTGATTTTCTTCCTGTCTGAAAATATCCATTTCATAATTTTAGCAGTAACCCCATATTGATAAGGAGATTATCATTTTGTTGCTGTATGGGCTTCCAGAGCAACTGCTATTATTCTAAAACTGTCATTTAAAGGGTCCTAAAAAGTCATATTCTTACAGAAGAGTTGAAAAGTTGAAATAAATTAATTGCAAATAATAGTATTGATAAAAAAAAGAAATTTACCATGCACTGATCATGTTTTTCTTGCAGTGATTCCAAGTCATCAGTCCTGATCTCCAGCAAATAGATTCTTTCCTGTATGTTGTCTAGTTCCCGTTTTACGTGGCTTTGTTTGGGTTCAAAATCAGCAGGACGTTGAAACTTCTGGAACTTTACATTCAAGTCACCAAGATTTCTCTGAAGTAAACAATGACACTTCAGATGTATCTCATACAATGCTTTGTGAGGTATCTACAGATAAAGGAAATGCTAAAACATTGTGATGAAAAGAAAAATGGCCTGGGTTACATACATTTTCAAACACCATTCACTCTTTATCTCCTCACACAGGAATTATAGCACAATTTGGACTTACATACTTGTAAGATATGTATAACTACGATAAAGTAGGGTTTAATACACGTCAACAGGAATAAAAACATTGCAGAAATAAGAGAAAATAATCATTATAAGCTATTTTCATTACCATAATGTTTCAGGTCATTACCAGAATGTTTGAACTCTTCAAAACAAACCCAAGTTTCAATAAAAAGGCTTTTTGAATACATTGTGGGAAATGGAAAAAATGCCTGATGCCAGCATTTTCTGCTTTTGCCACAATGTTTTCTACCCTATGAAAGAAAATTCAATCATTTGAAACACATTTAAATTGTTATCTGCAAATGCTTTCACTTTGGACAAGTTCATATTTTTGATGTAATGTAAAGAATTAAAAAGTGGTCTGCTTCAAATTGCAGAGAGTTGTCTGCAGGTGCCACTGCATTAAAAGAATATGAAAGCCTGTGCTCTAGGTTTACCTTTAGTATCTGTATCTGATACTCCAGTCTGTGTCCTGCCTCAGTTTTTCCTTCTGTCTTGTATTTCTGTGCTTGTTTTTCTAGAGACTTCAATACTTCCTCCTGTTGTCGAAATTCATCCTTCATTTGCTACAAAGTCAAAAGAAATTGAGTTAATATAAATACTCATTATTTTAAGAAAGTGTCTAAAAAATTGAAATTTGCTTTCATAAGGGTGAAAAACTAAAAGAGAGGAGAAAATGCTGGTTACCAGCATTTTCTCCTTTTCCAACAATGTTTTCAAAAGCCAAGCCAGGTAGCTCAGAGGTTAGCATGCCTGATTTGTGACATGGTAGTTGCGAGTTCCATACCCAGTTGAGGTGATTTTTCTTTCCAGCGACTCCCTGCTCACTCTGATGCATGTGAGGAAAGTAGTCAGTGGCTTGGAAGGAAAGTTGTGTCAGTACTGGTTTGAGAAAGCCAGGAAACACATGCGTGCACCGATAGCCATGATATGACCTAAGCAGACAAAAAAAACCCAAATTTTTTCAAAAGCTTTTTTCTCAGGGTGGTTAACAGTCACGATTGTGTGGTCATCTGATTGAAATCATCTACAGACATCAATTGAAAGTAACAAATAATGGGACATGTCTCTGAAAATGTAGAAAGCATAATGGGAAAAGGGGAAAATAATGTCTCTCTATTCCTTACAGCTTTCGCCTTTCTCTTCTGCACCATCAAAACATAATCCTTTGATAAAACCTTAATACTGACAATCCCATAATTCCAGGTTACCTCATGTTCCTCCGGCACATCTCCAGCAAGAACATCTGCATCCAGTCTATTCTGGATCTCCTTTGTGACCTCTACCATCCACTGCTGAAACTGTAGTAACTGTTTCTCTGTGGTCTGTATTTCATTGATAGATTCTTCCATCTGTTTTACTTTGGTTTTGGCCTGGTGTCAGAAACACACAAAGATATTTTTCCAGAAAAATTTATAGTGATTGTGAACCATTTTGATAGCAAACATTTTATCATAGTATAAAATTACCTGCCTGATGCAATAAAATTTCTTCTACAGTTTGGCATGTTTAACTCTTTCACTGCCAATGTCGACCTGGACATCCTTTGCATATGGTGTAGATCAAGATCAGACTGCACAAAACATGCAGACTGATGTTTGATCTATGCCATCCGTTACCTGATGCTAGTCTTCGAACAAAATCAGCTTCAAAATGAAGCAATAACTTACTTTTAGACCTTGAGATATGTTGTTTCTATTTATTTGGCAGCAAAAGTGTTAACCCTTAGAGTGCCGAAAAAACCTGTCAGCCATTTTCATCCTAGAAATACAACCCAAATAATTGCAATTTCATGGTTGCTTTTGTCTACAGTGATTCAGCAAAGCGGATAGTGTAGATCAAAGATCGGGCTGCATGTTTTGTGCAGCCTCATCTTGATCTACACTGGCCCCAAATGCAACTATAGCAGTGAAAGGCGCTTTAAGGGTTAATCTGTCTTTTTCAACAAAAGTCAACAGATTTCTCCATCTGTTTCACCTTTGTTTAGGTCTGGTGTGATAAAAACACAAGATGGATATTCAGACAAATAGATGCTGATAAAGGACCCTTTTGATAGCTAATATTTCATTTTGAAACAAGCTTATAAATCCGATGGAAAAAATACTTCTTCATTTTGACATGTTTTAATAAATCTGTTATGTTCAATTGAACCCGAGTCTTTGAGTCCTGCATTAAATTTATCCTTGGCACTTGAAAGGATTTCCAAATAACCAGACCACAAAATTTTTGACTTTACAAAATGAAAGCATTTGAAGGCAACAAAATTTATGCAAGGCAGCAACAGTTACTAATGATTGGCTTTGCCTCTGAAAGGGTAGAAAACATCGTAGGTAAAGAAGAGAATGTTGGTTACCAGCATTTTCTCCTTTTCACATGATGTTTTCAAAATCTTCCATCCTTCAGGTATCAAAATATTCAGAGTTATCTGTCACAGGGTCCACAAAGTCCAGTTACCTGACTCTCTAGGTTTTCGTATCGTTTCACATAGTTCTCAGACTCTTTTTTCACCAGATCTGATAGGATACTGTTCACAATCATCTCCTGTTTCAACTCCTCAATGGTTGCCCTGTTCTCTGAGGTGTGCTGTGAGAGATAAGATTCTAAATCCTGTAAAACAGAATCAAAATCGAAAATTACTTTGGGGTATGCTATTGACAATCATCTCTTGTTTTAACTCCTCAATAATAGCCCTACTCTCTAACATGTGCTATGAGAGACAGGATCCAAAATCCTGTAAAAGGAAATCAAAATACAATGTAAATCATGATCTAAATATGTATTCTCCAATGACCGTCCATTCCCACATATTGATATACACATATGAACAATGCTTTGTGAAAAAGGGGTTTAAAACATCTGCAAAAACAGTCAACCCAGGTCAGCCTGCACAGTCCGTGCAGGCTGACCTGAATCAACACTTTTTGCTTTGTCAACTTTCTGTCTGTCAAAAGACCAGTTTACCTCATGATTCAGTCGGTTGTTCGACAAAATCCACTTTATGGATTGCAAATTATGTGATGACTTGCTTGGTATTATGCATCACAGAGATGTATTAAACCCCCTTTTGCCAGATCAATGCTCATACATATTTAGCTGATGATATGTGAAAATGAGTTTTTTGATTTTCAATTAAAATTCTAAGTCAAAAAAAAGGGGTAAAAATGTGTCAAAATATTTTGATGGTTATATGCGCTTGTTGTATGGGTTCCCCTCTCCATTGTCAATTTGTCAAAGTTTACACTAAATATCTTCATAAAATAAGAGCGATATTATAGAATATAGAAATTTTTTAAAATTCGAAGTCAAAAAAGGGGCATAACTGTTATATTTTGATGGTTGCCTACTCCTGTTGTATTGGTTCCCCTTCTGATAGTTAACAACTTGTCTGTGTTTGAAGTAAATTACTTCAGTAATAACAGAAATATTATAAAATGTCAAAGTTTTTGCACAAAGACGCAGAAGGCAATGCCAGGGCTACCTTTTTTTTTAATCAAAAGATCTCTGTTTATATACTAAGCAGATAAGTTACTCACTGAAATGACTCTACTGATAGGCTATTTACTGAAATAATTCTACAGATAGGCTACTTAGTGAGATAATTCTACAGATAGGCTACTTACTGAAATAATTCTACTATCTTTTTACCAGGCTACTTACTGAAATAATTCTACTATCTTTTTAGCAAACAACAAAGTTGCTGACTTGTCAAAACTGAATGCATTTTCAGAATACAAATAAAATGTGGCCCAAATAACAGGATTAGTTTTTAGTAGGGTAGAAAACATTGTTGAAAAGGGTGAAAATGCTGGTTATCAGCATGTTCTCCTTTCCGACAAAGTTTTCAGAAGTTTTTCCTCAGGGTCATCAAAACCCCGGCATCATTTGGGAAAGGGTTAAAGGTTTTAGATGGGCAGCACCAAACTGGATGAATTGCATCAAATTGGATGAACAGAAAAGAATTGCTTGTTAAATCTAATTTCTACTTTTGCAAAATTTTATGCTATGTTGGCTGCAAGACAAAATCTTGCAAGAAGTACCAACTTAACCCTGTACCAGACAACAAAATTTTAGCCTTGTCCAAATTGAAAGCATTTGCAGAGGACAAATTCAGCGTGGCTCAAATGGAGCAATTTTCTCTTGATAGGGTAAAAAACATTATGGGAAAAGGAGAAAATGCTGGTTACCAGCATTTTCTCCTTTTCCCACAATGTTTTCAAAAGGCTTCTTTCCCAGGGCTGTTAAAAGGCAGTATGGTGCTGTAAAGGGTTAAAGAAACTACACTTACATCCATATATTCTGAAATTTCTTCTGCATCAGCATTGGAGACTGAGGACCTTCTGATCTTACTCTCTAGTCTGTCCAGGTAGTGGGACTCTTCATCTATGGCCGCTGAAATACAAGGAATATACTTGTCACGGAGAAAACTAACTGTTCACTTATGGTATTTTAGTCACTAACCCTTATCTTGCTAAATAGAAATGAAACTTCCAAACCAATAGTATAAACCCAAATTTTCCTATTTCAAAGGTATTTTGGGGGAAATACTTCTCCTTATCGGACAGTGTGGATCCCAGGTCAGACTGCATATTCTGTGCAGTCTTATCTTAATCTATGCTATCCGCAAAAGGTCAGTGAGTCACACATAGCAGCTTAAGGATTAATTAACTGTTGAAAACAATGAGGCAAAAGAAGCAATTGCACATGAAAATCAATCCCCAAGCTCTTGTTGAGAGAAAACGGGGCAAGGTCTATCAAACAAATTTCATTACAATAACAGCTACTTTTATTCATAGCATCACAATGCATTCTATTAGAAAAGAATATTTTGCCATAGTCATTAATACAATGACAAAGTAAGATAAATACGCAATATTATGTTGTAATAACTTTCCTAGTGCTTCTATTTGATTCGAGCAACATGAGACAATTTGATATCACGCAAGAACCAAAATTTTTTTACCCAGCGAGAAGTAAATACAAGCACCACAAAAAATTGTGATTAGTGACATTTTATTTGAAAATAGTAAACAAAATAAATCAAATCATGTCGTAGTGGCTGCTATGTTTTATGAATGGCGGATGAATATTATAGCATAAAATTTTGACCTATCAAATCGCAAATCAATATGTACACTTTCTGCACCTGCGATACGTCATCATACTATATTTGGAACTGTATTTGGCACTGCACAGATACAAATTTTTTTCCAGTCAAGTGTGATATTTCATCTGCATGTAACATATGTATTTGAGCTGGAAAATGTTCAGATAAATAATAATGAGACTTTCTCGACGTAATTGGTTTCATGAGCAGATTGGGTTTTTGTTTCCTAGACAGCTTTCTCTTGCAAAAGAAGCAATGTACATCCATGCAAAGAAAATTAGTACAAAAGGGAATTAGTACCTTTAAACTGCTTCCAGTTCTGGTCTGAAGTCGAAAACAACCCAGAGTAATGTTCCACTTGTTGATATACATGGGTCCACAAGGTGTTCATCCTCATTAGGGATCTGGCCAGCTCCTGTAGGGACCCTGAAGGGGCCTTACTAAGCATGTCATTAGCATCTTCATTTAACTTGCTAACTTCAATATCCTTTTCCAACATCTCAAGCTTAAGACTCTGGAAAATCAAATAGCATGCTACAGTAGAATGGCATCTCTTATTTCATATTACCAAATGACAAAACTTTAGACTAGTCCAACTTGAAAACATTTACAGACGACAAAATAAATGTGACTGAAAAATTGAAATTTGTTTTGGAAAGGGTAGAAAACCTTATGAGAAAAACAGAAAATGCAGGTTACCAGCATTTTCTCCTTTTCCCACAGTAATTTTTGATAGATCTTCTTTCTCATGGTCCTTAAAAGTTTGAATTGTGTGGTAAAGAGTTAACCTGTTACAGCATATGACTTTAAATACCCACTGCGGTCAACAAATATAGAATATATTGCAGGAAAAAAGTTCCTTGGAACAAACAAATGCTCCTTTCTATTACAATGTATTAATACTGTTGCAAAATGTTTTATCTTTCCTACAAACCTTTGCTCATTAGGTAACTTGTGATAAACTTTGGTATGCCTACAAATAGCTTTTACAGCAATGGCTTAACTCTTTACCACACAATCCCAAGTTTTAACAAGCATTCTGATAGTATTGCTTAGCAATACACAGTCCCCTACCGGCCGTATGTATCGCTGGCTTGTCAGTGAAATTTTTTAAGTCCAAGGCCCGTAAATGCGTCAAAAAGCAGTGGAGCGGGACGAAACTCGAACTTGATGTGTAAGTCATGGTGGTTGATGTACACACCAAAAATCAGCTCTATATGTAGCAGTGTTTAGAAAAAAAGTGCGGAAAAATGTTTTATCAGTGAAATTTCATAAGCCCAAGGCCCATAAATGCGTCAAAAAGCAGTGGAGCGGGACGAAACTCGAACTTGATGTGTAAGTCATGGTGGTTGATGTATTCACCAAAAATCAGCTCTATATGTAGCAGCGTTTAGAAAAAAAGTGCGGAAAAATGTTTTAACAGTGAAATTTTGTAAGTCCAAGGCCCATAAATCCCTGAAAAACCAGTGGATCAGAATGAAAGTCGAACTTGATCTGTAAGTCATGGTGGTTGAGTTACACAGCAAATCTGAGATCAATACCTACCAGCGTTTAGGAAAAAAGTCCGGAAAACTGATTTATCGGTGAAATTTTGTAAGTCCAAGGCCTGTAAATCCGTAAAAAACCAGTGGACCGGAAGGAAAGTCGAACTTGATCTTTAAGTGATGGTGGGTGACTTACACACCAAAACTCAGCTCAATATGTGCCAGCGTTTAGAAAAAAAGTCTGGAAAACTGAATTGCTGGACTGACGGACAGACGGACAGATGGACAGACAGACAGACAGATGGACGGAGTGCAAACTTAAAGTCCCCCTTCGGCTTCGCCGGTAGGGGACGAATGACCCTGAAGAAGAAGGCTTTTGAAAACATTGTTGGAAAAGAAGAAAATGCTGGTAACCAGCATTTTCTTCTTTTCCCACAATGTTTTCAACAATCTATAAGACAGATACAGTCTTCTGTGTCCCATTTTATTTGTTGTCTGCAAATGCTTTCAATATGGACTGGTCTAAAATTTTGTTTTGTGGTAAAGAGTTAACTCTCTACCAGATGACAAAAATCTGAGACTCACCATAATAGAAAGAATTTGCAGAATACTAATGGAATGTTGCTCAAATGATGGAATTTGTCTTTGAAAGGGAAGAAATTATCGTGGAAAAGGACAAAATGCTGGTTACCAGGATTTTTTTCTATTATAATGCTTCAAAATCACTAGTCCTCTTGGTTAATAAAACTCAAAATTGTAAAGATTTAAAATATTATTTTTACAGAATTTCATATCAAATACCCGTAATCCATAATTTAATTCCAATATCACATGGTTACCCTTTATCAGACACTGAAAGTTTAGAATTGTTCATACTCAAAGCATTTGCAGAACACTTCAATACTTCTGACATGATGGGATTTGACTTTAACCCTTAGCCACATAAAAAAATTTTGAACTTGTCAAAACCATTTGCAGACAACAAATTAAATGTGGTTTAAATTGTGGAAGCTGTCCTTACTTTTCTGGTGATTGACAAAAGATGTTTGATAGAACTCCTTGCAATCGTAGCAAGTCGCTTGAAAAGTGTGTCATGCTTATTTCTTGCAAACACTTAACAGCACAAATCAGAATTCTCATGACCCTGACAAATATGGCTTTGGAAGCATTGATGGAAAAGGAGAAATTGCTGGTAACCAGCATTTTCTCCTTTTCCAACCATGTTTCCACATATCTTCTTTTTCAAGGTCATTTAAAGTCGGGATTGTGTGGTAAAGGATTACATGAATAGAAAACAAACTGTCCAACGATGTTTGAAAAAGAATTTTTTTTCAGGGTCATAAATATGTTACATTATGGATCGTTTCATAAAAACACTACTCCTTTGCAGGTTGACACAGAGCATCTCAGCCAATAAGATAACAAGTCTTAGCATTTAGAAATTGAAAAATATCTGAAATTATTGGTGAAGACAGCCCATGATATTAAATACCTACCTTAAACTTTTTATTCTTCACTAAAAGGTCATTCAGACTGTCAATGGAATAATCCTTATTTGAAATATCCTCTTTCAAGGGCTCTAACCACTTGATTATCTCCCTTATATCATTATAGATTTCTTCACTGGAGTCCAGAGTTCCCTTCAACCTAGTGTGCTGCTGCTCAGCTAAAGTCAACACTTTTCCCCAGTTGGAATTCAATTCCTGCACTTCCTGCGAAAGTTTTCCTCCGAAATTAGGTTCAATATTCATCGAAAGTTTTCTATAGAGATGGTTGATATTGTCCATATTTTTCTGCAGTGTTTTAATATCGTCTTGAACACCGTGACTCTCAGCAAGCTGTGCCTGAAGGGTGGGGAGATCTCCCTTTGTGGGGTCCTCTGCATGCAGAAATACATCCATCTCCGTCATCCAGCTCATCAAGCCCTGGCGCTGTATCTGAAATCATAGAAAATAACCTTCAAATCCCCTAATCCCTTTCCAACATGACAAATTTAGACTCTTCCAAATTCCAAACATCTGCAGATGACAAATTTAAAATCCTCTAGACCCCAAGGCGAATGCTCTGCTGCATTACTACAAAAGCTTGCAAGGCAGTATAAGTGTACCCATATACAAACACAAGCTATACATTTTATCTATCTGTGGGACAGACCAGTATACAATGTTATACAATTTACTACAATTGTTATAAAAATTACCTCATACTCCTTCAGTTGTTCCACAGCTGTCTCCAGCTCATTAATCCTGGTTTCCATGGCAGAAGAAACAGTGGTCCACTTTTTTGCTACAGTTTTGAGATCAGCCTCAAGTTTTTCGGCCTTGTCACTTGAGGGTGCTTTTGTAACCAGGTCATTTCCTGTCTTATTGATGTAGTCTCTGCTGCCTTTCTGTTCTCTCAAGTCTTCCTTTAATGTCTGTAAAACAGAATTTCACCTTTGTTTAGCTCAACTCTGTATCAAACACAAAATTTTGGACTTGTCCAAATCCAACAGATTGTCGCTCAAACTGTTGGATTTGCCTTTGCAGAAGAAAGCTTTGAAATAATGTCTCTGTCATATTGGAAGCTGTGGTCAGCTGCAAGAAGAAGAAAATTGGCTGCACTGTCTTTTTCCACAATGTTTTCTCTCTTTCTTTTCAAAAAAAATCTCCATCAATTTAGCCATATTTAATTTTCTGTTTGCAGATGCTTTCAATTTGGACAAGTCTAAATTTTGTTTGATAAAGTGATAATCTGACTGTCTATGTCCGGCCTCCATCTCCAACAGCCCAACTTTTCATGTGTTTACTGATTTTTATCAGTGCTAGGTCTTCATGTGCTTTGCCCGTGGACCAATGGAGAATTCCACATAAACAGTGCAAACAGAATGGATCATGCCTAGGACCTCCCTCTTTACTACAACTCCAAATCCTAACCAATGAGGCACAAAGGACTTTTTGTATCTGTTTGAACACAGGTTAACCCTTCACCAGATAACAAAATTTTAGACTTGCCTAACATGAAAGCATTTACAGCCAACAAACTTAATTCAGCTCAAATGATGAGATTTGTCTTTGAATTGACAGAGAACACTTTGGAAAAGGAACAATGCTGGTCACCAGTATTTTTGTAAACTTTTTTTACATATCAATGTTCAAACACTCAATTATTTGGGCCATGTTCTGATAAAAGGGGATTTAACACATCTCTACGATGCACTATACCAAGCAAGTCGTCTTATAATTATGGATCCATACAATCCATTCAATCTGACAAACAACTGAATCATGAGATAGAGCAGTCCTTTGACATGCAGAAAAATTACCAATAGCAAAACGTTCTGGCCCAGTTAAGCAGCCTGTGCGGACTTCGCAGGCTGACAAGGGCTGATACTTTTTGCAGATGTATTTAGCCCTCTTTTCACAGAGCATAGCTCATTTTATAATGACTTGAGGAAGAAATGACCAAGTACCTTGAATTGCTTGAGCTGATTCTCCATGACTGAGAGTTCTTGTACACAAAACTTTTCTGATTCAATGACTGCTTCATTGTTTCGTAACCATGTCAACAAAGCTTCAACTGCCTCTAAATAAGCTTTAGGCGGGGCCCTCTCTAAAGCTTCTGAGAGTTTCTTCTGACGCTCTCCTGCAAAATAAAGCCATGATATAATTAGAGCCAGATTTCATTCTACCCAAAATTATGAGGATCTTCTGCCTTACTCATATTCATAACCATTATGGTGCCATAAAAGAAGGAAACCGTTTTTAGGCTGCACAAAACCTCATTATAGAACTTGAAGGCCCTCTCTATGATAATACCATACAAGGTACTGAAGGATATGGATGGAATATCAGACTGTGCACTTTATAGTCTTGGCTTGATCTTCACTCACTTCAGAAATTTTTCTTGGTATTCTAGGGGATAACAACAATTATGTTTCAAATTACAAAAATAAAGATAATAGTCTTAAAAATGAAATAAATCCCTCTATAATTTTCAGTGTCAAGTGACCTTTTCTTTTAAAGGTTTGATTTTCGAACAATCCTGCACAGCAGGAAGTAAACACAGAAACAAAGATGGTGTTAAAAAGTAGCACTGAACCCAACAATGTTAACAAGCCGCATGGAACCGAACAAAGAAAATCTTTCAGAATAAATATACATTCTGCATGCAATTTCCTTATTTTCAAGACATCCCTGCAGTATGCAAATTACCTCACACCTCATTACAATATTTTGGGTCTTTCCTCAAAATATGCAAAAAAGGAGTTTTCCATAATGTTATTATGTGTAATTAAACAGTTAAGCAGTTAAGTAAACAATATTCTGGTATTTATTCTGAAACTCAGGTCTACCTATTTAACCCTTTACCACACAATGCCGAGTTTTAACAACCCTAAGGAAGAAACCTTTTGAAAACACCGTGGGAAAGGAGAAAATGCTGGTAACCAGCATTTTATCCTTTTCCCAAAATGTTTTCTAGCCTATCAAAGACAAAATCCATCGCCTGAACTACATTTACAATTTACATTTTCATCCGCAAATGCTTTCAATTTGAACCAATCTAAATTTTTTGTTGTGTGTTAAAGGGTTAACAGCTTACCTTAATTTCTCTGCATAGTTTTTTCACCAAAGAGGGCATGGGTAATTTGTTGTCTGCAAATGTTTTCAATTTGGACGAGTCTAAAACACTTCCAGAGTTTGTTGTCTGGTTAAATAAATTTGTATGAACTTGGTTTCATAATCATGTTCTAATCACAGATACAACCTTAAAGTAAACCTGTATGGTGATTGGTAAAGATTTTCACAAAACAATATCATCAAATGAAAGTGCACAATACATGCACACCAGTAAACAGTCTTCTCAAAACAAACTGAATGTTATCAAATAAACAGTGCACAATACATGCACACCAGTAAACAACAGTTACTACATGTACAACACAAGATCAGCAGTCACATTAGAGAGAGAACTTGAACGCTATGACAAATGTACAATGTAAAAGGACAACAAAAAATTTACAGAAATAAAATGTTTTAAGTCAATTCAGTCAATAGAGAAACGGAAGTCAATTAAGAAATGGAGGTTTTGTATGTTGTGTCTATCAAATAAAATGATCTAGTACTCACAACTTTGAACTTAACCCTTTACCAAACAGTCCCAACTTTTAACCCTTTATCAGACGACAAAATTTTAGCCTTGTCCAAATTGAAACCATTTTGCAGACGACAATTTCAATGTGGCTCCAATTGTGCAACTTTTCTTTGATAGGGCAGAAAACACTGTGGGAAAAGGAGAAAATGCAGGTTACCATCATTTTCTCCTTTTCCCACAATGTTTTCAAAAGGCTTCTTTCTCGGGGCCGTTACAAGGTGGCATTGTGCAGTAAAGGATTAATACGGAAAACCAGCTGTAAGTTGCTGACTGACATTTACTTGCCTAAAAATTTGTGGCCTATGTAAAATTCTATGCTGAAATTAGGACTACCTATAGTTTGACCCAAAAATCTGTTGATATGTAATGTTCTACAAAATAGTACATTGTACCACCAACTCCCCTCAAGATATGATCAAGAAATCTGAGAGAGGCCTTCCTTAAAATTCAACTTAAATGGCTGGAAGTTCTGTTGTTGTTTTTTTTTATGTGACTTGACTTGAATATCTACAAAAACTTTGTCATCAAATCAAATTCTACAAGGAATTTGGAAGACCTCTACGATAGGAACATTGTTGGAAAGTTTTGTCAAAATTGGTTCAGTTCTTTAGTTTCTTTGGCCAGTGGAGCAACACAAAATTACAAGAAGTTCTAGGGATTGTAATTCTCAAAAGACAGTAACTATTGTAGTCATAATAATTCAAATGCTTTTTACACCTTAGTTCATTGTCTTTTTTTTTTTGACTATTAACATCTTCATGCACATACACATAATTTATGGTAACCTTTCCTTAGTTGCTCATTTAACCATAAAATGTACTAAGTCAACTGTCCAATTCTATTACATTACGATTTCATTCCTTCCTTTTTAAATCTTACAGCATGGAATACATGTAAATGGTACTGACATTTCGTTCTGCCATTAGTATTGCAGATTAAGTGTTTGTTATATGAATGTATGACAAAAAGACAGAAATAAACAGCACTGAAAATAATAAAATCTGCAACCCAAAACATCTATTTCAGATCACAATTATCAGATTGTTTTGGAAACAATAAACAAAAATTTTGTACAACCGACAGCTAATTTTTGTTGACTAATCACCACAATCTTTCCATTTCAATTGTTAATCTTATACGATGGAAAAAAAATTGATAAAATTTTTATGAAGTGACTTAGATCTGATGTTGATTCGTTTCATGAAAAATTATACTTATATTCCTTTCCAACTGTAGGCCATATCACAAGTGTTAGCATTTTCTTGAATTGCATAGTGTTGCAGCTTTCACGCCCAAGTTCTTTCATGCACAGCTTTGTATAAAGTCAGTGAGATTACCCGTTTCAAAAATATGGGAAAAAGAGGCAATGCTGGTTATCAGCATTTTCCACTTTCTAACAATGTCTTAAAAGGCTTCTTTGTCAAGGTTATGAACTCTTTACCACACAACATAAATACAGACTTGTCCAAATTGAAAGCATTTGCAGATGACAATTTAAATGTTGATCAAATTGTGGAAGTTGTCTTTAGTAGGGTAGAAAACATTGTGGGAAAAGGAGAAAATGCTGGTGACCAGCATTTTCTCCTTTTCATTCAATGTTTTCAAAAATCTTCTTTCTCAGGGTCGTTAAAGTCGGGATTGTGTGGTAAAGGGTTGAAACATGAGATTGCTTGGTTATAGACCAAAAAATAATCCCGAGTTTAAACAACATTGAGGTAGAAGGCTTTTTCAACACTGGCTTCTACCCTTTCAGAGACAAATCACATTACTTGAATAACTTTAACAATGGGGCGATAAAATGTATATAAATCATGCCATTTAAAAGTGGAAATTACTGTGAGGATAACACTCTGTAACTGTACGGTCGGTCTAAGTAAGTAACAGTCACCGTCAGAAAAATTTATTTTCAAATCAAGTAAAGAGTAAACAAAAATAGCGGGACCTGGCAACTTTTAACCTAGTTTTAGATTTCCAGCAACTAACACATGGACCAACCGTACAATAACAAACTGTCATCTTCACAATAATTTACCTACTTTTAATTGGTATGATTTAATTCAAACACATTTTAACACCTGCATTGTTTACTTCTGGCAGCTATAGGGTTTTTCAGAATATTCTTAGTCTTATTCTCAAGAGTTTTCTAAATCTGAAAGTTAACACAACATCTGAATGGCTATATAGGTTAGCCATTTAGAGAACTGAATTGGCCAATCAGAAGTTGTGTTACTTTTCAAATCTAGAATAAGACTAAGAATGAGACTAAGATTGCTTGTTGAGTACAAGCCATGTACTTCAGATATGTATCATTGCCATATTTGTATGTTTGGTTTCTTCAGCTTCCCATTTGTTGTAAGACAAAGTTCTGCCCTAGGTGGCGCATAGGTGATCCGGCAGTCCCAGGTTCAATCCTTCTCATGGCATTGTTGTCATATTCAGGTATTGTTTGCTTCTGCTATAAACTGCTTACAATCACCAGTTACAAGACATTTGAGTCATGCTCTGTGAAAAGAAGGTTTAATGTATCTGCAAAAAATACCGACCTAGGTCGATTTGCACAGTCCATGCAGGCTAACTTGGGTTGAAACTTTTTGCTTTTGGTAAATTTTCTGCATGTCCAAGGACCATTCTATCTCAGGATTCAGCCCATTGTTGGACAAAATGAATTTCATGGATCCATAATTATATGATGACTTGCTTAGCATAATGCATCGCAGAGATGTAGTAAACCTTCTTTTCCCAGTGTTCTGCTTATTTGAAGTCTTCCGCCATCTTTATGACCAGTAAAATCAAACAGAGTAACATATCTTGGACTGTTTGAGATAAATAGGTACCGTTTATTGTATACATTTATGAAATGAACCCACAACCTGTCAATTTTAAGTAGACTTTAGTTCCTAATACCAATATTACATAGTTAACCCTTTACTACACAATGCAGCCTTTAATGACCCTGGGAAAGAAGCCTTTTGAAAACATTGTGGGAAAAGGAGAAAATGCTGGTAACCAGCATTTTCTCCTTTTTCCAACAATGTTTTCTACCCTATGAAAGACAAATTTTATGTTTAGAGAAACATTTGTCATCTGCAAATGCTTTCAATTCGGGCCAACCTAAAATTTTGTCGTCTAGTAAAGGGTTAATCCTAGACTGAAAGTTTTTTTTCCATTTGTCAAGAGGAAGAGATTTTGTCAGCAAAAAATTCCATGGTACACAGATGAGCATAACCAAAGGATCCTGGCAAACGATTATGTCTGAAAAAACAATCTTATGTTATCCTTTGTATACTAAAGATTCACTCTTTATCAGATGACAAAATTTTTTACTTTTCCAAATTCAAATCATTGAAGACAACAAGCTTACTCTTTACTACATAATCCCAGGTTTTAATGACCCTGAGAACAAGGAAATTTGAAACCACTGTGAGAAAAGGTGTTCCCCTTTCCCCACAATGTTTTCTAACTTGACAGTGACAAATTGGGTCACATCTAATTTGTCGTCTGTAAATGCTTTCAATTTAGAAAAATCTAACATTCTCTTATTTCGTAAAAGGTAAAAAATAGATCAAAAGATTATTCCTGTCTTCGATATGGTAGGAAACATTGTGGGAAAAGGAGAATAATGATGGTCACTAGCATTTTCTCCTTTTCCCACAATCTTTACTACAGCCTTCTCTTTCAGGGTCTTTAAAACATGGGAGTGTTTGGGAAAGCTTTTATAGGTGTCACTATAATAGTATATCATAATATAGAGCAACTTTGGTCAATAGGTTTTGATATATGGATAGGTTTACTATACTGTTTGCTGAGTGCTTATAACATGGTGTTTTGGGGAGGGGATAAGGATGGAATAAATGTCTTGTAACCTTTTCTTCATTGACTTGATTTTCAAATAACCTACTACAGATTACTTTGGACCACTTGATGAAGAATCAAGAAAAAGCATTATCTTTTCAATCAACATGCACTTGTTCTGTTCTTTGTCTTCTAGAGTTTTGTTCAAAAGAGAGAAAATACCAAGATGATCAAAGGATTTTAAGCAGGCCATCTGTTCATGTTAAAATACAAACTTTTTCCTTGTCTTTAATAGACTGATACAGTGATCAACCATTTAATTCTGTGACAATTTTCCGACACCACAGACTTATTCCTACACTATAAGTTTTGAATGGAAAGCAGCCTAAAAGCAGGCAATTACTACAATTTTGAATCTAGATGAGTTTATTAACTACAGTATAAAATGCTTGTATTAGCAGAATTCCCTATGTCCATATCAGTGTCTGTACTTTCTGGGTTTTTCTGTTTATGTTTTCCCTTTTAATCATTCCAGATTTAGTATTTGAATGTTAATTGATTACGAAAGAAACTGAAAATAGTAATGCAACATGAGTACATAAATTACAAAACTTCTACAAACATTCATCTACTCACTTTCCTGCTCAGCTGTGAAAAGCAAAACCATGCATGCTATGAAATAGTTGTACCCTAGTTTACACATCAGACTCTAAACTGTATAAGTTTAGGGACAAACTTAGAGGAGAGAGCTATAGGGCCGTGTCATTTAATTCAAATGACAGGAAGTAGGCTTTCTTGTTTTACCTCATCATCGCTTATGGAAAAGAGCTTCTATCAAAGATCAGGGTTTCAACCCTTAAACAGCTAAATAAATCAAATCTACATTTCTGGACAATAGTATAGACCCAAATATAAAAATTCCATGCAGTTTTTGCTAGAAAAAAACCTCATGGTATCTGACATTGTGGATCAAGGATCAAACTGTATGGTCTGTGCAGTCAGGTCTTGATCTTCAATGTCCAAAAAATGCATCTAAAGTCAAGATTGGCAGCCTATTGAGCTCATTTACTCCTCAAACTCTGTTGTTACCAATCTGCAATTTCTCAATTTTTGGGTAAAGTTTTTCATTCCAACAGTAACCGTGATTCACATTTTCACTTAGCAATACATGTACATTCAAAGGCAATCAAAGTAAGCATCATTAAGCCACAAAATCCACTGGCTTGAATTGCCATGGACTTTACTTTGAATGTTTTGTCTAACATAAAATTTCAACCCTTTCAAAGCTATAAACTGCTTTCCCACACAATTTAAATCTACACAGGAATCAGTGAGCAAGGGTGTGCATTGTTGTTAAGATAATTATATAAACCCTTTGAAAACATACTGCCAAAGTTTAATTCAGATTATAACTTAAATTTGTGAGCCAAATGATTATGAATTCTCTTTGAAATGTATGACTTAGTACATATTAATGTCTGTTAACACAATATTCAAACTTCTGACCAAAAAAAAAAAAAAATGAAAAAAAAAAAATATATGTATCTTTTATCAAAATTCACAACTTTGCAGCTAAACCAAGATAAAAACCACAAAAAAGTATCAAGCTTATTACATGTTGAAATGGAAACTGAAAGTGTTATGCAAAATATAGCTTATCAAACAAAAAAGTTATCTTGATAAGTAAGGGTAGTAAAAAACAAATACACTTCAATATCTATGAAAAAATCGTAGCAGAAACTTACAAACACAGATAAAAAGAATTAACTTCATGATGTTTTCTTAAAACCCTAAAATTGGATACCTTTTTGGCCAGAAGATGGTACAAAAATAGAGGGCAATGTAAACAAATCGGACAACATATTTAATACAGTCTGATTTTGATCTATACCATCCAAATAAAGTCTAATATTAGAGTTCTGTCATGGCTCCAAAGAGTTAAAACATATTCAAACACACAGAAAACATTTTCATCAACCTTGTTCATAACATCCAACTTAAATTATCCAAGTAAAACTCTATCCTGATATAAAGGGATTTGTTTTAACCTTGTCAAGGCCATTCCAATCACTGATTTCATCAAACCAGTGTGCTTGAAGGCAGAAAACTGCAAAACATCTGAAACTATTTTACATCTACGGGCTTTCTTGAGTATCAATAATCTCTACACTTAAAACGGGAGACCAACAAAATGAAATTCAGATAAAAAGAAAACACAACTTGGTGTCGTATTAGGATATGGCAGTTACAAGAACTTTCCAAACCCAAGACCTTACAAATTTCTTTCAAAGATTAGTGAACTGTATGAAAATACATTTAAGCCATGCTCTGTGGAAAGGGGACTTAATGCATCTACCAAAAGTATCGACCCATGTCAGCCTGTGCAGGCTGACCAGGGCCAAAACTTTTCGCTATTGGTCAATTTTCTGTATTTCAAAGGACCAGTCTGCCCCATGATTCAGTCGGTTGTTAGACAGAATGGACTTGTGATTATGTGATGACTTGCTTGGTACCATGCATCATGGAGATGCATGAAGCCCCTCCTGCCACAGCATGGCTCATTCCATTTATCAAACTGTAAAATGTCTGCAAATAAGGGTCTAGTATAAATCAATTTCCAACTCAGACTGCCAGATGTTTCAGCTCTAGCATTTCTAGCAGAGCATGGCTAATAGGCATATTTTCAACATTAAAAGGACAAAAACTATTGCATACCAATTTTCTGGTATGTAGCTTGCCATCTCTTGTTGAACTCTTCAAGGTCAGATTCTAGGGAAGGATTGCTTTTCTCTTTAAGTACAACCTGTATCTGCTTGTTCAGTTTTTCAACCCTCTCTTCTTGGGTCTTCAATGCTTTCAGCTTTATCTGTAAAACACAAATTTATGGCAGTTCTGTATCGTCAAGTGTATACTTCTTCAAGAAAACTTTCAGTTATCAGCATTTCAATCCTATACTATACAATATATACAAAATGATCATGTGACTTAAATGACCCTTAACTCTTTACTAAATGACAAAATGGACTGGACCAAATTGAAAGCATTTGCAGACGACAAACTACATCTTCCTAAAATGGTGATTTCTGTCTTTGATAGGGTAGAAAACATTGTGGGAAAAGGAGAAAATGCTGGTCACCAAATGCCTTCTCTGTCAGGGTCCTTAAAAGTCGGGATTGTGTGGTAAAGGGTTACGACGAGCACTTTTTACTCTTTACCTAACAACATTTTACACTTGTCAAAACAGACAGCATCTCCAGACGAAAACTAAAATGTGGCTCAAAACATGGGATATGTCCATAAAAGAGAATAAAAACATTGTGGCAAAAAGAAAAATGCTGGTCACTAATATTTCATCTTTTTCCCACAAAATGTCTGCTGCTTCTAAGACAAATGAAGCCACAATTCATTCATTTACTGCAGATGCTTTCAACTTAGACCAGTGATTTTTTTTTTCTTCTAGTAACAGGATCCCTATCTCCTAGCAACAGGATAATCACATTCTGAAGTTATAATCAATTTTCTGAACTTATACAAATGAAACTCTTTCTTGATAATTTTATCAACCTATACTGAAGCCACATGACTGCAAATTGCAGAAAGCATATATTCTAAAACAGAATATAAATCAGAAGAAAAAGCCCCATACAAAATAATGGCAAATATAGATCCAAGATCAGACTAAATGGAACATGCAGAATAATCTCAATCCATGTGGTTTGAAATACATGTTTGTCCTTGGTATTCTAAGAGGTATGGACATATACTCAGAGCCATCCTCCTGCAAAACAGGGATTAACCCTTTACTAGATGACAAAATTTTAGCCTTGGTGAAATTGAACGCATTTGCAGACTACAATTTCAAGCTCAAACGGTGCAATTTTTGGTTGATAGGGTAGAAAACATTGTGGGAAAAGGAGAAAATGCTGATTATCAGCATTTTCTCCTTTTCCCACAATGTTTTCAAAAGGCTTATTTCCCAGGGGCATTAAAAGGTGGCACTGTGCAGTAAATGGTTAATAAAGCTCAGTGTACCATGCAAGAAATCACATAAATATGGATCCATAAAATCCATTTTGACAAAGGACCTGCTGAATACTTGGACAGGATTGTCTTTGGACATGCCATTAATTTAACAATAGCATAGGGTTTTGACCCAGATCAGTGTGGGCTCACTGTGCGAACTGACACTGGTCGATAACTTTTGCAGATGCATCAAATCCTCTTTATACAAATCATGGCTCAGTCTTATTTTATCTAACCCAGTTTGTAAGTATATACCTTTGACTGTTCTAGCTGCCGACTGATCTCTGGGGCTTCTTCCGCTATACTCTCTGCAGAGTTTGCCCATTTTTCATAAGTTTTCATTGTTTCTTGTAAAGCTCTCAGTTCATCTACCACCTTTTTTGTTTCTATATTGATATCAACAGCATGTTGTGTGTCAACAAGCAATATCTTTAACTTGTCCCATCGCTGTTCCAAAGCCTCTGTTTGTTTTGTGATTGAGTCATATGGTTCTCCTCCTGAAAGAGTACCAAAACAAATGACAAAATCTTAGACTTGTCAAAGTTGAAAGCATTTACAGTCAACTCCATATCAAAAAACGGAATTCACAACATTGAAAGCAATTAAAGACAGTAAATTAAATGTAGCTCAAAACATGATTTCTGTTTTTGAAATAGTTGAAGACATTGTTGGAAAAAGGAGAAAATACATGTTACCAGCATTTTCGTCTTTTCCATGTTTTCAAATGCCTTCTTTAGGGTTGTAAAAACATGGGCTTGTTTGGTATGGATTAATTATTGATCAAATGATGGCATTTATCATTGAACAGCTAGAAAACATTGTGGGAAAAACACCAGCATTTTCTCCTGAACAATGCTTTCAAATGTCTTCTTAACCTGAGTCAATAAAAACCCAGGCTTGTTTAACCCTTTAGCATACAACAAAATTTTTGACCAGACCAAATTGGAAGCATTTGCAGACGACAAATTAAATGTAACTTAGATGATTATTTCTGTCTTCATTAGGGTAGAAAACACTGTGGAAAAAGGAGAAAATGCTGGTTACCAGCATTTTCACCTTTTCCCACAATGTTTTCAAAATGCTTCTTTCCTAAGGTCGTCAAAGGCGGCATTGTGCGGTAAAGGGTTAATAATGTGTTAACACACTACCAAAACAATACTTTGCTCTTGTAAAAGATCAGATCTTATTACACTTGGAAGCTTTTGAAAACAGAGGTGTTTCCTTAGTTTCATTAGCTGCTAGTATTAGGTGATCCTAAACAAATCTCACTGTTCAGTCCAACCCTTAACTTTTTACCACACAATCCTGACTTTTAGCAATCCCGAGAAAGAAGCCTTTTGGAAACATTTTGGGAAAAGGAGAAAATGCTGGTAACCAGCATTTTCTCCTTTTCCCAAATGTTTTCTACCTTTCCCAAAACAAATTTCAATTTTTGAGTCACACTTAATTTGTGGTCTGCAACTGCTTTCATTATTTGGACCAGTCTGAAATTTTGTCATTTGGTAAAGAGTTAACCAGAAATAACCAGAAATACAAAACTATAGACTTAGTGAAAGCATTTGCAAACCACATCTCAAATGTGGTCTAAATGATAGGATTTGTATTTAAAAGGGTAGTAAAACTTTAGGGACAAATTGAATCCATTTTTCCTCTCAAAAAAAAATCTCACAATGTTTGACAGTGTAAATTCAACTTTAGCAGCCAAGGGTTAAATGTAATACCATCAGAAATAATAATGTCTATCATTTTTAGACATCTAAATAAACCAGCTATAGTACATAAAACCTTCATTAACCATTTACCAGACGACAAAATTTTAGCCTTGTCCAAATTGAAAGTTTTTGCAGACGACAATTTGAATGTGGCTCAAATGGTGCAACTTTTCTTAGATAGGAAAGAAAACATTGTGGGAAAAGGAGAAAATGCAGATTACCAGCATTTTCTCCTTTTCCCACAATGTTTTCAAAAGGCTTCTTTCTCAGGGGCGTCAAAAGGCGGCATTGTGCGGTAAAGGGTTAAATGAAGCTCTATAAAAAGTGGGTTTGATGCATCTGCAAAAAGTATTGACCCAGGTCAGCCTGGCCAGTCCATGCAGGCTGACATGGGTCAAAACTTTTTGCAAATGTAAATTTTCTGCATGTCCAAGGACCATTCTACCTCATGATTCAGTGGGTTGTTGGACAAAATGGATTTCATGGATCCATAGTTATGTGATGTGCTGCTTTGTACAATGTATAATGCATCATAGAGATGCGTTAACTCCTTACCACACAATCCCGACTTTTAACGACCCTGAGGAAGAAGCCTTTTGAAAACATTGTGGGAAAAGGAGAAAATGCTGGTAACCAGCATTTTCTCCTTTTCCCACAATGTTTTCTACCATGTCAAAGGCAAAATTCCTCATCTGAGTCACATTTAAAATGTCGTCTGCAAATGCTCTCAATTTGGACTAGTCTACATTTTTCTTGTGTGGTAAAAGAGTTAACTCTTAACCAAACGACAAAATTTTAGACTGTCTAAATTGAAAGCATTTGCAGACGACAAAATAAACGTGACTCATAAATTGAAATTTGATTTGGGAAGGGTAGAAAACATTGTGGGAATAGTAGAAAATGCTGGTCACCAGCATTTTCTCCTTTTCCCACAATGTTTTCAAAAGGCTTCTTTCATAGGGTCATTAAAAGTCGGGATTGTGTGGTAAAGAGTTAAACCCCTTTTACTAGAGTCCTGCTTATTTATAACATCTGCATTACCTCAAAACTAATTAAACTGAATAGACAAATTAATCTGGATAAATGTTTGACCTCTTTAGCAGACAACAAAAAATCTGACTTGTCCATATTGAGAGTATTTGCAGATCACAAAAAATTAAACATACATGTAGTTCAAATGATGAAACCCTTCTTCCACAGGGTCATAAAATATGGGATAACTTTGTTAACTTGGTTAACTCTTTACCAAACCACAAAATTTTGGACTCCACCAAACTAAAAGCATTTGCATTCTACAACTTGAATGTGACTCAAAACTTTAAATTTGTTTTTGAAAGGTTAAAAGACATCTTGGGAAAAGAACAAAATGCTGGTTACCAGCATCTTCTCCTTCTCCCAAGATGTTTTCAAGAGCTAGTTCTTTCTTAGGGTCATCAAAAGTCAGGATTGTGTGGTAAAGGGTTAATGATTAACTAGGCTGAATAGACAATTTAGGTCAGATGAAAAAAATTTCAAAATTGGCATCATCTGTGGCTTAATTGTAACAAAATTAATTGATTGATGTGTGTTTTACACAACTTTCAACATTATTTTAGTCATATCACAGCCACAACCCAAATATTCATGTATTTCCTGGGTTTCAACAGTTCTAGGCTAGGACTTGAAGCATCTTGCCCACAGAGACTCTCACAAAAAACCCAGTACTCTCAGTGAGGCTTGAACCAAGGGCCTCCAGGTTGCAGGTCCCACATTTTACCACTGAGCCATGCAAGGCCCCTACTCATAACAAAAAGCTCTGAAGAAAACCTATAAATATGGAGGTGCAAGTCTTACCGAGCTGTAATTCACCTGAAATTGACTTTCCCATTGTCACAAGCTGTTTAATATTACTGGATTGAGCATCTACTTCATTCTTTGAATCCTGAAAAATCAACTATTTCTTTAACCCTTTACCACACAATCCTGACCCTGATGTAGAAGCCTTTTCTCCTTTGCCCACAATGTTTTCTACCCTTGCCAAGACAAATTTTAATTTTTCAGTCACATTTATTTTGTTGTCTGCAACCCTTTCAATTTGGATCAGTCTAAAATTTTGTCGTTTGGTAAAGAGATAGTTGTAGAAATACTACACGAAAGTTTCATCAACCACAGGGAAACTTAAACTCGTTGTTAGAGGCCCACAGCTGATGCTAATGCTGTATACAAGATCTTAAAGCTATAAACCTTTACCACACAATCCAGACTTTCATCGACCCTGACAGAGTGGGCTTTTGAAAACATTGGAAATTGTCTAAATACTGTAACCTGCATTTTCCTCTTTTCCCACAATGATTTCTACAGACACTTTCAACCATATGAGCCACATTTAATTTGTCATCTGTGAATGCTTTTGCTTTGGAAAGGTCCAAACTTTTGTTGTTTGGTAATGGGTTACCTAATCTGCACCATAAATAGCTTTTTCTCCTCTTTACAAGTCTTCCTCATGGCCATTGAAATATGAAAACTATTCATCTTCTGTTTTCCAACTTTTTTTCATTCTCTCTTCCTTTTCGTCTATAAAGATGTGACCATTAGGTGAAAGATACATTAACTCTCTGCTACACAACAAAATTTTAGACTTGCCCAAAAAGAAAGCGTTTGGAGATGACAATTAAGATGAGGTTCACATGATAGTAATTTTCATGGAAAGGACAGAAAACATTATGGGAAAAGGAGAAAATGCTGGCTACCAGTATTATCTCCTTTTCCCACAATGCTTTCAAAATCCTTCTTTCTCAGGGTCTATAAAATGTGACTATTTGGTGAAAGTAGCATTAAGAAACCCATACAGTCATGAAATCTAAAAATTCATAGCTGCACCAGTACAGCCTTTTCCTCTGTGCTATACACCTGCTTTATGGAGCCTACATCTTGTAGGATTGGCTCAAATCTAGATCCAATTCTTTCAAACCTGAATGTGAGCCAAATGGGAACAGTCCCACCGAAGGACAGGCTGATCCAAGTTATATAATACACCACCAGAAAATACTTATTTTGCAGGATTATAGTAATCTTTCCTCCACCAGTACAACCTGTTCCTCTGTTGTAAACAACTTTCATCCTGAAGGATCATTTACCATTATTTTCTCATTTACCCGTAAGGTTATCAAAAGCCCTTTCCTCAAAGTCGTTGAAACACTGATGGTTTGATTCAGCCTTTACCAAACAATGCCCTGCTTTAACAAATTTGAAACATTGTGAGAAAAGGAGAAAATCCTGTAAACAAGCACCTTCTTCATTTGAGCAATATTCTGTGAAAAGGGAGCTTAATGAATTTGTGGAAACTCTTGACCCATGTCAGCCTGCATAGTCTGCGCAGACTGACATAGGCCGAAACTTTTCGCTATCTTTAAATGTTCTGCATGTCAAAGGGTAATTCTACCTCATGATTCAGTTGGTTGTTTGTCAAACTGGATTTTATGGATCCATAGTTAGGTGATGTCTTGCTTGGTTTTATGTGCATTAAACCCCCTTTTGCCAGAGCACAGCTCATATCAAACAATATTTCTAGCCTTTCAAAGACAAATTCCATTATTGTCACCTTATTCTGTTAGCGGTCTGCAAATGCTTTGTATTTCACCAAGTCCAAAATTGTGTTGTTTTATAAACAGTTAACCCTTTCCCAAATGACAAATTTTGGACCGGTCCAAATTGAAAGAGTTTGCAGACGACAATTTTAAATTTGATGAAAATGGCAGAAAGTTCTCAAAAAGGGTAGAAAACACTGTGGGAAAAGGAGAAATTGCTCGTTATGAGCAATTTCTCCTTTTCCCACAGTGTTTTCAAAAGACTTGTACTGCAGACACGTGAAAACCAGGGATTGTTTGGGAAAGGGTTAAGAATATTCATACCTCCATCAACACCAACTGTTCCTCTGTAGTAAAAGATTCCTGTGTGGAACCCTCATCCTGTAGGATCAGCTCTAAACCAGATTCAATTCTCTCAAACCATTCAGAAAGTTTTTTCATTTCAAGATCAAACTCTGCTTTCACGGAAGAATCCACCTTTCTCCTTTTGGCCCCCGCAGGTCCTGCACTTTGTAGTTTACCCTCTTCTTTTACTTCCATGTGTTCCTCGGGAATTTCACTCAACTCTAAACCAAGACTGACGATCTAATGAAACAAAATAAAAGTAGACCGTCATCTTCAGTAACTGTCAGACAGATTCACTGATGCTAAATTAACTCTCTACCAAACCACAAAATTTTAGACTTGTCCACATTCAAGGCATTTGCAAACAAAAAATCAAAAGTGGCTCAAATGATGGAACTAACCTTTGATTGAGGTGAAACCTTTTTGGGAAAAAGGAAAAAAATGCGGGTTACCAGCATTTTCTCCTTTTCAACATTTTCAAAAGCTTTCTGTATGTGGGTTGTTGAAATGTGGAGTTGTATGATAAAGGGTTATGTGGACTAAACAAATAACCCATTAACCCTTTCCCAAACAAGCCCTGGTTTTCACGTGTCTGCAGTACAAGTCTTTTGAAAACACTATGGGAAAAGGAGAAATTACTCGTAACAAGCAATTTCTCCTTTTCCCAGTGTTTTCTACCCTTTTTGAAACCTTTCTGCCATTTTCATCAAATTTAAAATTGTCGTCTGCAAACTCTTTCAATTTAGACCAGTCCAAAATTTGTCGTTTGGGAAAGGGTTAAAATTGTCGTCTGCGAACTCTTTCAATTTGGACCAGTCCAAAATTTGTCGTTTTGGAAAGAGTTAAGTTACTCACACAACACTAGATGCGTTTTGGACCAGCATACATCAAAATCAGATTTGACGGAACATGCTCCGAGGTGTGCTCTGAGCAGTGCTCTGGCAAAAAGGGGGCTTAATGCATCTCCACAATGCACTCTACCAAGCAAATCATCACATAATTATGGATCCGTAAAATCCATTTTGTTTCACAAACGACTGAATCCTGAGTTACAATGCTCCTTTGACATGCAGAAAATTTAAAGATAGCAAAAACTATCGACCCATGTCAGCCTTCGCAGACTGAGCAGGCTGACATGGGTCGATACGTCTTGCAGATGCATTAAGTTCCATTTCTACAAAGCATGGCTCACACTGATACTGATCAATAGTGTCCACTCAAATGAAATATTTTGCCCTTCAAACAGTCTAGAGATTGCAATATTATGATTTTAATTCATATCTGGTCGAATTTTTTTTTTCTTAATTAGCTGCTAATTGGCTTAGAGAACAGTGTACCTTTTATGCCATGGAAAAGGCCTGAAATATCCCTGTTCACATTTCAATTTGATGATTGACCCTTTATCAGACGACAAAATTTTAGCCTTGTCCAAATTGAAAGCATTTGTAAATGACAATTTCAGTGTGGCTCAAATGGTGCAGTTTTTCTTTGATAGGGTCCAAAACATCATGGGAAAAGGAAAAAATGCTGGTTACCTGCATTTTCTCCTTTTCTCACAATGTTTTTAAAAGGCTTCTTTCCTAGGGTCATTAAAAGGCGGCATTGTGCAGTAAAGGGTTAAAAATATGTTGTGGATTCAACAAATATACAGGACAAACAAGTTTTCCCTGTGAAGTATTAACACATAAATTATATTGTTAAATTTCGCTATATTAACATGTATATTGTTAAGTTTATTTCCTTACTATTCAGAAGCAAAGGGTTCTCAGATAACAGGAAAAGTCCTTTAGTCCATTTCAGACATATTTTTCTTTCATCTCTGTGTAATATGACAAAATTATAGCCAAAATGAGGCATTGATTGAGTGGTCCTCTGTGGCTTATCAGTCAAAGCCAGGATATCTTGGTTCTATCCCCACTGGTGGTGCTGGTCATATGGAATGTCCTTGAGAAAGGCACTGCAGAGCCCAACCCTTGTACTAAAGAAACCCAGATAAGACAGTACTGTTCACAGTCACAAGAAACTCTATTCAAGCAATCAAGATATCCATTGCTTCTACTTGTTGATTTTAACACTTTACCAAACAATCCTGTCTCTTAAATACTGTAAGAATATCCAGCGGTTTGGGTAAAATAGTGTTTAGAACATTTGCAGTGTAAGTGAGGGGTCCAGGGTTTGAATTCTGTACTGGACACACTTTTCCCCCTAGGGATTTACTTTAATGTGAGAAATAGTTGCAAAGACCAAAGGAGTCCTATGGGCCCAATGAGTGGGGTTGCTCCAAAAAAGCAAAGGGGAAGGAGTGAAGCAATAATCAGTAGCATGAATTTTGAGTGGTTCAGTGGTTAGAGCAATCGTCTGTAAGCCAGGGGATCCAGGTGCAAATACCATACTGGCCTCACTTCCACCCATAGGGATTTACTTTACTACTCTTTGGAAAGAAGGCTTTTGTAAACATTGTGAGAAAAGGAGAAAATGTCTTCCTTTTCTAATGATGTTTTCTACTCTTTCAGAGAAAAATCTCATCACTTCAGCCACATTTAATTTGTCATCTGCAAACACCATCAATTAGGACAAGTAAAAAACTTTGCTGTCTGGTAAAGGGACACATTTTAGACTTGTCCAAATTCAAAAAGTCTGCAGATAACAAATTCAAAATTGGTACAAACACATTAAGTTCTCTGATAGGATGGAAAACATTGTTAGACAAGAGCGGCAAATTGTCGCAAGATACGCCCGTCTTACCCCAAGTTGTAAAGTTGGGGCATAATAATGATAAAGGGGAGGTATAGAAAAATAGTAGTGCAGAATATTTTTTTTACTGTTGATTGAAGATAATGGCAGTGTATTTGTGTTGACGGAACTCTTGTTTATTATTGTATTACTATTAACTCTTTACCACACAGCAAAAGTTTGGACTAGTCCAAATTGAAATCATTTGCAGTTTACAAACTAAATGTAACTCAAAAATTGAAATTTGGTTTGGAAAGGGTAGAAAACATTGTGGAAAAGGAGAAAATGCTGGTGCATAAAAAATAAGCAATTTATATTTCATGTGCACTGCACTATCCCTTGATGAGATGTATCCAGCCCTAAAATTTCATAACCCGAGGTAGTATAGTTTGAGAGATATGCATCATACAAAATTCAAGTTCGAAAAAAAAACAAGAAAGGGCAATAACTGAAAAATTAAGCAAGCAAGAGTTGAAATTTATATGCACAGCACTTCCCGTTGATGGAATGTATCCACGCATGAAATTTCATATCCTTAGCTAGTATAGTTCTGAAGATATGCACTGGACAAAATTAAAGTTTCAAAATAAAGAAAGAGCAATAAGTCAAAAATTAAGCAAGAGTTATGGTTCATGTGCACTGCACTCCCAGTTGATGAGATCTATCTACGCATGACATTTCATAGCCATAGGTAGTATAGTTTTGGAGATATGCTCGAGACAAAATTCAAGTATGAAAATAAGTCAAAAACTAGAGCTATCACTAAACGTGATCATACCCCCCAACAGCTCCTTGTCACAAAACAGATTAATGTCACAGGAATGCAAAATAAGTGACTGGAGAGTCAATTATACCAGAGCTATCACTGAAGGTGATGAATATCCTGCAATGGCTTCTTGCCAAAGAATTACTCTTTGTTACAGACTAAAGACTTGGAGAGAATAAAACTTACTTGATACATTTTTTTTTACCAGCTGGACAAATTGAGATTGGTTTAAATGAAAAGGTTTTGCAGACAACAAATGTCTTTTCATGCAATGTTTTTGACCAGACTCTACATCTTACTTATACAGTACGGAAACTAACGAAAGCAACCTCCGAACCGAATCGGAACCGTAATAGTAACTGAACTGAACCGAAAGTAATAAACTGAAGAAAACATTGTAAATACAGAAGCCATTGCTCACGATGTTTACAATGTTTTCCTTTTTAGTCATATAATACGGAATGCACTGAAACCGCAGCGAAGCCGAAGCGGAACCTCAAAAAATGTTGCTTTCGTTAGTTTCCGTACGGTATTGGTATCTATTTTAACACATCACAAGTTGAAGACTTGGAATAGTTGCGGAGAACGTAGTAAATGCTTGTAATCATCATTTCATTTTTTTCCCAAGTAACTGCAAAGAGTAATCTTTCCAATTTTGTGTAGAAAGTAGTAAGTGCTGGTAATCAGCATTTTCTCCTTTTCCAAACATATCTGAAAGATTAATCTGTCTTATATTTGAGTAAACTTCCGATGAAAAGATGAAATTGACATGACATGACATAAGTGAAGTGACATGAAAACTTACTAGTGATGGTTAGTGATGGTAAGTCTACTGTTAACTATCTACAGGTGTAGGAATCTATCATAAGAGAACGACAAAAAAGGGCTTAGCTCTTGGAAATTTTATTTAATTAACTAAGAACAATTTATGATATGCACATCTTTGCTGAGTGCAAAGTCTATCCATGAAGTTTGAAAGAAATTTGTCCAGAATCATCAAAGGGCCATAACTCCATGAAACCTAAATAAACCATAACCAAAATAGGATATGCACATCTCTGCTTGATACTGAGTCTATTTGTGTAGTTTGAACCAAATCTGTCCAATAGTTGATGAGAAAAAGAGCGGACAAGAAATTTCATGAAAGGGCCATAACTCAGTGAAAAATCAATGAACCATAACCAACATTTCATATGCACATCTCTGCTTGATACTGAGTCTACCTGTGAAGTTTGAATAAGATTCGTCCAATAGTTTATGAGAAATAGAGCGGACAAAAAGCTACAGACCGACCAACGGACGGACAGCTGTGTTAAAAGTATTCTATCAAAAGTATAATTTATTTTCATCAATTCAGCAAGGGCACCGTCATAAAGAAAACGACAAAAAAGGGCTTAGCTCTTGGAAATTTTATTTAATTAACTAAGAACAATTTATGATATGCACATCTTTGCTGAGTGCAAAGTCTATCCATGAAGTTTGAAAGAAATTTGTCCAGAATCATCAAAGGGCCATAACTCCATGAAACCTGAATAAACCATAACCAAAATAGGATATGCACATCTCTGCTTGATACTGAGTCTATTTGTGTAGTTTGAACCAAATCTGTCTAATAGTTGATGAGAAAAAGAGCGGACAAGAAATTTCATGAAAGGGCCATAACTCAGTGAAAAATCAATGAACCATAACCAACATTTCATATGCACATCTCTGCTTGATACTGAGTCTACCTGTGAAGTTTGAATAAAATTCGTCCAGTAGTTTATGAGAAATAGAGCGGACAAAAAGCTACAGAACGACCGACGGTGTCCAGAATCATCAAAGGGCCATAACTCCATGAAACCTAAATAAACCATAACCAAAATAGGATATGCACATCTCTGCTTTATACTGAGTCTACTTGTGTAGTTTGAACCAAATTTGTCCAATAGTTGATGAGAAAAAGAGCGGACAAGAAATTTCATGAAAGGGCCATAACTCAGTGAAAAATCAATGAACCATAACCAACATTTCATATGCACATCTCTGCTTGATACTGAGTCTACCTGTGAAGTTTGAATAAAATTCGTCCAGTAGTTTATGAGAAATAGAGCGGACAAAAAGCTACAGAACGACCGACGGTGTCCAGAATCATCAAAGGGCCATAACTCCATGAAACCTAAATAAACCATAACCAAAATAGGATATGCACATCTCTGCTTTATACTGAGTCTACTTGTGTAGTTTGAACCAAATCTGTCCAATAGTTGATGAGAAAAAGAGCGGACAAGAAATTTCATGAAAGGGCCATAACTCAGTGAAAAATCAATGAACCATAACCAACATTTCATATGCACATCTCTGCTTGATACTGAGTCTACCTGTGAAGTTTGAATAAAATTCGTCCAGTAGTTTATGAGAAATAGAGCGGACAAAAAGCTACAGACCGACGGACCGACGGACGGACGGACCGACGGACCGACCGACAAGCTGACTCCTATATACCTCGCAAACAGAGTTTTGGGGGGTATAATTAAGGAAGGAAGAGTTATGATTCCTGTGCACTGCACTCCCCCTTCATGAGATGTATGCAGGCATGAAATTTCATAACCCTAGGTAGTATAGTTTTGGAGATATTCACCGGAGAAAATGCAAGTATGAAAAAGAAGAAAGGGCAATAACTGAAAAATTGAGGAAGGAAGAGTTATGATTCCTGTGCACTGCACTCCCCCTTAATGAGATGTATGCAGACATGAAATTTCATAACCGTAGGTAGTATAGTATTGGAAATATTCACCGGAAAATATTCAAGTATGAAAAACAACAAAGGGCAATAACTGAAAAATTAGGGAAGCAAGAGTTATGATTCCTGTGCACTGCACTGCCCCTTGATGAGATCTATCCATGCATGAAATTTCATAACCGTAGGTAGTATAGTTTTGGAGATATGCTCCGGACAAAATTCAAGTATGAAAAACAAGAAAGGGCAATAACTCAAAAATTAAGGAAGCAAGAGTTATGATTCCTGTGCACTGCACTGCCCCTTGATGAGATCTATCCACTCATGAAATTTCATAACCCTAGGTAGTATAGTATTGGAGATATTCACCGGACAAAATTCAAGTATGAAAAACAAGAAAGGGCAATAACTCAAAAATTAAGGAAGCAAGAGTTATGATTCCTGCGCATTACACTCCCCCTTGATGAGATCTATCCACTCATGAAATTTCATAACTGTAGGTAGTATAGTATTGGAGATATTCACCGGACAAAATTCAAGTATGAAAAACAACAAAGGGCAATAACTCAAAAATTAAGGAAGCAAGAGTTATGATTCCTGCGCACTGCACTCCCCCTTGATGAGATCTATCCACTCATGAAATTTCATAACCCTAGGTAGTATAGTATTGGAGATATTCACCGGACAAAATTCAAGTATGAAAAACAACAAAGGGCAATAACTCAAAAATTAAGGAAGCAAGAGTTATGATTCCTGCGCACTGCACTCCCCCTTGATGAGATCTATCCACTCATGAAATTTCATAACCCTAGGTAGTATAGTATTGGAGATATTCACCAGACATAATTCAAGTATGAAAAACAAGAAAGGGCAATAACTCAAAAATTAAGGAAGCAAGAGTTATGATTCCTGCGCACTGCACTCCCCCTTGATGAGATCTATCCACTCATGAAATTTCATAACCCTAGGTAGTATAGTATTGGAGATATTCACCGGACAAAATTCAAGTATGAAAAACAACAAAGGGCAATAACTCAAAAATTAAGGAAGCAAGAGTTATGATTCCTGCGCATTACACTCCCCCTTGATGAGATCTATCCACTCATGAAATTTCATAACTGTAGGTAGTATAGTATTGGAGATATTCACCGGACAAAATTCAAGTATGAAAAAAAACAAAGGGCAATAACTCAAAAATTAAGGAAGCAAGAGTTATGATTCCTGCGCATTGCACTCCCCCTTGATGAGATCTATCCACTCATGAAATTTCATAACCCTAGGTAGTATAGTATTGGAGATATTCAACGGACAAAATTCAAGTATGAAAAACAACAAAGGGCAATAACTCAAAAATTAAGGAAGCAAGAGTTATGATTCCTGCGCACTGCACTCCCCCTTGATGAGATCTATCCACTCATGAAATTTCATAACCCTAGGTAGTATAGTATTGGAGATATTCACCAGACAAAATTCAAGTATGAAAAACAACAAAGGGCAATAACTCAAAAATTAAGGAAGCAAGAGTTATGATTCCTGCGCACTGCACTGCCCCTTGATGAGATCTATCCACTCATGAAATTTCATAACCCTAGGTAGTATAGTATTGGAGATATTCACCGGACAAAATTCAAGTATGAAAAACAACAAAGGGCAATAACTCAAAAATTAAGGAAGCAAGAGTTATGATTCCTGCGCACTGCACTGCCCCTTGATGAGATCTATCCACTCCTGAAATTTCATAACCCTGGGTAGTATAGTATTGGAAATATTCACCGGACAAAATTCAAGTATGAAAAACAACAAAGGGCAATAACTCAAAAATTAAGGAAGCAAGAGTTATGATTCCTGCGCATTACACTCCCCCTTGATGAGATCTATCCATGCATGAAATTTCATAACCGTAGGTAGTATAGTTTTGGAGATATGCTCCGGACAAAATTCAAGTATGAAAAACAACAAAGGGCAATAACTCAAAAATTAAGGAAGCAAGAGTTATGATTCCTGTGCACTGCACTGCCCCTTCATGAGATCTATCCACTCATGAAATTTCATAACCCTAGGTAGTATAGTATTGGAGATATTCACCGGTCAAAATTCAAGTATGAAAAACAAGAAAGGGCAATAACTCAAAAATTAAGGAAGCAAGAGTTATGATTCCTGTGCATTGCACTCCCCCTTGATGAGATCTATCCACTCATGAAATTTCATAACCCTAGGTAGTATAGTATTGGAGATATTCACCGGACAAAATTCAAGTATGAAAAACAAGAAAGGGCAATAACTCAAAAATTAAGGGAGCAAGAGTTATGATTCCTGCGCACTGCACTCCCCCTTGATGAGATCTATCCACTCATGAAATTTCATAACCCTAGGTAGTATAGTATTGGAGATATTCACCGGACAAAACTCAAGTATGAAAAACAACAAAGGGCAATAACTCAAAAATTAAGGAAGCAAGAGTTATGATTCCTGCGCACTGCACTGCCCCTTGATGAGATCTATCCACTCCTGAAATTTCATAACCCTAGGTAGTATAGTATTGGAAATATTCACCGGACAAAATTCAAGTATGAAAAACAACAAAGGGCAATAACTCAAAAATTAAGGAAGCAAGAGTTATGATTCCTGCGCACTGCACTGCCCCTTGATGAGATCTATCCACTCATGAAATTTCATAACCCTAGGTAGTATAGTATTGGAGATATTCACCGGACAAAATTCAAGTATGAAAAAAAACAAAGGGCAATAACTCAAAAATTAAGGAAGCAAGAGTTATGATTCCTGCACACTGCACTCCCCCTTGATGAGATCTATCCACTCATGAAATTTCATAACCCTAGGTAGTATAGTATTGGAGATATTCACCGGACAAAATTCAAGTATGAAAAACAACAAAGGGCAATAACTAAAAAATTAAGGAAGCAAGAGTTATGATTCCTGCGCACTGCACTCCCCCTTGATGAGATCTATCCACACATGAAATTTCATAACCGTAGGTAGTATAGTTTTGGAGATATGCTCCGGACAAAGAACTGGACGCCGCCCGCCCGCCCGCCACGGGTGATCCCATAATACGTCCCGTCTTCGATGGGCGTATAAAAAGGAGAAAATGCTGGTAACCAGCATTTTCTCCTTTTCCCACAATGTTTCCAAAAACTTTCCCCAACAGGGTCATTAAAACTCGTGATTGTGTAGTAAAGAGTTAAGAGCCTTAACCTTTTACCACACAATCCCGACCTTTAATGACTCTAAAAGAAATGGCTTTTGCAAACATTGTGGGAGAAGGAGAAAAGCTAGTAACCAGCATTTCCTCCTTTTTCCACAATGTTTTCAAACCTTCCCAAAACAAATTTCAATTTCTGAGTCACATTAATTTTGTTGTCTGCAAGTGCTTTCAATTTGAGCGAGTCTAAAATTTTGTCATTTGGTGATGAGTTAATGATACCTTTTTGCTTTGGTTTTCCATGTTATCTACAAGCCTCTTCCATCTCTCCTGCAGTTGCTCTAGATTCGTTGAAATTTTCTGCACAGCTGTGTCATTATTGACAATCTGCACAATGTGTTGCCCAGTTTCATAAAGCTCTTCAAACTTCTGTACTTGTACCACCATGTCTTTTTCTATTAACTGAAAGTAGAAGTAAGGAACAATTAACCTTTTACCGTACATGTATCGCTTTTTTATCTTTGCCCCATTCTGGTAATACTTGTTGCAAAAGATGCAACTGCTTATAGGAAGAGCAGAATTATTGTTACTTTTTCCAAAAGTAACAATAATTCTGCTCTTATATATTCATGTGAAATCAAATCTTAATTTCCTTGCATAATTTGACATGTGTCTTGCTCATTCTAAAACCAGCTTGTGCAACATATAGGCTGAGGCAATACAGTCTATTCATAGCCTTGGCTTAAAGATTGTGGGAGATCCTTCTGTGGAAAAAGCTTATTTTGAAAGTTTAATCCTCTACCAAACAACAGCATTTCAGACTGGTCCAAACTGAAAGCATTTGCAGACGACAAATTAAAAGTGGCTAAAATGATAATATTGGTCATTGATTCGGTAGAAAACATTGTGTAAAAAGGACAAAATGCTGCTTATCAGCATTTTCTCCTTTTTCCACAATGTTTTCAAAAGCCATCTTCCTCAGGGTCGTTAAAAGTCGGGATTGTGTGGTAAAGGGTTAAAAGGTTGCAAAATCATGCATAGCATCACAAATACTTTAGTGCACAGTGCATATTAATCATAAAAAAAAACTGCTCATTTCCCTACAATATTTTCAAGGCATTTCAAAAAGAACATGATCCTTTTCTTCAAATATTTCTCCTTTTTTTTTTTTCATTTGTAGAAATGTTTGATGGGTTTAAAAACTGACCTGCTCAGAGTAATGGGCCTTGCATTATCTTGATCAATCATTTGAGTACAGCAGAAAGTCATACACAAGCAGTGTCTAAACTCTTTACCTGACAACAAAGTTCCAGACTAGTCCAATTTCAATGCATTTGCAGAGTACAGAATTAACCTTGGTTTTCACAAAAGAATTTTTCTGTGGGTGAGTGGAAAATATTGTGAAACAAGAGGGCCATTGGCCCTAAAGCGCTCAGCTGAGTAAGGTCATCAAGAATTGATAAGACTGAAAAGATCCTGGTCGTGATGATGTAAAATGCATGAGTATACGTAATCTACTTTTTGACTGATTTGACCTATTTTTGAATTTTGAGTCTGGCTCAAAATGTTGCCTCTGCAGTGCACACAAAATTTTTCTGAGATTTGGCCTAGTGACCTACTTCTTGAACTGATGTGACCAAATTTTTAACTTGTCTGAGAATTTATCAAGACAAATGTTCTGACCAAGTTGCATGAGTATCAAGCTGAAAATGTGGCCTCTAGAGTGCACACAACGTTTTTCTAAATTTTGGCCCTGTGACCTACTTTTTGACCCAACATGACCTAATTTCACACTTGTCTGAGATTTTATCCAGACAAACATTGTGAATGAGTTTCAAGAGTTTCTGGCTGAAAATGTGGCCTCTAGACTGCACACAAGGTTTTTCTAAGATTTGTCCCAGTGATCTACTTTTTTATTTGACTTGACCCAATTTCATACTTGTCCAAGATTTTATCAAGACAAACATGCTGACCAAGTTTTAGGCACATAAGGATTTTCTAAGATTTGGCCCTGTGACCTACTTTTCGACTCTACATGACCAAATTTCGACCCTGTCCAAGATTTCACCCAGAAATAAAAAATTCCTGACAAAGTTTCATGAGTATCAGGCTAAAAATGTGGCCTCTAGACTGCACACAAGGTTTTCCTAAGATTTGGCCCAGTGACCTACTTTTTAACCCGACATGACCCAATGTGAACCTTGTCCGAGATTTCATCCAGACAAACATTCTGACCAAGTTTCATAAGTATCAGGCTGAAACTGTGGCCTCTAGAGTGCACACAAGGCTTTTGATAAGATTTGGCCCAGTGACCTACCTTTTTATCGGACATGACCCAATTTCCAAACATGTCAAAGATTTTACCAAGACAAACATCATGACTGAGTTTCATGAGTTTCTGGCTAAAAAAGTGGCCTTTAGAGTGCATACAAAATTTTTCTAAGATTTGTCCCTGTGACCTACTTTCTGACCCGACATGACCCAGTTTCGAACTTGTCCAAGACATCATCAAGACAAGTATTCAGACCAAGTTTCATAAGTATTAGACTAAAAATGTGGCCTCTAGGGTGCACACAACGTTTTTCTGAAATCTGATCTTGTGACCTACTTTTTGACCCAGCATGACCCAATTTCAAACTTGTCCAAGACTTCATCAAGACGAACATTCTGACCAAGTTTCATGATTATTGGACTAAAAATGCAGCCTCTTGAGTGCACACAAGGTTCTGCTAAATTTTGATCTGGTGACCTACTTTTTGACTTGACATGACACAATTTTAGACTTGTCCAATATCATATATTATCAAGACAAACATTCTGATCAAGTTTCATTAGTGTTTGACTGAAAATGTGGCCTCTAGAGTGCACACAAGGTAACTGTTGATGCCTGGATGACGGACAACGCACACCGCATGACGGACAAAGCACGATCACAAAAGCTCAGCTTCAGCACTTCGTGCTCAGGAAAGCTAAAAAGGATAAAATGTTGTTTACCAGCATTTTCCCTTTTTCTACAATATTCTTTTTCTAAATTTTCAATTCTCAGGGTCATTGAAACACAGGTTTACCTTTAGATCCTGGACTTGAGCAATTGCTATTTTTGGTTCAGAAAGGTCAGCAGAGTTCATATTTTCAATCACTGCCTCATTGGTTGTCAGCCAATCAGCAAAGCGAAATTCCTCCTCTGCGAAATGCTGCCATTTGAGGAGAATATTCTGTAGGAGGAGCCACTGTTCTTCTGTCCAGTGACAGATGGCTGTCCATCTTTTACCCAGAAATTGCAATTGGTTTTCCATCTCTTGACAAGCTGTAATATTAAAAGTGTTGTCTTGTCTACTCTTTCCCAAAAAGCAATTTTTAGACTCTCCAAAATTCAAAACATCTGCAGATGACAAATTTACAGCTGGTACGAATTAAGTTTTCTCATAGGCTAGAAAACATAGTGGGGAAACGAGGACATTCTGGTTACCAGCATTTTCTCCTTCTCCCACAATGTTTTCAAAGCTTTCTCCCTCAAGGTCTTTAAAACTCCAGATTGTTTGGTAAAGGCTAACTCTTTACAGATGACAACAGTTTGGGTTTGTCAAATCTGGAAGCATTTATAGGTGACAAATCGAATGTTATCAAAATGAAGTAATTTGTCTTTCAAAGGATTGAAAATGTTCTGGGATGAGGAGAAAATGCTGGTTCCCAGCATCTTCTCCTTTTAGTATGCTATCTGTTTTCTAACCCTTTTTCCTGTAGGGTTGTTAAAACTTGGGATTGTTCAGCAAGGGTTGAAAATTTCTTGCATTTGTGCAAGCTATAACAGGTACAGGAAAAACTATTTCTATTTGTTTTCTGAAAAAAAACTTAATATTTTTCAAAATTTAACCCTTTCCCAAACAACAAATTTTAGACAATACCAAATTCATAACATCTGTGAACGACAAATTCAAAATTGGTACAAATGAGCTTAAGATCTCTGATAAGGTAGAAAAAAATATGGGAAAAGGAGAAAATGCTGGTTACCAGTGTTTTCTCAATTTCCCATAATTTTTTCAAAAACCTTCTTTCCCAGGGTCATGAAAAGCGGCGATTGTTTGGTAAAGGGTTAACATAACTATGGTATGTAGTCTGAAATGATAAGCTTTTGGTATCTGTATCTCTTTGTAGTTTGAAATAGTAAGCTTATCTGAAAATGCATTAAATAATTAATGCATAACATTATACACAATTTAGAAAATAATGACACAGTTTTTTGCTTTGCTCTGCTTATCAACTGACAAAGCAATAATCTGTTGATTAAGCCTTTCCGAAACAATCCCTGAGGTAGCAGGCTTTTGAAAACATTGTGGTAAAAGAAGAAAATGCTGGTAAATAACTCCCCCACCTGTTTCTGTATTGCTATCATCCACAACAACCACCATATTTTGCAGACTGTCCACTTTCTTCTGCTGAGCATCCAGCTCCTCTTGCAAGAGTTTGTGATCCTCCACCTGCTTTCTGATCTCACCCAGGTCTGAGCCCAACTTCCTCTCTCTAGCAATGCGAGCCTCCATCTTAGTCAGCCAATCAGCAAGTTCATCTAGTTGTTGTTGTTGAAGAGACATCAAAGCTTGTTGTAAACTGTGAGAAAGAAATCATTAATCATGAGATTGCTCCAACCCTTCTCATCCTAAATACATGGAATCAACATTTTCAGTCAGTACATAGATTCAGATTTGCAATTTCAAAGCCAGTTTTGCAATATCTTGTAAGAAAGTAGACTAAATAGATCAAGCTCAGACTGCACATTCTGTGCAACCTGATGTTGATCTACAATGTCAGCTCAAGTAATTAAATTTTGGTTCAGCACTTCCAGGGTTAAAATATTATTTATTATTTCTGATAACCAACAGAACTGCAACTGTCTCCAAAGATAAATTAACCCTTTACCACACAATTCCCAGTTTTAATGACCCCAAGGGAAAGGACTTTTGAAAACACTGTGGAACAAGCAGAAAATGCTGCTAACCAACACTTTCTCCTTTTCCCACAATGTTTTCTACCCTTCCAAAGGAAAAATTCCTAATTTGTGTAGCATTTAGTTTGTCGTCAGCAAATACTTTCAATTTGGACAAGTCTAAAATTTTGTCGTTTGGTAAAGAGTTAATACCCCCCCACTGATTGACTTGATACAGAGGAAAGCAGCTCAAACCTAATGAACACTATGCTCAGTTCATGGGGTGGTAATTCTTAAATGCTACGAGACAGGCATAAGAAAATTATGGCTGACAGATATACAGTCACTTTTAAAAAAGACTTAAATGTACAGAGTTGCAGTACAATGACAGCATACTGGTAACAGAAGGAAGAGTTCCAATTACAAAATATCAAGACGAATGTACTAAGACAGACACACAAAAAAACAGGCAGACAGACTTTTCCCACAATGTTTTCATCAATCTTAATGACAGATACTGTCGTTTGTATGTCGTTTTATTTGTTGTCTGCAAACACTTTCAATTTGGACTGGTCTAAAATTTTGTTCTGGGGTAAAGTGTTAACCCTTTACCTCACAATCCCAAGTTTTAACAACCTTGAAATAGAAGGCTTTTGAAAATGTGGGAAAAGGAAATAATGCTGGTGACCAGCATTTTCTCCTTTTCCCACAATGTTTTATACCCTATTAAAGACAGAATTATCATCCCCTGATTAACATTTATTTTGTCAACTAATAATGCTTTCAATTTGGTTGAGTCCGAAATTTTGTTTTTTGGTAAAGAGTTAACCCTTTCCCAAATGACGAATTTAGGACTGGTCCAAATTGAAAGAGTTTGCAGACGACAATTTTAAATTTGATGAAAATGGCAAGAAGTTCTCAAAAAGGCTAGAAAACACTGTGGGAAAAGGAGAAATTGCTCGTTACGAGCAATTTCTCCTTTTCCCACAGTGTTTTCAAAAGACTTGTACTGCAGACATGAGAAAACCAGGGCTTGTTTGGTAAAGAGTTAAGCAATACCAAATATGGTAGCCGAGGGACTAATACTATTGATGGATTCCTAACATTTGGCTTACTATCACAAAACATTATTATTTACTGGCATTATCTAAATGTCATTATCCATTTCCTTCTATTTAAATTATTATATCTTTTTTGACATATTCAGACCTACATTGTTGTAAAAATGAAGGAAAATTCGGTAATGATTCATTAAAAAAAAATACATATCCGTTTGCCATATTGTTTTTTAGCTTTTACATATACATCTACTCTATTACAACCTGTAAGGTATCAAATAAACCAGACAACAAATTTAAGTTGGAAAAAAACAAAAACTGCAGTTTTTCAGTAAATAGAAAGCACAAAAGTTGACAGTGTGAATCTACATCAGATGGCACATTTTTTGCAATCTTATCTTGACCTAACTTCAAAAACAACTAAGGTGGTGAAAGGCACTCAAAGAGTAAAAGATCTATGGTTATGTCTTAATTCTTCACCAAACGATAAATTATCATACTCATCCAAACTGAATGCGTTAGCAGACACCAAAGTAATTATGACTCCAATGATGGGATTTTTCCCTTTAAGGACAGAAAACATTCTGGGAAAAAGCAGAAAATAATGGTTACCAGCAATTTTTCCCCTTCACATAATGTGTTCAAAAGCCTTCTTCATCAGAGTAATTAAAACTTGGATTGTTTGGTAAAGGGTTAAGAGGTGGCTTTCTATATTCAAGGCCAAAGATTTTTGTTTTTGCCAATCACAGCTCTTTTGGAATGTACTGTCAGAAGTAGATTGATACAACTCAAGTAAATACAGACTCTGATGCTATTTTGCCAATCACTCTAAAATCTGTTCTCATTCTAAATTGAAATGCACGCCATTTGATTGGCTGCGACATCCTGACCTTGCCAATCAAAAAGCTGGTCTCGGAATTTAAAACAAAACATGACATTAAGATTCCTCATGAATGGTCCCTTGCAAAAAACGGTTATTTTCCCACATGGGTAAGTTTCTGATTTGGGTATATACACCGAGTTATCCATACAAGTACCGAATAAAGAAAATTAACCTTTTTCATGAGGAAACAAAGCTGAAATTTACTATTTTATGGTTGTTTGACTTGAAAATGTATTAAAGTGTTAGCAGAGTAGACTGAAGATCAGACTGCATGTTCTGTATTATGCAGTCTAATCTTAATCAACACCACCTACAAAAGCAAACAAAGCCAGGCTCACTCCTTTGACTCTTTACCTGCAACATAATTTTGAAATTGTATATAGTGGAAGATTAATTCTGCAGATGACAAATTCAAAGTGATTAACCCTTTACCACACAATCCCAAGTTTTAATGACCCTGGAGGAGCCTTTTAAAAACATTGTTAGAAAAGGAGAAAATGCTGGTTACCAGCATTTTCTCCTTTTCCCACAATGTTTTCTATTCTATCAAAGTCAAATTCCGTCATTAGAGCCAAATTCCAATTGTCATCTGCAAATGCTTTCAATTTGGACAAGTCTAAATTTTTCTTATGTGGTAAAGAGTTAAACAAATAAGACCTGTCTTTGAAGGATACAAAACATAGTGGGGAAAAAGAGAAACTGCTGGTAATCAGCATTTTCTCCTTTCCCCACAATTTTTTTAAAAGCTTTCCTCTTAAAGGTTACTGAAGGTTGGGATTAACTGGTACAGGGTTAATTACTGTTTATTGTCTGATTAAGCAAAGAATGAGAAACAACAACACCATGGTGGTGTGAGGATAAATAAACACAAATTTTACTTCAAACATCACAGACCTACCAATTAGCACTGGCTGTGAACATTATAATGTCTTGTTCTGTTTCTCTGGGGTAAATCACTCTTATAGTTTTAAGGACCTTAGGAAAAAGGCTTTTGAAAACAAGAGGGCCATGATGGCCTTGTATCACTCCACTGGACCCCTGGGGCAGGGCTAATTTTGACCTCGTGGCTATAGTATGTACAGTTCTTGTAAAGGTTTATTAGATAAAGCTACATGCCAAATTTAGTAGCCCTAGGCCATATGATTTAGGACTAGAAGACTTAAAGTTTCCACCATAGAAGCCTATGTAAAACTTTTGGATAAGAAAATTTTTAAAGATTTTCAATATTTTTCAGTTTTGTTGCCATGGCAACCACAGTTTATTGGAATCAAATTCTTTGAAGGGTTTCTGAAGAGGGCCCTGGGAGGATAATTTCTCTGAAGTTTCATTAAAACCTGATGGGCAGTTTCAGAGAAGACGATGTTTGAAATAAAAGTTAACACATGCATGCAGGCACGGACACATGATGGACACAGGGCAATGGCCTTCCGCCAGTGGAGCTAACTAGTAACCAGCATTTTCTCCTTTTCTCAAAATTTTTCTATTCTCTCATATCAAATTACATAATTTGAGTTACATTTAATTCATGTCATCTGCAAAAGCTTCCAACTGGGAAAGTGTCAATTTTTGTTGTCTGATAAAGACTTAAATTGCAATACTGATGGTACCCTTTTTACTGGCTATGTTTCAACATCAATTATGTTGTACCATAATAGCTGAGAGACACAACCACATCAAATAAATTTTTAAACAAAATTCTACTGAAAGCAGGAAATTTCTCATTATGAGAAATTGCCTATCTTCTGCTTTTTAATGTATGTCTCTTTTTAACCCCCCCACCCCCAGGCATTTTCAGAGAGGGAGGCCACTAATAGAGGTACAATGATGTAGAATTCTCAAACATTGCCATCGGTTACCAGCATTTTCTCCTTTTCCCATAGTGTTTTCAAATGTCTTCCCCATCAGGGTCGTTAAAACTCAGGATTATAAAGGGTTAACCCTGTATGTACTAGACTTGGGCAACAAAATTTCAGTCTAGTTCAAATCGAAAATATTTGCAGATAATTGGACTCAATGAAAGAATGTGTCTATGACTGATAGTGAAGAAAATCTTGCAGTATAAGAAAGAAAATGCTAGTTACCAGCTCTTTTCCCCTTTTCTTGCAATGCTTTCAACAGCCTTCTTCAGCTGATAACCAGCCTTTTCTCCTTTTTCCACAATGTTTTCTGTCTTTCCAAACACAAATTTCAATTCCTGAGTCAAATTTAATTCATCATCTGCAAATGCTCTCAATTTGGGAAGGTCTACCAATTTTTTGTTTGGTAAAGAGTTCTGATGATTTCATGACTGAAAACATGACAGGAGAAACACAGTGTGCAGACTGAGATCACACTGCATGTATGTATGTGTGTAGAATGATCTTGATCTAAAATCTCATAAATTATATTCATGGTTTCAACTAAAAGACCACTACAATTCAAGATCCTACTGGCCAGGAACTCAACTCTGCACTTTCTGTTCATCTTTCACACATTTTATAACAGAAAACATTATCTGGAACATGTCATAGCAAATAAAGAAATCTCCAATCCTGAGCAATTACTCTAATTTCATCAAGGTATTCTTGAATACCTTTTATGCAACTACATGCAATATTTTTACATATTCCTATATACTTACATTGTCATGAATTTGGATAAATCCAAGAACTGCCCATGAAGAAGAGGGAGTTAATTACTGTTTATCTCCCAGCTAATTTGAGATTTGAGAGGAGAGTTCAGTGTGCCAGTATATAAAATTGTAGACAGTTAACCCCTTAAGCTACTAAACGAGACTCTCCTACCTTTTGCGGACAGAGCAGATCAAGATCAGACTGCACAAAATGTGCAGTCTGATCTTGATCTACACTGTCCAATAATGAGATATTTTTCTAAGAAAAAAAAAAATCAGTTTGAAATAGCAACATTTTTGGGTTTTATTATCAAACTGAAAGTTTTATTTCACTTATTTAGCAGGAGGGTTAATACAGGGTTTACGATATACATGTTTATCCAGGAATTACAGTTTTAACTTTGGTAAACACTTCCAAATGTTGCAATAGATGAGAAAATGTAATGTACTGAGAAAGTATTTAACTCTTTACCAAACAATCCCATGTTTTTATATCCTGAGGAAAAGGCCTTTTGAAAACATTTTGGGAAAAGGAGAAATTGCTGGTAACCAGTATTGTCTTCTTTTGAAGATAAATCTCATCGTTTGGGCAAGAATTGATTTGTTTGCAAATCCTTTGAATCTGGACCAGTCTTCAATTTTGTTGTTTAGTAAATTGTTAAGGTGTTTTTTGGGGAGCTTGTTTCAAACACAAACTTTCAGAAAAACTTCTTTCAGGATTGGATGGAAAAAAGGCACCTCTGAAAGGTGGAAGAATTTCACATTAACCCTTTACCACACAAACCAGAGTTTTAACTACCCTGGAAACATAATGGGAGAAGGAGAAAATGCTTGTAACAAGCTTTTTTTTTTCTTTTTCCCCACAATGTTTTCTACCCTTTTAGAGTTAGGTTTCATCAACTTGGGTGCATTTAATTTGTCGTCTGCAACAGCTTTGAATTCAGACAACTGTCAAATTTTGTCATTTTGTAAAAGAGCTAATTTGGCACTTTGTGAACTGGTTTTAAAAGCAGAGCTACAATACATCAAGAAAAGAAAGCTGATAAACTTTCATGGAGACTTCACAAGGGTTAACTCTTTACCACAAAATCCCGAGTTTTAACAACCCTGAGAAAGAAGCCTTTTGGAAACATTGTGGGAAAAGAAGAAAATGCTGGTGACCAGCATTTTCTCCTTTTCCCACAATGTTTTAGTTTTTCATCCACATTTATTTTGTCGTCTGCAAACGCTTTCAATTTGGACCAATCTACAATGTTGTTGTGTGGCAAAGGGTTAATCCAGTTTCAAACAGTAATGGAAATAAGCTTTCAGATTAGCCTTTGCAAAGAGTTGTTAATGGCACACTGTATTTTAAACAAATATCCTGTGAACATAATTATTTATAACAGGCAGTCATGTGTATGAATAAAAGTCTGATTCTGGACCCGTTCCAATGCACTTTGAACCCTTTACCAGACGACAAAACGTTGGACTCGTCCAAATTGAAATAATTTGCAGACAACAAATGTGACTCAAACATTGAAATTTGTTCTGGGATGGGTAGAAAACATTGTGGAAAAGGGAGAAAATGCTGGTTACCAGCATTTTCTCCTTTTCCCACAATATTTTCAAAAGGCTTCTTTTTCAGGGTCATGAAAACCTGGGATTGTTTGGTAAAGGGTTACAGCAAAATCATAATTATCATAGATTATGAATTCATAACCCCTTTTTCAACAGTAAACAAAGACATAAAATAGACATTGTTTACAAGAGCAAGCCAAACATCCAGTTTTCAGTGTTCTGTTAACACTTTACTACACAGTCCAAACTTTGAAAAACCCTGCGGAAGAAAAGCTTTTTAAAACATTGAGGGAAAAGGAAGAAAATGTGGGTACCAAGCGTTTTCTCCATTTCCCACAGTGTTTTCTTTCTTTTCAAAGACAAATCCTATCATTAGAGGGACACTGGATAAATCACCTGCAATTATGCTTTCAATATGGAAAACTCCAAAATTTTGTTTTTTGGCAAACAATTAATCAAATTTTAGACACTAAACTGCTATTACTTTTGCAGATATTGTAGGTCAAGACCAGGCTGCAAGGAATAAGCTGACTGATCTTGACATGAATATCCACTGTCCTCTATCCTTTTTGTAGAAAACATGCCCATTCTGATTCATAATCATTTTTGTTTCATTTAGCCCACATAGCCCATTACCACACAACAAAATTTTAGGCCCATCCAAATTGAAAGCATTTGCAGGCAACAATTTCAATGTGGCTTAAATGATATAATTTTTCTCTAATAGAATAGAAAGCATTGTGGGAAAAGGAGAAAATGTAGCTTTTTCTCCTTTTCCCACAATGTTTTCAAAAGGTTTCTTCCACAGGGTCGTTAAAAGTCTGAATTGTGTGGTAAAGGGATATTAGTGAATCAAAAGAGTTTTGCACAGTATTTCAGTTATGTGAACTGTGCAGCCAGTGCATTTACATCCTTAGCTTTTTACTGCACAATCTCCAGTTTTAATGTTGAAGGAAGAAGCCATTGTAAAACATTGTGGGCAAGGTGGCAAATGTTGGTAATCAACATTTTCTACATTTCCAAAAATATTTTATGAGCTTTCACTGACACATCCTATTATTTGTGCCATATTTACTATACCACTTGCAAATATTTTCAATTATGACCAGTCTTTAATTTTGTTGTGTGGTAAAGGGTTAACCCTTCACAAAACAATTCAATGTTAAACCCTCTACCACACAATCTCAAGTTTTAACAATCTTCATGGAGAAGAGAACTACTGAAAACATCATTGGAAATGGAGAAAATGTTATCCCTTTCAAACCATGTTTCTACCCTTCCAAAGACAATCTCCACAATTTGAGCCACAATTCATCTTGTCGCTTGCAAATGCTTTGGCTTTGGACAAGTCTTAAAATTTTGTCATAACCCAGTTTAAATGAATCTCAGAAACTAGACTTTTGTGGAAAAAAAAAATGATAATAGCCAGCATTTTCTCCTCCTCCCACTCTGTTTTCCAAACTTTCAGAACCAAATCCAATCATTTGAGCCAATCTTAATTTGTCGTCTGCAGATTGCTCTGAGTTTGGACCAGTCCAAAGTATTTTCATGTGGTAAAGAGTTAACTTTTTACCAAATGAGAAAATTTTAGACTTGTCCAAATTAAAACCATTTGCATACGACAAAATAAATCTGACTCAAACATTGAATTTTAGTTAAAGAAGAGCAGAAAACATTGTAGGAAATGGAGAAAATGCTGGTAACTAGCATTTTCTCCTTTTCCCACAATGTTTTGAAAAGATTCTTTCCTTAGGGTCATGAAAAGTTGGGACTGTGTGGTAAAGGGTTAAACTACCCCAGATAGAGAAGGATCTGATAACCATAATTTTCCTCTTTTCTCAAAATCTGTTCAACCTTTTCATGGCCCCATTTCATAATTTGAGCCTCCTTCAATATGTAGTCTGCATTTTTGTTCCAATTTGGACAATCAAAATTTTTGTTGTCTGGTAGAGTTTACCCTTGACAAGACTGAAATAAATTCTGATTTGTCGGACTTGAAAGCACTTGCCAAGACAAAGTAAATATGGCTGATATTATGGGATTTGTGTTTGATTGAGTGAAAAACAATGTGGGAAAATGAGAAAATGCTGGTTAATATCATTTCTCCTATTCCCACAATGTTTTCAGAAGCTTTCTTCTTCAAGGGAATACTTGATAAAAAGGTGCACAAATTCATGTACATGTATATTATTGTGGAACCAAAGACCTTTCAATACTTTGGATGCATAAAACAACAGCTTTAGGTCCATTCATTTTGAAAACATCACAGATTCAGACCAAACTGCACAGGTCATGCTTTCTGCTCATGAAAATATTGTGGGGAAAAGGATTATGGTAACAAGCATTTTCTCCTCTTCTTTTAATGTTTTTTACCCTTTCATGAACCTATTTCATCATTTGAGACACATTTTGATTTGTAGTCTCTCAATTCAGACAGGTTTTAAATATTACTGTTCGGTGAAAATAATTTTTATTTAAATTATGAGAAAAAGTTTAGGGCAACATCAGGGACAAATCTGTAACAAAAGGATTAATTTCACAAAAGCTGGTATGATAAATAGCTTAATTCTGAAATTGCAATAATTTCAAATAATTTGACACATCTGTCAAACATGAAATGTCAAAGGTTTGAACCAGACACATATCATTTTTTATGCCTTTGCACTTCAAAGGTTATGAAATTATTGCAGAAAAATAAGACACATTTTTAAAAGCTAATGCTCCATTTCCAGAAATGTTTTCTATATCAATTTAAAAGGGAAAAAAAAACTTTCAAATATTTCTCCTCTGTAAAACTTGTTACTGGCATGTCTAGAGAGACTTATAAGGTACTAAAACAAGAGGGCCATGATGGCCCTGGATCGCTCACCTGAGTCAATAGGCGAAATTTCACTCCAGGGTTATAATTGAAAGTACTACATGCCAAATAAATATGATGTTAGGCCCAATTTCAAACTCATCCAATATTTTATCAAGACAAATTAACATTCTGACCAATTTTCAAGTCAATTGAGCAAGACATGTGGCCTCAAGAGTGACCACAAGGTATTTCTTTAATTTGACCTTGTGACCTCGATTATGACTCAGGTGACCCAATTTTAAACTCATCCTAGATTTTTTCAAGAGATTTTATGAAGAAAAGCATTCTGAACAATCTTCAAGTCAATTGAGCAAAAAATATGGCCTCTAGAGTGCCCACAAGGTATTTCTTTAATTTGACCTAGTGACCTAGTTTATTATCCCAGTTGACCCAAATTCGGACTCATCTGAAATGTTATCAAGACAAACATTCTGACCAATTTTCAAGTCAATTAAGCAAGAAATGTAACCTCTAGAGTGCCCTCAAAGTATTTCTTTAATTTGACCTAGTGACCTAGATTATGACCCCAGGTGATCCAATTTTAAACTCATCCTAGATTTCCTCAAGACAAACATTTTAACCAACTTTCAAATCAATTGAACAATAAATGTGGCCTCTAGAGTGCACACAAGGTATTTCTTTAATTTGACCTAGTGACCAAATTTAAGACCCCAAATGACCCAAATTCGAACTCATGTGAGATTTTATCAAGACAAACATTCTGACCAAATTTCAGGTCATTTGAGCAATAAATGTGGCCTCAAGAGTGCCCACAAGGTATTACTTTAATTTGACCTAGCGACCTAGTTTATGACCCCAGGTGACCCAATTTCGAACTGACTGAACACGTTGTGCTCAGGTAGGCTAACAAACTTAGAACAGGTTCACTACATACCAAATAACAAAGCTCTATGCCTTCCAGGTTTAGAAAAGAAGAATTTTAAAACTTTCCTTCTTTGTTCCTTTGTTCAAACTTGTGACCCCCGGGGCAGGGCCAGTTTTGACCCCAGCGGCATCATTTGAACAAATTTGGTAGAGGTCTACTAGGAGATGCTACATACCAAATATCGAAGCTCTACACCTTCCAGTTTTAGAGAAGAAGAATTTCAAAGTTTTCCTTCTTTGTTCCTACGTTAGAACTTGTGACCCCCGGAGCAGGGCCAGTTTTTAACCTCAGGGGCATCGTATGAACAAACTTGGTAGAGGTCCGCTAGGAGATGCTACATACCAAATATCAAAGCTCTACACCTTCCAGTTTCAGAGAAGAAGAATTTTAAAGTTTTCCTTCTTTGTTCCTATGTTCAAACTTGTGACCCCCCCCCCCCCCCCCCAGCAGGGCCAGTCTTGATCCCAGGGGGATCATATGAACAAATTTGGTAGAGGTCCACTAGGAGATACTAGATGCCAAATATCAAAGCTCTACGTCTTCCAGTTTCAGAGAAGAAGAATTTTAAAGTTTTCCTTCTTTGTTCCTATGTTCGAACTTGTGACCCCCGGGGCGGGGCCAGTTTTGACCCGAGGGGGATCATATGAACAAACTTGGTAGAGGTCCACTAGGAGATGCTAGATGCCAAATATCAAAGCTCCACACCTTCCAGTTTCAGAGAAGAAGAATTTTAAAGTTTTCCTTCTTTGTTCCTATGTTCGAACTTGTGACCCCCGGGGCGGGGCCAGTTTTGACCCGAGGGGCATCATATGAACAAACTTGGTAGAGGTCCACTAGGAGATGCTACATACCAAATATCAAAGCTCTACGCTTTCTAGAATCAGAGAAGAAGATTTTCAAAGATTCTGCTATTTTTTTCCTTTCTGTTGCCATGGCAACCAGAGTTATGGGTGGAATCCAATCTCTTGAACAACTTTGGTAGAGCTTCACCCAAGGAACATCCCTGCCAAGTTTCATCAAGATTGGCCCAGCGGTTTAGGAGGAGAAGATGTTTAAAGGAATTGTGGACAGACGGACAGACAGACAGATGGACGCCGGACAACGACTGATCACAATACCTCACCATAGCACTTCGTGCTCAGGTGAGCTAAAAACTTATTTATTCATCTTGGGAAACCACATGAGAAATCATGATTGGATCGGTTGATTTTTTAATTTTCGGGGAAGTATTTTGTACTGAACAATTTTTACATCTATTTCAGCTCCTGTGACCTGTTAATGTAACAGTCCTGGGTCTGTATTCACCAACAATTCTTAAGAATGTTCTTTGTCTTGTTCTCCAGAATTTTCTACATTTGAAAGTAACACAACTCCTGATTGGCTAAACTAAATGGTTTAGACAATCAAGAGTTGTGTTACTTTCAAATGTAGAAAATCTTGGAGAATAAGACTAAGAATATTCTTAAGAATGGTTGGTGAATACAGACCAAGATCTGTTTGAACAAATTTGTAAGAGGAGTACATCAAATATCGGGATGACAATTACTTGAAATTAGCCTAGTGGTCTAGAGGGAGAGAAAATCATTGTTGACACTACAAAATGCATGCCTCACCAAGAGAAGCCTCTCTTGAGCACATTGTATTCAGCTGAGCAACAAAGAAATGTATTTTAATTCACAGACTACATCAGAAAAATAGTGACAATAAGAGAAATTGCTCAATAGACGAAATAGAGAAAATCATAATATGAGCCATGCTTGGTGAAAAGGGGGCTAAATGCATCTGCAAACAGTACTGACTCAGGTCAGCCTGACAGTCCCAGCAGGCTGACCTGAGACAGCACAGGCTGAACTGGGTCGATACTTTTTGCCTTTGGTAAATTTTCTACATGGCCCAAGGAACATTCTACCTCAGAACTCAGCACGTTTTAGACAAAATAGATTCTATGGGGCCACAATCACATGATGACTTGCTTGGTAATATGCACCAAGGAGATGCATTTAACCCCCTTTTGTCAGAGCACAGCTCTCACACACACACACACACACACACACACACACACACACACACGCACGCACGCACGCACGCACGCATGCAGGGCACTCTGGCAAGAGGATGTTAAATGCATCACAATCATGGATCCATAAAATCTAAAAACCAACTGACTCATGAGGTAGAATGGTCCTTGGACTTGCAGAAAACTTACAAATAGCTAAAGGTTTTGACCCATGTCAGCATCCACAGGCTGACATGGGTCAATACTTTTTGTAGATGCATTAAACCCCACTTTAACAAAACATGACTCATATGTATGTTGTTATAACCACTGGTCACCACAACGAGCAAATGAGATAAGCCAGTCAAACATGACAAAAAAGTGCCCAACCTGGGCACTCAATGCAGAAACACAGACCGATGTCAGGCATCTGCAACCTATATAGAAGCATTTCAGCCCTAGCTGACACACAAACAATCGTTCAACACTTTGCAAGAACCCCATCCAATTTGCACCAACCAAGGTATGGCAATAACACCCATCATAACCCTTAGAGTAAGAATAAACCCATCAGAAATTTTTATCCCAGAAATATGACCCAAATAATCACAATTTCATAGTTGCAAACTGTCTGCAGTGTATCAGCGAAGAGGACAGTGTAGATCAAAGACCAGGCTGCATGTTTTGTGCAGCCTGATCTTGATCTACACTGGCTACAAAGGCAACTATAGTAGTGAAAGGCACCTTAAGGGTAATTAATAATGTGTCCTTTTCATCAGGTGTTACTTGTGAGAACTGTCCGAGAACAGCTTGTTGCATGAAACAATGGGATAAATCACATTTTTCCTTTTCCTTTACCTCTGGTGCAAAATCTCTAAAATTGTGCAAAGGCCACCTGTTATAGTTTTCTCTGTTGGGCAGTTTCTGTATCATCTATAGCAGACCACTTCATGGTAAATTTATAACGAAATTTCCAACAATTAAGACAAAAAGTTTCCCTGGAGTTCATTACACATAAATTATATTCCTTCAGAGGCCTATTTAGGATGCAGCAAAAAATGCACCTTAACTCTTTACCCAACTACAAAATCAAAGACCATCAATATTGGAAGTATATGCACATGAATCAGATGTGGTTCAGATCACAGGATTTGTTATTGGAAAGGTTGAAAATATTGTGGGAAAAGGAGAAAATGCTGGTTACAAGCATTTTCTCCTTTTCTCATAATATTTTCAACAGCCATCCTCATCACTCTTCCTGTTACACAAAAACATGGGATCTTATTGTAAATGCCTTGGTACTTGTAAATAAAGCATCCTTACTTGCTCTGTCTCTCTAATGCTTTCAATCTAAGCTCCTCCCATCTGTTATTAAGCAAGCCCATCTGAACCCTGATTTCATTTTCTTCATCAGACTTGACCTTGCCCTCTGCAATAAGGTCATTACCCTCTCGTAAAACATTGCCTATGCTGTCTTGGTGTTTTGTTAGCTCCAGCATAAAATCCTGCAAAAAATTATATAAAATCCTGCAAAAAATGAGACATGTAATTCAGCCATCTAAACATATGCAATTTCGAGCTTGCAGTCCACTATTATTGTATTGGTTGGTTGGTTTGTATTGGAGTTTAACGCCATTTTAACAGCTTAGGTCATATCATGGCTGTCAGCGACGCACCTATGTGTTCCCTGGCTTTCTCACACCAGTACTGACACAACTTTCTTTCCAAAGCCACTGACTACTTTTGTCACATGCATCAGAGGTGCGAGGTGAAAAATTGCCGGAAAGAAAGTTTGCCTCAACCGGGTATCGAACTCGTAACCACCAGGTCACAAGTCTGGCACGGTAGCCAATGAGCTACCCGGGCGGGCCACTGTTATTGTAAACACTGGAAAAGGACCAAATACATCTTTCCTGCTTTTGTTGCCATGGTCCCTATAGTTCTTCATCAATATAAACCTAGATAGTTTGGAGGAATTCTGATGGAAACCATGGCAGGATCATTAAAGGCAGGCTTTGATAAACTTGGTGCAAGACATTCAATGCAGGGAATGCTTAACTCTTGAGCCTTTACTACACAATCCTGAGTTTTATCGATCTTGAGGAAACGGTCTTGAAAACATTATGGGAAAAGGAGAAAATGCTGGTAACCAGCATTTTCTTCCTTTCCCATAATGTTTTCTGCTCTTTCAAAGATGACTCTTATCATTTAGACAACATTTAATTTGTCGTCTGCAAATGCTTTGAAAATGGACCAGGCTAGAACTTTGTCATTTGGTAAACATATAGGCCTTTTTCTTCAAGCTCGTTAAAACTTGGGATTGTTAGGTGAAGGAATAAAATAATTTTAGCTCTAAAATGGATTCAGGCACACACAAACACATCCAAGACACACATATAGACGGAATCAAAGACAGTCACATGACATGGCATGACATAAGGTAGCTATAGAGTGAAAAAGTTATTCCAGCGTACTGCAATGGGAAAAGTCTTATCAAACCTTGTAATCTTTGCTAAGCTGGGCGTTTCAATCCCCAATAATGTATTTCTTGTAAATTCATATTTATGTTTGTTCTTTTTTTACAATATTTAATTTCCAATCATAAATTCACAGTCTGCTTAAAGATAATGTACTTTAGCCTTTTACCAAACAGTCCCGGTTTTCAGGACCCTGGGAAAGAAGACTTTTGAAAACATTGTGGGAAAAGGAGAAAATGCTGGTAAGCAGCATTTTCTCTATTTCCCACAATGTTTTCTATCTTATCAGAGAGCTTAAGCTCATTTGAACTAATTTTGAACTTGTTTTCTGCAGATGTTCTGAATTTGAAAGAGTCCAAAATTTGTTGTTTAGGAAAGGGTTAAAAGCCATTATCTTAAATCAGGTAATAAGTTACCTCCAGCAGAGTGCATTTTGCCCTGTAGTGAATAAACTTTTGAGAATGTTGTTATAACAAGAGAAATTTCTTGAAACAAGTAAGCTCTTCTTTAGCTTGACTTTTCTTTCACGTACATTCATTCAAAGTCAAATTTATGTACTTTTATCACAATTTACAAGAATGTTTAACTCTTTACCACATTATCCCGACTTTTAACGACCCTAGGAGCGAAGCCTTTTGAAAACATTGTGGGAAAAGGAGAAAATGCTGGTACCAGCATTTTCTCCTTTTCCTACAATGTTTTCTACCCTTTCCAAAACAAATTTCAATCCTTGAGTTACATTTAATTTGTCGTCTGCAAAATGCTTTCAATTTGGACTGGTCTAAAATTTTGTCATGTAGTAAAGAGTTAAAGGTCATCTGCAACTAGCTTGTTACAGAAGGTAATGAGTTAACCCTTTACTATACAATCCAATGTTTTAACAACCCTGATGGAGAAAGTTTCTTGAAAAGATTGTGGAAACAGGAAAAAATGTGGGTAAACAGCATTTTCTCCTTTTCCAAAATGTTTTCTATCCTTCTACAGACCAATCTCAGCATTTCAGTCACATATAATTTGTTGTCTGCAGATGTTTTAAAAAAGGACAAGTCTAATTGATTGACTGATTGTATGGTGTTTAACACCCTTTTCAACATTATTTAAGTTATATCGCAGTGGCCAGTGCACCTTTCCATGCTTTCCTAGAGTTTCTTTTACCAGTACTATGCACAATATTCTTTCCAAGCCACTGGCTGCTTTCCCACATAACCATCGTCGAAACAACGGTCAGCAGTGAGAAAGGAATGAATCCTGTCGTAATGACTATCATCAATCCTTGGAAAGAAATTGGCCGAGCCGGGGATCGAACCAGCGACCCCTTGTTCTCAAGTCCTGTACGCTACCAACTGAGTTATGGGGGCTTGGCGACAAGTCTAAAATTTTGTCGTCTTGTAAAGGATTAATCTATAGATGTAGTGAGCAGTTGATATTACAGCCATCCGATCCATGAAGTACATTGATAGATCTATAATACAGCTTTCAGAAGTTTCTATACAACTTTCAGACATTTACAGGCTGTCTTTAGACATACCGAAAACTGCTACAAATAAAAATAGAAAATGATAATAATTTAAAGGAACCAAAAATTGGGTAAAGAATAGTACTTTCTTGTTACAAGCAAACTTCATCTTTTCCAACGATGTTTTTCAAAACTGCAAACAGCAGATGCAAAACATTAATCATAATATTTTGTCATTATGCACTTTCAGAATTTATTTAGAAATTTACGGTTAAAAAAAAGACACTACAAAAATGCGAAGAAAAACAAGTTAAGACCTCATGCTCTCCAAACTGCCTTTTCACATCACTGACTGTATCAGCTACCGGTTGCTGATTCTCTACCACTTCTTCAGCTTCCAATAACCATGTCAGTACATTTTCCAGGCTGTCCTGATACGAAATCAAATCTACGGATGCAGAAGAGCTCATTGTACTGTGTCTACTGGAGGAGGAACTGAGGGAAGCAGGCATCTGAAAGTAAAATATAATAAAAAAAATTATGTAAATGTATAGAGGATAATTTTTTTTTTTTTGGTGAAAGATCGAAATGTATTTCATAGAGTGAATATCATCTGTAATATTTTCACAAGAGGCTCAGCCACAGATGAAAATATTACCATATGATGTTCACAAGATGAAATAAATTTTTATCTTTCTCCAGAGAAAACAAATGTTCTATTTATTTCATGCTTCTACCCCCTTTTTTTCTTGGGGCTTGGGATGTACAGGGGAGCTCTATGTATTTCCGTACCAGTGAGTTTTTCAGTCGGTGAAATTATCAGACAGTAGTCCACCATAATTTCTCAATAAACTGTTGAAAAGCATGAAATAAAACAAAGTCTTTAACTTCACTGATAACTGTGTTCCATCAAAGACTATTCAGTGAGGGGAGATATTGTCTCATTGATCTGGATTTTCAAATCAGGAGGATGAAGAAGGTTTCCAACTTTGAAAAAAACAAACCTTTTTCCTCTAAATTCTTGATAATCCTTCACCAGTTAACAATCCCGAGAAAGATGCCTTTTGAAAACATTGTCGGAAAAGGAGAAAATGCTATTAAACCGCGATTTCTTCTTTACCAACATTGTTCTCTATCCTATCAAGACAATTTCATCATTTGAGCCACATTTAAATTGTCATTTGCAATTGCTTTCAATTTGGACAAGTCTACATTTTTGCTGTTTGGTAAGGAGTTAACTCTTTACCAAATGACAAAATTTTGGACTTGACCAAATTGAAAGTATTTGCAGACGAGAAATCAAATGTAGTGCAAATGATAATTTCTATCTATGAAAGGATAGAAAGCATTGTGGGAAAAGAAGAAATGCTGGTTACCAGCATTTTCTCCTTTTCCCACATTTACGAGAGTCTTCTTCATCAGGGTCGTTAAAACTCGGGATTGTGTGGTAAAGGGTTAATTCACAAAAAGATATATTAAACTGAACAGAACCTTTTAAAGACATGTCTTTTGACATCATTCTGTGCAACCATAATTGCTTATTATTAAGAACTTGTTTCCCACTTGTTTTGCTGAAGTTACCAGGTTAAGAAAATAATAAATATAAGAGTATCTCTGCCTGAGCTAGAAAGTTACAGGTGGAAATATCTCATTTGCCTCTTTACCAGTTCTTAACCCTTTCCCAAACAACAAATTTTAAACTCTTCCAAATTCAAAACATCTGCAGACGACAGATATGAGATTGGTACAAATGAGGTTAAGTTCTAAGATAGGGAAGAAAACATTGTGGTAAAAGGGGAAAATACTGGTTACCAGCATTTTTTTCCTTTTCCCATGATATTTTCAAAAGGCTTCTTCTATAGGGTCGTGAATACAAGGGATTGTCTAGTAAAGGGTTAAGACAAAATGTTAGACTTATTGAATTTGAAATCTTTTGTAGATGACAAATTACTGTAAATGTGGCTCACGCAATGGAATTTGGCTGTAAATGGGTAGAATGCATTGAGGGAAAAGGAGAAAAATGCAGGTTACCAGCATTTTCCCCTTTTCCCACTATTTTTTCTGAAGCCTTCCTTCTCAGAGCTGTAAATATTCAGGATTGTTTGGAAACTCGTTGACCCTGTACCACATGACAGAATTCTAGACTTGTTCAAACCCAAAGCATTTACAAAGGAGATATCAAATGTGGTTCATACTGTGGAATTAAGTGTCTGTGATAGGGAAGATAGGACTGTGGGAAAAAAAGAAAATGCTGGTCACCAGCAGTTTTTTTCCTTTTCTCACAATGCTTTTAAAAGTCTTCCTTTTCGGAGTTGTGAACACACAGTACGTATTGCCTGGTAACTGGTTAATAACCATCCTCCTGTATTTACAGATTTTGTGAACAAGGGAAACTGGTTTGAAACATGAATATCTCCTCTGGCAATGGCACTATTTCAAAAATGTTAATTCTTGTCGGAAATTCCATTAATATCCTGGAGAAATTTGATCGAATTTAATTTACTGAAGAAAATTTCTGAGTAATAAGAGTCAAAAATCTATAACTTCAACATCAAAGAGTAGCAATCTACAAGAACTATAGGAACAACATTATACCATACAGCATCCAATAGATGCATTTAACCCTTTAACACACAACCACTCTGGGAGAGTAGCCTTTTAAAAACATTGTGTGAAAAGGAGAAAATGCTGGTAATCAGCATTTTCTCCTTTTCCCACAATGTTTTCTGCCCTATCAAAGAAAAATTATGCTGTTTGAGCCACAATGAAATTGTCGTCTGCAAATGCTTTCAATATGGACAAGGCTAAAATTTTTCTGTGTGGTTAAAACGAAATGGAAATTTTTGGTCAGGGAAGCAAGACCTAGACTAAACAATTTTATGGGAGCTTTGGCCACACAAGTTTGAAAAGAATTAGCTCTTTATCAAACAACAAAATTTTGAACGAGACCAAATTGAAAGTATTTGCAGACGTCAAACTGAATATAGCTCAAATGATAATTTCTGTCTTTGATAGGGCAGAAAACTGTAGAAAAAGGAGAAAATGCTGTTTACCAGCATTTTCTCCTTATCTCACAATGCTTTCAAAAGCCCTCTCCTTCAGGGTTGTTAAAACTTGGGATTGTGTGGTAAAGAGTTAAGCAGTGGGACTGAAGATCAGACTGTAGGTTCTATGCTTTTTGATCTTGATCTACCTTTCTGCAGAGCAACTAAAGCTGTGATAAGGGCTTCAAGGGTATTGTTTTTTTGCTGCCAGTGAAATAATTCCTACTTTTTTTATTAGGACTGAAGATACTGTTCCATGACCGTGATACTTTTTGTTATAATTCAGCAGCCGGTAGCACACAGTGTTCGGTGTCTATTCTAATATGCCAATCGCAGGATTCACGCTAATTTTTTTTCAGATCCCACATAAATTTAGACCCAGTGTGTGTCACAGTCCCGTGTAAAATATAAACAGTGAAAAATGTCAAAACAAAGAATTTACTCTTGCCTCGCAGAAAATATCACTATTATGAATAAAACAGCATCATTGCCAAAGCTGTTTTGCAACATATCATTTCCATAAAAGTAACCCTTTATCACAAAATCCAGTTTTAAGGTCACCCCCCAAAGGAAGTGAACATTTGAAAACATAGTGGGAACAGAAGAAAATGCTGGTCACAAGAATCTCCCCCCCCCCCCCCCCCCCCGGCAACGTTTTCAACCCCTTCAAAAACAAAAAAAAACCGAATTTTATAATTTTAGCAACATTTAATTAGTTGTCAAAAAACACTTTCAGTCTGGACCTGTCTAAAACTTTGTTGACTGGTAAAGAGTTAAACATAAACTTCTGCAGATCTATCACTTTTGTCTTATAGCAAACAATTTTTCTGAACACAGTGACTTTTCTGCAGCTTCCAACAATATTCCTGTCATATCACATCAACAGTACATTTTTTCATGTTGTTAGAACTGGGTTTTACCAATATATAATTATAGTCCATTTGAAACTCTCTAGTTTAAAACTCTATGATCATAATAACAATACAGCAAAAAAATTATTATAATGTTTCTTTTTATTAATCCTGTCCTCGTAGACAAGCAATGGCTATCCACTTATTCCAGAGATTACTCTTATATCCTTTACCAAATAATCATGTATTTTAATGACCCTTTTGAAGTAACAGTAGGCTTTAGGCTTTCTAAACAAAACATTGTGTGAAAAAAGGAAAATGCTCATAACCAGCCTTTTTCTCCTTTTAAAAACTTGGTTTTCTACATTTCAAAGGCAGCTACCCATCGTTTGAGCCATTATTTATTTGTTGTCTGCAAATACTTTTAAATCCCAAATAGCAGCCAAAGGTAAACCATACATTTGCTTAACCCTTTCCCAAACAAGCCCTGGTTTTCACGTGTCTGCAGTACAAGTCTTTTGAAAACACTGTGGGAAAAGGAGAAATTGCTCGTAACAAGCAATTTCTCCTTTTCCCACAGTGTTTTCTACCCTTTTTGAGAACTTTATGCCATTTTCATCAAATTTAAAATTGTTGTCTGCAAACTCTTTCAATTTGGACCAGTCCAAAATTTGTTGTTTGGGAAAGGGTTAAATGCATTTGAATTTAAATCATACCATGTAAAAATATGGAAATTATCGTGAAGGTAACAGCCACTGTTATTGTATGGTCAGTCCTAGTATTAATCACTGGAAGATAATCAATTTTTTAAAAAAGGTCAGAAGTTGCTAGGTCACCCTATCTTTTGTTTACTTTTTACTCGGTTTTAAAATTCACTTTTCTGCTAGTGACTAACACTAGGACTGACAGCACAATAACAGATTGTCATCTTCACAATTATTTCCATACTTTTGAAAGGTACGATTTAAATTCAAATGCATTTTATAGCATGCATTGTTTATTTTTGGCCACTACTGGGGCTTTAATATGACTGAATTTTAAAATTTTTATTCTGGTTGAGAGTTAAACCTTTACAAAAAAAAAAACAAGAGGGCCATTGGCCCTAGAGCGCTCACCGGAATAAAGTCATCTACAGTTGATAAAGCTGAAGAGATCCTGGTGTTAATGATGTAAAACACATGAGTGTAAGTGACCTACATTTTGAACTAATGTGACTAAATTCCAAACTTGTCCAAGATATCATTAAAAGAAACATTCTGACCAAGTTTTGTGAGTATCAGACTGAAAATGTGACCTCTACCATGCACACAAGGGTTTTCTAAGATTTGGTCCAGTGCCCTTCTTTTTGACCAGATGTGACCCCAGGGTTTTCCTTGACGCACGATTTTGTGCGTTTTGACGCATTTTTAGGGAAAATGACCCGTATTTTTTTCAATAGTGCGTCACTGTGGACGCACAAATTCAATAAAGGTTACTCATGATCGTCTTTGCTACCGACAAAGTTACATCGCGAGTACATAAGAAAGTTTAAGTACGAGAAGAAAATGGGACGAAACTCTAGACTGTGTATCGATTTTACGAGAATACGGTCAGTCTTTAAACTCGTCTAAACAAAACCAGTCGATCTCTAATGAAAACAATATGGCTCAGTCAAAATTAGCATCATTCCTGCTGCCTGCAAGGAAAAGAGACCTTGAACAACGATCGGGTGATGATGGCCTGCTTCAAGTAATGAGAAAAATATTTGAAGGCCCCGAGGGTCTAGTGAAAATTGGCAAAAGACCTAGATCTATGCTTAATTGTTCGTCGAAAATGGCGGCATGAATGCGACCCGCGTATCAAAATTCTTAGGAATCGGCCGTTTAATTGGTGAAAATAGTTTGTTGTCGGATGGATACTCCCTATTTAAAAAAAGAAAAACACAAAATTGAGGTTATCAAATCCGACCGACAACAAGCTATTTGTATCAATTAAACGGTTGATTCCTGTGACAAAACAAAACACAATAACCCTTTTACCACAGAGAGTGGCTGCACAAACTTGCGCAATTAACAGTCTAACGTGCGTCCCCAAAACAATGTGGTCACATTGATGCCCTTCAAAGATTGAAATTACGTAAATAAATGACAGCTTGTCTGCAGTTGGAGCATTTTTTGCCTGTTAAGACCAGGCTTTTGATAAAGCATACACAAGATACTCTATGAAAAAGATGTTATCTAGACTGTAAGCCCCTCTATACAGAGAATCCCTACTGTTACAATGTATCTTACATCATTCAGTAATTCATAAATAGGTTATATTAAAGCCTTGGATTGAAAAAGTAGGTCACTGGGCCAAATCTTAGGAAAACCATGGGTGCTCCATAGAGGCCACATTTTCAGCCTTATACTGATAAAAATAGGTCAGAATGTTTATCTTGTTAATATATCAGACAAGTTTGAAAGTGGGTCATATCGGGGCAACAAGTAGGTCACATGGACAAATCTTAGATAAATATTGTGTGCACCGTAGAGGCCACATTTTCAGCCTGATTCTCATGAAACTTGATCAGAAAGTTTGCCTGGATGAAATCTCGGACAAGTTTCAAAGTGGGTCACACAGGGTTTTCCCTTAGCAACAAAAATAGGGCGTCATTGTGACCCCTTAGTCATAAATAATGGGCGTCATTCTGGACTTTGAGGGGGTCACAAAAAATGTTATTAGGTTAAACATAAATAGCTTGTTGTCGGCCTGTTAAGACCAGGCTTTTGATAAAGCATACACAAGATACTCTATGAAAAAGATGTTATCTAGACTGTAAGCCCCTCTATACAGAGAATCCCTACTGTTACAATGTATCTTACATCATTCAGTAATTCATAAATAGGTTATATTAAAGCCTTGGGATGAATAAGAAACACAAAAACACACATTGTTTCATACATAGTAGTCTTTAATGTTTAACCTAATAACATTTTTTGTGATCCCCTCAAAGTCGGACACATGGATGTCGGACACAGCACAATCAGTAAAGCTCACCGTGAGCACCTCATGCTCAGGTGAGCTAAAAACAACTCTAAGGAACAAAGCTTTTGACATCATACAGGCAATGGGAGAAAATGCAGAGAAATCGAAAATAAAGTTGTCAGATAAAGATTCCAGGACCACAAAAACACCAAGTCTTATCTCTTACTTGAAAATTCCATGCCTACTAAAATACCCACACCAAACTGTCCCATTATTATAATGTCTTTACAGTTTACCAGATAATTAACAAGTTTTAACTCTTTACCAATTGACAAAATTTTAGACTTGTCCAAATTGAAAGCATGTTCAGATGACAATTTAAATGTGGCTCTATTGATGCTGTTTTTCTTTCAAAAAGTAGAAAACATTGTATGATAAGGACCAGCATTTTCTCCTTTTCCCAAAATGTTTTTGAAAGCCTTCCTTCTCAAGGTTGTTAAAACTCAAGCCTGTGTGCTAAAGGGTTAATGACCCTGAAGAAGAAAATGTAGTAGGAAAAGGAGACAATGCTGGCTGGTAACCAGCATTTTGTTCTCAACAATGCTTTCTGTCCCATCAAAAATACACTCCATCATTTGAACCCAAGATTCTATTTTTCACCTGGACATTTCTCAATTTGGAAGTCTAAAAATTTGTTTGTGATAAAGAGTTAATTCATGGATTGACCTACTGGTAAATAAAGCATATGCTAAATGCTGTGATGTAAGATCCATTTGTATGCTTGTTTTGCGTTTTATGCAGAACCAACATCATTTCAATAATTATGTACACGTTATCACAACCAAGAAGATTATGTTTCTTGAGAAACTAATACATCACCAGACAACTAAAATGTAAGACACATTTGATTATAAAAGCATTTGCAGATGACAATTCAAGCCTTTAACTCATTACCACACAATCCTGACTTTCAACAACCCTGAGGAAGAAGGCTTCAGAAAACATTGTAAGAAAAAGAGAAAATGCTGATTACCAACATTTTCTCCTTTTCCCACAATGTTTTCAACACCATCAATGACAAGTTTTGTAATTTGGATGACCTGTAATTTGTCATCTGAGAATGCTTCCATTTTGGACAAGTCTAAAACTTTTGTTGTTTGGTAAACAGTTAAGAAACATTCCTGTGTTTAAAAGACCCTGAAGAAAAAGTGTTTTGAAAACACTGCGAGAAAATGATACATAGTGGTAACCAGCATTTTCAGACTTCCTCACAATGTATCTTAACTCTTTACCAGAATTAAGTAGACAACAAATAAAACATGACTCAAATAAATGAAAAATGTATTTGGAAGGCATGAAAAGATTGTGGGAAAAGGAGAATGGTAGTTATCTGCATTTTCTGTCTCTCTCCTTTTGCAACAATTTTTTCAAAGGCCTTTTTTTCAAGGTCGCTCAAACTCGGGATTGGGTGATAAGGGGTTAACCGTTCAAAAGAAAAATCCCTTTATTTGAGCCACATTATCCCTTTACCAAACAGTCCCTGGTTTTAACCACCCTGGGAAAGAAGCCTCGTGAAAACATTGAGGGAAAAGGAGAAAATGCTGGTAATCAGCATTTTCTCCTTTTCTCACAATGTTTTCTGCCCTAGCAGAAACAAATTATATCATTTGAGCCAGATTTAACTCTTTACCACACAAAATTTAGGCTGGTCCAAATTGAAAGCATTTGCAGACAACAATTTAAATGTGACTCAAATAATGAAATTTGTCTTAGATGGGGTATAAAACATTGTGGGAAAAGGAGAAATGCTGGTTCCCATTAAAAAAGGGTTAAAAAGTCATCAGCAAATGTCTTCAATATTTGGACTAGTTTACCTTTTTTGTTGTGTGGGAGTCAGTTAGATCTGTTGCCTGTAAATGCTTTCACTTTGGATGAGCATAAAGTTTTGTCATCTGGTAAAGAGTAACATCTTGCTTAGATGATGGGATTTGTTTATGCAAGGCTAGAAAACACTGTGGGTAAGGGAGAAAATGCTGATTACCTTTTCTCACAATGTTTTCCAACACCTTATTTTTCAGGGTCATAAAAACACTGGAGTGAGTTATGGAGATTAGGGGTATTTGCAATCGGTAGATGTAACCATCATTTTGTTGCAGATTCACAGCTCTTAGGTCAAAATATCACAAAAAATAACAGAGCAGATTTAAGATCAGACTGCATATTATAAGCAGGCTTATTATTGACCTACACTGTCTGTAAATGTTGTTCTATACCTATTAACTCTTTACCACGTGACAAAAATATAGACTCTTCCAATTTGAAAGCATTTGCAGACAACAATTCAAATGTGGCTCAAATGATGGAAAATTGTCTTTCTAAGGATAGAAAACATTGTGGAAAAAGGAGAAAATGCTGGTTACCAGCATTTTCTCCTTTACCCACAATGTTTTCAAAAGCTTCCTCTTTCAAGGTCTTTAAAAGTCAGGATTGTGTGGTAAAGGGTTAAGTGAAGAAAACAATACTGGGGTCCTCCATGGCTGAGTCAGTTACCCACAAATTTGTTATAAGGAAATCCTGATTCAATCCCTTCTGGCAGCATTAGTCACTGTTGGTCTCTATAGGTACTGGCATTGCAGAGCTCAGTCAAATACTAGTGAAAGCTAAGAAAGACTTAACCCCTTACCACACAATCCTGACTTTTAACAACCCTGAGAAAGAAAGCTTTTGAAAACATTGAAGGAAAAGGAGAAAATGCTGGTAACCAGCATTTTCTTCTTTCCCAACAACGTTTTCTACCCTTCCCCAAACGAATTTCAATTTTTGAGTGGCATGTATTTTGTCATCCGCAAAAGCTTTTAAATTTGGACTAGTTTAAAATTTTGTTGTATGGTAAAGAGTTAAATAAGTAAACTGTCACTGTGATATGCCTGTAAATCTGTAGCATAAACTCCATTCAAACAAACATCAAACAAAATACAGCTAATCTAGAGAAACAAATGAAAACATTGATGTAATACTCCTGTATCATGGTATGTATGCTGGTTCACTTTCATAGTATCTTATCTCCTTGAGTTCACCCTCATTCTTGACCTTGTTTCTTCATGAAAGTCTGTGCAATGAAACTTATTTTTGACAGTTCAGACATTTTTCAAGGATGAAAAAGAGACAGAACGGTAACATCCTCATAACAGCGAATCAAACAAAGCACAGATGCTGAAGATGACAGTTAGCTACCTTTCATACAGGTTACAATCCCTCATCGAATATATAAAAAGCCTCATGTGGAATTTTAACACAAAAATACATGAAAGAAACTAGGGAAAATTAGCTTGAAATGGCAATATTACTTGTACTGAGTCATATATTCATTTGCCACAGTATTTTGAGCCTCATCACCTTCTCCTGTAAATGTGTCAAGTGAATGTTTGTGATGTGGTGAAAGGTTTGGGTGAAATATTTATGTGCAGGTTTGACAATATTTATCTCTATATTCATTGTAAATACTACTATGACCTTGTTACTTGTTTACAAAATAATAGGTTGAAGCAACTGAGTTATTGTGCGTGCAACTGCTTTAACTTGTCATTTCATGCCCCGCAATACTCCGTCTTTTTACGTGAACTACTTATAGATCGCTGATAAATTTACAATTTTATAGGACATTTACTCCGGATTAATGTGTCCAGATATTTTGCCTCTACAACATGGACATATAGCGACAAGATCAGTTTATAATACAAACATAATCATTTGAGCTTCGTTTAGAACGAGGCAAATATCGGAAAACGGAACACATTTACGGAAACAAAGTAGTGACAAGTCAAAGCGGTTTCACAATACTTATCAATGGCCACATATTCGAAGCCAAGTATATATATATATACATGTTCAAAGCAACAAGGATACTTTCAGATGTGAGAACGTTATTATCAAAATCAGACCTCATAAATGTGCAGTCTGTTTGTGATCTACACTGCTCAATTTACCATGAGACTGCCTAGGATTTATCTCTTTACCTTACAATCCCGAGTTTTAATGACCCTGGGGAATGGGGCCTATTGAAAATATTGTCCCAGTCCAGCATTTTCTTCTTTTCCCACAATGTTTTCTATCCTTTGAAAGATAAAATCTATGTTTTGAGTATCATTAGATATGTCATAAGCAAATGCTTTGAATTTGGACCAGGCTAAAATTTTGTCGTTTGGTAAAGCGTTAAGATATTCAGATATTCGAGTCTCTCCTACATTGTCATCACTGATAATTGTTCTAACAGTGCTTTAAGATGAGAAAGCATCTAGTTACTTTGAGCAACAGATGGTAGACATTAATTATGCCAGATAAATTAATATTTTCAGCATCACAGGTTCAAAAAGGAGTTTTTGCAGACCGCAAGGGTCAAGATCAGACCAAGAGAATGTACAGACCGATCTTGAATGTACATGTAGATATGTGAGCTATGCTCTGGCAAAAGAGGGCTTTATGTATCTCTGTGATTCATAACAGTAACCAAGTCTTGACACAAAAAAAATCCATTTTGTCAAACAACCGACTGAATCATGAAGTACAGTGGTCCTTTGACACACAAAAAATTGATTAAAAGCAAAAGGTTTTGGCGCAGGTCAGCCTGCGCCGACTGCACAGGCTGACCTCGGTCAGTATGTTTTGCAGATTTAATATGTAATAAGCCCCCTTTTCACAGAACATGACTCATATGTATCATTCCCTTGTCCTGTCAAGCCTAAGACTGTTAACTCTTTACCACACAAGAAAAATTTAGACTTATCCAACTGTAAGCATTTGCAGATAACAATTCAAATTTTGCTCTAATAATGGAAGTTGTCTTTGATAGGTAGAAAACATTGTAGGAAAAGGAGAAAATGCTAGTAACTAGCATTTTCTCCTTTTTCGACAATGTTTTCAGGGTCGTTAAAACTCGGAATGGTGTGGGAAAGGTTTCAGGTGAAAAGCTTTCACTGAGTTTTACACAACTGTATTTTCAGGCATCAAAGGAGGTTCAGTTTACATATTTGGTACCTTAAGATTTCACCAAACAGTTCCAGGTTTTAACAACCTGGATGAAGAGAGCTTTTGAAAACTTTGCTGGAAAAGGACAAAATGCTGGAAACTCGATAGGTGAGTCTAAAATCTGTTTTGTTAGGAATAATTTCTAAAGGAGCCCCAGTGGCGATTACGTGATGTTCCAAAATCATCCATAAAATATTTGAGCCATGCTCTGTGAAAAAGAGGCTTAATGTATGGGGGGGGGGGGGGGAATCAACCCAGGTCAGCCTGTGCAGTCCGCACAGGCTGACATGGGCTGAAACTTTTTGATTTTGGTAAATTTTCTGTATGTCAAAGGAGCATTCCACCTCATGATTCTGTAGGTTGTAAAACAAAATGGATTTTATAGATCCATAATTATGTAATGACTTGCTTGGTATCATGGATCACGGAGATGCTTTGAGCCCCCTTTTACCACAGCATGGCTCATTTATTGAAATTCTTGGCTAATTCAAAGAAATCCTCTTGAAGTTTAATTATTACAAACTTATTAGATCTACCTAATGCAGAATTTTTCCCCCATTTTGCAACAGACCGCTTTTAATTGAAAGCATTACTGCAAGAGGGGGTATTTCTTGTAACAAGCTATTTCTCTTTTTGCCACAATGTTTTTGCATGTATTATTCTGTTTCATACTACATTTTCAAAGGATATTTCAAGATAGTTTCAAATTTCATTGTTTCAAGGAATAATGATTCAATTTATCTGTAGAGTACTCAATAGATGACCATTTCCAGTAAGACAAATTCTCAACTTTGCAAAATCAAGGATATTTTTTGCCTGAATATTTAACAGAACAGCCATCACTGTAACTCTAAGATCAGACTGTTCGATTCATGATCAATGCAGCCTGATCTGTGTCATCTGCGAAAGCCACTTATGTTATGCTACATGATCTGGAGGTAATATACTGCAATTTCTTTCAAGCTTAGCCCTTCACACAACAATCACCTGTTTTCTGATGATGACCTTAAGGAAGACAGCATTTGAAATTATCATGCGAAAAGTAGAAAATGCTTGTAACCAGCAACGTTTTCAACTTTCATAGATACCCCTCTTCATTGGATGCCGTTTTTAATATAGGTAAGTCTTTGGTATTAACACAATATTAACTTTTTATCACACGCCAAAAATGTACTTAGTCCAAATTGACAGCATTTGCAGACAAATAATAAATTTTGGTTCAAATTATGGAACTTTTCTTTGACAAGATAGAAAACATTGTGGGAAAAGGAGAAAATGCTTGTTACCAATACTTTCTCCTTTTCCAACAATGTTTTCAAAAAGTTTCTTCTTCAGAGTCGTTAAAACATGGGGTTGTTTGGTAAAGGGTTGGGGCAATTTTACAGTCAGGTAAAGGATTAACCCTTTCCCAAACAAGCCCTGGTTTTCACGTGTCTGCAGTACAAGTCTGTTGAAAACACTGTGGGAAAAGGAGAAATTGCTCATAACGAGCAATTTCTCCTTTTCCCAGTGTTTTCTACCCTTTTTGAGAACTTTCTGCCATTTTCATCAAATTTAAAATTGTCGTCTGCAAACTCCTTCAATTTGGACTAGTCCAAAATTTGTCGTTTGGGAAAGGGTTAATCTCTCTAATAATTGTTCTTTCATCCAACAACATTCTTCCTGTTCTTTGATTTTAGACTATTAACCAGTAAATTGTAGTCAAAAGTCTACTTACAACATACTCTAAGTACAAAAAAATTTAGAAAATTAAAAAATCTAAAAATTTCTGGTAATCCTTTACAAAGAAAGCCTCATAACAGTTCAACACATGACTCATAACACAGAGATTTATTTTGTTTTGATATGGCTTCATGCAACTATTGTATTTCAGTCTTATATAAACAAGTTCCTAGCTTTCATCAGTATTAACTTGATAATAAATGCAGCACAGAATGGGCTAGACTATAACGTACAGATCTTTCAGGATGAGCAAAGTCCTCTTCAGCCAAAATGTTCTATGGTCATATAAAAGGATTCTTTAAAATGCATACTGGTAACGTTTACTACCCATCAAAATCTCAGACTTGTCCGACTTGGAAAGCATTTGCAGATAATAAATGTGATTCAATTAACTCTTTACCACACAGTCCCAACTTTTAATGATCCTGAGAAAGAAGCCTTTTGAAAACATTGTGGGAAAAGGAGAAAATGCTGGTAACCAGCATTTTCTCCTTTTCCCACAATATTTTCTACCCTTCCCAAAACAAATTTCAATTTTTCAGTCACATTTATTTTGTCATCTGCAACTGCTTTCAATTTAGACCAGTCAAAAATTTTGCTGTTTGGTAGAGAGTTAATAGGATTTGGCCTTTAAAGGGGAGAAAAAACACGGTGTGAAAAGGGATTATTTCAGCATTTACTCCTTTTCCCATTACATTCTCAGAAGTCTAAATTTACTCCTTTTCCCATTACATTCTCAGAAGTCTACTTCCTAAGGGTTGTAGAAACACTGCACAGGAAGTTTTTAAACCCTAATGAAAAAAGAGGGTTACAGGTGCTTTAAGTACTTTGATCTCCTTATCCCTAAGCCTAGATTGGCAATTGCTTTCAGTTGCTTTTACAGACAATGAAGCTATAAATAGATCAGACTGCAAAGAATAAGTAGTCTGATTTTGATTTCCAACTATCCTATTCTGGCAATAATTATCTAAAATAATAATGTCCATTTCCTATCATAGCACTCCATGGGTGAATGAATTAAAGCTCCTAAGTTCTGGAAAAAATCTCTAAAAGACTGAGAACAGATACAGAAAATTTAATCCAAGTAAGATAATACATTGCAAGGGCTTAGCGTCCATTACACTTAATATGCACATGTGTATAAAAAAGAGATGTTGAAATAGCTTTTTTGAAACAAGAGGGCCATGATGGCCCTGGATCGCTCACCTGAGTCACTAGACGAAATTCCACTCCAGGGTCATAATGACCCAATTTGAAACTCATCTGAGATATTATTAAGACACACATTCTGACCAATTGTCAGGTCAATTGAGCTGAAAATGTGGCCTCTGGAGTGTCCAAAATGTCTTTCTTCAATTTGAGCTAGTGACCTAGTTTATGACCCTATGTGACCATATTTCAAACTCATCAGAGACATCAAAACAAACTTGTTGACCAAGGTTCAGGTGAATTGGGCAAGAACTGTCACCTCTAGAGTACCCACAAGGTATTTCTGTAATTTGACCTAGTGACCTAGATTATGACCCTATGTGACCCAATTTCAAATCCATTTAAGATATCATCAAGTCAAACATGCTGACAAATTTGCAGGTGAGTTGAGCAAAAACTGTGGCCTCTACAGTGCCCACAATACATTTCTTTAATTTGACCCAGTGACCTAGTTTATGACCCTATAAGACCCAATTTCTAATTGATCTGAGATATCAAGTCAAATATGTAGACCAATTTTCAGGTTAATTTAGCTAGAATTGTGGCCTCTAGAGTGCCCACAAGGTATTTCTTCAATGTGACCCAGTGACATTGTTTATGACCCTATGTGACCCAATTTTGAACTCCTCTGAGATATCATCAAGACAAAAAATGTGGCCTCTAGAGTGCCCACAAGGTATTTCTTTAATTTGACCTAGTGACCTACTTTATGACCGCAGATGACCCAATTTCTTTCTCTTCCAAAATTTAATTAAGGCAAGCATTCTGATAAATTTTCAAGTCAATTGAACAAAAAATGTGGCCTCTAGAATGCCCACAAGGTATTGCTTTAATTTGACCCCAGTCACCAGAGCCATGTTTCTTGACGTATCAAAATTTCGCAAACAGGTTTTGAAAAGGGTTACCCAAGGAACATCTCTGTGAAATTATTTCAAAATCTGACCAGCCGTTTCAGAGAAGAAGAATTTTTAATAATTTCTTCATTTCCGTATAGTGCAAGAAGCCCCCATTCACCAAAGCCATGTTTCTTGACGGATCAAAATTTCGCGAACAGATTTTGAAAAGGGTCACCCAAGGAACATCCCTGTGAAATTATTTTAAAATCTGACCAGCGGTTTCAGAGAAGAAGAATTTTTAACAATTTCTTCATATCCGTATAGTGCAAGTAGGCTCCAGTCACCGGAGCCAATTGTTTCTTGACAGATCAAAATTTCGCGAACAACTTTTGAAAAGAGTCACCCAAGGAACATCTCTGTGAAATTATTTCAAAATCTGACCAGCCATTTCTGAGAAGAAGAATTTTTAAGATTTTCTTCATGGCTGTACAGTGCAAGTAGCCCCCAGTCACCAGAGCCATGTTTCTTGACGGATCAAAATTTCGTAACAATTTTTGCAAAGGGTCACCCAAGGAACATCTCTGTGAAATTAATTCAAAATCTGACCAGCCGTTTCAGAGAAGAAGAATCTTTAAGAATTTCTTCATTTCCGTATAGTGCAAGTAGCCCCCATTCACCAGAGCCGTGTTTCTTGACGGATCAAAATTTAGCAAACAATTTTTGAAAAGGGTCACCGAAAAAATATTTCTGTGAAATTTTTTTAAAATCTGACAGCGGTTTCAGAGAAGAAGAATTTTAAAGAATTTCTTCATATCCGTATAGTGCAAGTAGCCCCCAGTCACCAGAGCCATGTTTTTCGACATATCAAAATTTCACAAACAAATTTTGAAAAGGGTCACCCAAGGAACATTCCTGTGAAATTATTTCAAAATCTGACCAGCGGTTTCAGAGAAGATTTTTAAAGAATTTCTTAGAAAATTCCATTTCGTTGCCATGGCAACCACAGTTTTTGATGGAATCAAATTTTGTGAACAATTTTATAAAAGAGGACCTCCCAAGGAACATTCCTGCCAAGTTTGGTCCAAATTGGCCAAGTGGTTTAGGAGGAGATGATGTTTAAAGAATTGTTGATGACGCACGGCGAACAACGCATGACGCACAGACGCACAACGGACACCGGGTGATCCTAAAAGCTCCCCTTGAGCACATTGTACTCAGGTGAGCTAAAAATAGCAATATTAGTAACAAATTATTTACAAGGAAAATCTTGTCAAAATATGCCAAAAACCACCACTTTGTATCTAAATTCTCAAAATTTTCTGGGGGACCCTCCCCGTACCCCCTGCCAGTGGGAGGGGGGCACCCACTTCCTCCCCCATCCGCACTTTGTGCCCCACTGTGCATATAAATATTTCAATCCTAGCTGCTCCTATGCATTTTACTATGAAACAATGCACACATGTTCAAAATTATATGCAGATACATGAAAAATTGCATGTAAATGCCTAACTCACAACTTTTGTACCATCCTGTATGCACTGAAATTCCAATTCACTACATTTCAATGATCTTGTTTTGATCTGAAGAATGCATCATTGCAATAAACTTGTAAACATCTCTGCAGATTTCACTATCAGACGCAGAAGATGTGTTAACTCACAGTGCTTTTCACAGCTTTGGTTGCCTTGGCAGCCAGAAAAATGAAGATCAGACTGCACATAATATGCTCTACACTGTCTGCTTTGCATAGACATTCTGGACAATAGAATCTTAGATATTGCTCTTACATAGCATTTTCACACACCCTCCCCTCGCACCCCCCCTCCAAACTTTTTTCAAAAGCCTTTCTCCTCAGGATCATTAAAGCATAGAATTGTTTAGGAATGGGTTGAGGACGCATGCACTAGTCATGTTTCTTGAAAACTTCATCCTGTATAATCCAATATAATATAATTATGTTGCAAATTCTATTGTTGGTTGGTCTGAACACAGCCTGTATAGATATTGGTTAACTCTTTACCAAACTACAAAATTTTAAACCAGTCCAAGTTGAAAGTATCTGCAGGCAACAAAATAAATGTTACTAAAAAACTGAAATTAGTTTTGGGAAGGGTAAAAAACATTGCAGGAAGAGGAGAAAATGCTGGTAAAGAGCATTTTCTCCCTTTCCCACAATATTTTTAAAAGGCTCCTTTCTCAAGGTCATTAAAAGTCAGCATTGTGTCGTATAGGGTTAATCATTGAGTTACTTCAATAGACTGTAGGTATGCTTGATGAGGTATAATGTTGTCAAACAAGAGGGCCATGATGGCCCTGTATCGCTCCACTGGCTTATAAATATAAACCATGAAGAGAAGTCTTCACTATATAAGCCCTTATAAAACTTTGACCCCAGGGCTACAGTCGGACTAAATGGGGAATATGTGTATTAGAAGAATAACATGCCAAATTTGGGAGTTCTTGGCCTTATGGCTAGTAACAAGACGGTTTCTGAACTTTTCACTTCATAAACCCATGTAAAACTTGTGACCCCTGGTGCAGGGTCAAACTTGATCCTAGGGCTGTAACTTGGGCCCTCTTTGTAGTTGTCCACTAGATAATGCTATAATTATGCAAAATTTGGTAGCCTAAGCCTTATGGCTATGTACATCAAGATTTAAAAGTTTTCCCTATGTAAGCCTATGAAAATCTTGTGAACCCCCCCCCCTTGCCCAGCATGAAGCCAAATTGACCCCAGGACTATAATTTGGGCACTTTTGGTAGACCCCAACTAGATGCAAAATTTGGTAGCTCTAGGCCTTATGGCTAGGTACAGGAAGATTTTTAAAGTTTTCTCTATATAAGCCTATGTAAAACTTGTGACCCCTGGGGCAGAGCCAATTTTGACCCCAGGGCTATAATTTCAAGAAACATGATAGAGGTCTACTTCATAAAGCTACATGCCAAATTTGGTAGCCCTAAGCCTTATGGTTTCAGACAAGAAGATTTTTAAAGTTTTCTCTATATAAGCCTATGTAAAACTTGTGACCCCTGGGGCAGAGCCAATTTTGACCCCAGGGCTATAATTTCAAGAAACATGATAGAGGTCTACTACATAAAGCTACATGCCAAATTTGGTAGCCCTATGTCTTATGGTTCCAGACAAGAAGATTTTTAAAGTTTTCTCTATACAAGCCTATGTAAAACTTGTGACCCCTGGGGCAGAGCCAATTTTGACCCCAGGGCTATAATTTCAAGAAACATGATAGAGGTCTACTACATAAAGCTACATGCCAAATTTGGTAGCCCTATGCCTTATGGTTTCAGACAAGAAGATTTTTAAAGATTTCCAATATTTTTCAGTTTTGTTGCCATGGCAACCAGAGTTTTTGAAGGAATCAAATTCTTTCAAAAAATTCTGAAGAGGACCATGGCAGGATCATTTCTGTGAAGTTTCATGAAAATTGGATGGGTAGTTTCAGAGAAGAAGATGTTTGAAATAAAAGTTAACGGACGGACGGACGGACGGACGGACGCACGCACGCACGCACGGACAGATGGACGGACGCACGACGGACACCGGGCCATGACATAAGCCTGCTGGCCTTTGGCCAGTGGAGCTAAAAACACAAGCTTTATTTCAGTTCTCAGGTCTAACTTTTAATCTGAAAATATCAATTATGGACAGACTGAATCATGAGCAAATTCTTCCCAACATATCAAACCATGAGAATTAACAGAAAGCATGTACTCATAAATGAGATCCAAATATAGAGAATAAACTGGACATAAATTAACCCTGTACCACTCCATCTCAGCTTTTAACGACCCTGAGAAAGAAGTCTTTTGAAAAAATTGTGGAAAAAAGGATAAAATGCGGGTAACCAGCATTTTCTCCTTTTTCCCACAATGTTTTCTACCCTTCCAAAATCAAATTTCAATTTTTGATTCACATTTATTTTGTCGTCTGCAAATGCTTTCAATTTGGACTAATCTAAACTTTTGTTGTTTGGTGAAGGGTTAAATGTGATACATGGAGATATCACTGACTGCAAACTTTTCTTTGATCTTTTAATTTTTCAAAATTGTAAAAAATTGCTTGTGGCATGAAAAAGGAATTGTTTAATTCTTACAATTAAATATACTTAATGGCCTTTTCCAGCCAGTAAGAAAGTGCCTAAATGGCTATTTCAAAACTGTATTTACAAGAATATCTCCGATTTTGGACAGTGTAAAGATTCTGTGCAGTCTGATCTTTATATATACAGCATGAAAAAGCACCTAAAATCTAACCCTTATACATTCTGAGCAGTCTGATCTTTATCTATAAAACCTAAATAAAGCACCTGAAATCTTCCGTTTAAGTGTAAGGCAGGATTCCATCATCAGCATAAAAAACATTTTATTGATCTGCAGCTGTCGGCTTTGGAACACTTTTTCCAAAGCTACCTATACATGTAATTGCTTGCATCTCTATACCTCTATAGAAGATGACAAATTTTAGACTTGTGCAAACTGAAAGCGTTTGCAGATGACAAGTTAAATGTTGCTCAGATGATGAGAGTTGTTTCTGAAAGGGTGCAACACACTGTGGGGAAAAGAAGAAAATACTGGTTACTAGCATTTTTTCCTTTTCCAACAATGTTTTCAAAAGCTTTCCCTGTCAGGATTGGTTGCTAAAACTCAGGATTTTGTGGTAAAGGGTTAACAGGTCATTGCTTTTTTTTCCCTGATTTTTGTACAAAGTGATATTTGCCTTTCCTTCAAATCTTTGCCTTTGTATAATCTGTAAAGAAATAGGCTGTACAGTGTCGGGTTAACCCTTTGCCACACAATCCCAACTTTTAACAACCCAGAGAAGGAAAGCTTTTGAAAACAATTTAGGAAAAGGAGAAAATGCTGGTAACGAGCATTTTCTCCTTTTCTGATAATGTTTTCTACCCTTCCCAAATCACATTTTAATTCTGAGTCATATTTATTTTTTTGTCTGCAAATGCTTTTTTGGACAGGTCTAAAATGTTGCTGTTTGGTAAAGAGTTAATACACAGACTTACATCTTTGAAAATAAAGCATTCTCCAAAACCTTTCAAGATAGCACCCAAGCTCTAGCTTATTACCCAAAGTTTGTGAAGTCTAGCCTTCAATAAAATCTTCTGTATTTCTCTGTGAATTTCTGTTTTGAAATTTTAATGTGATTAATAATTCTATAACCCTGCTTTTATAGTGATGGTAGCTAAAAAACAGTAAGACCAGCACTCTGGCAAAAGGGGGTTAAATACGTCTCTGTGCAGCAAGCAAGTTACCATTGTGGATCCATAAAATCTATACTGTCCAAAAACCAACTGAATCATGGGGTAGACTCCTTTGACATGTAGAAAAATGACCAATAGCAAACTTTCACACCAGGTCAATACTTTTGCAAATACATTAAAGCCCTTTTTTACAGAGCATGGCACATATTTTTTAGCCTATTGTGAAATGAGTACAATTTACAGGAATCAGTCTTGGTGATTGCTCCTTTGAAATGTAATCACTATTTGCACTAAGTTATGGATAGATGAAAAGTTTTACTGGCTTATGAATGGTTTTAAGATTATTACAGACAACCAAATATTTTAACAACTCTTGTGCAAGAAGCTTTCAAAAACATTGTTGAAAAAGGAGAACCTACTTGTGTTCAGTATGTTTTCCTCTTCCCTTAATATTTTATGCTCTTTCAAAGATAAATTCTGTCATTTAAGACACTATTAATTCTATTTATACTTGTGAAACACATTCAATGTGGGCAAGTTTTAAACATTGTTGTTTGTTAAAGAGTTGATATGCAGGTATGAAAGATAAAATTTTGCCAAAACTGTGAATTTTCAACTGATAACTTCTTAAAATCTTCATTTGTTTGATAAGTCCTAGAAGTTAAGATTTCTGATTTTTTGTTTACCTCCTGAAACCAAATTTTCCATCACATATTAATTCATTACCTTCTTAACCCTTTACCACACACTCCTGAATTTCAATGACCTTGATGGAGAAACATTTTGAAACAAGAGGGCCACTGGCCCTAAAGCACTCACCTGAGTAAAGTCATCTAGGATTGATAAAGCTGAAGAGATCCTGGTTGTAATGATATAAAACACATGAGTGTTAGTGACCTAATTTTCAACCAACTTGACCTATTTTTTTAAATTGTCAGAGATGTAATCAAGGAAAACATTCTGGAAATATTTCATGAGTATCAAATAGAAAATGTGGCCTCTAGATTGCACACAAGATTTTTCTAAGATTTGTTCCAGTGACCTACTTTTTGACCCAACATGACCCAATTTTGAATATGTCTGATATATGATCAAGACAAACATTCTAACAAATTTTCATGAAAACTGGTCTGAAAATGTGCCCCCTACAGAGCACACAAGGTTTTTCCTTGTATGATTTGTCCCAATGATCTACTTTACCAGCTGACATGACCCAATGTTGAACTTTTACTATATTTCATCAAGACAAACATTCTGACCAAGTTTCAAGGGTATCGGGATGAAAATGTTGCGTCTAGAGTGCACACAAGGTTTTTCTTATTTGGCTAAGTGAGCTACTATCTGACCCTATGTGACCCAATTTCAAACTTGTCAGAGATATTATCAAGACAAACATTTTGACTGAATTTCATGAGTATCAGACTAAGAGAGTGGCCTCTAGAATGCTCACAAGGTTTATCTAAGATTTGTCCCAATGACCTACTTTTTTACTTGACCTGACCTAACGTTAAACCTCTACTAAATTTCATCAAGACAAACATTCTGACCATGTTTCATGGGTATCAGGATGAAAATGTTGCCTCCTAAAAGCATGCAATGTTTTTCTAAGATTTGGCCCAGTGATCTATTTTTATACCCTATGTAAACCCATTTCAAACTTGTCAGAATTATCATCAAGACAAACATTCTGAGTGAGTTTCAAGAGTATCATGCTGAAAATGTGGCCTCAAAAGTGCAGACAATTTTTATCTAAGATTTGGCCCAGTGACCTACTTTTTGACCTGACATAACCCAGTTTCAAATTTCTTTGAGATATCATCAAGACAAACAATATTTGACAAGGTTTCATAAGTATATGACTAAAACTGTGGCCGTTAGAGTGCACACAAGGTTTTTCTAAAATTTGACCTGCTGACCTACCTAACTGACATTACCTAATTTCATGTTTGTCTGATATATTATCAAGACAAACATTCTGACCAAGTTTCATGAGTACTGGACTGAACATTTTTCAGAATGCACACAAGGTTTTTCTAAAATTTGACCTGCTGACCTACTTTTTGACCTAACATGACTCAATTTCAAAGCTGTCCGACCCTTTATCAAGACAAACATTCTGACCAAGTTTCATGAGTATTTGACTGTAAATGTGGCCTCTAGAGTGCACACAAGGTAATTGTTGATGCCTGGACGATGGACGACAGACACAGCACCATCACAAAAATTCACCTTGAGCACTTCATGGCTACGTGAACTTAAAATTGTGGAAAAAGGATAAAATGCTGATAACCAGCATTGTCTCCTTTTCCAACAAGGTTTTCTATCTTAGTAGAGACAAATCCCATCATTTGAGCCAAAATCCAAATCTTGTCTGCAAATGCTTTCAATTTGGACCAGTCTAAAATTTTGTCAATTGGTAAAGAGCTAAATTAATTTAAAGTGCATAAACTTGAAAATTCCTCAAAAGACATGCATAATCCACATGATTTTGCATATCAACTCTTTACCAGACAAAAAAAAAGATTCAACCTGTCACAACTGGAAGTTTTTTCAGGCAAAATATTCAGTGTGACTCAAATGATGGGAATATGTGTAAGAAAGGAGGAAGACAATGTGAGGAAAAGAAAAAATGCTGGTCACCAGTATAAAGATTGATTCCCAGAGCCTATGGATTCCACATCCTATAACTTAACTCTTTACCACACAATCCCAACTTTTAACGACCTTCAAAAAGACATCTTTTGAAAACATTGTGGGAAAAGGAGAAAATGCTGGTAATCAGCATTTTCTCCTTTTCCCATGTTTTCTACCCTTCCCAAAACAAATATCAAGTCTACAGTCCCATTTATTTTGTTGTCTGCAAATGCTTTCAATTTCAACCAGTCTAAATTTTGTCGTTTGGTACAGAGTTAAACAATGAGCCAAGCAAAACCCCAATAAACACTTGAAGAAAGGGACAATAAAGTTAACACTTAGAATGCTGAATAAACCTGATAGATACTTTCAGTCTAGATAATTGCTGTCACAGGGTTTCTAGTGTCCAGGATGTCTCAGCAAAGCCGACAGTTTAGACCAAAGATCCCACTGCACATTTTGTGCCATCTGACCTTGATCTACACTGCCTGCAAAAATAACTCTGGGTGTGAAAGGTGTTTTAACTATTTACCACACAACAGAATCTTAGACCAGTCCAAACTGAAAGCATTTGCAGACATAAATTTCAATGTAGCTCAAGTAATGGGATTTTTCTTTCAAAGGGTAGAAAACATTGTGAGAAAAGAAGAAAGTGCTGGTTACCAGTATTTTCTCCTTTTCCCACAATGTATTCAAAAGGCTTCTTCCTCAGGGTCGTAAAGAGTAAAAGGTTAGTAGTGAAGAAAACATCATAAGAAAAGTGACAATTAGCAAATAGACTAAAATCTATTTTTACTTTCCAAACAACATTGTAAGTGCTGGGGTGTAAATGGCATATCTTTACATGAAGAGTTATTAGGCTGAAAGTATGATAGATCTAAGATCCCCAATGTATCAACATAGGATAAGTACTCACAGCTGATGTTTTTGACTCAGAGATTCCAGGTGTACCAGATGGGGAGAGGGGTGAGGCCGTGCTGCTGGGACTGAGGGGTAGGTCTGCTGCGTGATCCATGGCTATATCACTGTGAGGTAACACTTTAAACAGGCACATTAGGTACATCATCACAGACTTCTTGTCAGGGTGCTCCACATTCACATCTGTCAAATACAACCAACAATTGATCATGATTTTGTTCTAGACATGAAACCATTTTAAAAGAAATCCTGAATTTAGAGTTTAACATTGCTTTCAAGAGTACTTCAGTTAAGTTACACAGGCAGGAAATACATGAATGTGAGCCATCACCGTGATATGATTGAAATAATGTTGAAAGGGGCGCAAAACACTACCGGTATTCAATCAATCAATGTTACAGAGGGAAGTGACCTATCCATGCATTTCAGATGTTCTTTTAACCATTTACCAAATAACAAATTTTAGACTTGTCCAAATTGAAAGTATTTGCAGACAACAACAAAAAAATGTAACTCAAAAGGTGAAATATGTTTTTGGAAGGTAGAAAACATTATGAGAAAAGGAGAAAATGCTGAATTCAAGCATCTTGTCCCTTTCCATCAATGTTTTCAAATGCCTTATTTGTCAGAGTCATGAGAATTCTGGATTGTGCAGTTAAGGGTTAACAAGTAATAAGCCTGACACTCTTCTCAAGCCACTTGCTGCTACTGCAAGGAGTTTTATAAAACATCTCTTTTTAATCACCAGAAAAGTACAGTAGAAGAACAGAGATTTGAACTCACAATCCCCAGTTTTCAGTCCTGTGCATTATCAATATGGTACTGTGGATCAGATCTTGTAATGCCTTAGATTTCAATTTATCAAGTCTAAATATGATGGTAGGAATTTGTAACAATACAACAGGTACTTCTCCTTCTCTGTAGAGAAACCTGTACATTGCTATCATTTAATCAAACAATTACAAAGTAAGGAGATTTATGTACCGACTCATAACAATTACTGCTTTCAGTCCAACATAACTCTTTACCCAACGAAAAAATCTTAGACTAGTTGAAATTGAAAGCATTTGCTGATGACATATTGAATTGGGCTTAAATGATTGTATTTGTCTTTGAAAGGTTAGAAAGATTGTGGGAATAGAAGAAATATTGGGTAACAGTATTTTCTTCTTTTCCCACAATGTTTTCAAAGCTTTCTTCTTAAGGGTCGCTAACACTTAGGACTGTGCAGTAAAGGGTTAAAATAAGAGGGGGAAACAGTAAGAGAAGGAGATAGAGACCTATGGCAAGAATGAAAACTATCAATTTCTTGTACCTTCTGGATCCAAGAGTCGATCTACTGCTAGATTCTGATGAGCCATTGTAAATGCATGTTCTAGCCTTTCTTCATTATTTCTTTGTAGCAGAGCTTCATAACTGAATAACTCAGGTCTGTAATACAATAGATATCATTGAGCAAATAATTTATCATAGAAAGCAAGCCTCTTTTATTAAATCTTTACGACATGACAAGATTTTGGTTTGCAGACAACAAATTAATTAACTGTAGCTCAAATGATGATCTCTGTCTTTCACAGGGTAGAAAACATTGTGGAAGACAAAATGTTGTTACCAACATTTTCTCTTCTCCCACAATGTTTTCAAAAGCTGTCATCTTCTGGGTCGTTAAATTTCAGGAATGTGTGGTCACGGGTTAAATTGAAAATATCTATGGACACTACATGAAAATTGGGTTCCATCAAGTCTGTCATATTAACGGGGGCTATTCAGATTTTTGTACTCCAAAAAATGTCAGATATACTGGTATGATTCATTCCTTATTTTAAGTCAGGTGATAGCTGGCAAACTATTGGTAAAGAAGAGGGACATCTTAGATACATTGAGAAAAATATTTCTCAGTGGCATTTCATTAACGGGCTACGTAGCCTTAATGTATTTTTAGAGTTGCACCAATATTTCACAAAGGTCGGTGGGAATTTCAAGTAATCAATAACATGGGTATATTAGGTAGGATTGTACAATAATGTTTTACTTGATCACATGAAAATAGACAGAGTTACCAAATGTAAAGTGACCAACATGTTACTTTGAATGCTAAATTCCCACCTTCTTGTTACATGTATCTGTCTAGTTTCTTAACCTTTGCAGAGAAAAGTATATTTTGAAGCATTTATCACAGTCTAAAAAAATAAAATTTGCTGCAAAAAAATCTAAAAGGCCTTTTAAAGTTTCTCAAAGGAATTTACTCTAAGGCTCTAGAACACTAAATACAATATAGGTATTCCTTAACCCTTTACCACACAATCCCGACTTTTAACGACCCTGATAAAAAAGCCTTTTAAAAACATTGTGGGAAAAGGAGAAAATGCTGGTAACCAGCATTTTCTCCTTTTCCCACAATGTTTTCTACCCTATCCAGATTGAATTTCAGTTTTTCAGTCACATTTAATTTGTCGTCTGCAAATGCTTTCAAATTGTACCAGTCTAAATTTTTGTCGTTTGGTAAAGAGTTAATCATTAACATTTTGATCAAACTACCAGTATCATACATGATATCTGAAGATGTATAATTATGATGCAAAATCAGACAGCAAGTTGTCACTCAAGGCAATCATGGTAGTTCTTAGCATTCTTCAAGATAACATAACATAAAATGGAAATGATTAACCCTTTACCAGACGACAAAATTTTAGCCTTGTCCAACTTGAAAGCATTTGCAGATAACAATTTCAATGTGGCTCAAATGGTGCAAATTTTCTTTGATAGGGTAGAAAACATTGAGGGAAAAGGAAAAAATGCTGGTTACCAGCATTTTCTCCTTTTCCCACAATGTTTTCAAAAGGCTTCTTTCCCAGGGTCGTTAAAAGGCGTCATTATGCGGTAAAGGGTTAACTCTTGTGGTGCTACTTAACCCTTTACCACACAATCCTGACTTTTAACGACCCTGAGGAAGAAAGCCTTTTGAACACAATATAGGAAAAGGAGAAAATGCTGGTAACAAGCATTTTCTCCTTTTCCCACAATGTTTTCTACTCTTTCCAAAACAAATTTCAATTTTTGAGTCACATTTATTTTGTCATCTGCAAAAGCTTCCAATTTGGACTGGTCTAAAATTTTGTGTTTGGTAAAGAGCTAACTCTTTACCAAATGACAAAATTTTAGACTGGTCCAAATTGAAAGCATTTGCAAATGACAAAATAAAAGTAAGTGGAAAAATGAAATATGTTCTGGGAAGGGTAGAAAACATTGTGAGAAAAGGAGAAAATGCTGGTTACCAGCATTTTCTCCTTTTCCCATAATGTTATCAAAAGGCTTCTTTCTCAGGGTCATTAAAAGTCAGGATTGTGTGGTAAAGGGTTAAATAAAATGGATCCTTTCAGTCAGTAATAAAGATGTGTGCACTGCAATTTCAAAGCTGTTTTTGTCAGGATATCTGGCAAAGAAGCAGACAGTGTAGATCCTGTGCAAGAGTTGAGCACTCTGATCTTGATCTACACTGTCAGCGTAGGGGATTAAATTCATGTCTAACGCTACAAACATTATCACATTCTTTTTCAGTCATGAAAAGAAATTTCCAATACATAATTCTGTCTAACTGTTTTTCATATTCATCTGGTATAAGGTTAATTCTGTACCAAACAACAAAATTTCAGACTGGTCCAAGTTGAAAACAATTCCAGACAACAATTTAAATGTAGCTCAAATGATGATATCTGACTTTGATAGGGTAGAAGACTTTGTGGGAAAAGGAGAAAATGCTGGTTCCCAGCATTTTCTCCTTTTCCAACAATGTTTTCAAAAGGATTCTTTCTCGGGGTCGTTCAAACTTGGGACTGCATGGTAAAGGGTTAACCATTCAAGAAAATTTTAGCATTGTCCATATTCAAAGCAATTGCAGACAACAAAATGAGTCTTCCTCTAATGAGGAATTTCTTGTTGAAAGGGAAACTGTTGGAAATAAGGAAAAAAGGGCTTGTCATCAGCATTTCTCCTTTTCCCTCAATATTTTCTACAGCATTCTTCCTCAGCATCATTAAAACACTGGGCTGTTTAGTGAAGGATTAAGTTATCTTCAGCATCATAAAAGTTGAGACAAGTTACCTATACTTATGTATCAGAGCATTAAAGGCAAGCCCATCTCTCCAGCTGGTGGTGAAATTTTTGACATCCACATCTGTATATCTACAACAACAAATAAAAGTGATAAAATATGAAATATCATGCAACAAAACAAAAAAAAAAACATGTACAACGTACATCACCTTCCTAAATCCATTCCCTCATTAACCGAAAACCCAAAAAAAATTGTGATACATGTATTTCCTTGGACATCATTTCAAAGATACCTTGTCAGCTGAGAAATTGCTCTGAATGAGCGTACTTCCTACAATATTTTCTTGTCTGTTTGGAGATCAGAAGGGCATTTATTTACATGGTTCTTTTTTCCTCCAACATGAACAAATTTGGGAAAATAGATAGAAAGCATGAGGACCTTTGTGTCCTTTTACATTCACAAGAGACATTTTTTCTTCATAATTGTGATTGTGTGTTCTAAAATACTGAATCAGTAGCAGAAAACAAGAACAGGCAGGATTGAACATAGAATGTTGGACGGACTATGGTTTCTTCACAAAGGTTTTTTATCCATCTGACCTTGTTTTGGCCCCACATTGACCAAGTTTTCAACTTCGCCGAAACATCATGGAGAAAGAAGCTAAAACAAACTGTCATAAGAATTGAAGTTTTCCAGATAATTTGGTAGAAACTATATCTTTCTCATTTTGTTCATGTAAAATATTGCAGGAAAAAGAGCATCAATCACTGCAACATGCCCTTTCCCTTTTCCCATGGATTCTAAAGCTGTCATCTGCTGGTGCTTAACTATTAACTGTGGAAGACACTGATGAACGGGTAGAGCATTAGTCTCTCACATCAAAAATTGTCATTTAAACTACATTTACTTTCTTGTCTGCAAATGCTTTCAATTTGGTTGAGTCCAAAATTTTGTCGTTTGGTAAAGGGTTAACAGTGGGAAACACTAATGTATAGGTACAGCGTTAAGTCTCTCACATCCAAGGTTCAGGGTTTGAATCCCATGATGAGCCATGCCAACCTTTGGAACTACCCAGAATATGGCTTGAGTACTGGTAAAATAAATACATTCAACCCTTTACAACACAATCCCAAGTTTTATCTTTCTTTTAACTATCTTGATGAAGAAGGGCCTTGGACAACATCATCAGGAACAAGAAAATGCTGGTAAACAGTGTTTTCACATTTTTTGATGATGCTTTCTACCCTCTATAAAAGAATTCTATCAGTTTTGCTATATTTCAGTTGTTGTGTATAAATGCTTCCAATGTGGACAAGTCCAAACCTTCCTTGTACGAGAAAAAGTAAACCCTTTACCATACAATCCCAAGCTTTGACGACCTTGATAGGAGGAGACCAATTGAAAATATTGTTGGAAAAGGAGAAAGTGCTGGTAACCCATGATGTCTTCTACGCTTTAACGAACAAATTCCAACATTTGAGTAAATGCTGTTGTCTGCAAATGCTTACAATTTGGACAAGTCTTAAAATTTTGCCATTTGTACAGTGTTGAACAAACCATCTAGTTGTATTAGTGCATTAATCATAGAAGAGTTGGTGGACCTACCCTTCTGTTGACTGGCGACACCAAACCAGCAGTGTCCGCTCCAAGTTAGTCTGTCTTAAATCTTCCATTAGGTCTTTCATAACATCTTTAACCTGAAGTCATATCAAAGACGCAACATTCATAAACACTTACACAAGTGTCTGATCTCATAATATTTATAAACCTTTAAAAATGAACTGATGAAATAAACTGAATAGACTGCTATTTCAGGTTGGCATCTAACTGTAAACACTTTTGTCTCATAATCACTGCAACGGAAGCCAATATTTCTTCAAAATTGACAACTTCCTTTATCTTTCATACAGAAAGCACCAAAGTTGTTTTCCAGTTAAAATGGCAACAGACTAATTATTACACCCTTTACCATACAGTTCCATCTTTGAACCCTTCACTCTTCACCACAAAATCTCAAGTTTTAATGACCCTGAGGAAGGAGCCTTTTGAAAGCATTGTGGGAAAAGGAGTAAATGCTGGTAACCAGCATTTTCTCCTTTTCCCACAATGTTTTCTTCCCTATCACATACAAATTGCATTATTTGAGCCCAACTGATATTGTCATCATTCTGCAAGTGCCTCCAGAGAGGTTTGTATCACTAAATTTTTGTTTTGTGGTAAAAGACTTAAATCACCTTAAACAACCATAGTTGCCTTTGCAGCCAGTGTAGATTAGGATCTGATTGCAGTCTGATCTTTGATCTACACATACACTGTCTGTTTTGCTGAAGCATTGTGGACAAAAGCAATCATGAAGTTGCAATTGTATGGGTCTTATTCCATGACCAAAAATATCTCCTAATCTGTTAAGTTTATCAAGTATTCTAAGGAATGTGAGAAAAGGAGAAAATGCTGGATATCAGCATTTTCTTCTTTTCCCACATTTTTTGCAACCGCTACAAAGACAAATGCCGTGACTAGAGCCACAATGAATTCCTTCTCTGTATGATGCCTTTTTTAACAATATTGGCAAGTCCGAACTTTTATGGCCTGTTACATAGTTAGCCCTCACAGGATTGAGACTTATTTCAGCGTTTTCTGACAATAGTGAAGATCAAGATCAAACTGCACAGTATCTCTGACCTACAAAGCTTGCAACATAAAGGAAATCCTCCGAGAAAAACGGTTTGAAATTACAGTTTTTCAGGTCTTAAAATCCAACAACTGCCAAATATGCATAATTATCTAGAATGTCAAGTGAGGTTTACATAATAAAATAATTGCATTTATAAGATTGCTGATTGCCAATATATCTCAACAAGACATAGTGGACAGTGTAGATCAAAGATCAGACTGCATGTTCTTTGCAGTCTGATCTTGATATATACTGGCCACAATAGCCTTGAAATAAGATAAAAATATTTAAAATGTCTTTAAAATGGGTATGATAGTGTAGTGAATGTATTGCTTCATGGACTGAGGATTGACCCTTAACCCTTTACCACTCAATCCCGACTTTTAACGACCCTGAAAAAGAAGCCTTTTGAAAACATCGTGGGAAAAGGAGAAAATGCTGGTAACCAGCATTTTCTCCTTTTCCCACAATGTTTTCTACTCTTCCCAAAATGAATTTCAATCTTTCAGTCATATTTATTTCGTCGTCTGCAGCTGCTTTCAGTTTGGACCAGTCTAAAATTTTGTTGTTTGGTAAAGGGTTAAAGAGTTGAGTAAGCTCAATGGGCATTTTCATTCTAGAATAAAATGCAGATACTTGTAATTCTGTGGCTGCCTTTTGTCTGTATTGTTTCAGCAAAGCAGACAGTAAAGAGCAATGATGAGACTGCATGTTTTGTGCATTCTGATCTTGATCTACACTGGCTGCAAAGGCAACTATAGTTGTGAAAGGTGCTTTAAGAATTAACAAGTCTTGGAGACCTAAGTCTGAAGCATAATATTTATGATTTCTCTATTTGATGCTGAACGACTCTATACTTACCAAACGAAAAAATTTAGTCTAGTCCCAATAGAAAGCACTTGAAGACCATGACTTAGATCTGGCTCAGAGATGATGAAATTTGTCTTTGAAAAGCGAGAAAAAATTGCGGAAAAACAAGATTTTACATTTTTCTCTTTTTTCATAATATTTTCAAATGTTTTTTTTTTCTCAGGGTTGTTAAAACATGGAACTGTGCTGTAAAGCGATAATAGGCAATACTCAAAGCATACATTATAAACAGTTGTATATTTTGTAAGCAGCTTTTTGTATTATTAGCGGCAACTTAACCTTTAGAAATTACATGAAACGTACATTTTTTGCCTGAAACAAAACCAGCCAACTCAGAAAGCATCCCTGTAAAATGGAGGCAATTCACACCAGTTAATCCTTTACCAAACAATCCAGAGTTTTTAACAACCCTGAACAAGAAGGCTTTTGAAAACATTGTGGAACAAGAGCGGCAAATTGTCGCAAGATACGCCCGTCTTACCCCAAGTTGTAAAGTTGGGGCATAATAATGATAAAGGGGAGGTATAGAAAAATAGTAGTGCAGAATATTTTTTTTACTGTTGATTGAAGATAATGGCAGTGTATTTGTGTTGACGGAACTCTTGTTTATACACTTTATGTTGATATCCATAGATACGATAGTGTTGAATTTAAGCCTGAAAAATGACTAAGGACAATAAGAAAAAGTTAAGGAAGCAATAGTTATGTTTCTAATAATCTGAGATGTATGCATCACTGAAATTTCATATACATAGGTAGTGTAGTAAGAGAGATATGCTGCTGACAAAATTTAAGTATGAAAAAGAAGAAAGGGCAATTACTCATAAGGAAGGAAGATTTATTCTTTGTGTACACTGCACCCCATATGATTACAACAAACACAACTGTCAAATTTAAAGTTAATAGGTTTTAAGTTGTGTAAGTTATGCTACCTGGATGCCTGTACGCCATGGCTGATCCCATAATACATCCTGTCTTGAAAGGGTGCATAAAAAATAAGCAATTTATATTTCATGTGCACTGCACTACCCCTTGATGAGATGTATCCAGCCCTAAAATTTCATAACCCGAGGTAGTATAGTTTGAGAGATATGCATCATACAAAATTCAAGTTCGAAAAAAAAACAAGAAAGGGCAATAACTGAAAAATTAAGCAAGCAAGAGTTGAAATTTATATGCACAGCACTTCCCGTTGATGGAATGTATCCACGCATGAAATTTCATATCCTTAGCTAGTATAGTTCTGAAGATATGCACTGGACAAAATTAAAGTTTCAAAATAAAGAAAGAGCAATAAGTCAAAAATTAAGCAAGAGTTATGGTTCACGTGCACTGCACTCCCAGTTGATGAGATCTATCTACGCACGAAATTTCATAGCCATAGGTAGTATAGTTTTGGAGATATGCTCGAGACAAAATTCAAGTATGAAAATAAGTCAAAAATTAAGGAAGGAAGAGTTATGATTCCTGTGCACTGCACTCCCCCTTAATGAGATGTATGCAGGCATGAAATTTCATAACCCTAGGTAGTATAGTTTTGGAGATATTCACCGGAGAAAATGCAAGTATGAAAAAGAAGAAAGGGCAATAACTGAAAAATTGAGGAAGCAAGAGTTATGATTCCTGTGCACTGCACTCCCCCTTAATGAGATGTATGCAGACATGAAATTTCATAACCCTAGGTAGTATAGTATTGGAGATATTCACCGGACAAAATTCAAGTATGAAAAACAAGAAAGGGCAATAACGAAAAATAAAGGAAGCAAGAGTTATGATTCCTGTGCACTGCACTCCCCCTTGATGAGATCTATCCATGCATGAAATTTCATAACCGTAGGTAGTATAGTTTTGGAGATATGCTCCGGACAAAATTCAAGTATGAAAAACAAGAAAGGGCAATAACTCAAAAATTAAGGAAGCAAGAGTTATGATTCCTGTGCACTGCACTCCCCCTTGATGAGATCTATCCACTCATGAAATTTCATAACCGTAGGTAGTATAGTATTGGAGATATTCACCGGACAAAATTCAAGTATGAAAAACAAGAAAGGGCAATAACTCAAAAATTAAGGGAGCAAGAGTTATGATTCCTGTGCACTGCACTCCCCCTTGATGAGATCTATCCATGCATGAAATTTCATAACCGTAGGTAGTATAGTTTTGGAGATATTCACCGGACAAAATTCAAGTATGAAAAACAACAAAGGGCAATAACTCAAAAATTAAGGAAGCAAGAGTTATGATTCCTGTGCACTGCACTCCCCCTTGATGAGATCTATCCACTCATGAAATTTCATAACCGTAGGTAGTATAGTATTGGAGATATTCACCGGACAAAATTCAAGTATGAAAAACAAGAAAGGGCAATAACTCAAAAATTAAGGAAGCAAGAGTTATGATTCCTGTGCACTGCACTCCCCCTTGATGAGATCTATCCACTCATGAAATTTCATAACCGTAGGTAGTATAGTATTGGAGATATTCACCGGACAAAATTCAAGTATGAAAAACAAGAAAGGGCAATAACTCAAAAATTAAGGAAGCAAGAGTTATGATTCCTGTGCACTGCACTCCCCCTTGATGAGATCTATCCACTCATGAAATTTCATAACCGTAGGTAGTATAGTATTGGAGATATTCTCCGGACAAAATTCAAGTATGAAAAACAAGAAAGGGCAGTAACTCAAAAATTAAGGAAGCAAGAGTTATGATTCCTGTGCACTGCACTCCCCCTTGATGAGATCTATCCACTCATGAAATTTCATAACCGTAGGTAGTATAGTATTGGAGATATTCACCGGACAAAATTCAAGTATGAAAAACAAGAAAGGGCAATAACTCAAAAATTAAGGAAGCAAGAGTTATGATTCCTGTGCACTGCACTCCCCCTTGATGAGATCTATCCACGCATGAAATTTCAGAACCGTAGGTAGTATAGTTTTGGAGATATGCTCCAGACAAAGAACTGGACGCCGCCCGCCCGCCTGCCCGCTTTGGGTGATCCCATAATACGTCCCGTCTTCGACGGGCGTATAAAAAGGAAAAAAAGATGGAATAATCTAGCATTTTCTCCTTTCCAGTAAAGAATCCCACAATTTCAGCAGCATTTAATTTGTTGTCTTCACATGCTTATAATTTGGGCAAGTCCAAAATCTTTACTCTTTACCACATGACAATATTTTAGAGAAAATGCTTCCTCATGGTCGTTAAAACTCCAGGTTGTGTGGTATAGGGTTAACTCTTTCAGCTCCAGATGCTTAACCGTTTCCCAAACAAGCCCTGCAGGACAAGTCTTTTGAAAACACTGTGGAAAACGGAGAAATTGCTCGTAACGAGCAATTTCTCCTTTTCCCACAGTGTTTTCTACCCTTTTTGCGAACTTTCTGCCTTTTTCATCAAATTTGAAATTGTCGTCTGCAAGCTCTTTCAATTTGGACCAGTCTAGAATTTATCGTTTGGGAAAGGGTTAAACTCTACCTGTATCAACTGGCTGAAAAGACAGTCCAATGAAACTATGACAGACTTTTTTATCTTATCGGCTTGACTAAACAGGTAGATGGTATAGATCTGAGATCAGACTGCACATTCTGAGCTGTTTGATCTTGATATAAACTGTCTGCAAAATCTCCTGTTTTAAACTCTGGTGTTGAAAGGGTTAACAACACCTGTTATCTACAATCATTCTTAACCACCTAATTTTGACATGTTGATCTTTCAATATCAAATTGATTTTGAAAATAATGTGGCAAATGGAGATATTGCTAATACTGTAGTATTTTTTCTTTGCAGGCTACATGAAGATCAATTCATATTTGCTGTCTTTCATGTGGAAAAGTCTGCATACAGTATATGAATAATTATCAAAAGAGCCAACCCCTGAAAACTGGATACTTCAGTATGTTAAACATGCCCATTTGGTAATTTCAAGCTGGTTCCTTAGGAAAGGGCTTACAATTTACACTTGGACACATAAACAATAAGAAAAGCATTGTTAATGTTGTTGAATTATTCTTTTCTCCATGTTTACCTTCTTTTCTATCAAAAGTCTGCAACTCCAGAGGGCATCTAAATCAGGCAAAGGGTATGTAGAGCAAATAGACCTAATCTCCAACAGCTGCAGAAATTCTTGGAATCATTTCAATTAAAGACACGCTTATGGCAAATATTTCAGACAGTCCATTCCTTTCATCACTCCAAACCCTTGTAAGCAGTCAATATTTTTCTCAATATATTATTAGTTTCTCTTCAGTTCCAGGCAAAAGCTCTCTTTCATCTTTTAGTGAACAATGCCATGTTTTAACGGCCCTTACAAGCAAGACTTTTGAAAACATCGGAAAATGAGAAAATGCTTGGAACCAGCATTTTCTATTTTTCATACAAAGTTTTCCATCCTTTTAAAGACAAATCCTATCATTTAACTCATAGGTAAGTTTTCATCCGCTGATGCTTTCAAGAAGAAGAGCTCTAATATGCTGTTGCTGTCTGGTACTGTGAGAGTTAACTCTTTACCAAACGACAAAATTTTAGACTTGTCCAAATTAAAAACATTTGCAGACGACTATATAAATGTGACTCAAAAATTGAAATTTGTTTTGGGAAGGGTAGAAAACATTGTGGGAAAAGGAGAAAATGCTGGTTACCAGCATTTTCTCCTTTTCCCACAATGTTTTCAAAAGGCTTCTTTCTCAGGGTCGTTAAAAGTCGGGATTGTGTGGTAAAGAGTTAAAGCCACATATAACCAGACTGCATTTCTAAGAAATTTAACAGGGGACTCTGAGGTTCTTGAATTACTCACCCGAGATCAATAATTAAACCTTTCACTGACTTTAATGACCCTGAGCAAGAACACTGTTGAAAAATTGTGGAAAAAGGAGGAAATGCAGGTAACCAGCGCTTTCTCACAATGTTTTCCACACATGGTATTTTGTTTGCAATTTTCTTCAATATTCAGGAATCAAAAATTTTTTCATATGGTAAAGGGTTAAGTGAAAGTTCACATTTGAAGATGTTTGTAAATCAGAAAGACACAGGGTGAGAACATGTTTTGGAACATCAAGTGTTACTGATGTGTTACATTTTGTCTCTAAAAGTTGACCCTGTGACCTATATTTGACATAATTGACTTTTAAAATACCTGAGAATATTACCAGGACAAAAAAATCTTGCCATGTTTCATAAAGATAAATGCAAAATAGAACCAGCTTTCTTTCACAATCTTACCTTGTTTTAGAAGATAAAGTGCTAAAAAGTGCCCCCTGATCATGTACAATACATCCAATGTTACTGATGTGTTACATTTTGTATCTAAAAGTTGACCCTGTGACCTATATTTGACATAATTGACTTTTAAAATACCTGAGAATATTATCAGGACAAAAAAATCTTACCATGTTTCATAAAGATAAATGCAAAAAAGAGCCAGCTTTCTTTCACAATCTTACCTTGTTTTAGAAGGAAAAGTGCTAAAAAGTGCCCCCTGATCATGTACAATACATCCAATGTTACTGATGTGTTACATTTTGTATCTAAAAGTTGACCCTGTGACCTATATTTGACAAAATACCTGAGAATACTATCAGGACAAAAAAAATCTTACAATGTTTCATAAAGATAAATGCAAAACAGAACCAGCTTTCTTTCACAATCTTACCTTGTTTTAGAAGGAAAAGTGCTAAAAAGTGCCCCCTGATCATGTACAATACTCCTAACGCTTAAGTTATTCAGGCCTTGTTTTTGACCTGTTGTGGCTCATACTTGAATTCCAAGACAAACACTGTGATAAATATTGCTGCAATTATGTGGCATTTAGAGTGTAACAGGGTTACTCTAGCATTTGACCAAGTCACACAGAAATGTGTACCAATTGTGAACATAGAGAGTAAAACCATTGTCCACTGACTGATTGGACAAGGTTTGGTATACCAATTGACAGGCTGCAAAATAACAGACCATTCTATCAGCCATCTGACCGTCTAACATGTGCAAACAAGTATGCCCTCTCTTCCAAAAGGGAACATAAATACTAAGGAAAAAGAAGCAATTGCTTGTAATAAAGCAATAATGCTTCTGTACCCTTAATGTTTGCCTGCAGAGACACAGAATTTTAAGTATGTGTTGTAATGGTACTAGATTTCCTAAGGAAACCTGGCCAGACTCATCAGAATGTAAGTTTAGATGATGGAGCAGTATTGTGATTTTTTCTTGGCATGTATGTTTAGTCTTCCTTCCGACACACACAATGTTTCATCCATTTCATCATATAGGATACCTGTTCAACCCACAAGCTCCAAAAAGAATGATCAGACAGTCTTTTGACCATTAGGACAGACCCAAATGATGCAGACAGAAGACTGTTGGTCAGAAAACTCTAGTCTAGTATTAACCCTTTACAAAACAACAATATTTTAGACAGGTCCAAATTAAAAGCACTTGCAGACAACATATTAAATGTAGCTTAAATGATGGTAATGTTCTGTGAAAGTGTAGAAAACCTTGTGGAAAAGGGAGAAAATGCTGGTTACCACAAGGTTTTCAAACGGCTATTACCTCGGGGTTGTTAAAACTCTGGATTGTGTGTGTGGTAAAGGGTTAAAGAGTCACAGTAGATCAATCATCTTCTAAGCCTTACTGATCAGGATCTAAATTGTTCATAAAAGCATCTAAAGATACCAAAAGTTAATCCTTTACCAAACAATTCTGAGTTTGAGAACCTTAGGAAAGATGTCTTTGAAAAAAAATAATGTTGGAAAAGGAGAAAATGCTGGTAACCTGCCCTTTCTCGAACAAACAATGTAAGCAACATTTAATTTGACACAGATACTCTTAAACCCTTTACCAAACAATCCTAGTGTTTTAACAATCCTGAGGGAGAAAGCTTTTGAAAACATTGTGGGAAAAGGATAAAATGCTGTTAAGCAGCATTTTCTCCTTTTCCCCTAATGTTTTGTACCCTATGAGAGAACTTAATCTCATAATTGCACCAGTTTTGAATTTGTTGTCTGAAAATGTTATGTATTTGGAAGAGTCTAAAATTTGTCATTTGGAAAAAGGGTTAACAACTATGAGGGCAATAACCACAGTGGGATGGGAATTCAATGGATTTTCCAGATTTTAACTTCAACCTGAGTTGATGAGAGAGAAAAGCTGTACTTTCGGTGTTGTGGATATCTATTACACCTGTATTTCTGTTCACTTGTTACCGCATGTGGATTACTGCTTTTCATCTGGCAGAAAAACCACTTTGAAAAATATTTTCGGTTCCGGGGAAATTCCTCAATACAAGCAGTTTCTCCTTTTGCTGTAACGTTTACTCATATATTCTTGTATGAGACCTTAGTTCTTAACCACAGAATCCCGAGTTTAAAGACCCTGAAAAAGAAGCCTTTTGAAAACATTGTGGGAAAAGGAGAAAATGCTGAAAACCAGCATTTTCTCCTTTTCCCACAATGTTTCCTACCCTTCCCAAAGCAAATTTAAACTTTTCAGTTGCATTTATTTTGACGTCTGCAAATGCCTTCAAATTGGACTAGTCTAAAATTTTGTCGTCTGGTATAGAGTAAATTCATGTTTTTTTATCTCTATTTTACAAAATTATCTACTCCAAAATTATTTCAGGGTGAAATGAGTGCACCCTGAACCCTTTACCATACAATCCCAAGTTTTAACAACCCTAAGGGAGAAGCCTTTTGAAAACATTGTGGGAAAAGGAGAAACTGCTGGTAACAAGAATGTTTTCTATCCAAAGACAAATGCCATCATTTGAGCCATGTTTAAATTGTCTGCAATTGCTTTGAATTTGGACAAGTGTACATTCTGATTGTGTGGTAAAGAGTTAACCAAATCATCCTGAGTTTAAACAATCCTGAAGAAAAGGTCTTAAGAAATCTTTGTGAGGAAATGAAACAATGCTATTAACCAGCATTCTCTCCTTTTCTCACAATGTTCTCTACTGTTTAAGAAAAGAAAGCAATCAAACGAACCACACTTAATTCCTACAATTGCTTTCAACATTTCAACATTTGGACAAGTCTAAAATGTACGTATCAACTGGTATTAAAGAGTTAAAATACTACCTATGCAGTTTTCCTTGATTCTTTTTTGTAGAGAGAGAAACCTGACAGACATGATATTTGTTATTTATTTCAGTATATCACTGTGGACAGTGCACCTTTCCATGCTCTCCTGTACTTTCTCTTTATCAGTACTTTTCACAACATTCTTTCAAAACCACTGGCTGCTTTTTCCATAAATATCGTCAAATATGTAATATTCTGTGAGAAAGGAGTGAATCCTATTGACATGACTTGTCAATCATTAATTCTCTGAAACTGAATGGTCAGGCTTGCAATTCAACGAGTGGACCAATGGTTAACCTCGTTCGAACTACCTACCGGTAGTACTATGTACAGTCTAATGAAAACGTTCTAGATGTAGACAGAATCTTAACCCTTAGAGCGCCTGGTAAACCTATCATACATTTTGTCACAAAGGCAACTATATAGTTGTGATAGGAACTTTAACATTTAACGCTTTAGCAGATGACAAAATTTTAGCCTAGCCCAAATTGAAAGCATTTACAAACAACAAATGTTAGTCAAAACATAAAATTTGTCTGTCATAGAGTAGAAAACATTGTGGAAAAAAGGAGAAAATGCTGGTTACCAGTATTTTCTCCTTTTCCCGCAATGTTTTCAAAAGCCTTCTTTCTCTGGGCATTAAAAGTTGGCATGGTGCGGTAAAGGGTTAAAGGCACATAGCAAGCATAGAAACTCTTGAGATTGTACTTAGGTTATCATTTGGTCACCACGTTTTCAACAGAATCTATGGTAGATGAATCAGAATATCTATGTACATGGACTAAAGATGAGTACAGACATCAAATACTTTTCAGTATATTCTGAGTTTGTTTTGTTTGTATGGTCTTTAATGCCATTTTCAACATTTTTCCAGTTACATGGCAGTGGCCAATGCACCTATCCATGCTTCGCTAAAGTTTATTTTTACCAGTGCTTTGCACAAAAGTCTTCCCAAGCCACTGGCTGCTTTCCAACAGAGCCTTCATCGAAACAATGGTCAGCAGTGAGAGGGGAATGAATTCTGTCTCAATGATTACCATCAATCCTGGAAATAAATTTCAAGGCTGGGAATTCAAACCAGCAACCCCCAGGTTTCAAGTCCTGTATGCTACCTGCTGGCCTACCTGGCTTGGCAGTTCATAGAGTAATATTGCCTTTGTTCTTCATTAACACAAACTTTGGGAGGTATTAACGAGACAACTCTGTTTAGTAACTATAACATAGGTTTTAGCAAATAAGAAAAATTTCACTCCCTCCACTAAATTGGATTTCTGTAAAGAGTTGTGTCTCACTGAGACAAATCTAATCTGTTCACATAACACAGGTTTAGTGATGAGATCATAATTTTAGGACTGGATTAACTCTTTACCACACAATCCCAGGTTTTATCCACCCTGAAGATGAGGGCTTTTGAAAACCTTGTGGGAAAAGAAAAATTTGCTGGTAACCAGCATTTTCTCCATTTCCCACAATGCTTTCTACCCTATCAAAAACAGAAATCTCCATTTCTGCTACATTTGTTGTCTGCAAAAGCTTTCATTTTGGTCCAGTCCAAAATTTTGTTGTTTGGTAAAGGGATAACCCCAATTATCAGAGTTAAAAACTATTCAACTACTTTTCATGACTATAATTGCCTTTTCAGCCACTGTATATCAAGATCAGATGGCACAAAATGTGCAAGCTGATCTTTGGTCTACTCTGCCCACCTTGCTGAGATTTATGTTCAAATGCAGTCTGAAAATTGCAATTATTTATTTCTTAATGTTTTTCTAGATTGAAATGAGAGTGTCTTTTAGATTCATTTCACAATTTATGGTTTAACCCTTTATTATACAATCCCAAGTTGTATCTACCTTGACAAAAAGGCTTTTAAAAACATGGTTGGAAAAAGAGGAAAAACAGTTGGTTGGAAAAAGAGGAAAAACAGTATTTTCTCTTTTTCACAACCAAGCTTTCTACACTTACACAGGCAAAACATGTCATTCAAATCACAATTAAATTGTCTGGAAATGCTCTAATGCTCTAGGTCTAAATTGTGTTGTCTGGTAAAGAGTAAAAAATATCTAAAAGGCTAGAGGGAAAGAAAATCATGAAAAATTCCTCATTTCCAGACACAAGTGGTGATCATGCTGACCTCAATTATCTACCCAAACTGATTATTTCCAGGCAAAACATATAATTTCTTATCATTTCAACCTTTTCTTAGATAGCTATGTGCATTTCTGAAACACGTAAACATTATTTACTATGCTGCAAAGTAAGAGAAATTGTTTTTTCACTTAGATGAATATAAGAATGCATGAACCTCCTTCCCCTTTACAGCACAATGCCGCCTCTTAACGACCCTACTAGAGAAGGCCTTTGAAAACATAGTGGGAAAAAGGGAAAATCCTGGTAACCAGCATTTTCTCCTTTTCCCTCAATGTTTTCTGTCCTTCCCCCCAAAAAAATTTTCAATTTTTGAGTCATTTATTTTGTCATCTGCAAATACTTTCAATTTGGAAATGTTTAAAATATTGCTGTGTAGTAAATCGTAGATTCAGTGTCATTTCAGTGAATGTGTGCCAGAGGAGAAGCAAAAAAGAAACAATGGAGCTAGTCTCCTATAGGGGGTAGTTAGATACAAAAGAAAAAGATCATAAACCACGATGAATAAAGGACATTAAATATTGAGCATCATTTCAGCTACATTTAATGTGTCGTCTGCAAATGCTTTCAATTTCGACAAGTCTAAAATGTTCTTGTTTAGTAAAGAGTATAAAGTTGATGGGTTTCAAAGCATCATTAGGGGGAAAAATTTACACATCCCCTAACAAACAGTATGTGCAGCACAGAATTTTTCTTTTTATGTTTACCCCTTTACCACACAATCCAAAGTTTTAACAACCCAGAGGTAGAGGGCTTTTGAAAACATTGTGGGAAAAGGAGAAAATACTGGTAACCAGCATTTTCTCCTTTTCCCACAATGTTTTCTACTTTTTCAAAAACAAATCTCATCATTTGGGTCATGTTTAGTTTCTCCTTTATGAAATACTTTCTGGATGATGAGTCTAAAATTTTGTAATGTTGTAATGGGTAACTCTTAACATATTCTGATTTTTCATGTGAGGGCTGCCAGGAAAGCTGTATAAGTTAACTTCATCATAAAATTGTCAAGTATCAAGATAGTCTGTTCAGAATTCATTTCAGAATGCATTTTCTCCCATCAAAATCAACAGGCTGACTGGATGAATGCAAATACATGCACAGTACACATTATACAATCAGGTACCTGTAAATGCATTCTTCAGCTTTATATTACCTATTGCAGAGATTTTCAATTTCAAATTGAAATATTTTGTAGAACCGGGTTAATAACAATTGAATAGAAGTGCTAACATGGATGGCAATGTTTCATTGGCTTATGGTGAACAATTATTCAATAAACAATTTTGACTTTCTCTTTCTATGATGATACCACAGTTTTCTAAACTGTTTGAAAGTCTCAAACTGGATCCCCACTACAAAAAAGGACAACTCTTTCTTTTGGCCTTACTAGAAGAAGGCTTCACAGATTTGATAAAGAACAATGAAACTTGCTATTCAAATGTCTGGTACAGTTGAGAGTTAAAAACAAAGTGTGCTTGCTGTTATGACCAAGTCCAGTACCAAGGAAAGTGCTTTCATGCTGTGTGCCTTACCCCAAAATACTATTTCTATACCTGTTTTTTTTTTGAAAGGAATAATAATAATTACTACTTATAAATATACAAGAATCTCATCATCTCAGCTATCTTTGGAGTACTGGATAGTACCAATGAAAAGGTACCTTTGATCATAGTGCAATTTGGAAACTGAATATAAATTCTACCAACTCTAATTAAAACTGACGTAATCCAACAGAGAAAAAAAGTTTTGTTTAAGAGTTCATTTCTTGCCACAGTTGGTTGCCAATATGGGTGACATCCCTAGACAGCTCTTAGTCATTTCATGTTGTGGGGGATAGTGCAAGATACAGGATAAAACCCATTGTAAGTTACACCTGGTTCTTTAACATTTTCCAGATATAAAGGTTCATCCAACAGACTATTTGTAATTTTAGTTGGCCAGCCAGTAGAATCGAACACACACCTTTAAATATCCCGTGGGTGCAAAATCTCGGTTTTACCACTTGAGCTTGTACGGTTGGCAAAAAAAAAAAGGTGCACAGACAAATGAGGAAAAAAATTTACATGCCACACAATAGTGGTGAAACGGTTTACCGATTAACCGATTAACCGCGGTCTATTCAAAGAAAAAAACCGAAACCGGTTCGAATTTCACCGTATCGGTATTTCTGCAATATGTCAACTTCTCTTAATTGAATCAGAAAGTCCGGTTTTCCCAAAAATTCTGTCAGAAATCGATCGTTTTTCAACTTACAGTTCTAAAGATTTCCAAAAGCGAAAGTTGTTTATTTTTTTCCACAGACGGTGTCACCGGTGTTTAGGTAAAACTATGACCACATAAAATTCACGACACAAACTCCAAATAACTGTCGAGCTTTAATGCTTTTGGATCAACGGAGTTTGTATGTTATTCATTTCTTATAACTTTGCTTACACTTATTTTTGCGTTTTCCGGTAGTTAAGCGGCAAAGTATTAGTGTTAGTACAGTAAGCAACTGAGTAAGTTAGTGCATCGCACTGTCTACTCTGTTGAGCTCCCGAAGTTCGGTATAGTAGCGGTGGTTTTTATATAAACAAGTACGCTCTTGAAGAAAAAAAAAATGGCAGACGAAAATCGTCAAGATAGCGAGTGTTAAAGACTAGTCAATTTCAGTTTGTTTTTATTTGTTCATGCAAAAGAATTGCTTTTTAGTTCATTATCTTGAAAGAATGGAAGAGTTCCAAGCACATGTACTAGTTTTCTTTATCACCTTTTGAGCATATGCTACCCTAACAGTGACTACAAGTGGTCAGATATGCTAAATGTCAGCATATACAGCATATTGCAATACGTATTGCAATACGGGTCAGCCGTATTGCAATATATTGCAATACGCTTTTTACCGTATTGTTTCACCCCTACCACACAACCATTCAATCAATCTCTACTATTCCATCCTGCCTTCCTTCCACTCCCACAAACTCCCATTAGAATTACCTGCCAATGTAAAATGATGGACCAGACGAGACCTAGTGTTAGCTTCTGGTTACCGTCTACAATATCATTACTGCTTATGTTGACAAGCTTGATCTGAAATATACAGCAGATAGTAAACAATGAATTACATCATCCTATGTTAAGAATGTATCTTAATTTCACTCTTTGGAAGGTGACAAATTGTAAACTCCTCTATGTTGGAAGCAATTGCGGACTAAATATCAAATGTAGCTGAATAAGGAGTTGCCTTCGAAAAAATGAAAAATGTTGTGGGAAAATGAGAAAATGCTGGTTACCAGCGTTTTCTCATTTTTTTCACAATGATATCAAATGCAACACAATCCCAGATTTTAATGACCCTGAGAAAGAAGCCTTTTGAACACATTGTGGGAAAAGGAGAAAATTCTGGTAACCACCATTTTCTCCTTTTCCCACAATGTTTTCTACCCCATCAAAGACAGAAATCATCATTTCAGCAACATATAAATTGTCAGCTGCAATTGCTTTCAATTTTGGCCACTCAGAAATTTTGTCATTTGGTAAAGAGTTTTTTTTTTTGTAAACTTTATTAGCCACGTATACTGGATAGGGGAGGTCGTGGCCGTCCTCCCTCTATCCTTACAACAATCGTTATTTACATCCAATAACCTTTGTGACCCCTGCGAACAATGCAGACCAAGATTCGAGTGTAGATTGATTTTGGAATTCACTGCTCGCAAAGGTGACAAATCGCAGAATAAGAGTTAATAAAAATACATGTAAAGAGTTGGTAAAGAGTTAAGACAAACTCCAAATATTGTATTTTGTAGACTTCCTTAACCAAGATGACTCTATAACTAAATGACTGTGCAGACTAAAATCAGACTTAAGTTCTGTGTAGCCTGATCTTTGCCTGCATTACCTCCAAAAGTGCTTTATGCAAAGAGCTAACAACAATAACTGCCAGTTCTAAGCTCCTAAAATGGATCTATAATTTTACTTGTCATTATTAGTCACAGACACCAAGAGAGACAAACAATGGCAGTGATAAGCAGAGAAATTGCTGTGAATGTAAAACGCAATTGCTTTTTCCCCTAATGTTTCCCATACTGTTGAAATAAAAGTCTTTCCCATTACTTTCCTTTCAAATGTTTACCCTTAACATGTCTTCTGCAATACTTTTTACCTGGGCTAAAATTGGGCTGCACAGTGAGGGTCAAAGAATTTCTTACACCACTGAGGCAGTTAACCCTTATACGAAATATTATGTAGTAGTATCTTACCTGGTGCTTGTATTTAATTCGAGCATTTGAGAATATTTGATACCGCGTGAGACCTAAGGTCGAGCAAGATGTCCACATTTTCTTACGCAGCGAAAAGTAAATACAAACACCAGGAAAATTACTACAGTCTACCCCATAATATTCCTTTTATTATATACCTACCACTTTCAAGGACAAAATTTTCCAGTGATTGACATGTCATTCGATAAAGGAAAACTGAATAAAAGAAATAATGGGAAAAGGGCCAGTAACTTTGCTTTTATTAATGGCAGATGAATATTATGGAGTAATATTTTGACTGATCAAATCGCGAAACAATAAATACATATTCCCCAAGTGAGTTACATCATCATTATGTCATCATACCATATTTAGAGCTGTTTGCAACACATGTGTTTGAGCTGGAAAATTTTCAGTTAAATAATAAAACCCTTTATCACACATTCATTCTGTTTTGATGACCCTGAGGAACAAAACTTTTGAAAACATTGTGGGAAAAGAAGAACAATGTTTCCAACAGCCTTTTTCTTCAAGGTTGTAAACTCTTTACCAGAAGACAAAATTTTAGACTAGTATAAATTGAAAGCATTTCCAGACGACAATTTCAATTTGGCTAGAATGGTGCAATTTTTCTTTGATAGGATAGAAAACATTGTGAGAAAAGAAGAGAATGCTGGTTACCAGCATTTTCTCCTTTTCCCACAATGTTTTCAAAAGGCTTCTTTCTCAGGGTCGTTAAAAGTTGGGATTGTGTGGTAAAGGGTTAAAACTACCGATTGTCGAAAAAGGGTTAACCTTAAATGCTCTTGACAGTAGTGTTGGGACATTTCAACAAATTTCATTATCAGAATCTCGTCACCATCCCTTCGAGGTATCCTGTCAAACCTTTAAATGTTCATAATGGAAATTTGTTGCCCGTAAAAATGAGAACCTTTGAAACACTCTTCATCCCTGCTAATCGTTTTTCCACCAGCAGATCTGGTGAGGATGATCTGTTAAAATTTCCTAAAGTTCTGTCATTTAACTCTTTACCAAACAACAAAATTTTAGACTTCCACATTGGAAGATTTGCAGATGACATAACAGATGTGACTGAAAAAATTAAATCTGTTTTGGAGAAAACATTGTGGGAAAATGAGGAAATGCTGGTTACCAGCATTTTCTCTTCTTCCTACAATGTTTTCAAAAGGCTTTTTTCTCAGGGTCTTTAAAATTCTGGATTGTGTGGTAAAGGGTTAAACTCTTCAGGAGGACTAAAATCACCCCATTACCACGCAATGCCGAGTTTTAACGTCCCTGGGAAGTTAAACTTTTGAAAACATTATGGGAAAAGGAGAAAATGCTGGTAACCAGCATTTTCTCCTTTTCCCACAATGTTTTCTAACCTTTCAGAAACAAATCCAATCATATGAGCCCAATTTAATGTGTCATCTGCAAATGCTTTGAATGTGGACCAGTCTAAAATATTGTCATCTGGTAAAGACTGAGACTTGGCCAAATTAGAAGCATATAAAATTTGCAAACACCTATTGAAATGTGGCTCACATGATAGGATTTGTCTTTAGAAGGGTAGAAATCATCATGGGAACTGAATTTCTTGTTCTCAGGATAAAAAAATATAAACACAAAGAATACTGTACCGGTATATCCTGTTACTATACAATAAAGATTTTTCATCCCAGCAGAAACATTCTGGTAAAATGAGCCACTGCAATTGCTATAAATTTACATACATATAATTTTTTCCTCATGATCCAAAACAAAAATTATGTCTCCTTTGTTTCTTCTTTCACTGCCAATGATGAGTAATAAACTTTTGCAAATGGCAAAGAAACATCAAGATCAGACTGTAGAGAATGTACAGTCTGACCTTGGATCTACACAGTCTGCTATTTGATGCTAAATTCATTACCAGAATCACAACAAGTTACAACAGAAATGTTCAATTTGACCTAAAAAAAAAATACATTTTCATGTATTTTTTATGCAGTGAAAGAGTTGAAGGTTATCCATCATGTGACTTAACCCTTTACTACACAATCCCGACTTTTAATGACCCAGCAAAAGAAGCCATTAGAAAACATTGTGAGAAAAGGAGAAAATGCTGGTAACCAGCATTTTCTCCTTTTCCCACAATGTTTTCTACCCTTCCCAACACAAAGTTCAACTTTTTAGTTACATTTGTCATCTGCAAATGCTTTCAATTTGGACCAGTCTAGAATTTTGTTGTGTGGTAAAGAGTTAAAATAGTTGTGGCAAGGTTTAAAATTAGCCTGTGCAGTAATGGGATATGTACACTTAAAGCACCTACAGCTGCCAACAGTAAACAATGTGGGTGGTAAAATGCATTTGAAATTTAAATCATAACCATTTAACCCTTTACCAAACAATCCCGAGTTTTAACGGCCTTGAGGGAGAAGCCTTTTGAAAACATTGTGGGAAAGGAGAAAATGCTGGTAACCAGCATTTTCTCCTTTTCCCACAATGTTTTCTACCAGATGAAAGACAAATTTCATTATTAGAGCCACATTTAAATGATCATCTGCGAAAGCTTTCAATTTCAACAAGTCTACATTTTTGCCGTGTGGAAAAAGAGTTAAAAGTATGAAAGTATGGAAATTATCATGAAGATGACAATCTGTTATTGTATGGTCAGTCAAGAGTCAGTCACTGGCTAAAAATGAATTTTCAAATCAGGTAATAAGTAAACTAAAGATAGAGTGGCCTGGCAACTTTTAACCTAGTTTTAGATTTAATTTTTCTGCCAACGTTAATGCATGGACCTTCCGTATAGTGACAAATTGTCATCTACACAATAATTTACATACTTTTAAATGGTATGCTTTGAATTTAAATGCATTTTAACACCTGCATTGTTTGCTTTTGGCAGCAATAGTGCCTTTAATGCACCCATACTTGCTTTTGCGGCCAGTATAGATCAAGACCAAATTGCACAAAATGCAGTCATATGAGACATTCTGGACAAGAGTAACAATAAAGTTGCAAAAATTTCTGTTTTATTTCTAAACTGAAAATGTCCGTTTGGTTTATTCTGCGCTCTAAAAGGTTATCTCTTTGAAAAATGACAAAATAACAGATCAAATCAAATGCATTTGGCATTGCAAAAGAAAAATTAGATGTGGCATAAATAATGAAGTTGTTATTGAAGGAGTGGAAAACACTGGAAGAAAATGCAAAAATGCTGGTTACCACCATTTTCTCCTTTTCCCATAATGTTTTTATAAGCCTTCTTTCTCAAGGTCCCTAAAATTCAGGACCGTGTGGTGAATGGCTAAAATGTCAAGGGACCCCTATGTCTAAGATAGATCAGCTGCCATGCTTTCTCTTTTTCCAATACTTGGACCTTCTCTGTGATTAGAACTCCAGAAGTCTACAGATCACACCAATACGTCTGAAAAACCTCATTCCCATGAAAGATGTGTTTACACTCCATCTTTTATTACCCATATCATTTCTAAAACACCCTAACTCTTTACCAGACAACAGAATTTTTGGCTATGACTAGAAGCAAACTAGAACTGCTACAAAACTTTTATTGAATCTAAAACTTTCATAACAATGTGTTGCACCTACTTTACTTGCCTTGACTTAAATCTAATTTCAGCATAATCCTTGAAGTGCCAAATAAACCCAAGAGACATTTTTCAGTCGAGAAATAAGACACAACTGATTGCAATTTCAAGGTTATTCTTGTCCAGAATCTCTCAGCAGAGCAGACAGTGCAGATCAAAGACCAGACTGCACATTTTGTCTTACCTTGATCTACACTGGCTGCAAAGGCAACTAAAGTAGTGAAAGACCCTTTAACCCTTTACCACAAGACGATGAAGAAAAAGCCTTTTGAAAACAATGCAGGAGAAGGAGAAAATGCTGGAAACCAGCATTACCTCCTTTTTCCACAATGTTTTCTACCCTTCCCAAATCAAATTTCAATTTTTCAGTCGCATTTATTTAACCATATGCAATGTTTTGAATTTGGACTAGTCTAAAATTTTGTCGTTTTGGTTTTGTTTTTGTCGTTTAGGCTAAGTGCAGCTCATTTCTGTAAATGCTCTAAAACCAAAAAAAAATCCAGGTGAGCAAGAGCAAACATGGTTTGCAGGTACATTATGCAAATGTAAAGCCATCACTGTTCAAATACATGTATATGTACAACATTCCAAGCCCTTGCAGTAGACACCAAACAGCTAAAAAAAATACTGCAGCAAAGGGAGCAGGTGGTATCAAGATCAAATCATATCCTTCACTTGCTGAAAAATGCTGTCATATTCTTGTCCATTTTATAATTTGATATAGAGTTTAGTAAATTATGAAAAGGTCTGTACAGTAGAAGGTTAAAACTATACCAAACAATCTTGAGTTTTAATGACGTTGAAGATGAAAGCTTCTGAAACATTGCCGGAAAAGGAGAGAATGCTGGTACCAGCATTTTCTCCTTTTCCAACAATGTTTCTACGCTATCAAAGAGAGAAATCATTTGAGCTACATTCATTTTGTCCTCTGCAATTGCTTTCAATTTGGTCTTGTCCAAAATTTCCCTTCACATCATTTCATTCCGTGTTCTCAGGCATGCAACTGTAAAGAAAACATTGCAAGAAAAGAAAATCTCAACTGTATTAGCCTCAATCTTGTATCACTGTCTAGGGTTACACATGGCTCAGTAGTGAAGGTGCAGGATCCATAGCCTGGACGTCATGGGTTTCACCCTCACCTGAGGTACTCGGTTTTTCGCGGCAGTGCCCTTGGTAAGACACTACAGAACCCTAGGCTAGCACTGGTGAAGCCCATGACATGTATAAACAAGTGGACTGTCACAGTGCTATGACTGAATATGACTGAAACCTTACATAGCTGTCATGAAGAATTGCTCAGTTTTCATGTCTGAACAAATTAAACTTTTCATGTTGAGTTGGTTCATTAACCCTTTACCAGACGACAAAATTTTAGCCTTGTCCAAACTGAAAGCATTTGCAGACGACAATTTCTATGCAGCTCACATGGTATAATTTTCTTTGATAGGGTAGAAAACATTGTGGGAAAAGGAGAAAATGCTGGTTAGCAGCATTTTCTCCTTTTCCCACAATGTTTTCAAAAGATTTCTTTCCCAGGGGCGTCAAAAGGCGGCATCGTGCGGTAAAGGGTTAACTGGGGGGTACAGATAAACTTTACAAATAATCCTGTGTTTCAAACTAGTGAAAACATAGAGGAAAAAGGCAAATATTGTGTTAACAAGCATTTTTTACTGATCCAATAATACTTTCTTCTCCTTCAAAAACAAATCCCATAGTTTGAGTAACATTTAATTTCGTTGTCTGCAAATACTTCCAACTTAACTCTTTACCACACAATGAAAACATAGACTTGTCCAAATTTTAAACATTTGCAGACAACAATTTAAATGTTACTCAAATGATGGAGTTGTCCGATACGGTAGCTCTAGAACATTGTTAGGAAAGTAGAAAATGCTGGTAACCAGCATTTTCTCCTTTTCCTAGAATGTTTTCAAAAGGCTTCATTCTTAGAGTCATTAAAATGTGGCATTGTGTGGTAGAGAGTTAAACTGTCCAAAAATTTTGTTGTATTGTCGAGTCAACTGCATGTAAAAACTGAAACTTATGCCACTTCTAATATACCTTCCTATACCTACAAAGCCTAAATCTTTACCACTCAATCCCGACTTTGAACAACCCAGAGGAAGAAGCCAGCATTTCTCCTTTTCCCACAATATTTTCTATAACCTAAGGCAATTGCATAATTTGATACACATACGAACTGTCATCTGCATATCTGTCAATTTGGACAGGTACACATAAGATTTTGTCGTGTGGTAAAGAGTTAAACATGTACAAAATTGCACTGTCTTAAGGTGAATTTGACGATTTATTTATTGACATAAAATTAACGCATACCAACCCGAATCAATATCCAGCGAGGGTAATTAACTTTCGGATCAAGTCCTATCGCTGACTCCTTAGCTAATTTTGGGAACTGACAGTACCGGAAAAACAATCACAGGCAATCAACGTATCAAAATCAAGGTGATCAAAACAGCATTTCTACCAAAACAAAGCCCTTTTCTCACAATAAAACACAAATGAAAGAAAATCCTTCTGCTATGCCAAAATATGGACAAATACTCCCTTTTGAAGAGCTCTTAGATTGATTACCATGGAATACGCTCTCAAGAGTTAATTCCCTTGCTGTATTCATTTGAAAGTTAATCCTTCATGTTTTCACGACGGTAAAGTAACTTTATTTTAGACCATTTTGAGAACAGCAGAGTATGCTTGGAATAAGCGAATTTCTCTTTTTCCTGCAAGCATTTCTACCTTATTAAAGCCAATCCTGCCACTTCAGCCAGGTTTAATTCAGTACTCTGTCGTCTGCAAAATTAGAATCGGTATAAAACGCAGGCATAACAGAACAGGGACGAGAGTAACTTTTTTTTTGTCGGCCACTCGAGGACTAAGTACCTAAATGATCGGTTATTGCAAATGAAGTCGCTATTTAAAGCTATTCGTATGTATCACACCTTTTGTTAATCGTTTAATCGTTAACTGGAATTCATATAACAAGGTATAAAGTTAAGAAAATTGTCTCACAATATCTCTCAGAGACCGAGCTGTAACCAGGGATTTCGGGTAGGCTAAAGGGTGAAACCTGAATTTTAATCACATTTTAAATGATAGAAAACTACCTGTACATCTGAGATAGCGGTTTCTGATAACTTCTTGCCCTAATTTGCATGATATAATATTCCATAATTTGCCCCAAAGGCCATCTTGTTTCTTGAACCCTTTCAAGGAAAAGGAGAGAATGCTGGTTACCAGCATTTTCTCCCTTTCCAACAATGTTCTCAAAAGCATTCTTCAGGATCATTTGAAACACAGGATTGTCTGATATTGAGTTTACTCTTTACCAGACATTTTCAGCTTGTCCATATTAAAAGCAATTTTAGACAGTAAAATGAAAGTGTTGAAAATGACAGATTTTGTGTTTGATTGGATAGAAAACAATGTGGGAAAAGGAGAAATTGCTGGTTACACACATTTTCTCCTTTTCCCACAATGTTTTTTACACTATGAAGGACAAATATCATGTTTTGTGTAGACTTATAATTTGTATTTTTCAAAAGCCTTTTTCATCATGCTTGTAAGCAAGGGACTGTTTTATAAAGGGTTGAATTTGAATAAAATTCAAAGTTCTGAGAGCACCGTGGTATTCACTACATAAGAAAGACGGTACGGATTTTACACATTACCTCCTACAAACCGCTTCTTTTTTTTCGTCTTGCAAAGGACTTCTTTAGAAAACAATGTGGTACATAAAGAAATTTCTTGTACCTTGTAGTATCTCTGTGGTGAAATATCTTTACTTATCCAGGGTCCTATGTGGCTCAGTGGTAATGTATAGGATCCTAACCTCAAGGCCAAGGATTAGATTCTCTTTCAAAGCACAAGGTCATTCATGGGAATCTCCTTGGTTAACTCTTTACCAAACAATAAAATTTTACACTCGTCCAAATTCAAAGCTGTTGCAGACGACAAATTAAATGTAGCTCAATTGATGAAACCTGACCCTAAAAGACTAGAAAACGTTGCTGGTAACCAGCATTTTCTCCTTTTCCCACAATGTTTTCAAAAGCCTTCTTCCTCAAGGTCGTTAAAAGTCGGGATTGTGTGGTAAAGGGTTAAGACACTTCAAAGCCCTTGGGTATTACCAGTGAAAGCCAGGACAATCATACCAGTAATTATATGAGGTATGACAGAAATAATGTTGACAGCAGCATAAAACCTCATTAAATCAATCAAACTATATATATTTATCATGTTTTAAACCTTGACTATGACTCACATGGATGTTTTCCAAGTTATCTGTGGCAAATGTGTTTTACTCTTTACCAAATGACAAAATTTTGGACTTCACCGATTTGCAAGCATTTGCAGATTACAAAATAAATATACTGGTAGCTCAAATGGTTATATCTGCCTACGATAGGGTAGAAAACATTCAAGGAAAAGGAGGAGAAGCTGTATTTGCTCCTTTTTTCAAAATGTTTTATAAAGCTTTTTTCCTCAGGGTTGTTAAAACTTGGGATTGTGTAGTGTAGGGTTAACCCTTTACTACACAATCCAGAGTTTTGACGACCTTGAAAAAGAAGACTTTTGAAAACATTATTGGAAAAAGAGAAAATGCTGGTAACCAGCATTTACAATATCTCTGGTTATTGAGATAATCATCATTTGAGACACAATTGATTTGTGATCCACAAATGCCTTCATTTGGCCTAGTCCAAAATTTTGCCGTTTGGTGAAGGGTTAAGGAGGTAATGAGAAAGGGCTGATGAATACCAACAAATGTAAATAAACGGTTGGACAAGATTTTACTACGAACAATCAATGGACCGTGCTTATAAAAATGCTATTTTCGAAATGAAAAAAGAAGAGATTGTCTGAATATAGTTTAGATTCATTCAATTAACTCTTTACTTAACGACAAAATTTTAGACTTGTCGAAATTGAAAGCATTTGTAGACAACAAATAAAATGTGACTAAAACATTGGAATTTGTCTGTGATAGGATACAAAACATTGTGGAAAAAGGAGAAAATGCTGGTTACCAGCATTTTCTCCTCTTCCCACGATGTTTTCAAGTAGCCTCTTTTTCAGGGTCATTAAAACTTGGGATTGTGTGGTAAATGGTTCATGAACATGTAGTTAGTTATTCATGATAACATAATCATTGGTATATTTCATCATTTAAGATATTGATTTTCAATAAAATCAATAAATGAAGTGTGCAGAAACGGAATCCTATTGCTTAACCCCTCACCACACAATCCTGAGATTTAACAATCCTGAGAAAGAGGCTTTTGAAAACATTGTGGAAAAAGGAGCCAATGCTGGTATCCAGCATTTTCTCTACTCCCTACAATGTTTTCTCCATCTTGAAAGAAAATCCAACCATTTAAACGTCACTTAATTTCTGATCTGCAATTGCTGTCCTATTATAATATAGTATTACTCTGCTGCATTGAATACTTCCAGTTTTCTCCTTTTCCTACAAGGTTTTTGAAACATATTTTCCTCTTAACCCTTTTCCAAATGCAAAATTTCAAGAAACAAGATGGCCTTTGGGGCAAATTCAAAACATCTGCAGATGACAAATTCAGAATTGGTACAACTGAGCTTAAGTTCCCTAATAGGGTGGGAAACATTGTGGGGGAAAAGGAGAAAACCAGCATTTTGTTTTTTGACAATAATTTCAAAGGGCCTCTTTCTCAGGGTCTTTAACTCTTTACCAAACAACAAAAATGTAGACTGGTCCAAATTGAAAGCATTTACAGACAACAACTGAAATCTGAATCAAATTATGTAAACTGTCTTTCATGACCAGCATTTTCTCCTTTTCCCACAATGTTTTCAAAAGACTTCTCCTCCTCCGGGTCGTTAAAACTCAGGATTGTGTGGTAAAGGGTTAAAATGTGGGATAGTTTGGTAAAGGGGCAAAGCATAGATTGTTTGGAAACCGGTTAATCTTTTACTGCACTATGCCGCCTTTTGACCACCCTGGAAAAGAAGCCTTTTGAAACAATGTGAGAAAAGGAGAAAATGCTGGTAACCTGCATTTTCTCCTTTCCCACAATGTTTTCTACCCTATCAAAGAGAAATTGCACCATTTGGGCCACAGTGAAATTGTCATCTGCTAATGTTTTCAATCTGGACAAGGCTAAAATTTTGTCGTCTGGTAAAGGGTTAAAGGACAATATCATTGGACATATCTGTAAATTAAAAGGGCAGAAGATTTAGTGGTACTTTCATTACAAAGAAGAACTACTCTACCATAATAAATACTTTCATTCATTCATAACAAAAGATCCACATAATCTAGTCCACTTACTTGACTCTTTACCAAATGAAAAAAATTTAGACTAATCCAAATTAACTCTTTACCACACGACAAAATTGTAGACTTGTCCAAATTCAAAGCATTTGGAGATGACAATTCAATTGTGGCTCAACTGATGAAAATTTTCTTTGATAGGTTAGAAAACATTGTGGGAAAAGGAGAAAATGCTGGTTACCAGCATCTTCTCCTTTTCCTACAATGTTTTCAAAAGGCTTGTTCCTTATGGTCGTTAAAACTCAGGATTGTGTGGTAAAGGGTTAAAAGGATTTTGCAGACGACAAAATTAATCAAGTACTATTTTGGATAATTGGATTTGTCTTTGAAGAGGGATGTAAAACATTGTGGGTTAAGGAGAAAATGCTGTTTACCAGCCTTTTCTCCTTTTCTCTCACAATGTTTTCTAAAAGCCTGTTTTCCTTCCTTAACCCTTCACCACATGACAAAAAAAATGGTGTTAAAGAAACTGCTTGCTCTTTGCAACTTGTTAAAAAATCCTCATGTGCTATAACTTCTATAATTTAATCCTAACGTACTGGTAATCCTAAAGCTATAGAACATAAGGCTTTTGGAAACACTGTGTAAAAAGAGAGAAAAGGTTGGTAACTAGCATTTATCCTTATCCAACAATGTTTTCTTTCCCTTAAGTCACTTTATCCAAGCCAGTTTTGATCTATCAGCTCTGAATGTTTTCAAAACTGCTTACAACAAAATCCATAGCTTTAACTCCAAGAACAACAGCTCTCGAAAACATGGTGAGAAAAAGAGTAAGTGCTGGCTACCAGCATTTTCTCCTTTTCTTACAATGCTTTCTAACCATCTAAAGAAAAGGTCAATAATTTGTATTACATATTATTTGCTGTCTGCAAATGCTTTTAAGTCTCAACCCTTGTCCTGCAGAATTTCAATCATCAATGATAACACATATAGATTTCTTTCTTTAAGGTTATTGTCCCTGAATCAGTATTAATTAATATTACAGAAACTAATTATAGAGCAGCAAAGAGTGTATAGTAAGATCAGACTGCACATATGTGTAGGCTGATCTCCCCTTACGCTTTCTGCAAAAAACATCCATGGTCGAGAACAGCAGGATAAGCGTTAAGTTTTGTCATCAGGCAAATTTCAAGAAAGACAACAAATCATTATACCAGTATTGATAGTAGAGTTGTTCCCCTTTGAAAGGAAGAAAATCGTAACAAACTCCTTGATTTTAGCCATTTTGAATTATTAGCATTTAATGTTTTTTGGATAGTGAGAAAAATCCTTTTGAATAAATTCTATTATAGATTATGAATTTGTTGCAAATTATTATTCTTTAAGGCACTTCCATATCTTATACCTTTTGAAAAAAAAAAAAAGGAGCAAGGATTGACCCTTTACCAAACAAATCCTGAGTTTAACATCCCTGAGAAAGGAGGCTTTTGAAAAGATTGCAGGAAAAGGAGAGAACACTGGTTACCAAAATTGCAGGTTAACCAGAATTCCCTCTTTTTCTATCAATGTTTTCTACACCCTTTTAAAGCCCCAACAGTAGTCAACACTTTTAACCCCTTACCAAACAGCAAACTTTTAGACTGGTCCAAATTGAAAGCATTTGCAGACGACAAAATAAAGGTGACTCAAAAATAGAGCTTTGATTTGGGAAGGGGAGAAAAAATTGTGGGAAAAGGAGAAAATGATGGTTACCAGCATTTTCTCCTTTTCCCACAATGTTTTCGAAAGCTTTCTTTTTCAGGGTCATTAAAAGTCGGGATTGTGTGGTAAAGGGTTAAAGCACCAATTGCTGTCAAAATTAAACAAAGCAGGTGTTACATTGCACTTGAATTTAAATCATACATTTTAAAAGTATGGAAATTATTGTGAAGATGACAATCTGGTATTGTACAGGTGATCCTAGTGTTAGTCCCTGGCAGAAAATTAAAATCAGGTCAAAAGTAAACAAAAGATAGTACAACCTGGCAAATTTTGACCTACATTTAAAATTAATTTTTCTGCCTGCAATTAACTCTTTACCACACAATCCTGACTTTTAACGACCCTACAAAAGAAGGCTTATGAAAACATTGAGGGAAAAGGAGAAAATGCTGGTAACCAGCATTTTCTCCTTTTCCCACAATGTTTTCTACCCTATCAAAGTGAGAAATCCTCATTTTAACAACATTTATTTTGTCATCTACAAATGCTTTCAATTTGGTCAGGTCCAAAATTTTGTCGTTTGGTAAAGGGTTAATTCTTGGACAGATCGTGCAATAACAGGCTGTCACCTTCACAAATATTTCCATATTTCTAAATGATATGTTTTTAAATTTCAATGCATTTTAGCACCCGCTTTATTCACTTTTTGCAGCTACTGGTGCTTTAAGTACAAATCGTATCGTTTGAACCACATCTGATTTTTCCTCCTCAGTAAATACTTTCAAATTGGACAAGTCTAAAAGCCTTTGTCAGGTCATGAGTCAAATAATCTTTGAAATCATCCTTATGATTATAGGGGAAAAATAACATGCATTAAAGGGGTCTTTCTATATTGTTTTGCAATAATCAAATTACATGTATTTGCAAAACACTGATAAATGTTATTAACTATTTACCACAAGACAAATTATAGCATTGTGTCAATTGAAAGCATTTGCAGAAAACAAATTGATTGATATTGAAAACATGAAACTATTTTAAAGGGTAGAAAACAATGTGAGAAAAGAAGAAAGTGCCATTCACCAACATTTTCTCCTTTTTCCCTCAATTTTTTGAAAAGGCTTCTTCCTCAGGGTCGTCAAAACTCAAGATTGTATGGTAAAGGGATAACTCTTTACCAAACAACAAAATTTTAGAATTGTCCAAATTGAAAGCATTTGCAGACGAAAAAGTTACGGTGGCTCAAATGATGAAATTTGTCTTTGATAGGGTAGAAAACATTGTGGGAAAAGAAGAAAATGCTGGTTACCAGCATCTCCTTCTTTTCCCACGTTTCCAATAGGCTTTTTGCTTAGGGTCTTTAAAAGTTGGGATTGTGTGGCAAAGAGTTAAGGTTTTATACATTATTAAAAATGAAAACATTGCAGCAAAAGGAGAAATTTACTGTTGTAATGCTGGTTACAAGCATTTTCTCCTTTCCCCACAATGTTTTCAAGAGGCTCCTTCTTTAGAGAGGTTAAAACACAAAATGTTTGTTAACCCTTTACCACATGATGCTGCCTTTTAATGCCCCTGGGGAAGAAGCCTTTTGAAAACATTATGGGAAAAGGAGAAAATGCTGGTAACCAGCATTTTCTCCTTTTCCCACAATGTTTTCTACCCTATCAAAGAAAAATTATACCATTTGAGCCACACTGAAATCATCGTCTGCAAATGCTTTGAATTTGGATTAGGCTAAAATTTTGTTGTCTGGTAAAGGTTTAAAGGGTTTTTCATGTAGCATAACATGATTTTTTGGATGTTATTACAGATAATAGGGATTTCAATGAACCATTTCTCCCACTTCATACAAAGCTTATACTCTACTTTAACCACTTAACTTCTTTACCATACAAAAAATATAAGACTAGTTAAAATCGTAAAGTTTTGCAGATGACAAATTAAATGTGCCTCAAATTATGTATTTTGTCTTTGGTTGTGACTGAATGGTGTTTTACGCCGCTTTCAACATTATTTCAGTCATATCACGGTGACAGCTCACATATTCCTGTATTTCCTGGGTTTTACCAGTACTAGGCTAGGGCTCTGAGGTGTCTTGCCCAAGGTCACACCCACGAAAAGGCAGAAAAAGGTAAAGGCATTGTGGGAACAGGAGAAAATGCTGGTTACCCGTAGTTTCTCCTTTTATCACAATGTTTTCATAAACCTCTGTCCCAAGGCTTGTTATAAAACTCGGGATGGGTTCGTCAAGGGTTAAAAAGATTAGTTAAAAATACAAAGTCAGGTTTGTTTACTTGAAGCCTCACCTCTTTTTATTCAAGTGCCCTATACAAGCCCACTTTGTTAGCTTATTACTTCACAGAGTGTCCCTTTACCAGATGACAAAGCTTTGGATTTGTGCAAATTGAAAGCAACTGCTGCTGGAAAACTGAATGTAGCTTAGCCCATATCCACACAATCTCGAGTTCTAACAACCCCCAAGGAAATGGACTTTTGAAAACTCCTTTTCCCACAATGTTTTCAATCCAATCAAAGACAAATTCCATCATTTGAGCATCTTTTAAATTGTCATCGGCAAATGCTTACAATATGGACAAGTCTAACATTTTGTCATTTTGTAATGAGTTAACCCCTATCCACACAATCAAAGATCATCACATCCCTCAGTAGGAAAACCTATGAAAACCTTGTGGAAAAAGGAGAAATTGTTGGTAACCAACCTGCACTTTCTTTTTTTGTAGCAATGTTTTCCATCCTCTCAAAGACAAATACCATCATTTTAGCAAGATTTTTTTTTGTAGTTTGCAGTTGCTTTGATTCCATCATTTGGGGAAGAATTAACTGATGGGTCATATATTTATGTTTGAGTAAGATGAAAACATTGCAGGAAAAAGATAAAATACTGTATACTTCAATGCTTCCAAAGCCCTCTTCTTCACGGTCTAAAAGCCAGAGACTGTTTAGTAAAGGGTTAACTTTAGACCTACCAACAGCTTATTGTTAATCACACAGAAGTCAAATATTTATGTCAAGGATGAAAATCCTTGATTAAAATGTATCGAAGGTAATCTATGACAAGATAGCAGTCTGAAGTACTGGGATATGGCCTCCCCCTGCTAATTTCCTTTTTGAGAATCCTATTAGGAGTGAACACTTGACCAAAGAAAATAACTGAAAGAATTCAGCAGACATTAACTCTTTACCACACAATCCCAACTTTTAACGACCCTAAAAAGGAAGCCTTTTGAAAACATTGTGGGAAAAGGAGAAAATGCTGGTTACCAGCATTTTCTCCTTTTCCCACAATGTTTTCTACCAATTCCATAACAAATTTCAATTTTTGAGTCACATTTAATTTGTCGTCTGCATATGCTTTCAGTTTGGACTAGTCTAAAATTTTGTCGTTTGGTAAAGAGTTAAGCCATGAAAAAGTGTTTCAGATGGACATTTAGACAGGCAGAAAGACAGGGGCAGTGGCAGGCTACACCTATAATTCCGAAAATTGTACTGAAGCTTAATCATCATCATGGCATCTGCACATCATCTTTCTGAGTCCAATTTTGTGAAAATCCTTACTCAGTTGTTAATTAAAGGAGATATGGAACAGACACAAAATTGTGGGCTAAAGCACTTAAAATAAGACCTTTGCCTTGCATCTGCATGGTTGAGCCATAGGCTCTGCACACTGTCTCATGGAAGTGAAAAAATGACCAAACTTAGAGAACAATAGCTCTACAGATTCAGGGAGTACAAGCCCAAAGGGAGCCATCATGAGCATGTCACCTTTGACCTCTTGTAATGAGTAATTTCTCTATCTGCCACAATGTTTTCATATGTAGTATGTCGTAGTATTACACATACATTCATGCTGATAACCTGTATTTCAACCTGCTGCAAATTATATCTCAGGCCTTTCTTCCCCAAACATTCTTAGTTTCATTCTTAGTCTAACTCCACATTTAGAAAGTAACACAACTTATGATTGGCTAAACCATTTGGTCAGAAGTTGCATTACTTTAAGATTTAGAAAATTATTGATAATAACACTAAGAATGTTCTTAAGAATGGCTGATGAATACAGACGCAGGAGGTGAACACTGGAAGACTTACGTTATACTGGTTTTCTAACACTTCCACCACTCTGTTGACATTATTTATGAAATGTACCCGCATCCGACCTCTTTCTCTTTTCTGAAAAATTCCAAACAAATAAATCTTAAAACCAGAGTATCTTTCAAATGACAATAACCTGTTTTTCTGATTCAATATTTACAAAAAATTATTTCAAAAGTCTCTAAGTCAAGGTTACTAGTATAGATTGGCTGTCCTACTTTTTCAGACAATCAGAAGTTTTGTTACAAAATTTGCCTCTAAGACCAAAATCCAGTTATCTGGGCATCGTTTCTTTTTTAACTCTTTACCAAACAACAGAATTTTGGACTGGTCCAAATTGAAAGCATTTGCAGACGACAAATTAAAGGTGGCCAAAATGATAAAATGTATCTGTGATAGGTTAGAAAACATTGTGGGAAAGGAAGAAAATGCTGGTTACCAGCATTTTCTTCTTTTCCCGCAATGTTTTCAAAAGCATACTTTCTCAGGGTCGTTAAAAGTCGGATTGTGTTGTAAAGGATTAATTAAAACAATTTTCTCTATTTTCTTGTGTTTCTTATGTTTTCATAGATAAATCCAATCATTTCAGCCACAAAAAATTGTTGTCTGCAAAAGCTTGGCCATTTCTTAAATTTTTGCTTTCCAAAAGACCAAAAAATGGCAATTTCGGTGACATTTTTAGACAAACTATTTCAACATTGCAGGCCATATGGATTCAAGGTCAGACTGCACATTTTGTGCAGTCTGATCTTAATCTACACTGGCTGTAATGGCATGAAAAGCCATGGAAGGTGCCTTAAGCCTTTACCATATGATCCCGACTTTAAACTACCATGAGGAAGACAGCTGTTGAAAACATTCTGGGCAAAGGCGAAAATGCTGGTAACCAGCATTTCTCGTTTTCCCAGAATGTTTTTTCTATCCTTCTAAACACAATTTTCAATTTTTGAGTCACGTTTCTTTTGTCTGCAAATGCTTTCAATTTGGACATGTCTAAAATTTTGTCAGTTGGTCAGGGGTTAAGGTATTAGACAAGGGTGACCATACATACCAAAGTTGTTCCACTGAGGATCTCTAGAAGTGACAGTAGATGGGTTCCATCCCTGAGATCTGTGAATAAATCTTCTATCACCGGAAGACCAGACTGAAAGATAATAATGTAGATGATTTTTATTGGAGCCATGCTCTGGCAAAAGGGGCCATAATGCATCTCCTTAATGCATGATAAGAAACAAATTAACTCTTTACCACACAATCCTGACTTTTAACGACCCTGTGAAAGAAGTCTTTTGAAAACATTGTGTGAAAAGGAGAAAATGCTGGTTACCAGCATTTTCTCCTTTTCCCACAATGTTTTCTACCCTTCCCAAAACAAGTTTCAATTTTTCAGTCACATTTACTTTGTCGTCTGCAAATGCTTTCAATTTGGACCAGTCTAAAATTTTGTCGTTTGTTAATGAATTAAAGCATAATTTGGGATCCTCAAAATCCATTTTGTGTAACAACCAACCAAATCACGATTAACACTGGTCCCTTGACATGCAGAAAATTGACTAATAGCAAATGTTTTGACCCAGGTCAGCCTACGCAGGCTGATGTCGATACTTTTTGCATATGCGTTAATCCTCACATTCACAGAGCATCATGACACATTTATATGTTTGGCATTAAAGTTTTCACCAAATGACAAAATTTCAGGCTTGTCCAAATTGAAAGCATTTTGAAGAGAACGATATAATGTGACTCAAAAAATGAAAAATTGTTTAGTATGGGTAGAAAGCATTGTGGAAAAACTAGCAAATGCTGTTTACCAGCATTTTCTCGTTTTTCCACAATGTTTTCAAAAGCCTTCTTTCTCAGGGTCGTTAAAAATCTGGATTGTGTGGAAAAGGGTTAATTCCATTTTCGATATAATTTCAGCCATATCCAGATAGTCAGCACACCTGTCCATGCTCTCCAGGATCTATTTTACCAGACTTTTGAACAGCACACTTTCCAAGCAAGCCACTGGTTGCTTTCTAATAATGATAAGTCTCAGAAAGAATTTTGGCACGTTGGGAATCAAGCCACAACCTCTGCTTAATTTGTATTGGAGTTTAACTCTTTACCACACAATCCCAAATTTTAACGACCCTGAAGAAGAAGGCTTTAGAAAACATTGTGGGAAAAGAAGAAAATGCTGGTAACCAGCATTTTCTTCTTTTCCCACATTTTCAACGATCTCAAAGACAGATACTGTCATTTGTGCCCCATTTTATTTGTCGTCTGCAAATACTTTCAATTTGGACTGGTCTAACATTTTGTGAAGTAAAGAGTTAATGCTGTTTTAACAGCTTAGATCATATCATAGCAGTCTGTGCACCTATACAATGTGTTTCCTGGCTTTCCCACCAAAATACTGACACAACTTTCTTTCCAAGCCACAATTGCTTTTCTCACAGGAATCAGAGGTGAGATATGAAAAATCTCCAGAAAGTTTGCCTCAACCAAGTATTGAACCCACAAGCACCAGGTCATGAGTCAGATACACTTATTACTGAGCTACCCGGCTTTGCATACTAACTCTGCATTACAAGTCCTGTATGTTAGTGACTGAGCTATCAGGTTCTGCTAATAACGGTGATAATAAATAGGTTCTTTCTACTGCACTTACTTATCCATTGAACTGTTAAAGATACATTCTTACAGCCAGAGAAAAAAATGCTGTTAAAACTTGACAGTGTGTAGAATGGCTCAGAATTTGGTCGGCTGTGTAAACATAGATATATTACCAATACATCTGGTGTAAGGGATTTGTCCAAATTTAAAACCAGAAATGACAAGAGTGATTTTTTTGAAGGGTGCCATAAAATGAAATGCATTTTCTATCCGTCTTAATCTGTGCAGCCTTGCAGCCGTCAGGGGCAACATTTGGCATGAAGATACGAGAATGATTAAAGTTTCAGAAATTAAAGATGAAATGGGTTAAAAACTGGCCGAAAATGAAGATAAAATGGATAAAATTGGCTTCTCCTTTGCCGACAATGTTTTCAATCTTTCACTGACAAGTTCCATGATATGAGCCACATTCAAGTTGTCATCTGCAAAATGCTTTCTATAAAGACAAGTCCAAAATTTCGTCATGTGGTAAAGAAAGTCTAAAATTTTGTCATGTGGTAAAGAGTTAACAGAATGTGCCATGCAAGTCCCTACCAAGAAAGATGATCTTAAGTAAATAGACTCCATTACAATAGATTCTTCAAGTGAAGTGTTTTTTATTGGCATCTTACAGGAAATGTTGTTTGCTACATCCTAAGTACAAACATTAAATTGGCAAGGAACCTTATTTATGGTAGAGATCTACTTAATCAAGTGAATACAAGAAATTCTGGAGAAAAAGACATGTTTTTGTCGGGCCTAAACAAAATCTATATGTAGTTCCGATTAAATAGTTTTTAGAATTTGGGACGGTAGGTAGGAAAATTATTTTTTTTTTAAATATTTATTTTCCAAAACATGTTTTCTAGTTTGAAATGTTGTAAAAGTTCTTTTTATCAAACTGTGAAACAACAGTTGATATTTGATTATTTTACATTTGCTTGGCTTACTGTACTTTTTATATCCTTTGATCTAGATCTTAGTAACTATTTCATGGTAATTGTTGTTGAAATGATGACTTGTCTTCAGATGTCCCATTAGGAAACAATTCAAATTCTTCAAACATGCCATATTGTCTCTTTTTTTAGGCCCGGGAGGCGATTAATAAAGATGATTTTACATTGAATTTCCCAAGGATGAAGATAACACTACTGTTCTGGTTTTAGCCAAGCTACAGTAGCTCAGTTGGTAGTGTAAAGGACTTGAGAACAGGGGGTCACTGGTTCGATCCCCGGCTCAGCCAGTTTCTTTCCGAGGATTGATGACAGTCATTGTGACAGGATTTATTCCTCTCTCAATGCTGACCATTGTTTCGACAATGGTTATGTGGGAAAGCAGCCAGTGGCTTGGAAAGAATATTGTGCATAGTATTGTATAAAAGACTCCAGAAAGCATGGATTATGGGTGCATTGGCTGCCGTGATATAACTGAAATAATGTTGAAAACGGCGTTAAACACAATGCAATTGCAGTCAGTGCTGACTGTGAAGTGATTGCCATTTGAGAAACCCACTGTATTTAATGCAGAATATTGGTTTTGCTGCTGATCATGTTTCATTTGGTCATTAAATTGCATTCATGATTAATATTGGACACCAGTCTTTGATTCTTTCACTGTCTAAAAGTTTTTCTGGGTTACTTGACAAATTTTGTGTAGCCGGAAGTTCATAATATAATCAGAAGTGTATGTATATTCAGGTGTTAATGACATTGATTTGTGAAGTACCAGTCAGATTATGGCCATGGTGTAATTTATACCAGCTTATTCATTTCAACTTTATCAATGGACTAGCCGTCTGGTAAGCCCATTTTTGGTTCGAAAAAAACTGGGGGAGCCTCAACAAGGGGAGTTATGCTGTGTTGAAATATTAAAGGATCAACTAGTGAAAAAATGTATAGGCTTGAGCATTAAAATTAGACATGGTTAGGTAACTGGAACCACATATATATTTTGTTTTGGCCTCATCTTGTTTCCGTAGGCATTTACTTCATAATTGCTTCAGGAGGTAATGAGTTAATCTTCACTAGATCACAATATTTAAGACTTGTCCAACTTGGAAGCATTTGCAGACAACAAATTAAATGTGGCTCAAATGATAGGGCTTGTTTTGATTGGATAGAAAATATTAATGAAATAAAATTGTTTTCAAAAGCCTTCTTCCTCAGGGTGACCAAAACGTGTGATTTTATGGTCAAGTACATTAACTTTTTACCAAACAATTCTGTGTTGTAACAACCCTGAAGGAAAATACTTATGAAATCACAACAAAAAAAGAAAAAAATGGTGGTAACCGCAATTTTTCTTTTTCAACAATGTTTTCTAACCTTCAGTGACAAATCATTTTAGCCAAATGTAATTTGTCGTCTGCACATTCTTCCAATTTGTACAGGTCTAAAATTTTTTAAAATCCTGTAAAAAGATAAAAGGACCTTGACCTTTAATGTACAGACAAGATTCTTGCGCGCAACACATTGTCTTTGTGTGGTTGTCAATTTTCCCTCAATTTTAATGAAATACATTGATTACTAACAAAGTTACAGGCAGGACATGAACAAAACCTCCCCAGTTTTCTCTTTTTAAACATATGTGATCTTGCTGTGACACTGACCTTTGACCTACTGACTTTGTTCTTGGGCACAACACAATTGTTTATATGTGGTTGACAATTCTGCAAAGTCATACTGGAATTCTTTCATAATTAAACAAGTTACAGGCCAGACATGAACACTTTCCCATAAAAGCACATTTGACTTTGTTGTCATCTTGATCTCTGACCTAAGGATATGACTTTACACATGAGACATTACCTTGATGTGCTTAACATTTTGGAAATGTTATTTTGAAATTAAGGGAGAGGGAAATAAGTCATGGCCCCACACCAAAATGGACAGACAGACAGGCAGCGTAAACAAAAAAAATATGCCCCCAAAAAGTTTTTCTTGGGGACATAAAAAGCAAATTATGAACTGAAAGGGACTCGAAAGGTTCGGTTTTTTTTTTCCTCACCTTTGAAAATTGGGAGTTGATCCATTTCGTAAAAGTTTTCTTTTGTACATCTTCCCGTTCATCTGCAATGATAATCAGTGAGAAAAAATGCATTAATTAGTTTCCTAGAAATTGTTTTTTCTGTTACTTAACTCTTTACCACATAACACAAATATAGACTTGTCCTAATTTACAGCATTTGCAGATGACAATTTATATGTAGTTCAAATGATGTGATTTGTCTCTGATATGGTAGAAAACATTGGAGGAAAGGGAGAAAATGCTGGTTACCAGCATTTTCTCCTTCTCCACAGTGTTTTCAAAAGCTTTCTCTGTCAGGGTCTTTAAAAGATTGTGTGGTAAAGGGTTAACCCTTTCCCAAACTACAAATTTTGGACTGGTCCAAATTGAAAGAGTTTGCAGACGACAATTTTAAATTTGATGAAAATGGCAGAAAGGTCTCAAAAAGGGTAGAAAACACTGTGGGAAAAGGAGAAATTGCTCGTAACGAGCAATTTCTCCTTTTCCCACAGTGTTTTCTACCCTTTCTGATAACTTTCTGCCATTTTCATCAAATTTAAAATTGTCGTCTGCAAACTCTTTGAGTTGGGACCAGTCCAAAATTTGTCATTTGGGAAAGGGTTAAAACTCTGTACAAGATGACAAAATTTTAGACGCATCCAAATTTTCTGAGCTGGGGACTCAAACCAGCCATTCCCTGGTTTAAAGTCCTGTATGTTACCAATGGTGCTACCATGCCTGGAGGCTCAAATGGTAAATTTTGTCTCTGAAAGGGTGAAGACTATGAGGGAAATGGCGAAATGCTGATTACCAGCATTGTTTCTGTTTCCAACAATGTTTCCAAAAGTCTTCTTCCTTTGGGTTGTGGCTGAGCCTGGTAGCTCATTCAGTAAACATACAGGGCTGGAAACCAGAGGGTGGCTGGTTCGAATCCAAAGCTCAGCCAGTTTCTTCCCTAGGACTGATGATAGTCAGTGTGACAGGATTCATTCCTCTCTAAGTACTGATCACTGTTTTGATTATGGTTATGTGGAAAAATAGCCGGTGGCTTAGGAAGAATGTTGTGCAAAGTATTGATAAGAAAAATGCTAGGAAAGCATAGATAGGTGCACTGGCCACAGTGATGTAAATGAAATAATGTTGAAAATGGTGCTAAACACCATACAAACAAACGGGCAAACAAAAATCCTTAATGTTGTAAAAAGACAGGATTTTTGAAAAAGGGTTAATTTCCCATGCAAAAAACTAAACCTTCAAACTTTTTTTTTCCTTTTCTGCCATAAAGGTCTTAACCCTTTACAACATGACAAAAAACTTGCCCGTTAAAAATTGAAGGCTTTTGCAGACGACAATGTCAAAGTGGCTCAAATGATGTTATTTTTGTTTGATAGGGTAGAAAACATTCTAGAAAAAGAAGAAAATGCTGGTTTTCCCACAATGTTTTCAAAAGGCTTCTTTCCCAGGGTCGTTAAAAGGCGACATTGTGCAGTAAAGGGTTAAATAACAGTAGGCCAAATTTAAGACTTTTCCAAATTGAACGCATTCTCAGATGTAAAATAAAATGTGGCTCAAATGATGAGATTTGTCTTTCAAAGGATAGAGAACATTGCTGGTTACCAGCGTTTTCTACTTTTCCCACAGTGTTTTCCAGTCTTCTTCCTAGGGTCATTAAAACTAAGGATTATTCAGTAACGGGTTAAGAAGCACCTAAATGATTATAATAATGCAGAAAAAAACAGAACACTTTCATAACATTACAGACTTTTTCATCCGTAATTACTATGCATTTTTTGCAATACCAGTACTGGTAACATCATCAACAACTGCACTTCAAAGATGTCAGATTTATATGTAAACACTACTGCAAGGCAAAAACAAGGAGCATGAATTTAACTCTTTACCAAGGGACAAAATTTTACGCTCCTCAACTTTAAAACGAGCTTAAAGAAGACTTTTGAAAACATTGAGGGAAAAGGAGAAAAAGCTAGTGGCCTGCATTTTCTCCTCCAATGTTTTCAACCCTTTCCGAAACAAATTTCAATTTTTGAATCACGATAAATTTTATTTTGTTGTATGCAAATGCTTTCAGTTTGGACAAGCCCAAAATGTTGTAGTCTGGAAGAGAGTTAAAATGAAGACATTTTTAGATGACTTACTCAATGTTACTCAAATAATAGGATATCAAATGTTGCTCAACTGATATGTCTTGGAAAGGGTAGAAAACACTGTGGGAAAAGGACCAGGATTTTTTTCAAAAGCTTTCCTCCTTGGGTCATTAAAAGATGGAACTGTTTTACCAGGTATAAAGTTAAAGCAAAAAAAAAATTATCTTCAAATCGAAGAGACTTTGAGCATGTCTATCTTAGGAACTTAAATAGCCCATTGTGAATACAAATTAACGCCACTTGAAACTAAATTTTGTTGAATCAAGTTTTAAATTGTTTCCGACAAAACTTATAATCTACCTACATTCATCTGCAAAGATGGCTTTTGACTCTATACCAAACAATAGAATTTTAGACCCATCCCATCCATACTGAAAAGGTTTACAGACATAAAATGAAAATTAAATCATTTGTGAACGACATATTGTACGGAATGGAGAAAAAGGTTGATGACTAGCATTTTCTCCTTTTCCAATGATATTTTCAAAAGCTTTCTTCCTAAGGTTGTTCAAACATTGAATTGTTTGATAAAGGGGTTAACTCTTAGCCAGACGACAAAATTTTAGACTGGTCCAAATTGAAAGCATTTGCAGACAACAATAAAAATGTGACTCAAAAATTGAAATTTGTTTTGACAAGGGTAGAAAACATTGTGGGAAAAGGAGAAAATACTGGTTACCAGCATTTTCTCCTTTTCCCACAATGTTTTCAAAAGGCTTCTTTGACAGGGTCATTAGGGATTGTGTGGTAAAGAGTTAAACAACAAATAATGAAATTTGTGTTTGAAAGGGTAGAAAAATTTGTGGCAAAAGAAGAAAATGCTGGTTACCACAATGTTTTCAAAAGTCCTTTTTCTTGAGGTTGTTAAAAACCCAGGATTATGTGGTACAGGGTTAACCCTTTACCACACAATCCCGACTTTTAATGACCCTGAAAAAGAAGCCTTTTGAAAACATTGTGGGAAAAGGAGAAAATGCTGGTAACCAGCATTTTCTCCTTTTCCCAAAATGTTTTCTACCCTTCCCAAAACAAATTTCAATGTTCTAGTCACATTTATTTTGTCGTCTGTAAATGCTTTCAATTTGGGCCAGTCTAAAACTTTGTCGTTTGGTAAAGAGTTAAAGCAAAAACAAGAGTAAGCCAAATCTTCAAAGAGACTTTGTGCTCATCCATCTCACTTAGATTGTACCACTTACTGCTTGTAGCCCATTATGAGTGAAAGTCAGTGCCACTTTAATCTTTTACCACACAATCCCGACTTTTAACAACCCTGAGAAAGAAGCTTTTGAAAACATTGTGGGAAAAGGAGAAAATGCTGGTAACCAGCATTTTCTCCCCTCTTCCCACAATGTTTTCTATCCTTCCAAAAGCATATTTCAATTCTTAACTCATGTTTATTTTGTCGTCTGCAAACGCTTTGAATTTGGTCAAGTCTTAAATTTTGTCGTTTGGTAAAGAGTTAAACTTACTTTTGTTGCAGCAAGTTTTACTTTGTTTTTACAGAAGAATGGTACTCTTTGTCATAAGGACCATTAATTAAAGGAGGGTATGTAATTTTATAAAGTATTTTGGTATTCATCATGACTGTAATAACTTATAACCCGTTAAACCTGGTAACTAGCATTTTCGCCCTGTATCATCACCACATTTTCTTCCCTTTCAAAGAGCCAAGCCCGTAGCTCAGTTGGTAGCGCACAGGACTTGAGAACAGGAGATCGCTGGTTTGATCCCCGGCTTGGCTAATTTCTTTCCGAGGATTGGTGATAGTCATCGCGACAGGATTCATTTCTCTCTCACTGCTGACCATTGTTTCGATGATGGTTATGTGGGAAAGCAGCCAGTGGCTTGGAAAGAATATTGTGCAGAGTACTGGTAAAAGAGACTCCAGAAAAGCATGGATGGGTGCACTGGCCGCCGCAATATAACTGAAATAATGTTGAAAATGGCCTTAAACATCATACAATCAATCAATACAATCTCTTTCAAAGACAAGTTGTATCATTTAAGCAACATCTGGTATGTCATTTATGCAAATGATTTCTATATACTAAGAAGTATAAAATTTTTTTGTGTGGTAAAGAGTGAATTTACATGTACAACATGACGACTGCTGCCTACAAATCAAAGCTACCAAAATGCACAAATGGTGCATTGTTATTAAAAATCTTTTTTGTATGGTAATTTGCTACAATTTTAACTCTTTAACACACAACAAAGTCAAAGACTTACCAAAATTGAAAGAGTTTGAAGATGACAATTTAAACGTTACTCAAATTTGCCTTTGAATGGATTAAAACACTGGGAAAAGGAGAAAATGCTGGTTACCAGCATTTTCTCCTTTTCCCACAGTGTTTTCAAAGGGGTTCTTCTTAAGCGTCGTTAAAACTCAGGATTGTGTGGTAAAGGGTTAAGAAGATTTTTCGATACAAACATCGGCAATAAAATCATCACTAACTATTCTGTAAAGTCATTGTCTTTACTCGGTGCATGAGGTTTCGTCGAAAGGGTGTTTCGTTGAAATCCATGTATGTTTAAAAAATACCCATTGCTAAATTTCTAGATTTATTTCATGAAAAGCTCTGTCTGGGAGGAAGATCTGAGCCACATTTGTCTGGGTTGGGGTAAGGGTCAGGGCTAGGGATCATTTTCTGCAAATGTTGTTTTCCACGAAATGTCGTGGATCTGTTTTTACTGTATGCCTTGTAAATTGTTGTAATCAGCATTTTTCCCTTTTCTGTCAATGTTATCAAAAGTATGATTCCTCAAAGTGTTAAAACATGAAATCATGAAAATCTGTTAAACCCTTTACCCCACAGTCTCAAGTTTTCAAGAGCTGGGGGAAAAACACTTTTGAAAACATTTAAGCAAGGAGAGAAAATGCTGATAACCAACATTTTCTCCTTTCTCCACAATGTTTTCTAGCCCATTAACCCTTTACCACACAATGCTGAGTTTAATGACCCTTAGGAAGAAGCCTTTTGAAAACATTGTGGGAAAAGGAGAAAATTCTGGTAACCAGCATTTTCTCCTTTTCCCACAATGTTTTTTACTCTATCAGTGACAAATTCCATCATTTTAGCTGAATTTAGAATGTTGTCTGCAAATCCTTACAATTTGGACAAGTCTAAAATTTTGTCATCTGGTACACACACTCATTATGTCATCTGCAAAAGCTTTGTATTTGGAAAAGTCCAAAGGTTTGCTGTTTGGTAAAGGGTTGGACAGACATTCCATCATAATTCAGATAATGAGCTATAATTTATATACAGCATTAGCAATCCTCATAGAAGTGAGGAATTTTTCTCTGTTTATTGTCCTGGTTTTTCCCTGTTGCCTTTTGGAAAAACAAAAACTTCCAGGAATATTTCTGTTTTGACAGGAATATATCAGAAATATAAGAGGAATATTGCGAAACAGGATCTTCAGGAATATTTTTGTTTTTATAGGAATATTTCTGTCTCCCTATCTATTGCCTACAACTTTACCCCTTGCTGTGTTGCTTGAAAACATCAAAATAATGCTCTCCTTTTTAGTGGATTTGTATAGAAAATCCGCTTACTGTGATCGTTCTGACTGGAACCAAATACATCATGCGTAATGATGCATGCATGCTCTCACAGTACTGTGACATCGGTTTGACCTGAACCAAATATACTGTCGTTCACGCACGCTCTCTACCCATTCTACTTTCAGTTTTAGCTAATACACCTCAACCTCGCTTTTGTCACTACCAATTATTATTCTGTCCTACAGGTGTATCCATATTCCTTCCGAAATCTAACACCAGCAAAAAACTGCGTAAGATTGAAGGATCGAATTACCACTCCTTAAACAGTAACAGAATAACAGTTACAGCGCGGCCCGCTCGACAGAACAACTTAGACTTTCTCTGTCCTTGCTAAATCCAGTTTTAAATGATTGCACATGTGTTACATGTGATGTTATTTTTTATTACAACACATTACAGTTTTATGCTACTCCACAAATCCACTTTCCAGTACATTTGAGTCCTTTGATTTTATCTTTTATGTAAGCTTTCTTAGCTGAATGTGGCAGCATCATGTTCATCAGGGGACAAGATAGACTGTGTGCTTTGACCCTAAAATTTTATTAGCTGTTATAAATAATTCCTGTTATAAGAACTGAAGTAGCTTTCATCTACGGAATCCTGTTTCCGCCATCCACTTTTCGACCTACGAGGAACTCGAAAAGTAGAAATTAGGCACACTAACTTCCACTTTTCTAGCAAAAAAGTTACCTTGAAAAGTCGAAAAGTTGAAGTTTTTGACCTGACAATTGTCAAAAACTTTCGACTTTTCGACCTCACGTTTGAAATTAGGAAGTACTAACTTCAACTTTTCGCGTTAAACTGCTAGGTCGAAAAGTAGAAAAGTGGAAGTTTTTCACATGACAATTGTCAATAAAACTTCCACTTTTCGACCTAGAACATAAGTTTCAAATAACATTATTAGTGTTTTTACTATCGGATTGAAAGTTTTATGGAACTTATTTAGCATGATAAGAGTTAAGAAGTTTTTATAAACAATTTCTGATAGAACAAATTTATTGGCCTTTTTAAACAAGTCCTGTTAACTCTTTACCAAACGACAAAATTTTAGACTGGTCCAGTTTGAAAGCACTAGCAGACGACAAAACAAGTGTGGCACAAATGATGGGATTTGTATCAGATAGACTAGAAAACATTGTGGGAAAAGGAGAAAATACTGGTTACCAGCATTTTCTCCTTTTCCCACAATGTTTTCAAAAGACATTTTCTCAGGGTTGTTAAAACTGTGTGGTAAAGGGTTAACGCCCATTCTCAATAAAACGTTACATTTGATGTTCCAGTATCTGTAAAGCTTATTTTAACTAATACCCACAAGAACAAGTCGTTTTCAGAGGCATGTAGTTGAGACACAGCGAAATGGGAGTTAAAAATTCGAGATATTTGTATTTGTTTTCGCACGCGGTCACCGTTTTGATCCCAAAATGAAACGTATGTTACTGTCGCCATTTTAATTTTTCGATTTCAAGCTTGTGAACCGATGGCAAAACCATTTCAATACTATATCATTCTCTTTCCGTAGCAAAGAATCACATTTAAGGTTTGTAAAATTGTGCCCAGATGTATTTTTCATGGTCATCGGTAGGTTTCATCCATTCTTATTTGATGTCTCCAAAATCTGAAAAGTCGAATTTGCCCTCTACCGAAGGTAAAAACGCACCTTGCCTAAAGCCTGTCTAACGATTGGACTTAAATATTCTTGTTTTGAACAGCAAAATACATATTGCCCATCAATAAATTAATCTCAAAGTTGATGTCATGAACTGCATTTTTGACAAAAATTAATCCAGTATCAGCCAGATTCGATTTTTTTCATTTAATAATGAAACAAACGTTACAATGGTTTTAAGTAAAACTATTTAAGAAATAAAGCTGTAAAAGGTAAACATAGATCACTGCACAGGCTATTTTCATTAACATAAATATAAGTTCACCATGTGAAAGCAGACTTTGTCAGGATCCCCTTAAAGTCTGAATGAAACATATGTGATGAAACATACGTGACCGTACAATATCAGTTATTTTCCCGAGATGACAAAGAAGTTGTCCTATGGATAACTTGGCTATTCCTGTAATATTGGTGACGTTATACTACGTCACCATCGACGCTTAGGACATGTGCTGAAGTTGGCAAAGGCCAAATTTTGCTGATGATGTTGGGAATTTCGTCTTGACATTATACTTGTCAGGTAAGATAGCTTTCAGAAGACTTTTATTGGATTAGTTTGTATGTATCTAATATTATTCCCGTTCAATAGATTCAGAGGATGTCCAGGGACACAACGAATTTGTGCACATTATTTCTTGTTACTACTATAAAGCTTCCAAACACATAGAAACATACGTTATCAATGTAACGTATGTTTCATCTTGTAAATATTTTATTTTAAGATCTGTAAGTTAACTCTTGTATAGGTTATTAATACAGATAACTGTAAAAATATATTTTTTAAGAGATTTCAAAGAGTTTTATTGGTGGATGTCTAATGGAAAAGCTTTGTTGCTAATGGGAGAGAAGGAACCTCCTCACCCTATGAATTCTCATTTGAATAGATACATGTATTATGACAGCTCGAATTGAAATTCTTTTTTTTGTCAATAAACAATCCAAAAATTAATTCAGCCATTAAAACTATTCCTATTTCATCAGAGTAACATAGAAATGTTTGTACCATGTTAGATCTAAATCTATATTAAGAAAAAACAAATCTTAAATTAACCAGGTTTTGCAATCTATGTTTCAGGATGTCCAGGGCTATCCCGAGATACATAGTCTTCCTTCACAGTATAGGAACCGATTTATATTTGATGCAGTTATTAATCATGAAAACCTCTTTGGTTGCTGCGCCACATGGAAATACTATGAAAGCGATCATGAGAAAAAAGTCTGGGATGGTGCGGGAGGAACAGTTAAAAGCCGTGCTGATGAGGCTGTCCACAATACAAGAAGCAGATGGTTTTATGAGCTGGCCGAGTAAATCAAATATGAAAGCCATGACATTCCTTTTCATTGACAAAGTTCAGAGTAAGATTGTGACTTTAGATCACTTCTCTTCAGCATATTAAGTTAACACTTGTTAACGGAACGCTACAGCTTTGGTCAGCTTTATATGTGCGGTATGTCCCGTTACTGCTAAAGTTGTATCACAGGTAACATCAGTGACACTCGGAATGCATTGAATATGACAGTTCACATATTGAAAGGGTTGAAAATGGAACTCCTTCATCTTAAAAGCAATTACATGCTACTGGAGATTACATTTCGTTTCTGCAAGGAACTGGAATATTGGATTGATTCTAGAAGTAGAAAATGACACTCGGATGGTTTTGACTACAATGTCACATTTATGCAGAGAGAAAAAAAGGTCCTTTGAATTTCCAGTGGCCTAGTAAAGAAGACAGTGTATGGCACAAAGAATCACAAATCATATGTAAAGTGAATCCATAGGTAGCTTCTGGCAAATCAAAGAGAAAGTAGAAACTAGAAAAATGTGATGAAGATAAAATTGAATAACTTTTTTCAGTAATGGGATACAGTTGAAACATACGTTACAGTAGAATTCCAGTGTTTGACTAAATGTAACGAAGCATAACTCTTTGAACTCTATGCTGGGGCTAACTTGGTCACTAAAACATTATCTAAACAGGACCATTCATGACAGTTGACACCAGCAACTCTTTAAATATCTGGTTCAGCCATATCACGCGTTATCTATTCTACATCAACTCTACAGCTTGCTTTGTCAAATCAAATACATGAGATTATGTCAGTTTTAATGTCAAAGAGAATAGATAAGTAACAAATAACAAAATATTTAGGTTTAAACTACCTTACATGTGCATGTTTGTATTTTGAAAACGTTAATGATGCTCGGGCCGTTTACGTGAAACATATGTTACCTTTAGATATATGTTCTGTATTGAAATTCGTTTTAGCAGATCGAAGAAGAACATAGTTAACTTTGATTATTTCAGTACTTGAATGTTTAAAGTTTGTATTACAGTTGCAGATCTTAATAAGAACCAAAGATTAAATGTAAAAACAATAGTTGTAAAAAGAACGAAACCAAAATGTGACCACATTTTGTCGTTTTGAAAACCTGATTCTTTTTTAATGTTTGCTACTTTAAGGGAAAGGGTAAAATGTGTTGTCTCGCTATTTCATTTCTGTGTTGTGGACGTCGTAGTTTTAGAGAAAAAGAGCCCTTGTTTGATAATTCCAGTGACATTTCAACTATTTTCACAATAGAAACACATAGGTGGTTGAAGAAACATACGTTACCCACATATTTGGGTACCCTACGGGAATTATTATTTTTTCCGAAATGGAATCAATGATGTTCACGATATTTTGGAAAATTGTTGTACATACATGTATCTTTGAAACAGAATGCAAAGTTTTCAAATTTGCGAAGGTAATTTTTTCAATTTTTCTTCTGCTGAAATGTTACGTTTTATTGAGAATGGGCATTAAAATAATTTTAGTAGCTTCTATAAACAGATAAAGATCAGACTAATGTCAGGTGAATAACCGAGTGGAAACCTTGAAGCTTTTTGCCAGTACATGTATACCTTTACGAAGAAAAATTGAAGAACAAAATACTTTAATAGTCAACTCTTGACCTTCAGTAGGCGATGCCATGAGCTTCTTAATTATAAACTTGCTACTTGCTGGGCTAGGTCCATGAAAGTAAGCAGAGTATAAAGTCTGATCTTGGATCTGTTCTCACCAATAGTTTGTGAATTTTTTGAGCCGTCAAACTCCAGATTTACACTTCGATTATCCAGACCTTGCTACAGATTTCAAAAAAGAATGTTTAGAAAACTTTATAGTTTACATAAATATGCAAAAATAGAATTAGTAAAACCATTACTGATATCTTTTTCTTTTCAATATTATAACATTTGATCTGCTTAACTCTTTCCCAAATGACAAAAATGTTGACTTGTGCAAATTGAAAGCATTTGCAGACAACAATTTAAATGTGACTCAAATGATGTAAATTGTAAATGATAGATAGAAAACATTGTGAGAAAAGGAGAAAATGCTGGTTACCAGCATTTTCTCCTTTTCTCACAATGTTTTCAAAAGGTTTCTTTCTTAGGGTCGTTAAAAGTCTGGATTGTGTGGTAAATGGTTGACTGGAGGGAATCATACAATAATTATTGAGGAAAATGGAAGCAATATTCAGGTTATCCTCAGATAATATCCAAGCTGCCCCACAATTTTATCAACATGTAAATATGTACATGGCTTTACAGTGAGCCCAAACACTATTTATCAGCTGACCAGTAAACCCTTACCACACAATCCTGAGTTTTAACCACCCTGGTTGATTGATTGATAATTTGACTGATTGATTATTTGACTGATTGATTGATTGATTGGGTGTTTTATGCGCTTTCAACATAATTTCAGTCATATCACAGCAACAGCTCAATCATCATGTATGTCCTGGGTTTCATCAGTAGCAGGGTAGGGCTCTTAAGTGTCTTGCCCGCATACACTCCGGGTGCTTCCAGTACGGCAAAAACTAGAGGACTCCAGGTTATAAGTCATACACTTTACCACTGAGCCACGCAGGATGCCCCCCCCGCTTCCCTTAACGACCCTATGAAAGGGACTATTGATTTTGAAAACATAGTGGGAACAGGAGAAAATGCTGATAACCCTATTTTCTCTTTTTCCCACAATATTTTTTTTATTTTCAAACGTAAATTTAACTTAATTTTAGTAGCATTTTTGTTGTCTACAAGGGTTTCCAAATTGGACAAGTCTAAAATTTTGTCATCTGGCAAAGAGCTATCAAGATATCTTCTGGAACAAATCTGCTACAGAAGACTTATGAAGTTTTACTTTCTTGCAAGCTTTCACAATCAATTAATTCTACTTTGTAAAAAAATTGACCAAGGTTTTAGACAAATTTTGATATAGTTTCATCAGAAAAGACATCTTTAATTTCTCACGGAAGCTTTATCACATCCCAAAATGATTCTTCACTGATTTTACTTCTATAGTACATTTCAAGACTAAAACAATCTGAGACAGATTGTGAAACAGTTACACCTGAAATGACAAATTGGGGCTGACAGAGCCCAAATAGGAAAAGGTCATTTTTAGGGTTCAGAAATGGCAATTGTTGAAAATTCAACCCTTTACCACACAATCCCGACATTTAACGACCCTGAGAAAGAAGCCTTTTGAAAACATTTTGGGAAAAGGAGAAAATGCTGGTAACCAGCATTTTCTCCTTTTCCCACAATGTTTTCTACCCTTCCCAAAACGCATATCAATTTTTCAGTCAGATTTATCTTGTCATCTGCAAATGCTTTCAATTTGGACCAGTCAAAAATTTTGTTGTTTGGTAAAGATTTAATTTGTTTCAGCCGGATATACGTGTATTTTCCTAAATATTGCAGTGATATTTGTCTCAGCCAGATATATTTTCCTAAATATTGCAGTGATATTTGTTTCAGCCAGATATATTTTCCTAAATATTGCAGTGATATTTGTTTCAGCCAGATATACATGTATTTTCCTAAATATTGCAGTGATAATCGGGAGTGTGGATGTCAAGCTAAACAGGTAGCTCAGTCACAGGTTAGAGCACACACCCTGTAAGCAAGGGGTCCCTAGTTCGAATCCTGTACTAGCCACACTTTTTCCCCTGAAATTTACTTCAATATACATGTATACAGAAATTCCTAGATATTCTATTGTGCAATCTAGGCTTCAACCCCTTTTTTCCTGTAAAGGCAAATAAAGTTGTCCTCACAATTTCAGTAGCAAGAAAGATCAACCCTTTCCTAAACAATGAATTTTAGATTCTTCAGAACTGAAAGCATTTTGCGCAGGATAAACTCTCAATTGATACAAAGCAACAGGAATCCTCTGTCAGGGTAGAAAACATCATTGGAAAAGAGAAAATGCTGGTTACTAGCACTTTCTCCTTTTCCCACAATGTTTTCAAAAGGTTTAACCCTTTCCCAAACAAACCCTGGTTTTCACATGTCTGCAGTACAAGTCTTTTGAAAACACTGTGGGAAAAGGAGAAATTGCTCATAACGAGCAATTTCTCCTTTTCCCACAGTGTTTTCTACCCTTTTTGATAACTTTCTGCCATTTTCATCAAATTTAAAATTGTTGTCTGCAAACTCTTTCAATTTGGACCAGTCCAAAATTTGTCGTTTGGGAAAGGGTTAAAAAATGGTCAAGGTTTAAAAATAGTACTTTGTGACAATCAGCTCATCTGTTACTTGGTAATGCACTGTAAAATGGATGTGCTTTAAGCTTAATCTTTTTTCACATCATACATGGTGTTTGCATAATCCAGCTACAAGCTGTATATATCAACATCTTGCAAGATCTACAATTTTGTACATGACTGCATTGCATCAATACAAACCAAAATAGCTTATAACAGAAAGTAAGGTATAATAATCACACCTGCTGTCATTCAAACAGTAATCTGACCTAGAATTATGTCTAGGATATGGTGGCATATTTCTGCCACGAGATACCAGATAGCTATCATGATAATTTTAGAGAACTATCGCGATAAAACAAACTTTCCTGGAAATATTATCTAGCTAACAAAAAGTTTCACGATAAAAATATCACGATATTTCTAACTGTTATCACGATTTTTTTTACGCTTGTGCCCACAACTGACATTCACGGTATCTATAATTAGAAACTGTTTCGGATCATCTTTGTCTCCTGTACAGTCAAAGACTTCCGAGTTCATCCAAATGTTGATTTTTCCATTTATAGATATCGAGAGACGGGTAGAACTATCGCGATACTTTTACCTCGATGTCAGCTTTGCGCACGAATGAGAAATAATCAACATAAAATTTTCTAGACAGCAAAGTTTACCGTGATAGTTTTTTCAGAAAACTTTTCACTATCTAGATAAAATTTCCAGGAAACTTCGAATTATCGTGAAAGTTTTCTGAAATTATCACGATAGCTATCTCGTATCTCGTGGCAGAAATATGCCACCATACTAGGATGGATAAGATAAAAGCAGTTTTGGCTTTAGGTCAACAAGGATGATGGAAGCTGTGACTTTGTTGATTTTAAAAGCTTTGACTTTGGTCAAGGCTTGACAAGATCATAACAGCTTTCACTTTGGTCTGGGATTGACATGATCATGCCAGCTTTGATTGTTATCAAGGCTGAAGAATATCATGACAGCTTATACTTCGGTTCATGCTTGACAAGGTCATGGCAGCTTTGACTTTGTTCCTGGCTTGGGAAAAGCTTTCACTTTGTACCAGGCTTGTGAAGATCATGGCAGCTCAAACTCTGGCCAAGTATAGACAAGTTCCATGCAGCTTTGACTATGGTTCAGTGTAGACAAGGTCCTTGCAGCTTTGACTTTGGTATAGTATAGACAAGGTCCTTGAAGCTTTGACTTTGGCAGCTCTAACTTTGGCCAAGGCTTGCTAAGATCATGGCAGCTTTGACATTTATTAAGGTTTGATAGATCATAGCAGCTTTAACTTATGTCCATACTTGACAAGTTAATGGGAGCTTTAACTTGTGTGAAGGCTTGACAAGTTGTGACTTTCAATATGGGTTGATAAGACCATGACAGCTTTGACTTTGGTCTAGGCTTGATAACATTATGAAAGCTTAAATTTTGGTTAAGGCTTGACAAGATTGTGGCAGCTTGGATGCTAGTCCAGGCTTTACAGGACCATGGCAACTTGAATGTTGATCCAGCCTTGTCACATAAACTCATGACAACTTGACAATGTTATGGCAGCTTTGAAATTGGATTACACATGACGAGATCATGACAGCTTTGAGTTTGTTCAAGGCTTGACATGGGCATATTAGCTTTTAATTTAGCTTAGGGTCAGCAAGATAATGACACATTTGAATTTGGTGTTGGGTTGACAAGATCATAACAGCTTTGTCTTTGATTAACAAGGTCTATGCAGCTTTGACTTTTGTTCAGACAGGCTTAACAAGATTATGGCAGCTTGGATTGATAATGTCATGAATCACATTTTGGGTTAAATTTGGTTGAAAATGGCAGTTTGGGTATAATATTGGATATGCTCATGGATGCTTTTGAATTTTATTTTAGGGTAGGCAAGATCATGGCAGCTTTGACTTTAATTAAGGGCGGAAAAGGTCCTTATAGCTTTGACTTTAGTTATGGATTGAAAAGATCCTTTAAATGTTGACTTTGGTTTAGGACTGTCAAGATCATGGTGAATTTTTACTTTGATTTAGCAGGAGACAAGGTGTTTTCTACTTTGATGTTGGTTAAGGATGGACAAGTTCCCTGCAGTTTTGGTTTTTGGTTATGGATCAACAAGGTCGCCCTTGATGTGACTTTGGCTGTAAGGCCAGTGGAGCTTTGGTTTGAGGGAACAAGGTACTTGCAGCTTTGACCTTGGTTTCAGATCTGCAAGGTCCTTGCAGCTTTGACTTTGTTTAAGGATTGACAAGGTCTGTGTGACTCTGACAATGGTTTTGGCTTAGGATTCATAAAGTCCATCACAGCTCCAGGAATTGGCATCTTCTTTTCTTCCTTCGATGTTTTCTACCCTTACAAATACCTGGAAGCCCATTATTGAGCCATATTTAATTTGTTGTCTGCAAAGGGTTACAATGTAGACAAGTCTTAAGTTTTATCATAATTATAGTACAGAGTTTAAGACATTTTATGCACCAGAAGTTGTTGAAAGGCATTTCCTTGTGCAAATTCTTTGAACAAAGAAATAAACAACAAGGATAAAGTCAAGTGGTAATAAACCTGAAGTGTGTGCAGCTGGAACAAGCTTAAATAAGAAATCAAAGTTGATAGATCTGTAGCATTAACTCTTAGAAGTTCAAATTTTTTGCAAGATGAAAATTCTCAGTCAAATAAGAAGACTAAAATATTCAAATATATATTGTTGGTGCTTCAGCCAAAGCATCTGATAAAATAGCTTACTTACACTTTTGGTCTAAGATCAGACTGCATATTTTGTGCAGTTTGATCTTGAGCTGCTACATCTGCCAAAAAGCACATAAAGTTCTGCCTAGCACTGAAAAGGCTGTCACTTGTGCCTAGGCTGAAAAGGTTGACTCTCACACTTATAATCTTCCTTGGAACAATTTCGATGTACAACATTTCTCTTTGCTGCCATGCAGAGGAATGAAATGCAATGAAAGGTATGCTTGACTAAGGGTAATATGTAGAGGACTTTTAACACATCAAAAAGTGGGCCGTTACCATGGTATACTCATCTTTGCAAGCCAAGGTGACAATCGCTGCGTGGATCTTATCCCTTGGCTGCTCAAGTCGAAATTTGTAAGCATGGCGACGCGCCACCTACTGGATTTTGATTGTTATCACCCGTAGATTTACGTCATCGAAAACCAATTATACATCGCGTAACATAACTCTTTTGGCATTTCCTTGACTATGGCCAAAGGCTTTTTAACTTTTTTATGATCTGTTAAGCGCTTCAGTGTTGTTGTTTTAATGGGGGTCCTTGACCATGGGCCACTAAGGTTTGGTCCAATTATAGTTTGTTCAGCATGCTTTCTCCATAATTCGCAATCAAACGACTGCTTCTTTCAGATTGCAAACTTGACAGACGATTTATTGAGTCAAAATCTATTTTCGAAATCTTGTTAGATTTTGCAACGCAAAAGCCACACACGTACTTTGACAGTCCATCATCTGGCATCGGAATGTGTCTTAAAACTTCATTCAGTTGATTTGTGACAGTGAATGTTGAAGAAAATATTGTTTGTCTGTATTTTCTTGGTTATAATTCCCAGTATATCCGACAACTTTCTCCTGTGGTCATTTTTATTTACATTCTGCTGCTGTTGGATAGCAAATGTAACATGCTATTTGATTGGTGCTTTCAGTCCTGACTGCAACAAATGATTACACATATCGCAAGGCTAACAAATTTCGACTCGATCTGCCAAGGCGTAAGAGCCACATAGTGATCATCACCTTGGCTTGCGAAGATGTGGTATACTGGTACTATAATACCGGTTCAGTTGAAAAGCACATAACTCTGTGAAAAAATAAATGCATTGCTGTTTTAAAGATACATGTATATTTTTACAGCCACAGAGAAAATGGTTCAGAATGTAGTCAGCTATGTAAACATTGATAATTTACTGATATAACAGTGTAAGGAATAAAGAAACTCGAAGGGATTTGTCTTCGATTTAAAGCTGGAAATGACAACAGTGACTTCTTTGATGGCCTCAAGAAAATGAAATGCATTTTCTGTCTTCTGTAATCTGTGCAACCCTGCAGCCATCAGGGGTAACATTTGGCATGAAGATACAAGAATGATTATAGTTTCACAAAATAAGGATGAAATGGGTAAAAAAGTGGCTTAAAATGAGTATAGATGTACCTTTAATTTGAGCAAAAGAATATTTTTTGCCAATTTGTCCTGTGAAGCAAAGATAACCATTAGTATGTTGGGATGCTGATGGAATAAAGATGTGGATGTAATTGGTAAAGCTTAATTCTTTACCACACAATCCCGACTTTTAACAACCCTGTGAAAGAAGCCTTTTAAAAACCTTGTGAGAAAAGGAGAAAATGCTGGTGACCAGCATTTTCTCCTTTTCCCACAATGTTTTCTATCCTTCCCAAAACAAGTTTCAATTTTTCAGTCACATTTACTTTGTCGTCTGCAACTGCTTTCAATTTGGACCAGTCTCGAATTTCGTTGTGTGGTAAAGAGTTAAGGGCAACCTTGTGTCAATATCCCTGGTAGTTAGAAAGGCCTCTTGGGAACCCAAATTTAGATTTGTCATGATAGCTCTGCTACTTTCTATGGCCCCTTGGAGAGCTTTCTCATTGGCTAATAAACCCTTTACCAAACAGGCCTGAGTTTCAATGAACCTAGGGAACAAAGCTTTTGAAAACATTCTGGGAAAAGGAGAAAATGCTGATATTCAGCATTTTCACCTTTTCCCTCAATGTTTTCTGCCCGTTCTCAAATGATCTTCATCTTTTGAGACACTTTTTATTTGTCATCTGCAAAATTACTGGTTTCAATTTGGATGTCCTGGGTGGATAATTTTTGCAGATGTATTAAGCCCCCTTTTCACTCAGCATGGCTCATATGTATTAGTCATTCTTTGTGAAAAGTGCATCAGCAAAAAATATAGATCAGGTCAGCCTGTGCTGGCTGCACTAGCTAACCTGGCTTGAAACCTTTTTTCTATTAGTATAACACTTTTCTGAGGTCAAAGGTCCATTCTACCTCATGATTCGGCCAGTTGTTAGACAAAATGGATAACACTTTTCTGAGGTCAAAGGTCCATTCTACCTCATGATTCAGCCTGTTGTTATTCAAAATGGATCCATACTGTGTCACAATGATGCATTTTCCCATATTGCTGCTGATTAGTATTGCACATCATGGATAATTTTACGACCTTGCACATCAGATTTGGAAATAGTGGCTGTTAGAATTGACTTGGCAGCACAAAACTATGTTAAAAAACACTGTGTTTTAGACTGAGGTAAAATAGGGAATTCATAAATCGTCGTGAGTAGTCGTATTCGTAAACGATCAATAAAGTAATGTTATGATGCAACTGTTTACGTAGATTTGGGACAAACAATTCCAAACTGACACAAGGCCACTTATATGAAAAATAAAGTAGTCGACTTATGTCAACTGTTAGCCAAAGATTGACCAGTCTGGAATCACAGATCACCATCTGTACAGGATAAATATTAATACATGGTGTGTAAAATTAAAACTCAGCCCCTTAACCCTTTACCACACAATCCCTGGTTTTAACAACCATGCAGAAAAAGGCTTTTGAAAATATTGCGGGAAAAGGAGAAAATGCTGGTAACCAGCATTTTCTCCTTTTCCCACAATGTTTTCTACCCTTTCGAAAACAAATTTCAATTTTTGAATAACATTTATTTTGTTGTCTGCAAATGCTTTCATTTTGGACTAGTCAAAAATTTTGTCATTTGGTAAAGAGTTAAATAGAAACAAGTAGAAAATAGCTGTAAAATAGGTCTGTGCAAAAATCATGTGTATTTTTCACTTTTTCACTCCAAAATTCTTTAAAATATGATAGTTGTAAAGATGAAAAATAATTGTAAACAAGAGGGCCATGATGGCCCTGGATCGCTCACCTGAGTCAATAGGTGAAATTTCACTCCAGGGTCACTCTAGAGCGCACACAAGGTTTTTCTAAGATTTGACCTAGTGACCTAGTTTTTGACCCCACATGACCTAATTTCAAACTTGTTCCAGATTTTATCAAGACAAACATTCTGACCAAGTTTCATGAGGATCGGACTGAAAATGTGGCCTCTAGAGCGTACACAAGGTAAAAAGTTGACGACGGACGACGGACGCAGCACGACGGACGCTGGACACAGCACAATCACAATAGCTTACCATGAGCACTTTGTGCTCGAGTGAACTAAAAAACATAAGTCAAAAAAGAGCACCACATGCAGGTGCCAACAATTGGCTGTTGTTTTTCGATGGATAAAAATTACCCTAACAATTTTTGAAAAAGGTCACCCTAGGAACATTTCTGTGAAATTATTTCAAAATCTGACCAGCCATTCCAGAGAAGAAGAATTAAGAAATTCCTCCTTATGTCCCTATGGTGCAAATAGCCCCCACCACCAGAGCCATGTTTCTTGACAGATCACAATTTTGCAAACAATTTTTGAAAAGAGTCACCCAAGGAACATTTCTGTGAAATTATTTCAAAATCTGACCAGCAGTTTCAGAGAAGAAGAATTTTTAAGAATTTCTTCATGTCTGACAGTGTAAGTAGCCCACAGCCATCAGAGCCATGTTTCTTGACGGATCAAAATTTCTCAAACAGTTGCGAAAAGGGTCACCCAAGGAACATTTCTATGACATTATTTTAAAATCTGACCAGTGGTTTCTGAGAAGAATTTTTAAGTATTTCTTCATGTGTGTATAGTGCAAGTAGCCCCCCCATCAGAGCCATGTTTCCTGATGGATCAAAATTTTGCAAACAAATTTTGAAAAGGGTCACCAAAGGATTATTTCTGTGAAATTATTGAAAAATCTGACCAGCGGTTTCAGAGAAAAAGAACTTTTAAGAATTTCTTCATGGCCGTATAGTGCAACTAGCCCCCAGTCACCAGAGCCATGTTTCTTGACGGATCAAAATTTCGCGAACACTTTTTGAAAAGGTTCACCCAAGGAACATTTCTGTGAAATTATTTCAGAATCTGACCAGCCGTTTCAGAGAAGAAGAATTTTTAAGAATTTCTTCATTTCCGTATAGTGCAAGTAGCCCCCATTCACCAGAGCCATGTTTCTTGACGGATCAAAATTTTGCGAACACTTTTTGAAAAGGGTCACCCAAGGAACATCTCTGTGAAATTATTTCAAAGTCTGACCAGCCGTTTCAGAGAAGAAGAATTTTTAAGAATTTCTTCATATCCGTATAGTGCAAGTAGCCCCCCCGTCACCAGAGCCATGTTTTCCAACAAATCAAAATTTCGCAAACATGTTTTGAAAAGGGTCACCCAAGGAACATTCCTGTGAAATTATTTCAAAATCTGACCTGCAGTTCCAGAGAAGAAGAATTTTTAAGAATTTCTTCATGGCCGTATAGAGTGAGTAGCCCCCATTCACCAGAGCCATGTTTCTTGACGGATCAAAATTTTGCGAACAATTTTTGAAAAGGTTCACCCAAGGAACATTTCTGTGAAATTATTTCAGAATCTGACCAGCCATTTCAGAGAAGAATTTTTAAGAATTTCTTCATTTCCGTATAGTGCAAGTAGCCCCCATTCACCAGAGCCATGTTTCTTGACGGATCAAAAAATTGCGAACACGTTTTGAAAAGGGTCACCCAAGGAACATCTCTGTGAAATTATTTCAAAATCTGACCAGCCGTTTCAGAGAAGAAGAATTTTTAAGAATTTCTTCATATCCGTATAGTGCAAGTAGCCCCCCGTCACCAGAGCCATGTTTTTCAACAAATCAAAATTTCGCAAACATGTTTTGAAAAGGGTCACCCAAGGAACATTCCTGTGAAATTATTTCAAAATCTGACCTGCAGTTCCAGAGAAGAAGAATTTTTAAGAATTTCTTCATGGCCGTATAGAGTGAGTAGCCCCCATTCACCAGAGCCATGTTTCTTGACGGATCAAAATTTCGCGAACAATTTTTGAAAAGGTTCACCCAAGGAACATCTCTGTGAAATTATTTCAAAATCTGACCAGCGGTTTCAGAGGAGAAGATTTTTAAAGAATTTCTTAGAAAATTCCATTTCATTGCCATGGCAACCAGAGTTTTTGATGGAATCAAATTTTGTGAACTGTTTTTAAAGAGGACCTCTCAAGGAACATTCCTGCCAAGTTTGGTCCAAATTGGCCTAGTGATTTAGGAGGAGATGATGTTTAAAGAATTGTTGACGACGCACGACGCACGACGGACACCGGGTGATCCTAAAAGCTCCCCTTGAGCACATTGTGCTCAGGTGAGCTAAAAAATGGAGAATACCACTGATTAAGTACTGTAAACCTTTGTGTTCAATTTCTAAATACTGATATGGGGAAAATAGGAATTTGTGTACCACACAATCCCGACTTTTAACGACCCTGAAAAAGAAGCCTTTTGACAGCATTGTCGGGAAGGGAGAAAATGCTGGTAACCAGCATTTTCTCTTTGTCCCACAATGTTTTCTACCCTTCAAAAAACCAATTTACAATCTTTCAGTCATTTTAAATTTGTTGTCTGCAAATGCTTTGAATTTGGACTAGTCCAAAATTTTGTCATTTGGTAAAGAGTTAACAAATATCAAAAAAATGTCCCCACCATGCTGGGCTCATACCAGGGCTATTTCCCAGGCCTATCCGTTTTATAAATGGCTGGTGCATAAGTTATATGCTAGCTATCCATGAATGGATGAATCATACCAGTTAGCATTGATTTAAATAAACATATATTTTAGTTTGAAATTGGTAGCACTAATTGCCATCTTGAAAAGTAGTCCAGTTCTGTACCCAGAATGATTGCCATCTAGAAAAGTAGTCCAGTTTTGTACCCTGAGTAACCAAAACAGATAGGTCTGTATTTGAAAAATGTCACATAGCAGAAGATAATGACGTTAAGGTAACAACATCTATCACAGCCATTTGCCCGTGATCTTTCTGATCAATATAGAGAGTGAAGGGTACAATGTTAGGACATTTCAGATAGTTTGAGAACATCCCTGGTTGTAAATTTATTGAATGAAGTTAAGCTGGGATGAAAACCACATTGATACCTAATAAAATTATAAAGCTCAAGTGTTTACTTTCTAAATTGTCCATAAATTGAATAAAATGACAATCTATTAGACAAACATTGACAGCCAAATAATGCCACAGCCAAATCAGTCTGTGGTTAAATATCTAATGGTTTAAAACTGATTTTTCATTCATCACAATGTCATTCTCTCAATGGTATAGAGGATATTTGTTTTTTTCAGTGAAAGATCGAAATTTATTTCATCGAGTGAACATCATCGGTAATATTTTCACAAGTGAAAGATCGAAATTTATTTCATCGAGTGAACATCATCGGTAATATTTTCACAAGTGAAAGATCAAAATTTATTTCATTGAGTGAACATCATCAGTAATATTTTCACCAGTGCCACTCGTGAAAATATTACCGATGATGTTCACTTGATGAAATAAATTTCGATCTTTCACCGAAAAAAACAAATATTCTATTTATTTCATGCTTCTAACGCCCTTTTTTGTCGAAATCAGTATTCTCACTGGTCGTACCCGTGTAATATCGAAAAATATTTTCACCGCTATTTCTCGATATCCTAAGAGCATGAAATAAATTCTCTTACTTGTTCTGATCAACTCTTCACTGAAGAAGAAATTTTTATACTTGTCCAGATTGAAAACCTATGCTGACTTACAACAGATTAATTATGACTCCAAATACAGATTGGTCTGTGAGAGGCTAGAAAACAATGTAGGCTAAGAAGAAAATGCTGGCTACTAGCATTTCCTTCTTTTCCCACAATATGTTCAAAAACCATCATTTAAACTCCAGATTGTGTGTTAAAGGGTTAGATATATGAGAATTGTTGTATGAATAAATATTTACCATAGTAAACATATAAAACAAAAAAAAGTCATGTTGATTGCTGCCATTATAGCAATGTTAATTTGGCTGGTATTTTGTGATTTGCCTTATTTCTTTCTCACCTGTTACGGATGTAACATAAGCTCATTAGCAATTCAAATAAACAGTTTTAAAAACCATTTAAACTTTAAAATAGGTTTTTCATCACTTTTTTATGAAGTTTACAGCATTCCTTTGCACCATTTCTTTAACCCTTAAAGCGCCTTTCATGACTATAGTTGCATTTGCGGCCAGTGTAGATCAAGATCAGGCTGCACAAAATGTGCAGCCTGATCTTTGATCTACACTGTCCTGCTGAATCAATGTAGACAAAAGCAGCCATGAAATTGCAATTACTTGGGTCATATTTCTAGAATGAAAATGTCTGACAGGTTTATTCGGCGCTCCAAGGGTTAACAACGATTTTTCCTGAACATCCTGCTTAAAACATCCATTTTTTTCTGGATGAAAATGATACTTTGGTACAAAAAGAGATTGTTTTAACCCTTTACCACACAATCCTGACTTTTAAAGACTTGAAGAAAGAGGGCTTTTGAACACATTGTGGGAAAAGGAGAAAATGCTCGAAACCAATGCTTTTTCATGAGGGGGGATTTTCTGGGGTGGTGTTTTCTAAACCCTATCAAAGACAGAACTTATCATTTGAGCTAGATTAATTTGTCATCTGCAAATGCTTTCAATGTGGTAACTGTGTCCAGAATTTTGCTATTTGGTAAATATTAAATGGAGGACATATTTTGAGACAGATGGAACTGTTCATGTTCAGAAAGGGACAGTCGCTACTGGTAATGAATTACAAATATAAACTTGGCGGAGAAAATTACAACTAAATAAAAGTGAAATGATGTTTATATTTTATGTAATGAATGCCTCTGAAATATGCTCTAACTGATTTATATTTCAATTTACTTCAACTTAGAATAGTTTACATAACTGTTGGATGATTTGTTGGTTTTCATCAGCCAATTCTTACCCCTTACCATACAATACCAAGAGTTTTAATGACCTTGGGGAAAAAGACTTGAAAACACAGTAGGACAAGGAGAAAATGCTGGTAACTAGTAACACAAAATAATTTGAGTCACACTTATTTTGTTGTCAGCAAAATGCTTTCAATTCAGACTGGCCCAAAATTCCATTGATTGGTAAAGAGTTAAACCAATAAACTGAAGGTATCCAGACTGATTATTTTTAAATCTTTATCACAAAGTGAAAAAAAAAACTTATCCAAATTGAAACCAGTTGCAGACTACAATTTAGATGTGGCTCAAATGATGGAACTTGTCTGTGATAGGGTAAAAAACATTGTGGGAAGCGGTTACCAGCATTTTCTCCTTTTCCCACAATATTTTCAGAGGTCCTGTCCCTTAGGCTCTTTAAAACTCAGGCTTGTGTAGTAAAAGGTTAATGAAATATTTTTGCAGTGGTACTGTTCATTGTAACTACCTTTTAACCACTCATGATAGCGCCCCCCCCCTCCATGATGAAGAGCCAGTAGTGCCTTGCTAGACCTGGTGCTGTTTGTGGCCTTTGAGTATCATCATTGGATGTTTTGCATCACCTCAATGTACTAGCAAAGTGTTGCTTTTCTTGATGAATGTAAGTAGGTAATTTTTTTTCGAATTAGGCGTGCAATCAAAGGCTTGTTTCACACGTGACCTTTGATAACATTCAGTGCAATCCTAATTGGTCAATAACTGAAGTTTCATGTCCAAGATACAGTGTCTGAATTTGTGTTGGTATAATGATATATACCAGTGGCATAGCTGCCGATATGCAAATATGCAGCTGTATATTCCCGGGAATATATCTTTTATCCATGGAGGCTTTGCCCCCTTAAACTTCCCTTAGGGAAGACCTCCCGATCATACTTTTGCGTATTTTCAAAAAGGGATTAAACTTAGTTACGCCCATGTATACCATACTCGGTTGCTTGTTGCTTGTTTGAACATAGTTTTGGGCTAAGCACTTGTGGTACAAGCAATTAATCCTTTTAAAAAAACGGCTTCACATATTAGCTCTTTACAAGATGACAAAACTTGCCAGTATTGAAAGTGGTTCCAGATGACTAATAGAATACATGATGGAATTCTTCATTCCTAAGTTAGAAAATATTGTCGGAAAAGTGGAAAATGATGGTTTTCTGCTTGTTCAGTAACAAATCCCTTCATTTTAGCCCCATTTGATATCTGTGAATGCTTTAAATTTGAATGGGTATACATGTTTGTTGTTTGTTAAGACTTACATTGTCAATTATTTGCTGGTAAACAGTTTTAACTGTTCTACCAAAAAATATGTCAGTTTAGTATTTATTGAGAGAGGAGTGTGAATATGCAAGGGAATGGGCATTTTGAAAATGCAATTGAGATATTTGGCACCTAAGAAAGTGCAAATGCACCTAACTCTTTAACAAACAACAAAATTTTGAAGGCATTTGCAGATGACAAAGGTGGCTAAAATTATGAAATTTGTCCTAAATAGGGCAGAAAACAATGTGGGAAGAGGAGAAAATCTTGGTAACCAGCATTTTCTCCTTTTCCCACAATATTTTCAACAGTCATTTCCATCGGGGTTGTTAAAACTCAGGATTGTGTGGTAAAGGGTTAAGAAATTGGGAACTCAATAAACAGAAGATTGAGTGTACCAATCACCACACCCATGTAACAATATGTCTACTGTTTAACAAGTTTTAAAGTGTCATCTGCCAAAATAACCTCTGTTTCAGACCAAAGATTAAGTTACACATTGTGCAAGTGGAGAAATGATCTGTTACTAAAATGACTTAACCTTTACCAGACAGCAAAACATCAGACTTGTTCAAACTGAAAACATAATTATGCAGCCAACAAATTACATGTAGCTAAGTAATGGCATTTGTCTTTGAAAAGAAAGAAATGATGGAAACAAGTATTTTCTCCTATTTCTAAAATGTTTTTAAAAGCCTTTTCACTTCAGAGTTTATCAAACTTGGGATCATTTGGGAATAGGTGCATGTGTCAGACAGGTAACTTTTATGTGAAACTGATCTTGTAAATGATGTGAAAATTGCATGCAGATGCGACTTATGTTGCGGACTGCTTTTGGGAGATTTCTTTTGCAGACATGCTCATAATAATAATGAAAAAGACAAGGACACATTCTTCTGTGGTATTTCTGACAGGAACATCAGATTAATTTTATTAAAGGCCCAGTAGTGGCAAAAAGTAAACAGAAGGTGTGGAAAAACGTATCTATATTTATATCAGACCATGTAGAAGTATGGAAATTATTGTGAAGATGACATAGAGGATATTTGTTTTTTTCTGTGATCTTATTTACTTCACTGAGTGAACATCATTGGTAATATTTTCACGAATGAAGCCACTTGTGAAGATATTATTGATGATGTTCACTCGATGAAATAAATTTTGGTCTTTCACTGTAAAAAAACAAATACTCTATTTATTACATGCTTCTATCACCTTTTTTGTTGGGACTTTCATCAAAATCCAGTACAGTTGTTTTTGGTAATTCCCCATGGCATACCCCCCTCACATAACAACGCATTAAAATATTACATCAAGCACAAGAAATATAGCATAAACTATGTCATATTTCCCTCCATTTGACTGACAAGTGCTGATTACCCAGGTAACTAGTGCACTGGACCTACTGTTTCCGCCTTCAATTGAAGAGTCAGAAAATATAAAATCAGTATTTTCTCTGGACGTAACCATGAAATATCACTCATAGAAACATTATTTTGGAGCAATCTACCAAAAAGCATGAAATAAAATCTGTTATTGTATAGTTGGTCCAAGTTTAAATCACTGGCAGAAATGTGAAAAGTAAAAGTAGGACAAAAGTAGCCAGGTCACTCTATCTTTTGTTTACTTTTTACCCGATTTCAAAATTCATTTTCCTGCCAGGTCACTCTATCTTTTGTTTACTTTTTACCCGATTTCAAAAATCATTTTCCTGCCAGGTCACTCTTATCTTTTGTTTACTTTTTACCCGATTTCAAAATCATTTTCCTGCCAGCAACTAACACTTGGACTGACGGAACAGTAACAGATTGTCATCTCTATAACAATTTTCATGCTTTTATGTGGTATAAGTTAAATTTAAATGCATTTTAACACCCCATTGTTTACTTTTAGCTGCTATATTGTGAGTTAACTCTTTACTACACAATCCCAACTTTTGACGACCCGAAGAAAGAAAGCCTCTGAAAACATTGTGGGAAAAGGAAAAAATTGCTGGTAACCAGCATTTTCTCCTTTTCCCACAATGCTTTCTACCTTTATATAGAGCAAGTTCAGTTTTTGAACCACATTTAATTTGTCATCTGCAAACGCTTTCAATTTGGAAAAGCTTAAAATTTTATCGTTTGGTAGAGTTAAAGTATTGGACTGGTGCACAACATTTCTCGAAAGTGTGTTTCGTTAAAATCAGTATACGTTTTAAAATACTGATTCCTAAATTCCTAGATTTATTCCATGAATAGCTCTGTCTGATAGGAAGATTTGAGCCACAGTTCGTCTGGGTAAGGGTAAGGGTCAGGGCTAGGAATCGTTTTCGACAAACATGGTTTCGACGAAATGTCGCACAACCATATTGGACTGCTTATGGGGTAGTTCTCATCTCTTTACCAAACAACAAAATACTTCTCCACATTGAGAGCATCTGCAGACGGCAAATTAATTGTGGCCGAAATGGTGGAATTTCGTTTAGAAAGAGTAGAAAACATTGTAGGAAAAGGAGAAAATGCTGGTTATTAGCATTTTCTCTTTTTCCCACCATGGGTTCAAAAGCCTTCTTTGGGGTCGTTATAAGTTGGGATTGTGTGGTAAAGGGTTCTGGAAACACATTTGTAAGCAAAGACAGCAGAGGCTCATATTTTTTGCGACGGAAACATCCATTTAACCCTTTACTATACAATCCCAAGTTTTAACGACCCTGAGAAACAAAGCTTTTGAAAACATTGTGGGGAAAGGAAAAAATGCTGGTAACCAGCATTTTCTCCTTTTCCCACAATGTTTTCTTACCTTTCAATGACAAATTCCAACATAATGAGCAAAATTTGATTCATTGTCTGCAAATACTTCCAATTTGGACAAGGCTAAAGTTTTGTCGTTTAAATGGTAAAGAGTTAGTTTTAACAAGGAAAACCCAGCCTTACATCTACATTTAACAAGTCACAAGAAAAGAACTGTACATATCATTTCTATTCTAAAAGCATCATGTCAAATGGAATCCCCTATCACCATAAGAAATACAGGAAAGTAATACAAAACATATGAATGTGAGTGCCATTCATAATGCGGTTATGCTGCAATCCAGCAAAAATTGATTTATATCTTAAACCTAATTAAACCTGTATTAAATCTATACCAGCCAAAGGCGTAGCTTCCATTATGCACAATATGCAAGACTTTTAGTGCGTAATTGTAGAAAAAAAGGGAACATGCAAAATTTTCCTTTATCACTTCGTATATCAATGCCGTATTTCATATAATTGAGCCCAATACTGTGCAGAAAAATAAGCTGAAAATTTCCAAAATAGTAATTTAAGCCAAATACTGCTATCTCGTCCTGTCTCTTTCCTATGAAAAAATTGATTGCTCACTGCGTCGGACAGTGTAGGTTAATATCAGACTTCACATTCTGTGCAGCCTGATCTTGATTTACACTGTCCCCAAAAGCACCCTGCTTCACACTTAGCAGCCTACGGGTGAAATAGCACTCTCAATTTGGAGTGCGTAACTATTTTGAACCCTTGGTTAGGTCCTTGCGAGCCAAAAAATTTGAAAGTTCGTCAACATTGAAAACATTTACAGATGAAAATTGAAATATAGTTTAGTTGATTGGATTTGTTTCTGAACGGGCAGAAAAAGCTGTGTGGAAAGGAGAACATGGTTCCTGCATTTTCTCCTTTATCCACAATGTTACATGTGTTCAAAAGCTCTTAGATTCCTCAGTGTTGTAAAATGACAGGATGGTCTGGTCAAAAATTAAATCTTTACCACACAATCAGGAACTTGAGAAACGTAATTTTTGAAAACAGTGTGGGAAAAGAAGAAAATACCAGTGACCAGCATTTTCTACTTATCCCACAATAACGTCTTCTAACCTTTCATAGAAAAATCCCATCGTTTGGCCACATATAACGCAAAAATAATTTGTCGTCTGCAAATGCTTTGAATTTGGACTAGTATAAAATTTGTCGTCTGATGAAGGGTTAACCACATAACAGGTATAGGACACAAACAGTAGAATAAATAGCTTGCATTGATTTTCCAGGGAAAAAGACCCCATAAAAAACATGGATGTTTTTGTGTTACCTGCATCAATCACATTTGATATCTTGCACAACCTGTTACAACAAATGCTGTTGTAACCCTTTACCACACAATCCTAACATTTGACAACCTTGAGTAAGAAACCTTTTGGAAACACTGTGGGAAAAGGAGAAAATGCTGTTTACCAGCATTTTCTCCTTTTCCCACAATGTTTTCTAACCTGTCAAATAAACATTTCAATTTTTGAATCCCATATTTTATTTTGTCTGCAAAAACTTTCAGATTGGACTTTTCTAAAATTTTGTTGTTTGGTAAAGAGTTAACCGTTTACCACACAATCCCATGTCCAAATGACTCTTGAGAAAGAAGCCTTTTGAAAACGTGGGTATGTGGGTATATCATACCTTAGGGGTATAAACGCCCCTACCCTACATTGTCATCTGCTCCCTTGTGGGATGGTTCTTGACAGAACTAAAGGCTAAGGGAGTCAAACCAGCATTTCTCTTTTTACCACAATGTTTTCTACCCTTCCTAAAACAAATTTCAATTTCTCAGTCACATTATATAATTTTGTTGCCTGCCAATGCTTTCAATTTGAACTGGTCTTAAATTTCGTCATTTAGTAAAGAGTTAACTCAAAGTAAGCTAAAGGCAATTTCAGGTGCTTTTAACTCTTAAAGTGCCTTTCACTACTATAGTTGCCTTTGTGGCCAGTGTAGTTTAAGATCAGGCTGCACAAAAGTGTGTAGCCTGATCTTTGATCTACACTGTCCACTATTCTGAATCACTGTAGACAAAAACTACCATGAAATAGCAATTATTTGGGTAGTATTTCTGGGTTGAAAATGGCTGCTAGGTTTTTTCGGCACTCTAAGGGCTAAGATACAAGATCTGATTTACAAAAGAAAATTGTATAAACAATGGAGCCCTTGTGTGGAATTAATAATTTGAAAAATAAACAATAGAAGTAGTTGCAAAATATTCCAATGAAAGTCAACCAACTATAAAGTCATGCACAATCCAATAGATTAGTGTGCAATCTGGTTACCAGGGACAAACAAGTTCAGGCGAAGAAGCCCAGGGTCGAATAAGCTTAGGAACAAACTGGTTTTGGGACTAATAAGCAGGAAATCTGACAGTCAGGAGACAAGGATTGTGTGTATCATTATTCCAGTAACGCCAATAGATCTCCATAGCGTATCAAGCTATCTCCGATAAAAAAGAAGTATTTCCATGATCCATGGCCTAATCCAATTTATTCTAATATGCCATTTTCAATTTCATATCTGAGTGCAATTGAATCACTTATATGTCGTAGAAAAATTGAGATTAATTGGGTTTACCTCTTCAGTTTCGAACAAATTACGATACATGATTTTCAAAATGCCTTGTTGAACTCATATTGGCGTTGTCTTTGACAAATGCCACAAAAATGCTGTTTATGTGATTTTTCCAGGAAAAAAGACCCAATAAATAACAATAGATGTTTTTCCACATAGCTGAATGCGCTTGCTTTTGACCTACTTTTTGCTATTGACAACAAATGAATAGACAGAAATTTGTGATTGGTCAAAAATGTAGCTATGTTTATTTTAAGCCCTGCATATTTGCAAGCAAATTTACGCTGTCTATTTTTTTATAAAGATATTTCTTATTTTTTGTTGCCTGCAACAGTCATAGCAATGGCACAACATTCATATCTATTTAACCCTTTACCACACATTCTCATGTTTTAACAACCCCCAAGTGAAAAGACTTTGAAAACACTGTAGGAAAAGGAGAAAATGCTGGTAACCAGCATTTTCTCCTTTTCCCTAAATGTTTCCTACCCTTTCACCGACCAATTTCATAATTTGTACAACATTTTGATTTGTCCCTAGCATTTCTTTCAAGTCGGACCAGTCTAAAATTTTGTCATTTGGTAAAGAGTTAAAGCAAGCCTACAGGCAATTATGACTGCTTTTGCTGATAGAGGAGATCAAGATCAGACTGTAAGTGTAAAACCAGGTTTCCTGTAAATGTATTTCTAGAAAAAAAGGCCTGATAAATTACATAATGGATGATACCATATTACATGCAACAATCACAGTTATGTCTTGTTTAACCATTTACCAAACAATCCCTACTTTTAACGACCCTGAGACAGAAGTCTTTTGAAAACATAGTGAGAAAAGGAGAAAATGCTGGTAACCAGCATTTTCTCCTTTTCCCACAGTGTTTTTCTATCCTATCAGAGAACTTAAGCTCATTTGTATTAATTTTGGGTTTGTCGTCTGCTGATGTTTTGAATTTGGAAGAGTCTAAAAATTGCCATGTGGGAAAGGCTTAACCTGGTAACCAGCATTTTCTAAGGACTGTTCCCCACAATTTTTCTACCCTTTCACAATGGGTTCAAAACATTTGACCCATCATTTGATACAATTATTTTAGCCATTTGCCAACACTTCCAATTTGGACAATACAATTGTAGCCAGGTCGTGATTTGTTAGATCAAATCCTTTGTTTTCTTTTTGCCATTTAAAATTACATTAATGTAAATAGTCGGTGAACCAGTCAATTTGCAAACCAGTCTGTGCCACATAACTGGACAGCGCTTGATTCAGTTTAGAGCGAGATGTCAAACACAAAACATCTTTTTTTTTTTAAGAGCTTACCATTTGTTGAAATTCTTTGTTCTTTAGGTTAGTTTTCGCGCCATTAGAAATTCTTTTGTCATGTGCTGGAACTGGGAAATACTGTGGTTTACTATGCTTTCTAAGGCATTTTAATAGGTTTTTGCGTGTACTGAAATGGCAGCATCAAGCTTTCGTTTTTCGCTAATATGTTTTATCTTGCAATTTTGGTTCATGTGTTTTAACTTTGTGCATAGTTCTAATTGCAGCATTTAAACAGCACCATGGTATGTGAGTGACAAGCTGGTGTGACAGTCATGCAGTCAATTTTGTAAATTGGTAAGTTTACGTGTAGAAGTGTCATTGTACCTTACTGTGCTGTACTGTATCGTATTTTTTGGTGCCTGTTATGTTGACTTGCAATTTCACGGTTCTTTTGTCATACTATATGTTGAAACGATGACAACCCATTGTTCTTACTTAGATATAAGTGAAGAAAAATGGACTGCAATCTGTTTATTTTAACACTGAACTAGTCGTATTGAATGCTCCTTTTTTAGTCACCTGCATAAGAGTGTTAAATATCTAAGTACACGTATTTATGTTTTTTGTACAATTCATTGTTTCCAGATGCCAATGTTCTGATGTTCTGATGATCTGATACTTTGGATATTTTCCAATACTCTGCTATACAGCTGTTTAGTAGGCTATATTTTGACATCTCGTACCAGATTTTTAAGATGTAAATAGAACTGATCATTAAAAGTGAACCAGTTGCTTTGTCAGTGACTCTTTCAACCCCTCGCAAGACTTTGAAGAAGTCAAACCCAAGAATCCCACTAAATTACTGTAACTCATCAAGCTAGAAGAGACCCACGTTACACAACTCTTCAAACTTACATGTTTTTCCAGATTCAATTTGTACACACTTTGACTAACAGTGACCTTGACCTTGCATTACGCAAAAGGTTGTAAGTTTTAAGTAGGTGGCCATTCAAGTATTTGAGTTATTGCAGATTGTTAATTGAGGCAGATGGACAAGTGAAAGGATAGAAGGCCTCGTTACAGATAGAACAGCAAATGGACGGAGGGCAATCCAATGGTCCTTTTCAGTGAAAATGATAGGGGACAAGTTGTAAGCATGGTGGATTGCTTTGCTTATATTTGGGTCATCTTCCAGCACTATAGCTGGGAGAGAGTTCCTAAGTCAAGGGTGCTTACTAAATGATAGGCTCCTGAAGGGATCAAACACATACATCTGTTTAAAGTCTCATGCCTTTACCATTAGGCTGCTGAGGACAGATATCCTAATCTGACTCAAAACTAGCATGGCAATTAACTTGACAGTCACCTTCAGGCATCACAGACAACTTAAAAAGCATACTTGCAATATCAGGACACTTCCACATCAAGTGAGGTTTCATTTATGAATATGTACTAAAGCAGTGTGGCCAAATGAAAGGTGCTCGTTACCAGCGATTAATCCATAAGCTTCAGTGTTTTCAAAAGTGGTCAAAAAACAAAATTTTGGGTTTGCCCATTAATCAACCCTTTACAACAGAATCTCCTGTTTTAACAACCCTAGGAATAAAGGCTTTCGAAAACATTGTGGGAACAGGAGAAAATGCTGAAAAATAGCATGGTCTCCTTTTTCCGTAATGCTTTCTACACTTTTACAGACCAATTCCATCAGCTGAGCTACAAATTACTCTGATCTTTGCCAGGGCTTTCAAATTGGATAAGTCTAAAATTTTTTTGTCTGGTAAAGAGTTAAGCATTTGCATGTGAAAAATCAAATGTGATTCTTCGAAGATGAAAAATAAATGGGGGGAAAAGGAGCTTCCAGCATTTTCTACTTCTATCACAATATTTTCAAATGGTCTCTGCCACAGGATCATAAAGAAATGCTGTTGCATTTGATAAAATGATAAGACAGTTCATTTTACCATTTCAAAATGGTTATTGAAATTCAAAATGAGAGAGGGGTGTCAGCAACTGGAGAAGGCCTCATTTTGCAGATCATTAAACTTCCCATAAAATTGGGACATTCACAATACATGGTATATTTCTCACTTCATGAATTTACACTCTCTATTCAGTATCAAACAATCTTTTTATCACTATTAAGTATGTACAGAATTTGCTCAAGTCATTTCAAAATGGTATTTATTTGTAATAGAAGCCAGAATAGAACTAAATAACTATCCATGTAGCAAACACAAATTTTGGACTTGTCCAAATTGAAAGCATTTACAAACAATTATGGTTTTATTCAATGATGTGGTTTGCCTTTTGGAGGCTAGAAAACATTGTGGGAAAAGGAGAAAATGCTGGTTACCAGCATTTTCTCCCTTTCCCACAATGTTTTCAAAGGCTTTCTGTCTTAGGATTGTTAAAACTCGGGATTGTGTTGTAAAGGGTTAACCCTTCACCACATAATCCCAAATTTTAACGACCACTAGAAAAAAGGTTTTTGACAACACTGTTGGTAAAAGAGAAAATGTCACGTGATCAATAAAAGGAGCTGATTACGTGGATCCGTTTTCAAATCAGTATGATCACGATCACATTGGATCTGATCTCCTAAAAATTGATGGAGTTACTGATTGTAAAACAACCACCTCTTTTTATAACCCTTTGCCATACAACCCAGACATTGAAACTGACCCTGAGGAAGACGCCTAATATGCAATCATTGTGCGAAAAGTAGAAAATGCTGGTTACTAGCAGTTTCTCTTTTTCCCTCAATGCTTTCTACCAACTTTTCAGTACATTTACTGTGTCTTCTGCAAATGCTTTCAAATCCAATGACCTTGAAGAAGAAGGCTTTTGAAAACATTGTGGGGAAAGAAGAAAATGCTGGTAACCAGCATTTTCTTCTTTTCCCACGATGTTTTCAACAATCTCAAAGACAGATACTGTCATTTGTGCCCCATTTTATTTGCTGTCTACAAACGATTCAATTTGAACTGGTCTAAAATTTTGTTGAGCGGTAAAGAGTTAACCCTTTACCACACAATCCTGACTTTCAACGACCCTGAAGAAAAAGCCTTTTAAAAACATTGTGGGAAAAGGAGAAAATGCTGGTAACCAGCATTTTCTCCTTTTCCTACAATGTTTTCTACCCTTTCCTAATCAAATTTAAATTTTTTGAATGACATTTGATTTGTCGTCTGCAAATGCTTTCAATTTGAACCAGTCTAAAATTTAGTTGTGTGGTAAAGAGTTAGGAGCTAAATGCCCAAAATAGCACCCTTTTACTGAATGGCACTGCACATTTTATACAATGACAAGGAAGAATGTATCTAGTTGTATCTATCTATTTTACTAGAAGTTTTGATATACCGAATAAAAACTAAACAGGTCTATGTGATTCAAATCATTAGATTTGTCTGTTGAGGGTAAAATCATTGTTGGGAATGGAGAATTCTGTTAACCCTTTCCCAAACAAGCCCTGGTTTTCACGTGTCTGCAGTACAAGTCTTTTGAAAACACTATGGGAAAAGGAGAAATTGCTCATAACAAGCAATTTCTCCTTTTCCCACAGTGTTTTCTCCCCTTTTTGATAACTTTCTGCCATTTTCATCAAATTTAAAATTGTCATCTGCAAACTCTTTCAATTTGGACCAGTCCAAAATTTGTCGTTTGGGAAAGGGTTAAGCAGCATTTCCTCCTTTTCCCACAATGCTTTCATATGTGGTCTCTGTCAGGGTCTTTAGAACTGGTGCATGAGATTTGGTTGAAAGGGTGTTTCAGCGATTATCCATGTACGTTTTAAAATATAGATTGCTAAATTCCTAGATTTATTTCATGAAAAGCTATGTCTGGGAGGAACATTTGTGCCAAAATTCGTCTGGGTCAGGGTGAGGGTCAGGGCTAGGAATCGTTTTCGAGGAATGTGGTTTTTGAAGAAATGTCGTGGATCCCTTTAGAACTCAGGATTGTGTGGTAAAGGGTTAGATTAAGATATACATGATTCTCTGTATTTTACTAAGCCACATTTTCATGTGTGACTGTCTTACAGTGATTACTGATCAATAAGTGAATGTCCTAGAGCTTAATTGCATCTGTTGCATAAATCCCCCACTGTAAATCAACACTTAACATTTTACCACACAGTCCCAACTTTAATCAACCCTAACAAAAAGAGCTTTTAAAAACATTGTGGGAAAGGAGAAAATGCTGGTAACCAGCATTTTCTCCTTTTCCCACAATGTTTTCAGTATCCTTTCAAAGACTAAGCTAACCATCTGAGCAATGTTTAACTCCTTACCAAATGACAAAATTTTGGACTGGATCAAATTGAAAGCACTTGACGACAACAAATTAAATGTTGCTAAAATCATGATTTCTGCCTATGATGAGGTAGAAACATAGTGGGGAAAAGGAGAAAATGCTGGTTCCTACAATGTTTTCAAAAGGCCTCTTTCTCAGGGTCATTAAAAGTCAGGATTGTATGGTAAAATGTTAATTTGTCTTCTGCCAATGCTTTCAATTTCAAATTTTGTCGTTTGGTAAAGAGTTAACTAGACAATCCCATGTTTTATCACCTCTGAGGAAGGAGTCTTTTGAAAACATTGTGGGAAAAGGAGAAATGCTGGTAACTTGCATTTTCCCCATTTCCCACAATGTTTCTACCTTTTCAAAAACAAATCCAATGATATATGCCACATTTGATAGTTTGTCTGCAAATGCTTTCAATTTGGATAAGTCTTAAATTGGTAAAGAGCTAACTCTTTATCAAATAATCCCATACTTTTTGGATCCTGGGAAAGAAAGTTTTTAACTTTTTACCAAAGTGGCAAAATTTTGTACTTGTCCAAATTGAAACCATTTGCAGACAACATATTAAATTTAACTCATATGATGAAATTTGTAAAGGAAGAAAACATTGTTGGAAAAGGAGAAAGTGTCGGTTACCAGCATTTTTTCCTTTTCTCAGAAACTTTTCAAAAAGCTTTTTACCTCAGAGTTGAAATACATGTAATTGGGGATTGCATGGTATTAAAAGGTTAAAATATCGTAGAAAAAATGTAAAATGCTGACAACCAGCTCAAAGAGCAACAATGTTTCTACATTTTCAAAGACAAATCCCATCATTAGAGCTATAATTTATTGTCATCTGCGAAATACTTTTGATATGCTGATACAGAGGGCCTGCATGGCTTTGGGGGATAGGAAATGTAATCAAGAGGTCCTTTGCTCTGGCCTAATATGAGGCACTGGGTTCTCTTTGTGAGATTACCCTTGGGCAAGCCACGGAGGACCCCAGCCTTGTATAAATGAGATACATGAATAAGTGAGCTGTTCCTTTGATATGGCAAATAATCAACAGATCAATTAATTGTTCAATCAATTAATTGTTCGACCGACTGAGCGACCAAGCTACCAAGCGACTGACTGACTGACCCACAGACTGAGGGAGCAACTGACTGAGGACCGACCGAGCAAGCAACGGAGCGAGCAAGCAACCTACCATGCGACCATCTGAACAACCAACCAACCAACCAATCAATCAATCAATCGATCAATGTCTAAAATTATGTCAAGAGGTAAAGAGTTATATGTCTTGAGTGACTTTCAGCCTGGCTCCTTGATGTATCTTTTTCTGACATGGTATTAAATGATTCTTTATGAAATCCACACAACTGCTGCTGATTTTGAGGGACTTGAGACAGTTTACATAATGATGATCAAATGTTTTTGTAAAAATGAAAATCATCATAATATGAATAATGTAATTACACGTATAAGTTATGTTTACAAACAATGTCTTGGCAAAAATAGTGAGAAAACTTCTAAGCATCTTTTTTGTAAGGCTCAACAACAAAACTACGTGACAGCAGGTATGTTAGATCACTTTTCAAACACTCATTAATTTCAACCCTGAGAGGTTATAGAAAAGTGCTGTCAAGGAGAGTGTCTGAAGTACCCCACTGTTTTCCTTGAGTGTAACATTTCAAGTGAACATTTCTTCACTCAACTAATATGACCTTTCAGTACGTGCATGGATACCAAGATTTACATATCCAAGCAATAATGCAATGAAAATGATCTCTTATCCCTTCACTAAACACTTCAAAGCTTCAACAGCCTTGGGAAGGGAGCCTTTTGAAGACATTGTGGGGACTGGAGTAAATGCTGGTAACCTGGCCCATCATTTGAGTTAAATTTAATTTGTGTGACTGTTTTCAATTTGGAGGCATCTAAACTTTTTTCATTTGGTACAGGGTTAATTCAGAAAAATAAACTTTTCTCCCACACAGGTTGTCTGTCATGCAGGAAAGATATTGATGAAATTGATCCACCACCCTGACAAACTATGGCGAACCAAGTGAGCTTGTATTTAAAACACCTGCCTTATAACTTGATGATATGCAAACACTGCTCAACCCACCCCTGACAAAAGACTGTATTAACTTTTTTTCAATTCAAAGGGGGCAGGGGGACTGAACAAAAAACAGATATTAGCATGAATATGAAGCATACTGTATCGATCCAAAGGTGAAAGACCATTCTGCATAGATCTACAAGTTTTAGTTTTCAAACCTTTTTGTATTTCATTTATATAACAATGGCTTTCCCTGATTTGTTTTCTGAATGCCTAGAGGTTCATATTGTACTACAGCTGTTTTTGAAAGAAAAAACTGAGGTCATAGCCTTCTTAAAACGTCTTCGTCCGATTCGTCATGCGAAAAACTTTGACATTTTCTTTTATCTCTGTCATTACTGACGATATTCACTTCAAACATGAGCAGCTTCTTAATCGTCAAAAGGGGAACCCATGCAAGAGAGTCGGATAAACCTGAAAATATCTTTGACACAGTTATGCCCCTGAAGAAGTCAATTAGAAAAATTCAGCGTTGAAGCCTATATCAAACAATCAAGACTTTTAACAACGCATGACATGCTGGTATCCAGCATTTTCTCCTTTTCACCACAATGCTTTCTATCTGTCCAATTGCAAATCCCGTCATTTGAGTCACATTAAAAATTTTGTCTGCAAATGCTTTGAATATGGACAAATCTAAATTTTGTTGTCTGGTAATGAGTAATAGTTGTGTACAGACCTGTATTTGTCATCCATTGACCTTATAACATTCTTAGTCTCATTCTCAAGAGTTTTCTAAATTTCGAGGTACTAAATTTCTGACTGGCTAAACCAAACTGGTACAGCCAATCAGAAATTGTGTTACTTTCTAAATCCAGACCAAGTTTAAGAATGCAGTGTAGAATAATCCAGGTGCCAGATGATTAAAGTTAATTGTTTACCTAAGAGCAAAATTCTAGATTCATCCATGTTGAAGAAATTTACAGGTGACAATTGAAATGTTTTTCAAATTATAGTATTTGTTCTTGAAAGGTAGAAGATATGGTAAGAAAAGAAAATGCTAGTTAACAACAATTTTTCTCCTATATCCCGCATTGTTTTCAAAAGCCTTCTTTTTCAAGGTCATTATAATTTAGGATTTTGTGGTAAAGGGTTAAGCACAGTGTTGGAGGCCACTTTATACTACATGTATGCCATATAGAAAGCTGATTGTTAGCATCATGCTATTTGATTTACACTTCACAAAGTTCTGAACTTCTGATGTCATGTCACTTTGTCATTTTCATGATTATGTTCATTTGCTGCCTTAATTCTTTACCACAAAATCCTGAGTTTTAACGACCCTGGATAAGAGGCCTTTTGAAAACATTGTGGGAAAAGGAGAAAATGCTGGTAACCAGCATTTTTTTCTTTTTCCTACAATGTTTTCTATCCTATCTGAGAACTTAAGCTTATTTGTATAAATTTTGAATTTGTCCTCTGCAGATGTTTTGATTGGGGAGGGTCTAAAATTGTTGCGGGAAGGGTAATAAACAGATTTTGCAGCAAACCACTTTGAAAAGATCCGTGTAAAATGGGGAAAATCAACATGAACCAGGCTTTCCTACATGAATATATAGTCAAAGAGTGTTGCAAATAAACCCTAATCCCGCTAAATAAGTTAAATTAGCCTTTCAAGCTGGTAGTAAAATCCTGAAATTGGGAATAATGTCATGTTACATGTATCTGGCAGAAAAAAAATCTTCTTATCAGAGTAGATCCAAGATAAGACTGCATGTTCTGTGCAGTCCGATCTTGATCTACACTGTCTGCAAAAGGTCAGTGAGTTGCCACACAAAAACAAAAAAAAAAATCAAATGATATGCGTTAACAGTTAACCAATTACTATAAAAATATTTCTTGAAACAATCCCTGTCACAGAATCTGATAAAACACACAAGTAAAAATGTTACAGGAAAAGGAGCAATTGAATATTAAAAGTGATGGCTCTATTTAATTCTTCCCCGCCCCCCCCCCCCCCTTTCCCCGGAGCATTGCGAGAACAGGAGCTCTGTAATGAAGGCATTCGTAGGGTAACAATCTATTTGAGAACCTTGAAATAAAAAAAAGGGAGCATTTCGTTCCTATTTTCTTCCTCTCCACGTATAGAGTCTTTCAGCATTATGTGATAGTCCATCAATGAATCATACAGCGAATATATCATGACATACCTCGAAACTTGTGGAACTTGGCAGTGGTGGCATCCATGCTTTAGAAATGGGGGGTCACCATAACATCTACGGAACATTTATCTCCAAATTTAGCTTCACATTAACAAACAAATATGACATATAACTCCAACAGGAATGAACAAGTGATGCAATATGGTACTTCAAATTTCAAGCCAATTAACATTTCCTTTCTCAAGTAACACTAAGATTTCTATTCACTTCTAAAAGATTTGCTTGTTGATCAAATAACAGAGAATGTTATACACTGCTCCTTCTTACAGTGGAAAAACTTTCTTCATTTCTATATTTTGAAATAAGAGAATATAAAAGAAATATAAACACTTTATATCAAATGAAATATTTCATTGGTAAAGGGACCTAATTCTAAAGTGTAAGAAAAAATATTTTGAAAGTTTTACTTAAATGCTGAGACTTCAATATTTGAATTGTGCATTTTAGGATGGTGAACTTGTTAATTAATGTTACCATAGTTTTATTTTCCCCCATGTGTGAAGTATATTGACTATCACAGTAATAAATAAATCATCTTTATATGGTCACTCTATGCCAAATTTGAAAGACAATGTGACTAAGAATTTTTTATGAGAAATTTTCAATTTTGGAAATTTCAGAGAGCATAATGATAATTCATGATTCAGCCTTTCTAATTAGAAACAAAACAGAACTAGGACACCTTAACAAAGAGAGGTGACCATCAAAGAAATATCTAAATCCTAAAAAAAGATCAAATATTGACAGAACAGCTTGAAATGAAAAGGCGAATAAAATACTAGTTCGTTTTGGAATAGTTCAAACTGCCAATTGATAGCTTAACAACTAAAAGAGTGCCTTTCATAATGAATGTTCTTAACTGTATACGAAATGACAGAATTTAAGAATTGTCCAAATTGAAAGCATTTGCAGATGACAAAATAAACATGGCTTAAAAATTGAAATTTGTTTAGGGTAGGGTAGGAAACATTGCGGGAATCCCCGGCTCAGCTACCGGGTAATTTCTTTACAAGGGTTCATTCCCCCCTCACTGCTGATCATGTTTCAACAATGGTTATGACGTGAAGTCACTAGTTGAAGAATATCATGCACAGTACTGGTGAAAAAAATAAAGGAATGCATGGATAGGCACACTGGCTGCACAGTATAACTGAAATAATGATCAAATAATGGTGTTAAACACCAAAAAAAACCACATAAACAAAAGGAATGTCCAGTTACCAATGTGCATCAAGTGGCTCTTGACCAGTACTGCAGGCTATCCAAACCATCAGCTGCTTTCATATAGAAGCAAATACCATTCAGTGTTTAGCAGTGAGAAAGGAATGATTTCTTTTGAAATGACTTCCAGCAATCCCCAAGAATTTTGGCTGAGTCCAGATTTGAACTTGGATTACCAGTCATGATCATCATCAAAGAGCCAGTTCTGTGCATATTTCCCTATCCCAAACAATCATGCAACCCTGCGAAAAAGCCTTCTAAAAACATAGTGGAAAAAGTAGAAAATGCTTGGAACCACCATTTTCTCTATTTCCACAATGTTTTCTACCCTTTTAAAAACAAATTTTGTCAATTTGAGTCATAGTACCAGCATTTTCTCCCTGTTCCACAATGTTTTCTACCCTTTTCCAGAAAATCCTGTCATTGTCATTTTGAGCAACATTACAAACGTTTTGTCCTCTTTCTACAAGGTTTTCTACCCTTTTCAAGACAAATATTGTCATTTTGACCCATATTTAATATGTCATCTGCACTTGCATTCAGCTTGGAAGAGTTTAAATTTTTTAAAAATTAACTCTTTACCACATGACAATATTTTAGACTAGTCCAATTTCAAAGCATTTGCAGATGCCAAATTCAACTTTGGAACAAACCGGCTTAAGTTCTCTGATAGAGCAGAAATCATCGTGGGAAAAGAGAAAATGCTGGTTGCCAGCATTTTCTCCTTTTCCCACAATGTTTTCAAAAGCCTTCTTTCCTAGGGTCGTGAAAACCTGGGATTGTTTGGTAAAGGGTTAAACTGTTTGTATGTTTTAACAATTATAGCAGGGCTTTCAGCTTTGCCTTTGTGGCCAGTGCAAATCAAGATCAATCCACACAAAACATTTGATCGAAATTGCTAGCTTTGTACAGACATTTTGAGCAAAAGCAACCTGAGCCCTTCTAGTGCCAAATGAACCTAACAGATATTTTCAGTCTAGAAATATGTCAAAATGGCTGCAATGTTCAAGTTGCTCGTTTGCAGAATGTCTCAGCAGAGTGGACAGTGTAGATCAAAGACCAGACTGCATGTTTTGTGCAGTCCGATCTCAATCTACATTGGCCACAAAGGCAGCTTAAGTTATAAAAGGCACCTGAACTCTTTCCCACACAATGCAGACTTTTAATGACCCTGAGGAAGAAGCTTTTTGAAAACAAACTGGGAAAAGGAGAAAATGCTAGTAACCAGCATTTTCTCCTTTACCCACCATGTTTTCTACTCTAAAAAAGACAGACATCATCATTTTAGCTGCATTTACCACAATTCATCATCTGCAAATGTTTTCAATTTGGTAGTATCCAAAATACTGTTGTTTGGTAAAGGGTAGGTGTATTAGCATCTAATTTCTAGATTAAAATTGTCTGTTGGGTTTACTTTGTGCTCCTAGGTATATTATGGTATTGAACTCAGCCTCTCTGAGCTTATATTGATCAATGGTTTTTGTCTTGACCTTAAAGGTATATTTTGTGGAATATCAACACCGGCAGTAACTTCAAACAGAACATCTTTATGAATACCCAAGGCAATGTTAAATTGCAATCAATAGATTCTCCCAACCTTTTTAGAATGCTAACAGAACATCATTTACTACATAAGCGCTAATAAACATCAGATAATAGTGTTACCTGGACACAAAGAGGGTGAAGGTTACATTGCCACAGATGGAAATATTGCTTATTATGAAATGTTGATCTTATAAAAGAATAAGGGTTTTGTAGATCTAATATTTGTAACCATGGCGACTAAATTAAGAAATTTAAGAGATGTCTTTCGATAGACGAGACATGTCAACCCTTGGAATGTGTGTCAACCCTGTAGTTGCTTATGGGCGGTGAAGATTAAGATCAGACTACACATTGTGATCTAGGTTCTATTGAGCCTTAAAGAATTTTGTTAAATAGTTTGATTAAAAACAGCCTTGACACTTCCAATTCATTGAATTAAAATGTTGGGTTTCAGTTAAATGTGGCATCAAGGAATCATCCTTGTGACCTTTAAGTCTTTAACACAACAACATAATTTTAGCCAGTCCAAACTGAAAGCTTTTGCAGACAACAAATAAAATGGGGCACAAACGACAGTATCTGCCTTCAAGATCGTTGAAAACATTGTGGGAAAAGAAGAAAATGCTGGTTACAGGCATTTTCTTCTTTTCCCATGATGTTTTCAAAAGCCTTCTTCTTCAGGGTCATTGAAACTTGGGATTGTGTGGTAAAGACTTAAACTGCTAAATAAATGGAGTGAAGATTTCCAGTCATCATTATATACTGAAATATTGCTATTAAAAAGTTATTGTTGCTGGAAAAAACTCACCATATCTGACAGTGTAGGTCCAAGATTAGATTGCACACTCTGTGCAATCTGATCTTGATCTACACTGTCTGCAATAGAGCACTGAGTCGCACTTAGCAGCTTAAGGGTTAATATTCTTTCAGTAATTTCTTTCATAACACTGCCCTTCAATGTTATAAATGCCACAACTCTGGAATATTATTAATACCATACTAGTAATTTTTGTTTTTATGCTTTTTAAACTTTCTTTCCTGTATTAAAAAAAAAGACAAAGAACATGTACAGACACTTTTGAATAATAAACCATCTCAAACACAATTTTGTAAAAAAAAAACACTGCATAATTTCAAAAACACATAATCCAAATTATGAGAATCCAAAATATCAAATTAAATGTTTTTATACATATCACACAGAATGTATCATCTCTATCACTCAGACACTTTACAACCAATATACAGCCCTATATGGGCACTTTAAGTTCCACCTCAGTGACCCAGATCACAAAACTCAAAAGCCTAAGAGTATAAAGCAGACGACTTTCAGATACAGATGTTGCCACTGTGTCACCGACTACTAAGCGAAATTGTCAACATGGTATAAATCACACATTGAAAAGACCGCCACTTAGTTATCAGGGTCTTTCTCAACATGAACAATTAACAGAGAAAATTTTTGTATACAAACCCTACATTCATATTGGCTACTGGAAGTCCGTGGAAAATCAATGCCCTTTACCAGGACACAATTTAATTATATGTGCTTCAGCAAGTCAGTTGTGTTCTATTGTTAGCAAGGGTCCTATCAGATATGATGGTATTTAGAAGCTCAAATCTTTTGATAGGAATTTCATTAAACTTAGAGATGTATTGTATTTGGTGGCCAGCCACATTTGCCCATTAACAAACATATCACACATTTTTGGCTTGTCCGTATTTATAGTAGACAATTTATATGTGGATCAGTTATGAGACTTGTCTTTGACAATGTGGAAAACATTATGGGAAAGGGATTGATTGTTTGTATGGTGTATAACGCCGTTTTCAACATTATTTCAGTTATATCGCGGCGGCCAGTGCACCTATCCATGCTTTCCTGGAGTTCCTTTTACCACTACTCGGCACAATATTCTTTCCAAGCCACTGGCTGCTTTCCCACATAACCATCATCGAAACAATGGTCAGCGATGAGAGAGGAACGAATCCTGTCGCAATGACTATCATCAATCCTCGGAAAGAAATTGGCCAAGCCGGGGATCGAACCAGCGACCTCCTGTTCTCAAATCCTGTACACTACCAACTGAGCTATGGGAGCTTGGCAAAGGGAGAACATGCTCATGCTTAGGTTACCAGCATTTCCCTTTTTCCCACAATATTTTCAAAAGCTCTCATCAAAAGGGGTGTTTAAACATGAAATTGTTATGTAAAGGGCTATCTTTTTACCAAACAACAAAATTTTGGACCTGTCCAAATTGAAGCCATTTGCAAGCAACAAAATCAAATGTGGCTTAAAAAGTGAAATTTGATTTGGGAGTGGTAGATAACATTGTGAGAAAAGGAGAAAATGCTGGTTACCAGCATTTTCTCCTTTTCCCAGAATCTTTCCAAAAGTCTTCTTCTTCTTCAGGGTGGTTAAAAATTGGGATTGTGTGGTAAAGAACTATTTAACCCTTTACCAAACGACAAAAATGTAGACTTGTCTAAATTAAAGGCATTTGCAGACAACAATTTTAATGTGGCTCAACTGATGGAATTTCTCTTCGATAGGGAAGAAAATATTGTGGGAAAAGGAAAAATGCTGGCTACCAGCATTTTCTCCTTTTCCCACAATATTTTCAAAAGACTTCTTCCTCAGGGTTGTTAAAGTCGGGATTGTGTGGTATTTAAGAATTAACAAGTAAGACTGTAGAAATACACTAGTAAGTGTTACTCCAGTGAATTTCACTTCAAGGTATGAAGAACTTAACGATATAATTATTCATATAGCCAGCAAGAAAAACGTTGTTGAAATTTGATAGACTGTAGAATGGTTCAGAATTTAGTCAGTTGTGTAAACGTAGATAAATTACCAAAATATCTATTCTGGTGTAAGGGAAAAATACATAAATTGTATCAGAGATCTTTGATATAAACCAGAAACGTCACAACAGCGATTTCTTCGATGGCCTCCTGAAAATGAAATGCTTTTTCTATTATTAGTCGAATTATGTGCAACCTTGCAACTGTCAGGGGCAACATTTGGCATGAGGATACAAGAATGATTACAGTTTGATAAAATGAAGATGAGGTGGGTAAAAAACAGGCTAAATAAGAGTATAGATGTATCTTTAATACTGCATGTTTGTGGAAATAATGCCAAGCAATGACTTGTTTGTTTGGTGTTAAGAATTGCTTTCAACAATTTTTCAGCTTCATCCCGGTGGTTACATGTGCAGCAATCCATGCACCTTGAGATCCTTCAGAAGCTCTCCTCCAAGCTGACTGCTCTCCGAAATAAAAATCAGAGTGATCAGAGAAGAATGAATCCTTTTTGTATCTTTGTTAATTATTTCCGACATTATTTCAGCTATATCACTGAGGCCAGTGCAGCACTCCATGCTTTCCTGGAGGTTCTTTTACCAGCATTTTGCACAACACTCTTTCAAAGCCACTGGCTGCTTACCCGTACAACTATTGTTGAACCAATGTACTGCTGTTGGAGGGTAATGAATTATGTTGCAATGCCTATAACTAATCCTCAGAGAGGGTAATCAAAAGAGTGATAAACAGACAGAATGTCTAGAAACTGCACATACGTGATTGTCTATAAATTAAATCTCATTAATAAATAGTATTACACTCTTTACAATAATGAAACATGTCTTCTAACCATTCAATGCCAAGAAATCCTTTTTAGCCTGCAAAGTGAATTTGATATTCTCTTTGATTAACACTTTACCACATGACAAAATTTGAGACTGGTCCAAATTGAAAGCATTTGCAGATGACAAAATAAATGTGACCCAAAAGTTGAAATTTGTTTTGGGATGGGTAGAAATCATTGTGGGAAAAGGAGAAAATGCTGGTTTCCAGCATTTTCTCCTTTTCCCTCAATGTTTTCAAAAGACTTCCTTTTTTTAGGGTTGTTAAAAGTCGGGATTGTGTGGCAAAGGGTTAACTAGTATCCTGTAACTGCCATTCCTTGAAACAGATGACAAAAGCACAACTACTTTGCCAACGGGATTTCCTTTTCTTGCTGCAGGTTGCAGCAATTTTTGTACTTATAAATGAGCCATGCTCTGGCAAAAGGAGGCTTAATGCATCTCCGTGATCCATGATTCCAAGCAAGTTATTACATAATTATGGATCCATATAATCCATTTTGTCTAATCTGACTGAATCATGAGGTAGACTTGTCCTTTGACAAGCACAAAATATACAAAAAGCAAAAAGATTCGGCCCAGGTCATCCTGCGTGGACTACTACGCAGGCTGACCTGGGTCGATACTTTTTGCAGATACATTAAGCTCCCCTTTCACAGAGCATGGCTTTCACCCATATATTTCTATTCCAATTTCAAGGTTGTTCTTGTCCACCGAAAGTCTTGGAAAAATGGACAGTGTAGATCAAAGATCAACCTGCTTGGTTTGTGCAATCTGATCTTGGTCCATAATGCCTGCAAATGCAACTTTAGTTGTGAAAGGCACTTTTAGGGTTTAAGGGATTGATGATAACCAAGTTCATTATCATAGAAAAGCCATTAACACTTAAGCTGCTGAATAAATGAAACGCAAATTTCTATTAAATACTAAAAGCCAAAACATTGCGGTTTTAAAGTTGATTTCACCGGAAAGAAAATACTGTATCGGACAGTGTAGAGCAAAGATCAGATTGCATGTTCTGTGCAGTCTGATCTTGATCTACACTGTCCACAAAAGGTCAGTGGGTCGCGATCAGCAGCTTAAGGGTTAAACATGATAACATTAAAAAAAATGATATAATATCTTTTTTCTAGTTCAAGGCTTTTGCAAAAAGCAAATGACAAATTATAATGTTATGGCCTAGCTAAAAAAAGCCATTTTTTTCTCAGACACTGACTGAATGGCTTGCCGAATGACAAAATTTTGGACTCTTTCAAATACAAAGCATTTGCATACAAAAAAGTGAATGAGGCCAAAATGGTGAAAATACATAGAAAACATGGTGGGAAAAGGAGAAAATGCTTGTTAGCAGCATTTTCCTCTTTTACCACAATGTTTTCAAAAGCCTTCTTCCTGAGGTTCTTTGAAACTATGAATTGCTTTGTAAAGGGTTACAGTTTAATCAAAGAAAATTTATTACTCTTATCATTTACATGATATTTGAAACTGTTTTCCTAATTGGATCAATTCGTGAAAATCTGTGAAAATGGTAAAAGAACATGTCAACGTCCTTTTACACAAGTTATATATAGAATAAATCTAACAACATAAATATTGTTCATTTTGTTGATAAAATACATTGTTTTGATATTTTATGTCATTTTAATAAATAACACCTAGAAACAACAAATTTACCCTTCCCAAAACCATCACATAATTATTTAAGCATCCTACGAAAAACATTGTGGGAAAAGGAGATTAAAACCTGGTTCATTTTCTCCTTTTCTCACAACAGTTTCTAACCTTTCAAAGACAAATCTTATCAGCTGCATTTATGATATCATTTTCAAATGCTCTTAATTTCATCAGGTCTAAAATTTTATTGTCCTGTAAAAGGTTAAACTCTTTAATCAAACCATAAAATCTAGTCTTGTCCAAATTGAAGCATTTGCAGACGACACATTAATTGTGGTATAAATCAAGAAACTTGTCATTGAAAGGGTAAAAAACATTGTGAGAAAAGGAGAAAATGTTGGTTCCGAGCATTTTCTCCTTTTCCCACCGTGTTTTCAAAAGCTTTCCTTCTTAGGGTCACTAGAATTCAGAATTATGTTGGAAGGGGTTAATCCTTGCTTTTCAAATAGAACAAATCAACTGAAATAAAAGTGTGTTCAGATGATTATAATGACTATCAGACAATGCAGATCTCAGGTCAGACTGCATCATCATTCTGTCAGGGGCGTAGCTGCCTGTACGCAAAAATGCAGTTTCCTACACATTGCAAAAAAAAAAAGGGGGAAACACAAACTAGCCAAAAAAAAAGTCACCAGAGGCCACCAAATAGCTTCTACAATTAAAAAATTTCTGGGTGAGCCCCCATCCACCCTCTTGGGAAATCCAAATGCCCGCTCTCAGCACTTTGGCCACGGGTAATAATTTTGGTATTACTGCTGCATATACTTTATTTTGGGCTAGCTACGCCGCTGTCTGTGCAATGGGTCTACACTGTGTTTAAATCTCTTTTTACTTTTTACAAGATATTTTAGATTCATCCAAATTGAAAGAATGATGATTAATTTTGCAGATGATAAAATTAATGTGGCCAAAATGATGAAATTTTTTTTTGAGCGGTAGGAAACATTTTTTGGAATTTGTTTTCAAAACCTTTCTTCCACAGGGAAGATAAAGGATGGAATCATTTGATAAATGGTTAAATTTATAAAAGCATGCCTCAAGTTCTTTTACCAAAAAATCCTGTATTTTAACCCTGTCCCAAACGATAAATTTTAGACTGGTCCAAATTGAAAGAGTTTGCAAACGACAATTTTAAATTTGATGAAAATGACAGAAAGTTCTCCAATAGGGTAGAAAACACTGTGGGAAAAGGAGAAATTGCTCATTACGAGCAATTTCTTTTTCCACAGTGTTTTTAAAAGACATGTACTGCAGACATGTGAAAACCAGGGCTTGTTTGGGAAAGGGTTAAAGACCTTGACAGAAAACATTATAGGTAAAAGAGAAAATGCAGGTAACTAGCATTTTCTCCTTTTCCCACAAATTGTCTTCTATTCTTTCAAAGACATATTCCATCATTTTAGCCACATTCAAAATGATGTCTGCAAATGCTATGGAATTAGACAAATCTAAAATTTTGTTATTTGATAGAGTTAACTCTTTACCACAGTGCAATATTTTAGACATTTCCAGATTGAATTAATGTTTTAGGAAGGATAGAAAACAGGTGGGAAAAGGAGAAAATGCTGCTTACCAGCATTTTCTCCTTTTTCCCACAATGTTTTCAAAAGCCTTTTTTATCAGGGTTGTTAAAAGTGGCATTGTATGATAAAGGATTAATTATAATCAGTCCCCAATGTGTGGTATGCTGCTGTCTTCAATTTGGAGTTGTCAAAAGGCTGTATAGAAAGGAAAATGAAATAATAGGATTTTGGATGTCTCCACTGTCTTTTGTCACTGATATCCTAATTACATTTTAGTCCAGCACAAAATATGACTAATTCCTGGGGTCATGACCTTGGAAATTGCATTACTATGCCATTAGAGAGGTGATGCATTTCTGTGGAATAATTGGTTTCACTGCAATAATGAGGGACTGTTTGGTATGATTCAATTTTCTTTCATTCTCAGCCCTTTTCTGTATACAAGTTGGCTTCTTTCAAAAAGAAGCCAGGAGAGGGCAGCGTCAGTGTTTTCAAATAGTTTATTGGCCTTTAATTTCAACCTCTTTTGCGTTACATGACGGTCATTTGATCTTCTTTCCGCCTTCTCAAGTCACATGATCTTGTCCAGCGGTCTTCTTTCTCTTTTTTAACAAAATTCTTCATACTTTTTCTTCTGCTTGGATTTATTTGCTTAATGAAGAATTAAAGTTACTTGAGAGGTCATTTGTAATCATGGCAAATTAATGCAACAAATCTTTTCAGAAATTCGTCATATCTAAAAGTGGGTGCAGGACAACTAGCCCCAAAGATAACTCGCCCCAAGGCAACTCGCTCCCCAAAAAACTCGCCACAAGGCAACTCGACTCACCTTCAGAAGACAACTAGCCCCAAGTTATGAGACAACTCGTCCCACATATAAGACAACTCGCCCCGCTCTTATTACTATCACCTGAACGTATTTATAAAACTACACGACGATTTTTGTGTGGGGCGAGTTGTCTTTTGCGAGTTGTCTTTGGGGCGAGTTGTCTGTCATTCCTAAAAATAGAACCACGTCTATTTCTTATTTCGGTTTTTTGATTTCGCTTTATTTACAAAACCATGACGAAACAGACTGTGTACCATACTAATTTCGGAAGAAAAATGGATTTAGACAGCGAATTCTGTGGCAGTCTGCGTTTTAAACTCACCATTGTTGGAGAGGTCTGATGACCTCTCCAATAACACACCCCAGCTGTATACCACTGTGTGAAAAGAAGCATTACATTTTGCTGGTAACCAACTTATTCTCCTCATCTTATTTTTTTTTCAGAAACCTTCTGCAGGGTTATTGTAATAACGAATTGTTCTGTAAAATTATTAAATTTCCAACAAAGCTTGTCTTTGGTACAACTGAAAAGTTAACTCTAAATCTCCAAGTAAACCCAATGGACATTTTTACTATAAAAATAAGACCAGCTTACAATGGTAGTTTTCAGGTTGCTATTGTCCAGATTGTCTCAACAAAGTAATGTAGACCAAAGATTAGAATGCATGGTTTTTACAGTCTGATCTTGATCTACACTCAATGCAAAGACAACTAAAGTTCTATCATCAGAAGTCAAAACATTTGAAATCAGGAAAGGCAGAGCGGCTCAATTTGCGTGGGCAGTATGTTTCAGCAATGTGTTTTTGTTACAGAGCAACATGGAATCAAATACATCAGTACCACTCATAATGCTAGTTGTTGCATAATACATGGATCCGTGGCGATGAGATAAACCGACTTCCTTGGTTACTGTCGTTAAGGGCTCACAAACAAACGCAGTAAATACATTATACAGTATAGAAGAAAGGTTACTTAGATCGTGCTGTCATGCCTGTTTCTTTCGATTAAATTCCGGAAAAATATTCCTTTTCATATGTTTCTGCCAATGATGGATTCTCGGCAAGAAATATATGGATACTTGAACTTATTTACAAAAGGATTTTTACAAAAAGTGTGAATTTCAGGGGCTACGGACAATGTAATACATGTGACAGCAAAGTTTTGAACTTCTACGAGAAAGAATGAAACAACTCATAATCCTCTGCACTTTTGCTTAAAAATAATAGAATTGAAGATGATTAATATTTTTGTAAGGCTTGTTAGGTTGTCTCAACATCCTATTAAATAATAAATTACACTATATTACAAGCATTTTGAAAAATTTATAGATTGTCTCATGCAGCAGAGAGGTGGAAGTCTGAGAAAAGTTTAAATTTCAAGTTAAGGGAAAATGGTTGCCTGATGATTTTAAAATGCGTAAAGTGTGCTGTCAATTAACAAACTTGTTAATATCATTGGCAGTAGTTTGTTTTATCTTATGATATACTGAAGACAACTGGTGGTCGAGTGGATTAGAGCGGCAATCAAACACACATCTTATCAGTTAACAGTTTACCCACATACCCTTTGAAATGGCTAATCCATCTAAATATGGCTAAGTCAAAAGCTGATTTAATTAACATAAGTTGCCTTTCGAGCTAAACTTCAAAAACTGTACAAAACAGAACTTACTCTGTTTCATAATTGAAATCTCCATGTACCTTCAGTAAAGAATACACGCAAATTTACTTAATTTAAGTAGCAGATGGTTTGAATCCAAGAATAAACTGCATTTTTTTTGCACTCTGATCTGTATCTATACATTCAGCATTCTTCATGCACCAAGGGTTACTGTTAACGTCAAACTGAAAAACTGATGACACGTGTCCCTTTTTGGATATGCAGATGTTATTAAACAAGATTAACTATTTGAGTGAACATACTTTCTCTTTATTAGTATTTCATATAGTTTACCTTTGTTTTCCACTGTAAAACAGTTTAAGTTTTTTTCAGAGAGTTTCAGAGGAAAAAAAAAACTAACATTAATTAATCCATTGCGTAATATAGCGTTGATCGAAACTCTTTGCTCATGTCCCTTTGTCTATCATAATCATAATCCAAACTTACAATCTCTTCGTATATCTCACGTAAGCCATACACGATTGCAAAGCACATCTTTTAAACTTTTTCCTAAAATTCAAGTGTTGTAAACACACATAATATCGCACTTCTCCATCATTAACAGTCGCTTGTTTGTGAGCCGAAATAGCAGACAGCAAGGCTGCACATCCGGCCAAATAAATGCGATGACCTGATTGGTCAAATATTGATTTCCACGGATCCATGTATACAGATCCCTTTTTTATCACATAACTCCCCATGTTTTCAATGTAAGACAGCCATTATGAATTCTCTTGTCTCACACATGTGTCACTCATCACAACTCGGCTGATTCTGTACCTACATTCTAACATCATCCGTATAAAGGTGGTTTCCATTTTGAACTATCAGTCAAATGATCTTTAAAATATGGTGGTGCCCTTGTAAATCGCTTAGCAATGACATGCATGGACTACCATGGTGAAATTATTCACATCTATTGATCTGTCAATGAAAACTCCCAAAGCAAAAAATTGGATGTACAAACTGTTTGCCAACAGAAATCATTCTTAGAAAGATATCAATAGAAAATTGTGACTCTTGTTCTCATTTTTAAGAGGAGCCATACAGCTTTAATAATGGTAAAATGGTGTACTCCCAACAAAGAAATGCATATCAAGCTAAGTGATACAGCCAAGGGACTTGATCACTGGATCACCCGAGGTTTGCCAAATGGCACACATGTGAGATAAGAAAATAGTGCCATATTTGATCAATGCTCTGCCTCATTTATAAAACATTGCCAACCAAGATTCCTGTGTGAAATTAAGTTGTCAAAACTGATGATCATGGCAAAGCTGCAATATTTGTGTCTTTAGATGTAGAACAAAACCATTATATGCAACTTTCTTTGGGACCATTTTTTTTTTTTTGTCTGTGATGTACACACCTGTCAAAAAAACAAATGAGCTTTATGTAAATTTCAGTACACATGCACATATAGGCCTATGTTTTATTAACACGTCATTAACCATAATTCTTGAGATACTGTTATGCAATAAAAAGAATCTGGCATTCATTGGCTTTTGAGGTAATCTATGTATAAAACTCGCCCAAAAAAAACTTTATTAGGCTTGCCAAAGGCTTGCTTCATAACATTTTTCGTAGACTTGTTTAATAAAATTTTATCTCAAACACTGCTCATGCTAGATCCTTTATATCTAAAACTGGCTGAATTATGAGAAAGATTGTTCCTTTGACATGCAGAAAGTTTACAAATAGCACATGGTTTCCACTCAGATCAGCCTGCATAGGCAGACATGGGCCAAAATTTTTTTGCTGATGCATCAAACCACCATTTCACAGAGCATGACACAAATTCATTGTAATGATAACCAGTTTGAACATTTTCTTGGAGGGAGGGGCGTGTTTCAGGGGACGGGTGTCCATTCTGTCTGATTAAATCTTTTCCAAATGACAAAAATTAAGACTTGTCCAAACTAAAAACATTTGGAGATAGCAAAATAAATATGAAAAATTGAAATTTAATTTATGAAGGGTAGAAAACATTGTGGGAAAAGGAGAAAAAGCTGTTTATCAGAATTTTCTCCATTTCCCACTATCTTTTCTTTTTATTCCAGGTCGTTAAAAGTCAACGCTGTGTGGTAAAGGGTTAACCCCAAAAATTTTATGTGTGTCTTGACTGGCAATAATACAAATAATACAGAAAAGCGTTTTCATTGAAAATTTTATTTTCACATCATAATACTGGTGTTAGGAAATAATGATTGAACAGGTTAACTCCTTACCAAATGACAAAATTTTAGACTAGTCCAAATTGAAAGAATTTTCAGACAACAAAATTTAATTTGAGGTGGCCCAAATGACAAAATTTGCCCTTGATGGAGTAGAAAACATTGTGGGAAAAATAGAAAATGCTGTTCACCAGCATTTTCTCCATTTCCCACATTGTTTTCAAAGGCCTTCATCTTCAGGGCTGGTAACAGTCGGGATTGTGTGGTAAAGGGTTAAGATTCTTAGCAAAAAAGCAGGTCAAAGTAGTGTTAAATCATGGTGTAAAAATTACTGGCAAGAAAAATATTAAAAAAAAAAAGTGCATGGATAAAATGATAATGTTGTACTAGATCTATATTCTATACCACATTTTTCTTTAATAATTATAGTAATAAAGACATGCTTTGACAACAATCAAAATCTAACTAATAGAAAAAAAAAGCAGTCCAACATACAAAAGAATAAGAATACAGCACTGCCTTTTAGATACACACACTTAATTAGCACTGACAGAGACATAAATCATAAGAAGTCTGTGTGGCAATAGACAGTCATAGAAAAAAAAAGCCTAGCGCCCCCCCGCCCCCCAAAAAAAAGTATTTTTCCTTTTTTCAAATGCAAAGATGATGTCAGCGAGTACAAGCAGGTCTGATCAAAAAGTATCATTCATACCAAATATCAATGAACAAAGGGTGCTTTGTCAAGAAGATTCCCAAAAATATAGTAGCAGAAAACATTTTATTAATTGCATGAATGGTAAAAATCTGGAGCAAAAAACTAAATGATACAAACCTTACTTCATATTAATATTCAACTCATCTGACGATAACAATTAATATTAAAATAAATCACTCTCACAGAAAACTGATCATTTTCTATAAAAAACAAGAGGGCCATGATGGCCCTGGATCGCTCACCTGAGTAGAATGCCTTAAAGGTATTTCTTTAATTTGACCAAGTGACCTCGTTTATGACCCCAGGTGACCCAGTTTCAAACTCATATTTCACAAAGACAAACATTCTGACCAATTTTCAAGTCAGTTGAGCAAAAAATGTAGCCTCTAGAGTGCCCTAAAAGTATTTCTTTAATTTGACCTAGTGACCTAGATTATGACCCCAGGTGACCCAAATTTGAACTGGTCTTGGACTTTATCAAAAGAAACATTTTAACCAATTTTCAAATCAACTGAATAATAAATGTGGCCTCTAGAGTGCCCACTGGGTATTTCTTTAATTTGACCAAGTGACCTAGTTTATGACCCAGTTGACCCAAATTTAGACTCATGTGAGATTTTATAAAGATAAACATTCTACCCAATTTTCACGGCAATTGTGCAAATAATGTGGCCTCTAGAGTGCCCATAAGGTATTTTTTTAATTTGACCTAGTGATCTAGTTTATGGTTCCAGGTGACCCAAATCCAAACTCATTTTATATTTCATCAAGACAAACATTCTGGCCAAATTTCAGGTCATTTGAGCAATAAATGTGGCCTCCAGAGTGCAAACAAGGTATTCCTTTAATTTGACTCAGTGACCTAGTTTATGACCCCAGTTGACCCAAATTCAGACTTATATGAGATTTTATAAAGACAAACTTTCTGACCAATTTTCAAGGCAATCGAGCCAAATAATGTGGCTTCGAGAGTGCCAACAAGGTATTTCTTTAATTTGACCTAGTGACCTAGTTTATGACCCAAGATGACCCAATTTTGAACTCAATGAACTCATTGTGCTTAGATGGGCAAACAAATTTAGAAGAGAATCACTACATACCAAATATCAAAGCTCTACACTTTTCAGTTTCAAAAAAGACGAATTTTAAAGTTTTCCTTCTTTGTTCCTATGTTCGAACTTGTGACCCCCCCCCCCCCCCCCCCCGGGCTGGGCCAGTTTTGACCCAAGCAGCATCCTTGGAGCAAACTTGGTAGAGGTCCACTAGGAGCTGCTACATACCAAATATCAAAGCTCTACACCTTCCTGTTTAACCCTTTCCCAAACAAGCCCTGGTTTTCACGTGTCTGCAGTACAAGTCTTTTGAAAACACTGCGGGAAAAGGAGAAATTGCTCATAACGAGCAATTTCTCTTTTTCCCACAGTGTTTTCTACCCGTTTTGAGACCTTTCTGCCATTTTCATCAAATTTAAAATTGTCGTCTGCAAACTCTTTCAATTTGGACTAGTCCAAAATTTGTCGTTTGGGAGAGGGTTAAGAGAAAGAGAAATTTAAAGTCTTCCTTCTTTGTTCCTATGTTCGAACTTGTGACCCCAGGGCAGGGCCAGTTTTGACCCCAAGGGCATCATATGAACAAACTTGGTAGAGGTCCACTAGAAGATGCAACATACCAAATATCAAAGCTCCACGCCTTCCTGTTTCAGAGAGGAAGATTGTTAAAGTTTTCCTTCTTTGTTCCTATGTTCGAACTTGTGACCCCCGGGGCAGGGCCAGTTTTAATCCCAGGGGCATCATATGACCAAACTTGGTAGAGGTCCACTAGAAGATGCAACATACCAAATATCAAAGCTCCACGCCTTCCTCTTTCAGAGAGGCAGATTTTTAAAGTTTTCCTTTTTTGTTCCAATGTTTGAACTTGTGACCCCTAGGGTGGGGCCAGTTTTGACCCCAGGGGCATCATATGAACAAACTTGGTAGAGGTCCACTAGGAGATGCAACATACCAAATATCAAAGCTCTACGCCTTCAAGTTTCAGAGAAGAAGATTTTTAAAGTTTTCCTTCTTTGTTCCTATGTTTAAACTTGTGACCCCCGGGGCGGGGCCAGTTTTGATCCCAGGGACATCATATGAACAAGCTTGGTAGAGGTCTACTAGGAGATGCTACATACCAAATATCAAAGCTCTACGCCTTCCTGTTTCAGAGAGGAAGATTGTTAAAGTTTTCCTTCTTTGTTCCTATGTTCGAACCTGTGACCCCCGGGGCAGGGCCAGTTTTAACCCCAGGGGCATCATATGGCCAAACTTGGTAGAGGTCCACTAGAAGATGCAACATACCAAATATCAAAGCTCCACGCCTTCCTGTTTCAGAGAGGCAGATTTTTAAAGTTTTCCTTTTTTGTTCCAATGTTTGAACTTGTGACCCCTAGGGTGGGGCCAGTTTTGACCCCAGGAGCATCATATGAACAAACTTGGTAGAGGTCCACTAGGAGATGCAACATACCAAATATCAAAGGTCTACGCCTTCAAGTTTCAGAGAAGAAGATTTTTAAAGTTTTCCTTCTTTGTTCCTATGTTTAAACTTGTGACCCCCGGGGCGGGGCCAGTTTTGATCCCAGGGACATCATATGAACAAGCTTGGTAGAGGTCTACTAGGAGATGCTACATACCAAATATCAAAGCTCTACGCCTTCAAGTTTCAGAGAAGAAGATTTTAAAGTTTTCCTTCTTTGTTCCTATGTTCAAACTTGTGACCCCTGGGGCGGGGCCAGTTTTGACCCCAGGGACATCATATGAACAAACTTGGTAGAGGTCTACTAGGAGATGCTACATACCAAATATCAAAGCTCTGCGCCTTCTAGTTTCCGAGAAGAAGATTTTCAAAGATTTTGCATTTTTTTCCTTTTTGTTGCCATGACAACCAGAGTTATGGGTGGAATTCAATTCTTTGAACAACTTTGGTAGAGCTTCACCCAAGGAACATCCCTGCCAAGTTTCATCAAGATTGGCCCAGTGGTTTAGGAGAAGAAGATGTTTAAAGAAATTGTTGACTGACGCCAGATGACAGACGACGGACACCAGACATAGGCCGATCACAATAGCTCACCTTGAGCACTTTGTGCTCACGGTGAGCTAAAAAAACAACCCCTTGAATAAATAACACCAGATAATCAAGGGAGGTAGATGGTAACAAACTTTGTTATGAGTGAACTGGATTTATTCCCTTGAACAATATTATAAGCTTCAGTCAGATTGACTTCATGTACTAAAAGATGATCTTTAAAGTGTTCAATATAATAGGCCTTTGTAAAATGTGTAACCCCCAGGGCTGACTCCCCCGGGGCTATAGTTTTCACAATCTTGCTACAGGTCAACTAGATGAAACTACATGAAAATTGGGTACATCTAAACCTTGCGGTACTATTTGGAACCAGATGATTCTTTTAGTTTGCAGTTTATAAGCCCATGTAAAAATTTTGACCCCTGGGGCAAGGCCAATTTTGACCCCTGGGGCAGGGCCAATTTTGACCTAGGAGAATAACTGGGACAATACTGGTGGTTTTTCTAGACGCAGCTGCGTGCCAAATTTCATTTTTTTTTTCAGTTTTGTTGCTATGGCAACCAGGGTTTTCACAGTTTGAAGAAATTCTGGCAGGATTATTTCTGTGAAATTTCGTAAAAATTAGATTCGTAGTTTCATTTTAAATAAAAGTTTACACACACACGCACACACGAACAGTCAGGGACACACTGACGCATGGACACACGACAGACACAGGGCCTTGACATAAGCTCGCTGGCCTTCGGCCATTGGAGCTAAGAACAGCTAAAAACAGATAGGAACCAGAGTTTGACTTTTTGCAGAGGCTTCTCTTCAGAATAAACATAGGTTCTGTTTTATATTAACAAAATTTTATCAGACATTAATAGTCCAGAGAGAATTTCTTGTAACACACAAATTAACTCTTTAGCATACCCTATGAAAGAAGGTGTTTGAAAACATTATGGCTTCCTCCCTGGTGGTCATTAAAACTCTGGATTATTTAGTAAAGAGTTAACTCTTACCACTGGTTATAAACCTCTTTTGGCCTTTGAAGCATACTTGTTTTGAAAATATTGTGGCAAAATGAGAAACTCAGCTTGTAAGCTGTTACCTAACTCTTAACTCTACCACATAACCAAATATGTAGACTTGTACAAATTGAAAGCCATATACATGTATTGCAGATGACAATTTAAATGTGGTTCAAAAGATGTCTTTGATAGGGTAGAAAAAATTGTGGGAAAAGGAGAAAATGTTGGTTTCCAGCATTTTCTCCTTTTCCCTCAATGTTTTCAAAAGGCCTCTTTCTTAGGGTTGTTAAGACTGGGGATAGCATGGTAAAGGGTTAACTATAGTACAGTTTTAAACTTGTCCAAACTGGGAGGTATTGCAGACAACAAAAAAAGTCAAAAAGGCTCAAATGATACAATTTTTCTAAGAAAGGACACAAAACATTGTGGGAAACAAAGAAAATACTGGTTACCAGGATCTTCTTCTTTTCTCAAAATGCTCTCAAAGGCCTTCATCCTCAGAAAATTGGACTGATTAGTAAAGTGTAAAGATAACATTGGTATATTATATTTTTCATCTCATTGGATATTTTGCAAGGTAAAATAATTTTGACCATCAAAATGGTACTGGGTAACTGTGGCAAACATTGTTGATAAAGGAGAAATGGCCATTTTTTTCTAGCATTTTTTCTTTTACCCACAATTTTTAGCGGATTTGTATAGCAAATCCGCTTACTGTGACCAAACTGGCCGGAACCAAATACATCATGCATAATGACGCATGCGCGCTCACTTTCAGTTTTGAATAGCTGGTGTGTACTATATCATCGGCTTGACCTGAACAAATACTACCATACACCCTTGCGCTTTACTCATTCTACTTTCAGTTTTAGCTAGTACACCCCAACCTCATTTTTGTCACTTTTCATATATTCAGTCCTACATGCGTACATGCAGTCCTAAATCTTATACCAGCAGACCACATCAGATTGATGGATTTAATAAGTAACAAAATAAGTTACTGCATGTCCCACTTGGCAGAATAACCTCCACTTTCTCTGCCCTTGGTTACTACACTAAGTCATTACATATGCATGTAAATGCATTATACATAATTGAAATTTTATTTCTCATTACACCATATCATAGCTTAATACTGTTCCATAAATCTGCTTTTTAGGACTTTGAGTCCTTTGATTTCAAAAGCTTTCATCTTGATCGAGGGCTATTATAACATGGGAAAAGGGTAAGAAGAAAAGTCATGATACTGGCTTTGACTAGATTTAAAAAAAAAAAAAACACAAGTTATAACGAAAAATACAGTTTCCCCAACAGACAACAAAATTATAAATTTGTCCAAATGACAGCTTTTGCAGATGACTGTTTCAGTATACCCAAAATGAAAGGATTCATCTATGAAAGGGGAGAAAACATCATGGGAAAAGGAGAAAAAACTGGTTACTAGCACTGTGTCTTTCTCTAAATATATTTTCAAAAGCCTTCTTCTCAGGATCATTAATCCTTTACCACACAATCCCTAGTTTTAACTACCCTTAACCCTTTACTGCACCATGACGCCTTTTGATGCCCCTGGGGCAGAAGCCTTTTGAAAACATTGTGGGAAAAGGAGAAAATGCTGGTAACCAGCATTTTCTCCTTTTCCCACTATGTTTTCTACCTGATCAAAGAAAAATTGCACCATCTGGGCCACACTGAAATTGTCGTCTGCAAATGCTTTCAATTCGACAAGGCTATAATTTTGTTGTCTGGTAAAGGGTTAAGAAAGAAGGCTTTTGAAAACATTATGGGAAAAGGAGAACCTATCATATATAGACATCACCTTTAAAGGTGCATTTAATTTGTTGTCTGCAAATGCTCTGAATTTGGTCAAGTCCAAACTTTTGTTGTTTGGTAGAGGGTTAAAACACAGAATTGTTTGGTGTAGGATGACAAAAAATACCAACATTCAAATATCACTTAAAGGTATGAAAGAGCAAAAATACAACTAAAAACAAAAGCAATCCATGCCAAATATTTAACTCATCACTTTCTGAAACAAATTTCTTGGAGAAAAAATGGGAGAGTAGTTATGTAAAATAGAGATGAATATATTATTGTAGTCATGTACATGTAAAAACTTTCACATGGTGGTAGACACAGAAATGGCTCATTATAAAAGCACTTGTTTTAACTCTGTACCACACAATCAAGAGTTTTAGCAACCCAGACAGAGAAGACCTTTGAAAACTTTGTGGTAAAAATCAGAGCTCCAGATACGAGGGAGTGATGGTATTCTAAATTTGTTATTTCTCTTCCAAACCATATGTTGTGGGTACTCATTCGAATCGTCTCGATGAGACGATTCTAATGAGTACCCATAACATACGGTTTAGTGGAGAATAAGTGATATTTTCAATTTTGAAATCAAAATCACTCCCTCTATCTGGAACTCTGGTAAAAATATTGATAAACCTGCATTTTCTCTGTTTTCCACCGTGTTTACTACCGTTAAAGGCAAATCTCTTCATCTGAACCACATTTAATTTTTTACCTGCAAATGCGTTGAGTATGGGCGAGTCTAAAATTTTGCTGTTGAAAGTAAAGAGATATGTCAATTTTTTTTATTTTGCAACTAATTTTAGTGTCAAATCTTGCACATCAAGTATTTGTTTCTAATCCATAGATCCATGTCTTGATGTACAATATTGTAGCAGCTGGAGAAAAAAAGAAAATATTAAAAATATTGAGACAAATAAAGAAAATTGCTTTGTCTGAGCTTCTTTCATATTTTACTCAATTTCTTCTTGATTTGCTCTGTACTAATTTATAATTATCAAAGTCAGTCATTCTTTCCTTGCATTTGTAGGATAGCTCATGAAGATGAGGGTTCATAAAACAACAAAAATATGATGCTTTTCCAGACAGTCTCATCCACAGCAAAACTAATGATAAGAGAACAGTCACATCTATAGGTGATCACAAAACTTAGGGATACAGACTGATGTGGTCTCATCTCAACATAGAAACTAAACATAAAATTCCATCTCATCTAAAGGTGATAAAAACTAAGGATAAAGTTGTGTGGTCTTAAACCAGGAAAATAATATCTCATCTTAAGGTGATTACAAAAAAAAAAAACTTTAGTTAAGATTGCAGTCTCATTTCCATTTAAAAAAAACTAAAACCACAATAGAGGTCTCATCTAGCTGTAGGTGATAGCAAAATGTAAGGATAAGATTGTGGTCTCATCTAAAGATGACAACAAAAACAAAGGATAAGATTAAAGTTGCATCTCTATTTCTCATCTTATGTAGCATTTCATTCAGCAACTGTTTTCCATCTAGTCTTCAGATGTGGAGCTGTCTTTTAGAATGCTGTTGATTTGTTTTCACTGAAATTAGAAGAATTTACTATCTTTTTATATAGCTTTTATGAGAGTTGTAACACTAAAATATTGAGCTTTTTTTTTTTTCATTTGTAAAGTTCTAAATTCATCTTAATGATACAAAAAACCTTTAAACCTTTATCACACAAATCTGACTTATAATGACTCTAAAGAAGAAGACTTTTGATAATGTTGTGGGAAATGCTGATCACCAGCATTTTCCCCTTTACCTACAATGTTTTCTACCTTTCAAAAAATGTTTAATTTTTGAGTCACATTTATTTTATCATCTGCAATTGCTTTCAGTTTGGACAAGTCTAGAATTTTGTGCTTTGGTATTTAAACTGTTAAGAACGAAAGGAGAATTTTGCTGCAAACTGACTAATATGCTTTTTCTTCATGTTCCCCACTTCATCTCATTCTGTACTTATCCCTTTACCGGACGACAAAATTTTAGCCTTGTCCAAATTGAAAGCATTTGCAGTCAATTTCAATGTGGCTCAAACGGTGCAATTTTTCTTTGATAGGGTAGAAAGCATTGTGGGAAAAGGAGAAAATGCTGGTTACCAGCATTTTCTCCTTTTCCCACAATGATTTCAAAAGGCTTCTTTCCCAAAGGGCGTCAAAAGCCGGCATTGTGCGGTAAAGGGTTAACTTTAGATTTGCTTATCTTTTCCTGTTTGTTTCTATATGGCAAGAAAGAGCTCTTGTGATCCAGAGTTTAACCCTTTACTAAACAATTCCAGTTTTTAACAACCCTGGAAAAAAAGGCTTTTGAAAACACTGTGGGAAAAAGGGTAACCAGAAGTTTCTCCTTTTTCCATAGTATTTTTCTCTTTCCTATCACAGGCAAATCTTGCTATTTGATCAATATTTCATGTGTTGTTTGCAAAATGCCTTCAACTGAGACAAGTTTAAAACTTCGTTGTTTGGTGCCGAGCCCCGTAGCTCAGTCGGTAGCGTACAAGACTTGAGAACAGGAGGTCGCTGGTTCAATCCCCGGCTCGGCCAATTTCTTTCCGAGGATTGATGATAGTCATTGCGACAGGATTCATTCCTCTCTCACCGCTGATCGTTGTTTCGACGATGGTTATGTGGGAAAGCAGTCAGTGCCTTGAAAAGAATATTGTGTGGAGTACTGGTAACAGAGACTCCAGGAAAGCATGGATAGATGCACTGGCCGCCGTGATATAACTGAAATAATGTTGAAAACAGTGTTAAACATCATACAATCAATCAATCAATTGTTGTTTGGTAGAGGGTTAAGAGCTTTCTAAATTATAAATGGATATTTTTGCAATAGAGCTAGGACAACTGAAAGGTATCATGAATTCTCAGAAACTATTGCAATGACATTACCAGCCAATACTAGTTATCGCCAGTCCAATGGAGTTATCTCTCTTTGAGCACTCTTGGGCATGTATGGTAAGAAATGAGACCTGTCTTGCAAGACAGCCCAATATTATTGTAACCAACTTGGCATTGTTATGTACCCAAGTCGTTAACTGACCCATAACAGGGAAAGAAAAAAAGAAAAGAAAGCCTTTATAAGCTAATCAGACACTGCATTGCAATGAAGTGTGCCTGTGTTAAATTTGTACAAATGGCTGTGTTTGATTGTACCTCGTATATGATGATTATTGTTTACATGTGGTCCTGGTAGTGGGTCTAAACACTCCTTTCAGTGTTCCACTAATGGAAATAATAGGTCTAGAGACAAAGGTACATTGATACAGTTTCTGATATTACCATGCTCAGAACAAGAAGCACTGCAAACCATTCATTATCAATGCATTTAGAAGTTAAAGGTACAATATCTCAAATTTAAATGCAGTCCAATTCAGAAAAGGAAAATGAAAAAAAAACAACAAAATCTATCTTCTAAAAATGCACACCAGATAAGAAAACCATAGATATTATAATCAAATATGTCAAGAATCAGAATGTGGTAGGAAATACAGATCTTGTAGATTTTTGAAGAAACAAAGCAAATGTTAGAGAACTGATTTACTGGTAACTTATTTGTTGTTGCTTCAAAGACTTTGATGTTTTCAAAGACTTAGTTTTGTAAAAAGTGTGAGAAAAATAGTTCCTAAACCCAAAAATTTTTCATGTATGAATCTAGATACATAAATGTAGAAAAGGGGGGGGGGGGGGGGGGGGGGGGGGCAATGGGGCAATCAATATCAACTCTTAAGAAAATATAAACATTCACAACCATCTGCTTCAAAACCTGTTCACAATGTTTGAAACACTGACTTCTGAGAGCAATACACACTTTCACTGTAATATTTGCATAAACAAGGTCTTGCAGCATCATTTCTCACTCATATGTTTATTTATTCTGTCTTCAATATCAGTCAGCTAAGTCTGACTGTATAGATCTACAGTACTTTATGTTGCCTTACTTTGAAATCTCTCAAATATGTCTCTTCTTCACTGAATCTCATGCTTTTATTGATAAGTTTTCACAGGCCAGCACATAAAATTTGATTTTAGATAATTAAAGGACATAGACAGTCTGAGCATTTATTTTGTTTTCTCTTATTTTAACAACAGATTAACTCTTCACCTGTTACATAAATGAAAACATTTTCAGTTGATAAAATAGAATAAACTATTGTAAACTGAATCAAAAAATCATCTCACAAACTACTTGACAAGACCAGGCTCTGACTTCACATTTTGTGCAGTGGGATGACTAGGTCCTTTTCTTCACAGTTCACAAGAACACACAAATTGATACAAGCAGATAAAAATTGTATTTCTTCTAGTCCTAAAACCAAGCCTTGTCTTGTGAAAGGCACATATTTCTGTTCCATATATCAAAGGTAGTACTGAGGCAGATTTTACACAGCACTGATACTGTAAAAGGTCAAATGCATAAAAAATAACATAGCACATGGTTTCTTTCTGCATGGACCCTACAAAAAAGTTCTGCATTATAATACCCTTAACTCAGGGACGTCAAACTTCAGTTTTCTCAGAGAATAAAAAGGTGTTTTTAATCTAGGCTATTATCATTATGATTTTTTACTAGTACATTCTTCTCACCTATGGTTCTTAGAGGGGACGATTCCTGTGCCAAAGACCTTAAATCTTAGAATCTCACAAAGAATGTTGATTTAGCTATGCGTTTACCAGACCACAAAATTTGAGACAAAAGAATTGTTCCTCAATGAAGATAAAACATGGGATCGTTTGGTAAAAGTTTAAGCATTTAATAGTACTCACCCCCTCCACAGAAACTTTCTGTCATGAAAGTAAGACTGTCCTCACTCTCATCAAGGTCTGAACCTGGAACAAGGTTAGCCAGAGCACCTGTTTCCTCTGGTGTAAAGTCACTCATGGCCATGATTCTGTGATATTCCTCATCATCGGATAATCCAGTGTTAATCAAGAATGAACTCTCACTGTCTCCTGACAAAGTCAAACTCCTGCTTATTTTATCAGCTTTTTCAGTGACAGCATCACAGAGTTTAACTGATTCCACCTTTGGATATTTAAGATGACCTTTGTCTGCAACAATTTCTGATTTAGCCATTTCCAGTTTCTCCATCTGAATGATTTGTTGGATAATATTTTTGTTACCTTCAGGAGCATCTATTTCTTCTTCTACAATTCGTTCAAGCTGCTCTGATTTTGACCTTTCATAATTTGGCCTTTCCTCAGAAGTTTCATCAGGATCTGACTTTGATGAGTCCATACGAACAAGCTGTAACTGTTGTAACAGTTCTGATTGAAGAAAGCCAAGCTGTGGATCAGGCTCCAGGAATTGTAAAGTATCATCTGATCCAGATGACCTTTCAGTTCTACTTTTTTTGTCATTTCTTTCAAAGTCATCCAGATCTGTTGTTGGTAAGCCAGTAGTGAACATTGGGTTTTCACCTGCTTCTGTGATTTCAAAGTCAGATTTAGCAAGATTAAATTGCTTCAATAATTCTGAACCAACAAAGTCAAGTTGAGCATCTGTTTCTAGGTAACCCAAATATTCTTTTGAGTTATTATGTTTCAGTTTCTTGTGTGAGGACACAAAGGTTTGCCTCTCCTCAACCACTTGTTCTACAATATTACTTATTTCTCTCAGTGGTTGTTCATTTTCTGCCATGTAACCTGATCCAACACAAAATCTTAATCCCGACCTTGAGCAATCAGACGAATCATCAACACTTCTATCATAAACGAAATCAAAATCGCTTTCATCAAGTTTATATGAATCCTTTTCCATACTGAATTCTTCAGGAATAGTCTCATAAGAAGATTGACTCTCAGTATCAGCATCAAGGCTGTCCTTTTGTAATTCCAATAGATTACTTATTCCACTCATCATGCCCAGGATTGGCCCCCACCTAGATGATCAGATGCTGTTGTAAATACATGCTCCAATTGCTTTTGCTAAATCTACTTTACCAGATAACAAAATCTTACACTTGTCCATATTGAGATAATAAATTTTGCTGATGAAAAATTAAATGTGGACAGAATAAAGGTTTATTATTTTTTTGAAAGGGAGAAGATTGCAAAAAAAAGGCAGAAAAATGAATAATGTTTATTAAATATATTTTCTCCCTGTTCCACAACGTTTTCTTTTCTTTTAACCCTTTATCACACAATTCTAACTTTTAATGATCCTAAAAAAGAAAACTTTTGATAACACTGCGAGAAAAGGAGAAAATGCTGGTTACTAGCATTTTTTCCTTTTTCTCCCACATTGTTTTTTTTACCTTTCAAAAAAAAAAATTCTGCTTCATGTTTATCTTGTTGTTTGCCAATGCTTTTAATTTGGACAAGTTTATAGTTTTTTCCTGTGGTAAAGATTCAAAGGCAAATCACATTATTTCAGCCCTATTTAGTTTGTCAGCTGCAAAAGCTTTCAATATGAACGCTTTAGTCTAAAATGTTGTTTTCTGGTAAAGATTTAACCCTTTACCAGACGACAAAATTTTAGCCTTGTCCAAATAAAAAGCATTTGCAGACGACAATTTCAACATGGCTCAAATGGTGGAATTTTTCTTTAACAGGGTAGAAAACATTGTGGGAAAAGGAGAAAATGCTGGTTACCAGCATTTTCTCCTTTTCCCTCCAAGTTTTCAAAGGGCCTCTTTCCCAGGGTCGTTAAAAGGCAGCATTGTGTGGTAAAGGGTTAATTAAGGTTTTTCTGCAAACTCTTTTGCATTTGAGTTATTCTAGCCCAACTATCAACATGATAATGCAAGGGGAAAAACCTCAAAATAAAAAATGAGCCGTTCTTATTTCCTTTAACTCTTTACTACATGACAAAATTTTGGACTCAATTAAACTGAAAGCATTTGCAGACGAAAAAATAAATGTAGCTCAAATGTTGATTTTTGTCTTTGATAGGATAGAAAACATTGTGGAAAATGCATTTTCTCCTTTTCCTCCACTGTTTTCAAAAGCCTTCTTCTTCAGGACCGTTAAAACATGTGATTGTGTGGTAAAGGGTTAACCTTAATAAGTTTAATTTTGAACTTTATGAAGTTGAACTGATCACTTATTTTTGCCTGAAAAATTCAAACAAACAATAATTGTTTTAAATAAAATCGCACATTGTTGATATCTTGATGAAAGGCACATGCCTTGTGTTTTCTTTTCTTAGCATTCGTGAAAAATGATTCAGATAAAGGTGAAATCCATCATTTGTAATAACTAAGACAGAGTGAGATAAATGCTAAGAAAGCACATGTTTACAAGACAAGAAACTAATAAATCTCCCCTTATCACACTTACATAAACAAGATAATACCAAGCTGACATCTGAGGAAAGATGTGCACAACTTTCAATTTTAGACTGAGTGATGAGATTTAAGTACATTAGTTTTTACTTTGTACCAGACAAACTAGAGGCTCCTTGAGCCAAACTTAAGGGCCTGAATCGCTCCACTGGCAGAAATTTTGCTTTTTTTCTAGCATACAGTATGAAATCATGATGCAAAAGGGGAAAAGGCACCCCCCCTCACAAAGAAAAAAGAGGGGGGGTGCAACTGGGCGTCAATCCACTAAGATAGCATAAGTAGGCATGGTGAATTGAACAAATAGTGAAAAAAACTGAACTACTATTTCTCAAAACTAATTGTTTGCAATCCAGCCAAATTTGATAGGATATCAGTACTCGTTGTATTAACCCTTTCCCAAACAAGCCCTGGTTTTCACATGTCTGCAGTACAAGTCTTTTGAAAACACTGTGGGAAAAGGAGAAATTGCTCGTAATGAGCAATTTCTCCTTTTCCCACAATGTTTTCTACCCTTTTTGATAACTTTCTGCCATTTTCATCAAATCTAAAATTGTCGTCTGCAAACTCTTTCAATTTGGAACAGTCTAAAATTTGTCATTTGGGAAAGGGTTAAACAATCCCTGCAAGTTTCAAAGAAGAGTGACTAATAATGTGGCCTGTGTTGAGTAAAGAATACTAAGTCATCAAATGGCTGCTTTTCCTAAACGGATTGCTAGATTTTCTCCATTTTTAATAGAGTTCAATCCCTTGATGATACAAATAATCTTTGCAAGTTTAAAAAGAATTGGATAAAAATGCGGACTTAATTGCGTAAACAACAAATGTAAATTTTCAATTTAAATGGCTACTTTTCCGTAACGGATTGTCAAATTTTTTTCAAAATCAATAGAGTTCAAACTGTTAATGATACAAAGCAACTGTGCAAGTTTCATGAAAATCAGATAACAAATGCCAACTTTATCATGTAAACTGATTCTCCGATTTTTTTTCAAAATTGATAGGGTTCAAGCTATTGATGATATAAATAAATTGAGCAAATTTCACAAGAATCCAACCAAAAGTGCAGACTTTGACACGTAAACAATAAATTGAAATTTTGAACTTTAAATGGCTACTTTTCCCATACTGATTGTCAGATTTTTTTCAAAATCGATTGGGTTCAAGCTATTGATGAGATAAAGAAACGGTGCAAGTTCCATGAAAATCCAACCACAAATGCAGACTTTCTTGCGTAAACAAGAAAAAGACTAACAGGTGGATGGACAGACAGACAGACAAACAAACAGAAAGACTGACTGACAGACAGACAGACAGACAGACGGACAAACGGACGACGGAAACTACGCCATGACATAAGCTCTGCTGGCTTACAGCCAGTAGAGCTAAAAACTTGTGGATTCATCCAAAATTTAAAGCATTGAATTTTGCAGACGACTTAATTATAATATTATGATAATGCAGCTCACATGGTGATATCTGGTGGACATTGTATGAAAAGCAGAAATTGCCAGTTACCAGCACATTCTCTTTTTCACCAAAAATTTTCAAAAGCCTTTTTTCTCCGGGTTATTAAAATTTGAATTGTTTGGTAAAGGGTAAGCATGTAAAAAAAAAAACTCCAATCAGCCTTCAATGATGTCAAGTATAAAACTCCATTGAGAATTGGATCATGAATTTATTAGCAAAATACATGTCCTCAAATTTCAACTAGTCTTTGAACAAGCAAGTAAAACGTCTCATGCTCTTTTTCCCAAGCAATTCTTAAATAAATATATTAAAAAAAAGTTCTTTTACCAAAAACACCATGAAAAACTTCAAATAATGAAATCTTTGGAAAAAGCACTGTAGTCCACTTCATGATTTGAATTTTTTTTATACTTCAGTCTTCTACATGTTCAACTTATCTATGTCAATTTCATTTTCAAAGTACTACAAAACATTTTCACAGTTACAATTTCACCTTTTTACCGTTTATTTCTACACATTTTTCTTAGTAAAAAAAAAACAGAAGGAAGTTATGATTTTCTCCATGTAAACATTCTCCTGACATTAAATTTCTGTCACTATCAAACCTCAAGAAAAAAAAATTCTCTGACCTCACTCTAACTTCTTGTGAGAATAAATGAACTCTAACTTCTTGTGAGAATAAATGAACTCTGTAGATTTCAGAGAAATAAAATGGAGTACTTGTGGATCTATAGAGACAAAATCAAATCACCATTAATGCTAATATTTATGATATATATACCACTGAACAACACAAATGGATCAACAGTTTACTTCAAAGGCTGGTTTCCTGCCAAGACTCATTGAAGAGAACAATAATGGGCCACTGTTTTTATCTGGTATACCACCCTTGAAACCTCAAACTTATTTTCTGGAAACAAAAAACAGCTCATCACCAGTTTTAGCCCTTTACAACAAAATTCCATATTTTTAACAACCCCGAGAAAAAAAAGGCTTTTGAAAACAATGTGGGTAACCAGCATTTTCTCCTTTCCCATAATACGAGGGACACTTTTTAAGTTCGTAGAGTAGAGCGGTCTTTTTAAAACCGCTTGAAATATCAAAATTTTATTTATCTAAGACCTTCGAAATATGCCCCGTCTGCCTCCACACACATTTTACACCGATCTACCCATTTCCGGAACGCCGCCCGGTAGTCCTCTTTAGGTATATGTTGCAGACACTGGTAGACCGCACTGCCTATACCACAACGGGATTCAAAACGGTGCCCTGCCAGCATTTCCTTTAGTCTTGGGAACAACCAAAAGTCACAGGGGGACAGGTCAGGGCTGTATGGGGGATGATCTAAGACATCGAGCCCAGATTCTTTCAGATATTCCTGTATCGTAGCGGATTTATGGGCCGGTGCGTTATCATGGAGTAATTTGATGCCGCGGACACCGGTGCGCGGTCTGCGTTTCTGATAGAAATCAACAAGTTGAGTAAGAACACTTTCTCTGTAAAACTTTCCAGTGACAGAACTACCTTTCGGGACTGGAATTTGAAGGACTGGACCTTTCGAATCAAAGAATATCGCATACAACATGCGATTTGATGTTTTGCAACGGCGCGCAATGACAGGTCTGTCGCCCTCAGATGAAACCCAAACCTTATTTTTAGCCTTAGAATCGGGTTGAAAATGATAGATCCAGGTTTCATCACCTGTAACTATCTCTTCCAAACGACGTGGGTCACATTTATCATATTTTTCTATAACTTGCGATGCAAGTCTAACCCGACTTTGTTTCTGCTCGTCAGTGAGCAAATGGGGCACCCAGCGCGCGCAGATCTTATGTAGCCCAAGTCGTTCACGTAAGATCTTCAAAACACTTGACGAATGAATGCCACTTAATTCTTCTATCTCTTGCACGGTATAACGTGCGTCTTCCTCAATTAACGTTTTCACAGTAGCAACGTTCTTTTCCGTCAAAATGGAAACCGGCCTACCCACCCGAGGGTCATTTTCAATTGACTCCAGACCATCATTAAAACGATGTACCCACTTGCAAACTGTAGCATATTTTAAAGCACCATTCCCATAAACTTTTTGCAAATCAGCATGAATTTCTGTTGGCGGAAACCCGAGCTGTGCTCGAATTTTACAATATACCCTCTGTTCATAGATTTTTCCATCCATATTGAACGCTATATCTTATTATAGTGTATAAAACCACGTGTTGAAAATACCCAGCGCAGCGCGCACGTGGACCTCGTGCGCCGCATACCGTGACACCGTTCAAGAGAGGAATGATTACGCAAGTTCTGTGTAAAAAATCGTGCAACTTCATAATCGCGTTAAAAAGTTATAGGCTTACTCTACGAACTTAAAAAGTGTCCCTCGTAGTTTCTAACTTACAAACACAAATTTCATCATTTGAGACAAGTTCAATTTGTTGTCTAAAGATGCTTTCAATTTGGCTCAGTCTAAAAGTTTGTCATTTGGTAAAGAGTTAATGGTGAGCAAGTAGCGGCTTTACCTGGTAGATAGTGAATGAGAAAAAAAAATAACCAAGTTCACCATTGAGATTTGGCCAACCTAAAAAATGTTTCCACATATTTATATTAAAACTCAGGATTGTGTGGTAAAGAGTTAAATATTGTCTACTGGTAACTGAGAATATCAGACAATGTAGCTACTAGTATCTCAGTGATCAGGCTGTAAATTCCACATCCAATCACTGGAACCAGTTTTTGCTGACCATGTACAAAACATGCATCCTGATCTTGATCTAGAGGGTCTGCTACTTTATAACATTTTCTGACCAAAAAACTTTGGAATAGCAATATTTTGGCTGTTTTTTTTTTCTACTTGAAAAAATCCTTTTTTTTTTTTCAAATTGAAAAAGGCCATTTCTTACATTCAGCAATCTAAAAAGGTTAACAAGATACCAAAAGACACCAAATGTTATGGGAAAAAGAAGCAAATCTTGCTTGCATCAAGTTTTGAATTGCTTGTTTTGCTACAAAGTTTGTAAAAGCTGACAAACTGCAGTAGTAATTCTACAGAAATGAAGGTAGAGCATGGTACCTTTATCTGAAGTAGAAATGGAGTTTTCTTGTTCTAATCAACGTTTCAATCAAACCCGGGAAGGTTTTTTAGGATTTATTATTTTAAGGAAGTGCAGAAAAAAACCTTCTGGAAGTGTAGGAAAACCATATGGCTAAATTGTTAGATATGGGCCATGCTCTGTGAAAAGGGGGCTTAATGCATCTGCAAAGAGTATCGAGTCAGCAAAGTCTGTGCACACTGACCTGAGCTGAAACTTTTCGCTATTGGTCAATTTTCTGTATGTCTGTATGTCCAAGGACCAGTCTACCTCATGATTACGTCGGTTGTTAAAAAATGTGGCTATTATGGATCTATAATGAGGTGATGGCTTGATCGGTGCAATGCATCACAGAGATGCATTAAGCCCTCTTTTGCCAGAGCATGGCTCATATATTTTATCTGCAACTGCTTAGTAAATTTGATTCTGCTAAACAGAAACTTACTGTGCAGAAATAATCACTCCCCCCCCCACAAAAATTTTGGCTGATCACCCAACCCTTTACCAAGCAACAAAGTTTTAACCCTTTACCACATGACAAGATTTTACACTATTCCAAATTGAAAGCCTTTGCAGACGAAAAATGAAATGTGGCTTAAATGATGGGATTTCTATGCTATAAGGTAGAAAACATTGTAGGAAAAGGAGAAAATGCTGGTTACCAGCATTTTCTCCTTTTCCCACAATGTTTTCAAAAGGCTTCTTCCCCAGGGTTGTTAAAACCCGGGATTGTTTGGTAAAGGGTTAAAGTGGTCGAAATTGAAAGCATTTGCAGACAAAAAAATAAATGTTACAAAAAAAGCGAAATTTGTTTTTGAACGGGTAGAAAACATTGTGGGAATAGGAGAAAATGCTGGTTACCACCATTTTCTCCTTACCCACAATGTTTTCAAAAGCCTTTTTCCTTTAACAGGGTTGTTTAAAGTAGGGTTTGTTTGGTAAAGGGTTAACTCTGTGCCATACAGCAAAATTTTGAAATAGTCCAAAATGAAAGCATTTTGCAGATCAGAAATTAAAAGCAGCCAGTTAACATATCCTTGCTTTCCTTGAGTTTCTTAAGAACCCTGGGAAAGAAGCCTTTTGAAAACATTGTGAGAAAAGGAGAAAATGCAGGTAACCAGAATTTTCTCCTTTTCCCACAATCTTTTCTACCTTATCATGAGAAAATTCCACCATTTGAGCCACAATAAAATTGTCGTCTGCAAATACTTTCAATTTGGACAAGGCTAAAATGTTGTTGTCTGGTAAAAGGTTAAAATGTATGGGAATAGGTATAGTCTGATTTTTGTGGGAGTGAGGAATTTTGCCCGAAATGTTACAAACTGATAAGTTCAACCCTTTACCAAACAATGCTGTGTTTTAATGACCCAGATGAAGGCATTTGAAAGCATTGTTGGAAAAGGAGATAAAAAGCTGGTAGCCGGCTATACAAAGACTAAAATCATCTTGTAATACTGATTGAGTTTGTCGTCTGCAAATGCAGGTCTAAAATTTTGTTGTTTGGCAAAGATTTAACCATTTACCAAAATCATGAGTTTTAATGACCCGAGAAAGAATGCTCTTGAAATCAGCATTTTCTCCTTTTCCCACAATGTTTTCTACCTCATCAATGACAAATCCCTTCATTTGAACCACATTAACTTTTCACCACACAATGCCGACTTTTAACGACCATGAAGAAAAGACCTTTTGAAAACATTGTGGGAAAAGGATAAAATGCTGGTAACCAGCATTTTCTCCTTTTCCCACAATGTTTTCTACCCTTCCCAAAACAAATTTCAATTTTTAGCCACATTTGATTTGTCATCTGCAGTCTTTGATGTCGTCATTTGGTAAAGTTTTAAATTTGTTGTCTGAAATTGACTTCAACTTGGATACCTTGTGTTGTAATGAGTTTTATCCTGTCACCTCCTATAAATTCCGTCGTATAACAGGGGGTCATATAAACTTGGTGATATACGGTCACTTGACCACGTGACTAGGTTTATTATGTCAGTTGACCACGTGATCAAGGTTTATTAGGCTAGTTGGTCATGTGACCAGCCGGAACTCCTTTTTTACCTAGCGCGATACGAAATCAATATTTTAAAGTAAAATTATCGCTTAAAATTCGATGCACATATTGATTTTTCTTATTATTTAAAATAAAACAGAATTCTTCGCCACAGCATTCTCCCGAGGTCTTACGTCACGTTTATGACGTAGTCAATATAATTTATGACGTCATTATTGCAGCTGCATACCCAAAGCGCTTTACACAGTTCGCCATTTGTGTGTTTATTTCATAGTGAGAAAGATGTCAATACGTACTTTAATTTCGAGCGAAATATTCTATCTAGTCGGATTTAGGATTGTTTACAAATGAGAAACAGGATAGACAGAATAGTGTCGTGGATTGTGGAATTATACAATAACATAGTGTCTTTGATTTCAAGAAAGTTTGTCATGCTCGGCTTCGGAATTTTATGGTATCAGTACCGTAAGATATTGAATAGGAGGTACGGTCTTTATATCAATGTTTGTTTTTTGTTTTGTTTTGTTCTTGCAGAGTGCGTGACAGGATAAATAGAATAGATGGTTGGTGTCTTGGATGGGTTAAGTTTATCGGGCTCGGCTCCGAAATTTATCCGGTTCGCCTTCGGCTCACCAGATAAATTCCTCCGCCTTGCCCGATAAACTTAACCCATCCAAGACACCAACCATCTATTCTCTATAACCAGTACAACATCGGAGTGACTTTTGGTTCCTTGGCAAAAAATTCTGAGATGATAAATTACTGAAACGGGAGAGACTTATTTACAACCAGTGAAGATGTGATGATTTTCTGACAAGATGCTGCAAACTGATAAGATACAACCGCAGGCTTGTAGTACAAGACATTAATATCAGAGAGGTTTGTGTTACCTCATTCCCAGACGATTCAAAACAAACTTCAGCCACCCATAATGCTGGATAAAATTGGAAATATTTTGAAAAAAAGATGACAGGTACATAGCCTGGTGGTAACAAGGGCTTGTGCATTAACCCTTTACCACACAATCCCGACTTTTAATGACCCTGTAGGAAGAAGGCTTTTAAAAACATTGTGGGAAAAGGAGAAAATGCTGCTAACCAGCATTTTCTCCTTTTCCCACAATGTTTTCTAATCTTTCAGACACAAAATCCATCATTTTAGCCACATTTAATTTGTCATCTGCAGAATGCTTTCAATTTGGACCAGTCTAAAATTTTGCAGTGTGGAAAAAAGTTAACTGGTAAGGCGCCAACTAAATGAAATGCATTTTATCAATCGGGAGAAACAGACCAAGTCAACCCAAACTCAATGGTGTTTTTTTCCAGAATATTTTTTACAACAAAGCAGACGTTTTGATCACAAATCACACGCATATTTAGTGTTGCCTAATCTTGGATTTACACTGACTGCAAAAAACAGCCTGGTCTTAGTCTATAAAAACAGTAAAATGTCTTCTTGGCCCTTTAAAGCCCACCAACGGCCACAAGTAAACAATTTGAGAGTCAAAATGCAGGCAAATCTGATGGGTCTAACAGTATGGTCAAAGTCTACCATTCAAGAGATTCAAGCTCTTGAAGTCTAATTCAAGTCTACCTTAATAACAGAAAAAACATAATATGTGTCTTTCATTTAACCCTTTACCACATAATCCCAAGTTTAAACAACCTTGAGGAAGAAAACTTTTTGAAAACAATGATTAAAGCCATGCCAAAAAGCCATTGACTGATTGATTGGTTGTATAGTGTCTACAGTTTAACACTGTTTTCAACATTACTTCAGTTATATAACAGCAGCCACTGAACCTATCCATGCTTTCCTGGAGTTTCTTTTCACCAGTACATCACACAATATTTTTCACCAAGGTACAGTGGCTGCTTTCTCACATAACTCTCTTTGAAACAATGATCAGCGGTGAGAGCGGGATGAATTAGGTCCAATGATCACAATTAATCCCCCTAGAGAAACTGGCCGAGCTGGGATTGGAATCAGCCACTCCCTGGCCTCAAGTGCTCCATGCTACCGACTGCGCTACAGGGGCTTGGCTGCCAAAAAATCAAATTATATCCAATATGGTAACCAGTAAACTTCTTTGCCATTTTCTGAGAATGAAATTCAATCTTTAAAATCCCCTTGAAATTTTCCAACATAGCCCCATAGTAATGGAAAACCATTACAGAGATTTGTATAACAATTCAGTCCAATGGAAAACATAAACACGGACTATAACAACCACCGACCCCACAATCCTCTCAACTTTTCAAATTTTGAATGAAACTAACATTAAATCTGACAATAAAAAAATCAAAATGAACCCTTTACCAAACAATCCCAAATTTTAAAGACCCTGAAGAACAAGGTTCTAGAAAACATAGTGGGAAAAGGAGAAAATACCTGTAACCAACATTTTCTTTTTTTCCCCCTGCTTTTTATCCTAAATGAAAGACAAATCTCATTTTTTAAGTAACATTTAATTTGTTGTCTGCAAATGCTTTCCATTTTGGCATGTCTAGAATTTTGTCTTTTGGTAAAGAGTTAAAAGATGAAAGCCTTGTTAATGATCAACATGAAATACACCCATATGGACGAAAAATAGCTCACTTTCAAGTAATTCCAAAGTAATCCGAGTAATTTTTTAAAAGTCACCATTTCAAGATCAACTATTTACACAAACATATATAGATTGATATTAATTATAAAGGGATTCATTAGTACGTAAATATCAGCCAAAATGGCTGAATTAATATTACCCTGGAATTAATGGAACAATCTCCTGTTAATTAACATCCCCCAGTTTTCCCCAAACCTATTGCCACGGTTTCACTGCAGAATACCTACTGGGCTTATTTCACTTACCTAGTCTAAATATAAAGTGACAGTATATTTACATTTAGACACCCCCCTCCCCCCACTTTTCAATTTTCTTCCTTTCAAACAGGTAATCAGGGTTTGTATTCACCAACCATTCTTAATTCCTTTCTCAACGCAACATTATATACAGGCAACAAAATTATAGACGGGTTGGAAATGAAAGCAAATGCAGATGACAAAATTGAATCAAATGAGGAGATTTATATTTCAATGGGTAGAAAACAATTAGGGAAAAGGAGAAAATGCTGGTTACCAGCATTTTCTCCTTTCCCCACAATGTTTTTAAAAGCCTTTTTTCCTCCAGGTTGTTAAAACTTGAGATTATTTTGTAAAGGATCAATCAGCAATTCTTCATTTATCACAATGGTTTTATAACTATTTACTCCCTTCAGACATTTTTTTCTTGTGATAGAGAAACCTTTTTTAAAAACATTGCATCAAAGGGAGAATTTGCTTGCGATGGGCAACATCCTTTTTTGCCATGATTTTGTCACAGCGGATGAGATACGAGTTACTTTGTTACAGATATTAATCTTGATTCATATTGATTATCAGGAAACACAGTAATATGTGAGCTGTTGCTGAAACAGTATTGAAGGTGGGGTAAAACATTGGTCCATCCATACATCTAATAAACTGACCGACCGATCAACCAACCAACCAAGAACAAACCAACCAGTCAGTCAACCAACCAACCAACTGACCAGGCAGTCAGTTAAGTCTGTCAGTCCCTCATTCAGTCAGTCTCATAGTTGAGTCAATCAATCAATCAATCAACCAACCAACCGACCGACCGACCGACCGACCCATCCATCCATCCATCCATCAAAACATGCATGCATGCATGCATCCACCAACCAACCACCCACCCAACCACCCACCCAACCAACCAACCAACCAACCAACCAATCCATCCATCCATCCATCCATCCATCCATCCATCCACCAACCAACCAACCAACCAACCAACCAACCAGTCCATCCATCCATCCATGCATGCATGCATGCAACCAACCAACCAACCAACCAATCAATACCTTATAAGATTAAAACCAATTTAGAAAGGTAATCTATTATCAAAGACTACCAGGTGGTAATTCATAGCTCTCACTTGTGAATCTCTCAGAGTCAGAATTTCTGATTCAAAAGTACAAAGGCCCGCTTAACCTTTTTACAACACAATCCCAAGTTTTAGCAGCTCTGAAAAAGAAAGCTTTAGAAAACATAGTGGGAAAAGGAGAAAATGCTGGTAACCAGCATTTTCACCTTTTCCAACGATGTTTTCTACCCTTCTGAACAAATCAGTTTTGAGTCACATATATTTTGTCATCTGCAAGTGCTTTCAGTTTGGATGCATCTTAAAACGTTGGCGTGTGGTAAACGGTTAACTCTTACCCAGCCGACAAAAGCGTAGACTTGTCCAAATTGAAAGCATTTGCTGACGACAATTTAAATGTGGTTCAAATGATGGAATATGTCTTTCATTGGTTTCTGGAGAAAGAAGAAAATGCTGGTTACCAGTATTTTGTGCTTTTCCAAGAATGTTTTTGAAGGGCTTCTTCCATGGGGGTTGTTAAAACTCAGGATAATGTATGGTAAGGGATTAACTCAACCAAACGACAACATTAAATTAGACCAGTTCAAATGGACAGCATTTGTGGACAAAAAACAAGACGTAGCACAAATGGTGGTAATCGTGCCACAAAACGAGAAAATCTTTTATTCACCCAAATTGAAAGCTCACAGACAACAAAATAAATGTACCTAAAATGATGATTTCTGTCTTCAAGCCTTTACCACACAATCCCGACTTTTAAGGACCTTGAGATCGATAGAGGCCTTTTGAAAACGTTGTGGGAAAAGGAGAAAATGTTGGTTACCAGCATTTTCTCCTTTTCCTACATTTTCTACCCTACCAAATGCATTGCCAAGTCACTTTCATTGTATCATCTGCAAATGCTTTCAATTTGGACCAATAAAAAATTTTGCCATTTGGTAAAGAGTTACTTAATAGGGTAAGAAACATTGTGGGAAAGCAGAGAATGCCGGTTGCCAGCAATTTCTCTTTCACCCACGATGTTTTCAAAATCTTCCTTCTTCAGAGTTGTTGAAACTGCAGGTTTTGTGGTAAATGGTAAAGTCCTTGCCAAACAAATTTGGTGGGTTTTTTTTACAACTTTAAACAAGAAGGCTTTTCAACACATTGTGGGAAACAGAGAGAAAGGCTGGCAACCACTATTTTCTTCCTTTTTTGTTTGGTAAAGGGTGTCAACGCATTTTGGCTAACAGATAAAAATGCTGGTAACAAACATTTTCTCCTTTTTCATTTGGGAAAAAGGTAGAGGGAGTAAGGTGTCTATTACCTGTGATTTCCGAATGCCAGAAGAAAAATTTGGGACACCATCCAACCATTTACTACAAGTATAAACAATCCTGTAAAACAGCCAAAATCCGAAGACAGGAAATGATTCGTTAATACTGTCAAGGAAACATAATCACATTTGACTAAGTTGATCATAAATATCATTTCTGTAGTATATAGAGAAGTAAAAACATGTAGAGTAGCAAAGTCAAGTTTTACTTAGTTCTGAAAGTGCTACCATTGCCTTGGAATTTCTGTAGAAAGGGCCCTGCTGAGTACAAATGATCGGCAAACATTAAAAATACGGGGAAATCTAAGAATAAACATTATGCTACTGCGGTATTAACACTTAACTCCTTACCATACAACCCCAAGTTTTAATGACCCTGGGAGAAAAGGTTTTTAAAAACACTGTGAGGAAAGGAGAAAATGCTGGTAACCACAAAAAACACTCTCGATAATTCACAGCAATACATTAATGTGTAAACATTGTGGTAGATGAAGAATATGAATGGAAACATATTCTTTTGCCAGAATGCCTTATATTAAGCCTCAACCACACAACCCAGAGTTTTATTCACTGAAGAAGAAAGCCTTTGAGAACATTGTGGAAAAAGGAGAAAATGCTGGTAACCAGCATTTTCTCATTGTCCCTTAATGATCTGTACCCAATACGAGACAGAACTCATCATTTGAGCTCCATTTATTTTGTCGTCTGCAATTGCTTTCACTTTGTCCGAGTGAAAAATTTTGTCATTGGGTAAAGAAATGAAATATCAGATTTGAATTCATTCAGACTGCATGTTCTATGCTGCCTTAACCCTTTCCCAAACAAGCCCTGGTTTTCACGTGTCTGCAGTACAAGTCTTTTGAAAACACTGTGGGAAAAGGAGAAATTGCTCGTAATGAGCAATTTCTCCTTTTCCAACAGTGTTTTCTACCTTTATTGAGAAATTACTACCATTTTCATCAAATTTAATATTGTCGTCTGCAAATTCTTTCAATTTGGTCCAGTCCAAATTTTGTCGTTTGGGAAAGGGTTAACTTGAGCAAAGATGCTTGAAAGAAAACAAAACTGAAGCTGAGCTAAGTCTTCCAGGGGTAAAACAGAACATAAAAGATATAAAAATCATAAAAAAATGATACATTAGGCTGAGCACTTGCTAAAGTGTTTCCAATATTGCAAAGCAGAATTAAATCACAATATAATAAGTACTGGGGTATTTGAAATAACAGTTCATTTTTTGATGGAAAATAGCTGCAAGTACTTTACTTTTTAACTCTTTACAACTAAATTTTGGACCAGACCAAATTGCCTGTTTGGCAGACAACAAATCCAATGTACATGTAGCTGAAACAATGATTTCTGTCTTTGATAGAGGAGAAAACATTGTGGATTACCAGTATTTTCTCCTTTTCCAACAATGTTTTTAAAAGCCTTTTTCTTGCAGGGTCATTAAAACTCAGGATTGTCTGTTTAAAGCCCCTGATTTATAAACTCATTCTCTTTAAAACAAAAGAAAATACAAATCCACTAAACTCAGAAAGATTTCAGCCATGCTCTGGCAAAAGGGGGCTTAATGCATCTCTGCAATGCAAGGTACCAGTCAAGCCATCACATAATAACGGATTTATAATAGCCACTTTTTTTAACGACCCACTGAATCGTGAGGTAGACTGGTCCTTAATTTGGCATACAGAAAATTGAAAAATGGTGAAAAGTTTTGGTTCAGGTCAGCCTGCATGGACTGTGCAGGCTGATCTTGGTCGATACTTTTCGCAGATGCATTAAACTCCCTTTTCACAGAGCATGGCTCAGTTTTGCCTAATTGGCTTGCATAAACAAGTAGGCATAGATCTAAGATTTAACTGCATGTTCTTTACAATGTGATCTTGATCTCTGCAGTCCACAAAAGCCCTTTTTCAATGATTGTGCTGGAGATCTTAACTTATTTCAGCACCTGCTATGCAATTTATTTTCATTTCACATATCAACGTTAACATCTGAAAAAATAGAGACAGGTGTACAAAAAGAGAAATGCAAAACATAGAACCTGTATACAAATATTATGAGTGTCAACATTAACAGGCATCTCTTCACTTTCTTTACTGTTTCCAGCCTATCTTGGATACCTACGGAGGACAAAGGAACATTGAAGAATGAAGCAAAGATGATGAATTGAATGATTGAATGGTTTTACTCTCAACATTATTTCAGTCATATCACAGTAATAGATTCTGTCGAAATGACTATGATCAATCCTCGGAAAGAAATTGGCCCAGCCAGGGATTGAACCAGTGACCTCATCCATGGGTTCAGCTATTTTGTGTGCCTTCTTTTCTGGAGAAGACATACATGCAAACATTGATGTTTCACTCTTTACCAAATATCAAAATTTCAGGTTGATCCAAACTGAAAGGATTTGCAGCCAACAAATAAAGTATTGATCAAATGGTTAGAATTGTCTATGAAAGGGCTGAAAACATTGTGGGAAAAGGAGAAAATGCTGGTTACCAGCATTTTCTCCTTTTCCCACAATGTTTTCAAAAGCTTGGCTCCTTCAGGGTTGTTAAAACATAGGATCATCATTAGGTAACATGTTATGCTAGTACGTCAAAGCTTCCGTCTGGCTACTGGCTAAGCGCCTAGAGTATAAAAATGAGCCATGCTCTGTGAAAATGGGGCTTAATGCATCTGCGAAAAGTATCGTCCAGGTCAGCCTGCGCAGTCTGCACACTGATCTGAGCTGAAACTTTTTGCTTTTGGTCAATTTTCTGTATGTCCAAGGACCAGTCTACCTCATGATTAAATCGGTTATTAGAAAAAGTGAATACCTGTTTCCATAATTATGTGATGGCTTGCTTGGTATTATGTATTACGGAGATGTATTAAGCCCCCCTTTTGCCAGAGCATAGCTCGTATACATATATTCAGAGTATTTGGTGCATATACTTCGCTGAAGCTGGTGTTCCACAAATGTCAAATGCAATCCCATCAGATAAAGACAATTGACATAAATATACCATGAATTCTGGAATTATTTGGGTCATATTTTCAGGAAAAAAATTTCTGATAGTTTTGTTTGGTGCTCTAAGGGTTAAGCAATCAAATGTTTTGAGTGACTGACAGGGTGAAGTGTCTGAAGAGGGCCTTGGCATGGTTTTGTCTGAAAATCTCAGAGGGTGGCCTTGCTAATTAATTTTAACTCTTTACCACAAAATGAAATTTTAGACTCCTACAAACTGAAACCATTAAAATTTTGCAGATGAAAAATTAACTGTGGTTCAAATGATGGGAATTGCCTTGGTAGGGGTTGAAAAACATTGTGGGAAAAAGAAAAAAAAAATGCTGGTTACCATTTCAATGACATAGTTCATCCTTGTTATCACATTCCTGTCTTGCAAATGCTATCAGTATATTAGAGTAAGAAAAAATGCATCTATGGTAAACAGTTCACTCTTTACCAAACAACAAAATTTTTGGACTTGTCCACATTGAAAGAATTTGCAGAAGACATGTTAACCCTTTACCACACAATCCTGACTTTTAACGACCTTGAGAAAGGAGCCTTTTTTGAAAACATATTGTGGGAAAAGAAGAAAATGCTGGTAACCAGCATTTTCTCCTTTTCCCACAATGTTTTCCACCCTTTAAGAGACAAATATTATGTTTAAAATGTTGTCTGCATATGCTTTGACTAGTCTACATTTTTGTTGTGTGGTAAAGAGTTAAATACGGCTCGAATGATTTGATTTGTTTTTGACAGGTTTGAAAAAATTGTGGGAAAAGAAGAAAATACAGGTTACCAGCATTTTCTCCTTTTCCCACGATGTTTTCCACCCTTTAAGAGACAAACATTATGTTTTGAGCTACATTTAAAATGTTGTCTGCATATGCTTTGAATTTGGACTAGTCTACATTTTTGTTGTGTGGTAAAGAGTTAAATATGGCTCGAATGATTTGATTTGTTTTTGACAGGTTTGAAAAAATTGTGGGAAAAGAAGAAAATACTGGTTACCAGCATTTTCTCCTTTTCCCAAAATGTTTTTAAAAGGTATATTCTTCAGAGTCATACAAACTTTAGTTTGTTTGGTAAAGAGTTACACAAATTTTCTTGTGGTGTTGGGAAACTCTTGAATTCCAATGGCTGCTATCCAATGGTTGATGTCCATTTTTTTTGCAAACAGACTTTTTAACTAAATCAACCCTTTACCACACAATTACGGGTTTTAACGACCCTGAGAAAGAAGCCTTTTGAAAGCATTATGGGAAAATGAGAAAATGCTGGTAACCAGCATTTTCTCCTTTTCCGCCAATGTTTTCTATCCTTCCAATAACAAATTTCAAATTTTCAGCCACATTTATTCTGTCGCCTGCAACTGCTTTAACCCTTTCCCAAACGATAAAATTTAGACTGGTCCAAATTGAAAGAGTTTGCAGACGACAATTTTAAATTTTATGAAAATGGCAGAAAGGTCTCAAAAAGGGTAGAAAACACTGTGGGAAAAGGAGAAATTGCTCGTTATGAGCAATTTCTCCTTTTCTCACAGTGTTTTCAAAAGACTTGTACTGCAGACACGTGAAAACCAGGGTTTGTTTGGGAAAGGGTTAAATTTGGACTAGTATAAAATTTTGTCGTTTGGTAAAGAGTTAATGCAGAGGAAAGAAAAACAAAACATGACAAAACCTGCCTCTAATAATTTTAGAAGGTTTAACTCTTTACCACACAATTACGGGTTTTAACGACCCTGAGAAAGAAGCCTTTGAAAACATTATGGGAAAAGGAGAAAATGCTGGTAACCAGCATTTTCTCCTTTTCCCACATGTTTTCAACCATTCCCATAACAAATTTCAAATTTTCAGCCACATTTATTCTGCCGTCTGCAACTGCTTTAAATTTGAAAGAAAAAACAAAACATGACAAAACCTGCCTCCAAAAATTTTAGAAGGTTTTTAAAGTATTAATTCAAGGGCAAGAGACTTTAAGAGCCAGGTATGCATGATGATGGTAAACACTAGTTTTCTTGTTGTGCAGGGATAGTCTTGAATTTTCAATAGCTGCTGCTCTTCAATTTGTGTCCTGTTTTTTGTGAGTGCACTTTTTAACCAAATTAATGAAGATGAAAGGAACAAAAATAGACAAAAACGCTGCCCCCCCACCCCACTTTTTTTAGTGTTTAAAAAGAATTAACCCTTTCCCAAATGACAAATTTTGGACTGGTCCGAATTGAAAGATATTGCAGATGACAATTTTAAATTTGATGAAAGTGGCAGAAAGGTCTCAAAAAGGGTAGAAAACACTGTGGCATTACGAGCAATTTCTCCTTTTCCCACAGTGTTTTCAAAAGACTTGTACTGCAGTCACGTGAAAACCAGGGCTTGTTTGGGAAAGGGTTAATTCAAGAAATTAAAACAATAGACGAGAAGAAAAGACAGGTATGTATGAGGATGACAACAAACTCTTTATTCCTATACCACATGATCCCAACTTTTAATGACCCTGGGAAAGAAGCCTTTTGAAAACATTGTGGTGAAAAGGAGAAAATTCTGGAAACCAGCATTTTTCCTTTTTCCCACAATGTTTTCTACCCTTCCCAAAACAAATTTCAATTTTTCAGCCACATTTACATGTATTTTGTCATCTGCAAATGCTTTCAGTTTAGACTAGTCTAAAATTTTGTCGTTTGATAAAGAGTTATGAAGCAACAAAATTTTAGAATTGTCCAAGTTGAAAGAATTTGTAGATGACAAATTTAACACTTTACACAGATAACCGCAAGTTTTGGCGGCCCTGAGAGAGCTTTTGAAAACATTGTGGGAAAAGGAAAAATGCTGGTAACCAGCAATAATGTCCTTTTTCCTCTAACTATCTAAACTTACAAAGAAGAATACCATCATTTGTGATACATTTACTTTATTGTTTGGAAATGCTTTAAATTTGGACAAGTCCAAAATTTTATGGTGGAGAATTAATGTAACTTAACCCTTTACCAAATGACAGAAATTTGGGCTAGACTAAATAGAAAGCATTTGCAGACAACAAATTAAATGTGGCTCAAATGCTGATTTTTGTCTTTGATAGAACAGAAAACATGGTGAGAAATGGGAAAAATGCTTGTTACAAGCATTTTCACCATTTCCAAAAATGTTTTAACTCTTTACCACACAGTCACGGATTTTAACAACCCTGAACAAAAAGCCTTTTGAAAACATTGTGGGAAAAGGAGAAAATGCTGGTAACCAGCATTTTCTCCTTTTCCCACAATGTTTTCTACTCTTCCCAAAACACATTTCAATTATTCAGTCACATTCAATTTGTTGTCTGCAAATGCTTTCAATTCGGACCAGTCTAAAATTTTGTCGTTTGGTAAATCGTTAAAAGCTCTTTTTTCAGATCTTTAAAAATCATGATTATGTGGTAAATTCAAGGGTTAAATGATGAGTTATGCTTTCAAAATGGTAGAAAACATTGTGGGAAAAGGGCAAAATGCTGGTTACTTGTAGCATTTTCCTTTTGCCACAATGTTTTCAAAAGCCTTCTTTCTTCTAGGTCGTTAAAACACTGTTATTGTTTGTTAAATGGTTAACAGATCTAGGTAAGTTCATTCACATCAAGATTCATAAACTATTTACATTCCTTGAACAGTTTCCCCCATGACTTTGTCCCAACTCAACAACAGCATCAGAATAATAATTTGAAATAATTGTGAAATAAAAACAGTTTGACCACAATAAGCAACTTCTTCTCAGAGATGCCTGCTTGAGTAGCTCAGCAGGTGCTTCACTGGCCGCCATGATATGGCCTGAGCTGTTAAAATGGTGTTAAACTTTAATACAAACCTATCTTCCCAGAGATCTATACACCTTATTTCTTGGACATCTCATTGAGGTCCTTATTCACAGACCATTCTTAAAAACATTCCAAGCCTTATATTCTCTAAGGTTTTCTAAATTTGAAAGTGACACAATATCTGATTGGCTAAACCAAATGGTTTAGCCAATCAGAAACTGTGTTGTGTTTAAATCTAGAAAATTCTGGAGAATAAGACTAAGAATGTTCTTTAGAATGGTTGACACAATACAATACAGTGAATATAGACCTTCTCTCAGTAAGTGAGACTTAGTAGTATTTGCAGCCGAAAAAATATACTTGAAGCGAAAGACGGGATTTTTTTTTCAAAAGGACAGAAAACATTGTGGGAACAAGAAAATGCTGGTTACCAGCATTTTCTTTTTTTCCCCACAATGTTTTCGATAGCCCTCATTAAAATATCGGATTGCTTGGTAAAGGGTTAACTACAGTAAGAATGATATTGCTTAACCCTTTACTATACAGTACTGAGATTTAACGACCCTGAGGAAGAGGCCTTTTGAAAAAATTGCGGCAAAAGGATTTTGCTATGACTCTCTTGGTATCATGCATTAGAGATCTATTAAAACCCTTTTTGCCTGAGCATGGCTCAACTGTATTCATAATAGACATTCTAAGGGGTTCATTTGTTTATTCCTTGTTTTATTTACCCAGTAATAAACATTAGTTCATACCAAGGATGTTTTGAACATTAATTGATGTCATGATTTAGCAGCTGACGTCACTGTGGACTGTTAAGTGATAATTACACATACAGGTAACCATCCTATATCCTCTTGCCTGAACCATTTACCATACGAACCTTAACTCTTTACCAAACAACAAAATCTTAGACTTGTCTGAATTGGGAGCATTTGCAGACGACAAATGTGATTGAAAAAATGAATTTTTTTTTGGGGGGGGGGAGGGTAGAAAACATTGTGGGAAAAGGAGAAAATGCTGGTTACCAGCATTTTCTCCTTTTCCCACAATGTTTTCAAAAGGCTTTTTGTTCAGGGTTGTTAAAATCCGTGACTGTGTGGTAAAGGGATAAATGATCTTAACTCTTTACCAAGTGACAAAGTTTTAGACTGTCCAAATTGGAAGTGTTTGCAGACGACAACATAAATGCCTCTTTAACCCTTTCCCAAACGACAAATTTTGGACTGGTCCAAATTGAAAGAGTTTGCAGACAACAATTTTAAATTTGATGAAAATGGCAGACAGGTCTCAAAAAGGGGAGAAAACACTGTGGGAAAAGGACAAAATTGCTCGTTACAAGCAGTTTCTCCTTTTCCCACAGTGTTTTCAAAAGACTTGTACTGCAGACACATGAAAACCAGGGCTTGTTTGGGAAAGGGTTAATGTTGTGATTAGCCTCTGAAAGGGTAGAAAATGTTGTGGTTTTATTGTTACCACCATTTTTCCCACAATACTTTCCAAAACCTTCTTCTTCAGGGTCGTTAAAATACGGAATTGTATGGGAAAGGGTTGCAAAGAAGGCCCTTGAAATCAGAGTGGAAAAAGGAGAATATGATGGTTAACCCTTTACCAAATGACAAAATATCAGACTTGTCCAAATTAAAAGGATTTGCAGATGAAAAAGTAAATGTTACCCAAAAATTGAAGTTTGTTTTGGGAAGAGTGGAAAACATTGTGGGAAATGGAGAAAATGCTGGTTACCAGCATTTTCTCCTTTTCCCTCAGTGTTTCCAAAAGCTTTCTTTCTCAGGGTCATTAAAATTCAGGATAGCGTGTTCAAGGTTAACAGTATTGTCTCCTTTTCCACAATGATTTCGACAGCTTTCTTCTTCGGGGTAGTTAAACACTTGATTGTTTAGTTCAGGGTTAAAGCCCCAAACCCAACAGACAGCATCTTTTAGTCCAGAAGTAAGACCCAAATAGTTGCATTTTCAAGGTTGCTTTTGTCCAGAATGTCTGGCAAAGCAGAAAGTGTAAACATATATAGATCAAAGATCAGACTGCCCCATTTCACACAGTGTGATCTTGCTCTACACTGGTTGCAATGACAAGCATAACTGTCAAAGGCATTTTGGGGGTTAACAATGCCTTTTACAGACAACTCTTGGGGCCTTTACTGCAATAAAACTATAAAGATTTTGTTTTTCTGTTTGGTGTTTCAAGCGGTCTTCAACTACATTTCAGTTATAGGGAGGCAACTAGTGCATCTAACCATGTTTTCCTAGAGCCCCTTAACTCTTTCCCAAATGACATAATTTGGACTAGTCCAAATTGAAAGAGTTTGCAGACAACAATTTTAAATTTGATGAAAATGGCAGAAAGGTCTCAAAACGGGTAGAAAACACTGTGGGAAAAGGAGAAATTGCTCGTTACGAGCAATTTCTCCTTTTACCACAGTGTTTTCAAAAGACTTGTACTGCAGACACGTGAAAACCAGGGCTTGTTTGGGAAAGGGTTAAGCCAGTACTCTGCAAAGCATTCTTCCCAAACCACTGGTTGCTTTCCCACTTGACTATAGTGAAAACAATGATCAGCAATGAGAGAGGAATGAATCCTTTCAAAATGACTATCATCAATCCTTGGAAAGAAATTGGCTGAGCTGGGGATTCAAACCAGCAACCCCAGGTACCCTGGTAGCCCTGTACCTTAACTCTTTACCAAATGACAAGTTTTAGACTGGTCCAAATTTAAAGCATTTGCAGATGACAACTTAAATGTGGCTCAAATGATAGAATTTGTTTTTGATTGGGTAAAAAACATTGTGGGAAAAGGAGAAAATGCTGGTTTCCAGCATTTTCTCCTTTTTCCACCATGTTTTCAAAAGCTGTCTTTGTTAGGGTCGTTAAAACTTGTGTGGTAAAGAGTGAATACTGACTAAGCTACCTGAGACTTGGCTTTATATACATTGTAATAGAAAGGGCAACAATCTGACAATACCAAATACATGCATCAACCCTTACAAAGTACAGTTCCAACTGCAGCTCTCTTTATGGTCAGTTTAGGTCTCAACAGACAATACAGATCGAAGGTCAGATCGAAGGTCAGAGATCAATTTTTATGCATTTAGCCCTCACAGACTCCTCTGTCCGCAAAATAACAAAAGATTTCACTCTGTATTCTTAAGATTAAGTCTTTACCAATGGTCAAAACTTAACCCTTCACCACACATTCCCAACTTTGAATGACCCTGAGAAAGAAGCCTTTTGAAAAGATTGTGGGAGAAGGATGTTTCTTCCCTTTCAAAAGTGAATTTCTATTTTTGAGTGATTATCATCTTGTGGTCTGCAAAAGCTTTCAATTTAGGCAAGTCTGAAATTATGCCGTTTGGTAGAGAGGTAGGTTGTCCAAACTCAAAGCATTTGCAGAAGACTGTAATTAATGTTGCTCAAATTATTTGTGTTTGAAAGGATAAAAAGCATAGTCAGAAAAGGTGCATTTTCTCCTTTTCCTGCGATGTTTTCAAAAGCCTGTTTCCAAAGGAGCGGAACATGACGGATTATCTGGCAAGGAGTTAACCCGTTAATCCCGAGCGTTAAAGACCCTGGCGTGAAAGGTTTTTTAAAAAAATGTGGTAACCAGCATTTTCTCCTTTTCCAGTAATGTTTTCTACCCTTCCAGGTAAAAAAATCAAATTTTGAGTCGCAAATATATTGTCGTCTGCAAATACTTTGAATTTGGATAAGTGAACAGTTTTACAATGTTGTCACTTAGTAAAAAGTTAAACAAAAACATAGTGAAAAACAGGTAACTCAGTATAATTTTGACTCAAAACGTAATTTTGTTCTGGAATGAAAAAAAAAAAAAGCCGGAAGGCTGCCAGTTCCCTGCCATAAGTTTGAGGAGTCTGATGAAAACACTCAGGTACAAATATCATCATTAAAGTAAACACAATGATCTTGTTTATTTCCTCTCTCTTGTTCCATCTTATAAAAGTACATCGTAAATCAGTCACCATTTTGAAGAAAAACATGAAAAAAATTGAAAGAATAACTGTCAAATTTTAAAGTTAAAACTGAATTTAGAGTAAGTAACTTTTGATGTATCTTTTTACATATTGTTAAATCACAATAAAAAAAAAAACATAAGGGAAAAAAAAAACCCTTTAACTGTTTACCACACAATCCTGAGCTTTAAAGATCCTGGCAGGGAAGAATTTGACAAAATTGTGGTAGCCAGCATTTTCTCCTTTTCCTGGTGAAAATACTTGAAAGTATAACTATGAAATATTAATGTTAAAACTAAATTTAGTGTCAGTAATTTACTGTATGCTTGATCTTTCTACATGCACATCTTTGAAAGCATCCTTGTAAAAACATGATGAAAAAAAAACAGTGGGAGAAAAAAATTTACCCTTTACCACACAATTCTGACTTTTAACAACCATGGCGAAGAAGGAAGAAGGCTTTTGAAAACATCATGGGAAAAGGAGAAAATGGTGGTAAGCAGTATTTTCTCCTTTTCTCACAATGTTTTCTACCAATTCAAAGACAGAAATCATCTTATGAGCTACATGAAATTTGTTGCCTGCAATTGTTTTAACCCTTAAAGTGCCTTTCACAACTATAGTTGTGTTTGCGGCCAGTGTAGATCAAGATCAGGCTGCACAAAACATGCAGCCTGATCTTTGATCTACACTCTCTGCTTTGCTGAATCACTGTAGACCAAAGAAACCAGGAAATTGCAATTATTTGGGTAGTATTTGTAGGATGAAAATGTCAGACAGGTTTATTCGGCGCTCTAAGGGTTAATTTAGATGAGCCTAAAATTTTGTTATGTGGGAAGGCGTAATTCCAGCTGAAAACGTCTGGGCAAAGATGAAAACAGTTTGACACTGGCTGCTGCAATTCCTTTTTTTTGCCTTTTGTTCTTCTGTTTAACTCTTTACCAAATGACAAAACTTTAGACTGGTCCAAATTGAAAGTATTTGCAGACGACATATTAAATGTAGCTGAAAGGATGGTACTTTTCTGTGAAAGTGTAGAAAACTGTGTAGAAAAGGAGAAAATGCTGGTTACTTCTTTTCCCAACAAGGTTTTCAAAAAGCTATTACCTCGGGGTCATTAAACTTGGGATTGTTTGGTAAAAGGTTAAATTGGAAAGCTGATAAGCCATGAAACAAGAAAGTTTTCTGTAGATGGTAATCATTATGGAAAAAAGTATTCATAATAATAACTCATGACCATGTAAGCAACTGAAGTATGAGTGTGAGAGGAACAGTAATTTGTAAACAGGAACCAAGGTAGGCAACTCCTTTCTTCCTCAATGCAACTTTGCAACACAATAAAAGAGATAGATATAAGTTACCTCCCTTGCTTGAGAAAAACTGCACTGCCTATAAATTTTCATTGTCATTCTATGATGAGATTGGCAGGATCAGAAATGTATTAAAATCATGATGATGATTGCCCTGACAGTAAGATAGCGAATCAGATGAACTCTTCACTACAAAATAAATTGAGCTTTTTCAATAGCCACAAATACAGTTTAGCAGCAGGATGGAGAGACAGTTTGGTAATACTCTGGAATAAAGTAGTGGACAATGTAGATAAAAGATCAGACTGCACATTTTTTGTAGTCTGATCTTGATCTACACTGTCCACATAAACTTCTTGTGTCATCAGTGCTAATGAAAGAGTTTTGAAAGCAATAGACCTTTATAGTAACCTGATACCAAACAATTCCATGTTTTAACCACCCTGAGAAGAAGGCATTTGAAAACACCATAGGAAAGAAGAAAATGCTGGTTACCAGGATTTTCTCTTTTCCCACAATGTTTTCTACCCCTCTAAAAACAAATCCTACCATTCAGTTGCTTTTGATATGTCACCTGCAAATGCAATTTCCTTGGGCCAGGCTAGAATATGTCATCTTGTAAAGGGTCAACTTGCTACCAAACATTTAGTTTAAGGATATTTATTTTACATCAATTGAGAAACAAGTTCTTGCAACTTACAAAAATCTCTCTTGATTCTGTTTCCTGGAAACTGCACCAAATGTGTGGAACAATGAACAGTCCTAAAGTTGACACCTGCTCCCGGGACCTTACGGTCACGAGAATATGTCAGGCTAGAATATGTCATCTTGTAAAGGGTCAACTTGCTACCAAACATTTAGTTTAAGGATATTTATTTTACATCAATTGAGAAACAAGTTCTTGCAACTTATAAAAATCTCTAATGATTCTGTTTCCTGGAAACTGCCCCGAATGTGTGGGCCAATGAACGGTCCCAAAGTTTACACCTGCTCCTGGGACCTTATGGTCACGAGACCAACTCTCTACCTCACGACCTCAGACACCACCAAACATTTGTGGCAACTTAGAGGAAGGAGGCTTTTGAAAACACTGTGAGTTGTACTTACCAGTGTAAGGCTCAAAAATACAAGTACAGGCTATAAGAACATTGCCTTCATAGACATATTCTTACCGTTAAAAAGTTTGTTTCAGAATGGTGAGGCCCTCCCGGGTAGCTCAGTGGTTACTGTATCTGACTTGTGACCTGGTGGTTGAGAAGTCGATACCCGGTTGAAGTAAACTTTCTTTCCGGCGCTTTTCAGCCTCTCACCTCTGATGCATGTGAGAAAAGTAGTCAGTGGCTTTGGAAAGAAAGTTGTGTCAGTACTGGTGTGAGAAAGCCAGGAAACACATGGGTGTATCACTGACTGCCATAATATGACCTGAGCTGTTAAAATGGCATGAAACTCCAACACAAACCAATACAAACAAATCAGAATGGTGAGGATTTGTTCTGAGAGAAACCCTATCTTAAACATAACCTACTCCATGTTATGAGAAGCTGAATAGTTGAACGGTGATACTGTTTCACATGCTAAGGGTTAAACAAAATGGTTTCTCCATAGAAATATATGAAATAACTCTTTCATAAAAAATATAAACAATAAGCATGCATGCTTAGACCTTCACCGCAAAATGCCACCTTTTTATGACCCTGGAAAAGAAGCCTTTCGAAAACATTGTGGGAAAAGGAGAAAATGCTGGTAACCAGCATTTTCTCCTTTTCCCACAATGTTTTCTACTCTATCAGGGAGAAATTTCCTCATTTGGGCCAACTTTAATTTGTCATCTGCAAATGCTTTCAATTTGGACCAGTTTAAAATTTTGTTGTTTGGTAAAGGGTTATTATACAGTAATTTTGAAACACATAAAACCTGCTCTGTGTTTTTTTCTTATCTGTGTGTATACAAATAACTTAAACACTGGCTCCTTTGTTTTGACCAGGTCTATCTTTTTCAGAATGACCCGTCTTAACAATAGAATGCACAAGCGCAGGTCTATTTAAGCATGTGCACAGGATTTTCTATAGACAGAAAACCTGCCCATGTGCATAGACAGACCCGAGGTTGTGCAGAAAGGGTCGTAAAGGACATTGGTACTCTCGCAACCTTCATTAGGTTTAAGAATTTGACAATTAATAGGAAGAATTTTGCAAGTATGTTTCTGGAAAGAGAGTTTTTAACATGTTTTTACGAATATTGGTGATCAGCTCGGCAATTTTCAACACCCTTTTTTAAAGAGACCACTAAAGAATCCCTCACTTCCTATTTAATGCATGTGCTATCACATTTAGGCAGAATTTAAAACATTGTCGGAAAAGTGCATTTTCCTATGTTTCTATTTACAGAATGTTACCTTTATGTCCTGTTATTACAATTATTCACTCATACCTAAAAGCGTCTCATTTTAATATTGTTCTAGTCTTCATCCATGTGAAATAGCAAAAGAGAGAAAAAATAATCACAGATGCATGTACTAAAACATGTCTTAAACTTTGTTGTATTTCAGTTCCGTGCATCCTATTTCCTTTATTGGTTTGTACAAGTTAACACAGTTTAGCCTAGCCAGGCTAAGTTTAGCTTCTTGAGTGTTTTTTTTTTCTTTGTGTGAGAAAGCAAAGATAACATAGGAGCGCTCTCCTTCTTAGACTGACCCAATGTTCTATGACATGACACGTTTTTCTAGCCTTGATCTATTTTGAAAAGTATGTATTGTAGCATGACCCTTGCTTACAGTAGCTGCTGTGATATGAGTGATTACCATTGATCACTGACCTATGGCCCTAGAACTAGATGAAGTAATGCAAACGGCAAGTGGACAGACAGTAGAATTTGAAAATATGGGAGCATTTCCGGCTAAAGCGGAAAATCCTTGAATATTTCAATTGATCAATTCAAACCTTTACCGAGTAATGAATTCATTTGTGCGGCATCAACAAATCTACACAAATAAAAAAAATCTGATCGTCGATGGTCATGAGGTGTCAATTTCTAGCCATGATATATTAATATTCAAGAGGGAAAATACATAAACGAATAAAAATTACCAAATAATTGTTTGCGATAAAAACATGTTATACGCTTCTTTTTTCATCGAACAAGTCCAAACCTTTCTACATAATGGTTTTGTTGTCTGCTCAATACTGATGGTGGCCGGTGTGTGAGTTGGATATCGACCTCGTACATCGGTCTTTCCATATAAGAAAGATCACACTTTGCGCTCTCGGTGTTACGTGAAGCTCGTGCCCAGGTCTTTCTAATATGGAAAGACCTCATACTCAGTCGATATCCTATACATAATACCAATGTTTAAGTATAATTTTGATCTTTCAATAACAACAAAAAAATTTCTAAAAGATTTTGAAATAGCATAGTTTATAGACACCTTTTAAAGAAATACTGACTTTATGTTAGATCTGTTTACATGTCACAATCACAATCAACCCATTACCACATGATCTCGAGTGAATAACCCTGAAGAAGAAAGCCTTTTTAGAACATAATGAGAAAAGGATAAATTTCAGGTAACCAGAACTTTCTCCTTTTCCCACAAAGATTTTTACCCTATCAAAGACAAATTCCATCATTAGAGCCATATTGATGTCTGCAAATGCTTACAATTAAGACAAGTCTGCATTTTTTTCGTTTGGTAAACAGTAACTGTTACTCAGGAACAGAGTTTGGCAGAGTTAGGACTCAAACTTAAGACTTTTATTCTGGATTGAAAAAGATGTTTTGTATTAACTTTTTACCACCGAATCCCAAGTTTTAACGACCCTGAGGAAGAAGCCTTTGGAAAACGTTGTGGGAAAAGGAGAAAATGCTGGTTACCAGCATTTTCTCCCTTTCCAACAATGTTTTCTACCCTATCAAAGAGGGAGATCATCATTTAACAACATTTAATTTGTCGTCTGCAAATACTTTCAATTTGGACAAGTCCAAAATTTTGTGGTTTGGTAAAGAGTTAAAATACATGAACTAACACAATATCAGTCCTTGAACCATTTGTGTCATATTAAAAATTAATATAATATACAACAAAATTTAAGGGGCACAGAAAAGAAGGACAATTTATAGTGCTTAGTTCTTGTGGGCAATGAAGCTCAAGATCTGTATACATGTACAGGTTTTGCAATCCAAACTTGTACCAATACTGCCTATTTAAATCCTTACAAATTGACAAAATTTTGAACTAGTTCAAATTGAGAGCATTTGCAGACGACAAAATAAATATTACCAACAAATTGAAGTTTGTCTTGGGAAGGGCAGAAAACATGGTGGGAAAAGGAGAAAATGCTGGTTACCAGCATTTTCTCCTTTTCCCACAATGTTTTAAAAAGACTTCTTTCTCAGGGTCATTAACAGTTGGGATTGTGTGGTAAAGGGTTTTAAACCCTTTACCACACAATCCCAACTTTTAGCAACCCTGAGAAAAGAGCCTTTTGAAAACATTGTTGTAAAAGAAAAAATGCTGGTAACCAGCATTTTCTCCTTTTCCTACGATGTTTTCTACCCTTCCCAAAACAAATTTCAGTTTTAAAGTCACATTTATTTTTTCGTCTGCAAGTGCTTTCAATTTCAACCAGTCTAAAATTTTGTCAAATGGTAAAGAGTTAAACAAGCAGCCGATGACTCTACAGTTTTTGGCCTTGAAAATATCCTTGTAAAATGGAACACGTCTAAAATTTTATCATCTGGTAACACGTTACAGGAGTAAGGGTTGATAAATCATGTTCTTGACTGACATCCATGATTGTAGACACCAACCTTGTTATAAAAAATTTAGGGACAAATTATCTATAACTTTTGGAGACTATTGCTTTATGGGGTACCATTTACCCCTTTACCATACAATCCTGACTTTTAACAACCTTGAGAAAGAAGCCCATTGAAAACATTGTGGGAAAAGGAGAAAATGCTAGTAACCAGCATTTTCTCCATTTCCCACAACATTTTTGACCCTTCCAAGAACAAATTTCATTTTTTCAATCATAATCATTTTGGCATCTGAAAATGCTTTCAATTTGGACCAGTCCAAAATTTTATCATGTGGTAAAGAGTTAATCCTTTACCACATGACAAAATTTTACCCTTGCCCAATTTGAAAGCATTTGCAGATCACAAATTAGATACGTCTCATATGGTGAGATTGGTCTGTAAAAAGACAGAAAACATTGTGGGAAAAGGGGAAAATGCTGGTTCCCAGCATTTTCTCCTTTTCCCGCAATGTTTTCAAATGGCCACTATCTCAAGTCGTTAAAACTCTGGATGTGTGGTACAGGGCTAACTCTTTAACCTTTTACCACACAGTCTCTAGTTTTAACGACCTGTAAAAATAAGACTTTTGAAAACTATGATTGTGGGAAAAGGAGAAAATGCTTGTAACATTTCAATAACTTTACAGGTGTTAACCCTGTACCTTACAATCATGATTTCTAACAACCCTGAAGAAAACAGCATTTTAAAACATTGTGTGAAATTAAGGAGAAAATGCTGGTGAAAAGCATTTTCTCCTTTTTCCACAATGTTTTTTATGCTCCCAAACACAATTTTTAATTTTTCAATCACATTTATTTTATCATCTGCAAATACTTTCAGTTTGGACAAGTCTAAAATTCTGTTGTTTGGCAAACGGTTAATTGTCATCTGCTGCAAAAAAGGGCGGGAAAACAAAGGCCCGGGACAAGGTTTGGACTAAATCATTTACACTACCTGAAATGATAACATATCATTGGCAAGGACTTCTTAACCTTTGTGCTTGTTGATGACAAAACATAATGTTACTTGAAAATAGCATGCATGTAACACATTTAGTTATTTAACCCTTTCCCAAACAAGCCCTGGTTTTCACGTGTCTGCAGTACAAGTCTTTTGAAAACACTGTGGGAAAAGGAGAAATTGCTCGTAACGAGCAATTTCTCCTTTTCCCACCGTGTTTTCTACCCTTTTGGAGAACTTTCTGTCATTTTCATCAAATTTAAAATTGTCGTCTGCAAACTCTTTCAATTTGGACCTGTCTAAAATTCATCGTTTGGGAAAGGGTTAAACATGCAATAATTTAAATATTTAGGTAAATTTTAAAGATACCTCCTTACAGCCAGAAAGAAACAATGCTGTTAAAACTTGAAAGCGTGTAGAAAGGCTAGAAAGGTAGAAAGTGATTTCTTTGAAATATTGCCCCTGACAGCTGCAAGGTTGCACAGATTACAAAGGATAGAAAATGTATTTCATTTTTTGGCAGCCTTCATAGAAATCACTGTTGTCATTTCCAGTTTTAAATGAGGATTAGTCCCTTGAGTTTCTCTATCCCTCACACCATATATATTGGTAATTTATCAATGTTTTCACAGCTGACCTAATTCTGAGCCATTCTACATAGTTTCAAGTTTTAACAGTGTTTTTTCTCTCTGGCTGCAAGGATGTAACTTTAATAATGATGATAAAGTGTAAAGTCTTGACATACAGACTGACAAATAATGCCACAGTTTTGATAGAAAGGTTTCAAAAATATTTCAAAATCCTGCAGCAGAATTTAGGCACGGCTAGCTAGGGTTTAAACTTGACTCCCCTTGGCTATCATTTGCCAACCATTGTAATCTACTTTGCATTCTTGGGTCTTTATTTAACAACCATTCTTAGGAACATTCTCAATCTTATTCTCCAGAATTTCCTGACTCTGAAAGTAATACAGCTTCTGATTGGCTAAACCATTTGGTTTAGCCAATCAGAAGTTGTCTTACTTTCAAATTTTGGAGAATAAGACAAAGAATGTTCTTAAGAATGGTTGGTGAATACGGACCTTGTTCTTATTCAAGACTGAGAGAGTAACACAATTTCTGATATGCTAAATCAAATGGTTTAGCCATTAAGAAATTGTGTTAGTCTATTGTGATTCTCTAAAATTTAGAGAATTCTTGATTGCTTTTTGGGGTGGTTTTTAAATATTCCTTCATGGAAGACATCTACGCTTGCTGTTATCTGCTGAAATGCATAAAGCATTCCTGTCAAGAAAATGTATGAAGCAATGAAAGATAATTCTCTTACGCCATCCATTTGGTACACATGCTGTGAATTCGTGTTCAGGATCTCAATATCTTTTTGACTTGATGTGTAAAATTATATTTTAATATCTTTTACTGTTGATTTATGTTTCATAAAAAGGCTATAGACTTGAAATTCAACCCAGCATGAGTTTTTACTATGCAGACACTTCCCTGGCAAAAACTTATTTTGGCTTCTTTTTTCCTGAATAAATCCTTTATCGAACAATCCCTAGTTTTAACAACCCTTTAACAGGGAGAAAGTTTTTAAGAACAGTATGGGAAAACAGCATTTTCTCCATTTTCAACAATGTTTTCTGCCCTTTCAAAGACAAAGCCTTTTTATTTTCAAACTGTTTTCAAACTGTATGATATATGCCATCTGCATAGGATTTCAAATTCGACAAGTCTAACAATTTTGTTGTCAGAGTGGCAAAAAAAATTAAAGAGCTGGATGATCGGTTTGCTGTCTTTTGAAGACACCATAATCTGATCTTTAATCTACACTGTCCACAGCCAGTGGCCATTGTAGATCAAAGATCAGATTTCTACCCTGTGCAGTCTGATCTTAAAATATACTGTCTGCAAAAGAAAGCAAAGCTATCATCCAATGATCCATTGCTTTAACTCTTCAGCTAAAGTTATGGAATTAGTCTGTGAAAGGGCAGAAATCATTGTGGGAAAAGAAGAAAATGCTGGATACCAGCATTTCTCCTTTTCCAATAATGGTTTCAAAGGCTGTCTTCTCTAGGGTCATTAAAAGTTGGGATTGTGTGGTTAAGGATAAAATATAGATACTTTTTGTCAAAATGAAGATAGAAAATGCACTGAATTACTGCTCTTGAAATGACTCCAGATGCATAGTAATTAAAATAACAAAGAACAACAATGAAAAGATATTAAAGATACTTCTCTACTCCTTTTCAGCCGGTTTTTAACCCATTTCATCTTTATTAGATCAAACTATTTCTATTCTTGTATTTTCATGCCAATTGTTGCCTCTGATGGCTGCAAGGTTGCATAGATTACAACCGATAGAAAATGCATTTCATTTTCTGGAGGCCTTCAAAGAAACACTGTTGTGAGTGTTTCTGGTTTTAAATGGAACATTTTCGCTATAAGTATTTATCCCTTACATCATATATCCCTTTACCAGACGACAAAATTTTAGCCATGTCCAAATTGAAAGCATTTGCAGACGACAATTTCAATGTGACTCAAATTGTGCAACTTTTCTTTGATAGGGTAGAAAACATTGTGGGAAACTGAGAAAATGCTGGTTACCAGCATTTTCTCCTTTTCCCACAATGTTTTCAAAAGGCTTCTTTTCCAGGGGCATCAAAAGGCGGCATTGTGCGGTAAAGGGATATATCAGTAAGTTTTCTATGTTTACACAGCTGAATTATTTTTTGAACCATTCTACAGTCTATCAAATTTTAACAGCTTCTTTTCTCTCTAGCTGTAAGGATGTATCTTTAATTAATTTTTAACTAGATACTCAATGCAAATTACACTTTTTTTCATACATGGCATCTTACATTTCCTGATTATTTTCTTTTCTTGGGCAATGGGCGTGTTTAAACAGAATTCCAAGAAACCATAATAGTTGCAGCTGAAACTGACTGTCAGCTTAGCTTAGTGGTGTTCAGTCCTACCTACAGTAGACTTGATTCCCTTATTCAAATTAAAGATCCAAACACTTTAACTCTTAACTACACAATCCTGAGTTTTAACAATGCAGAGAGAAAAGGCTTCCGAAAGCATTGTAGGAAAAGGAGAAAATCCTAGTAACCAGCATTTTTTCCTTTTACCACTATGTTTTTGAACCTATCAAAGACGAAAATCATCATTTGAGCCACAATTAAATTGCCATCTGTGAATGCCTCCAATATGGTTGAGTCCAAAATATTATCATTTGGTAAAGAGTAGTAGGAACAGATTCCATTTTTTCCACCTTTTCTAAATTTAAAAAAGTAGTTAAACATTGTGAGAGGAGGAGAAAATGCTGGTAACCAGCATTTTCTCCTTTTCCCACAATGTTTTCTACCCTATCAAAGACAGAAATCATCAGTCGAGCTACATTTGATTTGTCATATGCAAATGCTTTCAATTTGGACAAGTCTGCATTTCTGTCGTGTGGTAAAGAGTTACCCCTTAACCACACTTTTAATGACCCTAAGAAAGAGGCCTTTTGAAAACATTGTGGGAAAATGAGAAAATGCTGGTAACCAGCATTTTCTCATTTTCCCACAATGTTTTCTACCCTTCCCAAAACAATTTTCAGTTTTTCAGTGACATTTATTTTGTCATCTGCTGTTGCTTTCAATTTGGACTAGTCTTAAATTTTGTCATTTGGGAAAGAGTTAAATCACAAAACAGAAGTGAGGTGGAAAACCAAAAGGAAGTACAGCATGAAATTTAGTATCTTATTGTATTGTATCACTTACACTTCAATTCATCTTTTGTAGAAGATTACATTTCACTTTCATCAGAAACTACTGTGTACATTAGACAGGATGTTTAATTTTTCAGTGTTATATACAAAAAATTATTTCCCTTTTCAATGTTGTATACAAACAATTATACAAATTTTTACTGCAAAAGTGTAGTAAGTTTTCAAGTTTTCAGTTGCAGCATGGTATTAAGGGGATCATTTTCTGATAGTGCAGATCAAAATAAGTCTGAACATTTCTCATGCTTTTTGACTTATTACCAAGGGAAAAAATTTCAGAACTGTCAAAATTGAAAGCATTTGCAGACAGCAATTCAAATGTGGTTCAAATGATGGGATTTGTCTTTGATAGGTAGGAAACATTGTGGGAAAAGGAGAAAATGCTGGTTACCAGCATTTTCTCTTTTTCCCTCAATGTTTTCATAAGGCCTTGTTCTCAGAGTTATTAAAACCTGGAATTGTGTAGTTAAGGATTAACTCTGAACTGCAAGACACAGAAGGTTGCTCATCTGCCAGCGGTAATATCCAAAATGCTTGCATGACTTGACAAATGTATCATTTTACACAGCTAAGACATATTATAGTATGCTTTAGATACCATCTAAGGCATGTCATAACAGTATGCTATGATATTATTGCAGGCATGTCATTAAAGTATGCTATACCATCTCAGGCATGTCATTATGGTATGTTATACCTTCTATGGCATGTCATTTTAGTATGCTGTATCATCTAAGGCATGTCATTATAGTATGTTATACCATCTAAAGAATGTCATTATAGTATGTTATACCATCTAAAGAATGTCATTATAGTATGCTATACCATCAAAGGCATGCCATCATAGCATGCTATACTACTGGTATGTATGGCATTTCATCATAGTATGCTATATCATCTAAGGCATGTCCTCAAGGTATGCTATACCATTTCAGGCATGTCATCATAGTATGTTATACCCTGTAAGGCATGTTATAATGGTATGCTATACCATCTATGGCAGTCTTTATGGTATGCTATATCATGTAAGGCATTATCATTATAGTATGCAATACCATCTAAGGCATGTCATTATGACAGGCTATATCATCTAAGGCATGTCATCAAAGTATGCTATACCATCTAAGGCATGTCATCATATTATGCCCTACCATATAAGGGATGCCATCATAGTATGCTATACCATCTAAGGCACTTCACCATAATATGGTATACCATCTGAGGCATGTCATTATGGCAGGCTATATCATCTAAGGCATGTCATCATAGTGTGCTATACCATCTAAGGCATGTCATCATAGTATGCTATACCATCTAAGGCATGTCATCATAGTATGCTATACCATCTAAGGCACTTCACCATAATATGGTATACCATCTAAGGCATGTCATTATGGCAGGCTATACCATCTAAGGTATGTCATCATAGTATGCTTTACCATCTAAGTATGCTATACCATCTAAGACATGTTGTCAGAGTATGCTATACCATCTAAAGCATTTTATTATGATGTGGTATACCATCTGAGGCATGTCACTATGGCATGCTATACCATTTAAGGCATGTCATTATAGTATGCTCTACCATTAAAGGCATGTCATTATCATGAGCTATATCATCTTAAGACATTTCATTACAATATTGTGTATCATCTAAGCATTATAGCAGGCTACACCATCTTAGACATGTCATCATAGTATGCTATACCATTTAAGTATGCTACACCATCTGAGGCATGTTGTCAGAGTATGCTATACCATCTAAAGCATTTCATCATGATATGGTATACAATCTAAGGCATGTCATTATAGTATGCTATACCGTCTATGGCATGTTATCGTAGTATGCTTTACCATCAAGGGCATGTCATTATAGCATGCAAATGCTTTCAGATAGGACAAGTCAAGACCTTTGTTGGTTGGTAAAAAAGTGCTTCATCTCAACAGCCAAACAACAACTTCGAGTACAGTACTAGACAGTGTAGATGAAGATCAGACTATAAAGAAAATGCAGCCTCATCTTCTGTCTAAACAGACCAATATTACTAGTATCTGAGACTTGTGCTAAGGTATAAAAAATGTCAGGATTCAGCAAGCAAACATGTTATGCAGAAGGTGTCTCATAAATCACATGATTATGGCTTGCTCTTCTAAATTAGGGGTATATTGTAACTCCTTACCAAACGACAAAATTTGAGACTTGTCCAAATTGAAAGCATTCACAGATGACAAATGCGATTCAAATGAGGAGATTTATCTTCAAATGGGCAGAAACCATTAATTCTTTTCCCACATTATTATTCCAGTAATTCAGTAAGTCCTACATGGCACTAGCCAAGTTTTCTGAAAATCTCAGAATTTTGTGAAACAGTTATCTTATCAATCGTCAAGTTAGCACTATCTTATTAACCCCAACCACTGACCACAAAACCTGGCCACAAGGTGTATATACTAACTTCTACCACAATAAAGGCCATTTTTCTTTCCTTCATGTATTTTTCCTTTGTATCTTTCGAACTCGTGCTGGTATATAAATTTAAGTCTTTACCAGACGATAAAATTTTAGACTTGTCCACTTTGAAAGTACTTGCAGACAACCTATGTTAGCGCAAATAATAGGAATTGTCTTTCAAAGGACAAAAACATCAAGGAAAAAGAGAAAATGCTTGTTACCAGCATTTTCTCCTTTTCCCACATTGTTTTTAAAGGCCTTCTTTCCCAGGGTTGTAAAACACAGGCTCATTGGGTAAAGGGCTAATTTAGTACTCTGCATGGGTATGGATGACATGTCAACAAGATGCAATTATAACTTACCTTTGGCTTCTTGAATCCGTGCCCCGAATCCAAATGACTTTAGATCCGACATTTTTTAGCGGGAGTCAACTTCAACAAAACTGCACCGTTTTTCACATTTTCATACCACTATAATAGCGCACAAGAATTTTCCATGAATTGTGTTTCATAACTTTCCATGGTCTGGTATAAAACTGCTATATATTCCAAGTTCGGTAGGCAATGCATTAAAGTCGTATTCAGGAAGTACCAGACAGTCTGTAAATAAAAAGAAACTTTGAAAATACAACCAAGCATAAAATGTACTTCATCTCCTGTTATAGGTTACAATATCGCCACTTATTAAAAGTGATAACCTTCAACTCATTTCACTAGAAGCAAATTAAGTCATCAAAACACATACGCCATAGATATAAGTAATATTTCAGGTCACTGAATAATATCAAAAATGCTGTTCTCATGATAGGAAGAAGAGGTTGTTTGCATTACAATATACTTTTTGCAGATGCACTAAGCCCCTATTCACAGAGCATGGCTCATTTGTAATTTTAGGTTTACTTCAGACAATGATAGGTAAAAATATTAATATAGCAAATTTTTGTATTTTCAATAAAGTCATCTGATTCAGCGTGCCTGATGCATAAAAAGGAAGCTCATCGTTAGCAATAAAATTTCATAAATTTACATATGAGCTGTGCTCTGTGAAAAGGGGGGCTTAATGCATCTCTGTGATGCATTATACCAAGCAAGTCATCTCATGATTCTGGACCCATAGAATACATTTTTGTCTAACAACAACCATGAGGTAGAATGGTCTTTTTTTGACATGCAGAAAATTTAAAGATAGCAAAAAGTTTCCGACCCACGTCAGTCTGTGCGGACTGCGCAGGCTGACATGGGTCGATACATTTGCAGATGCATTAAGCAGGGCCTGCATTAAGCCCCCTTTTCACAGAGCATGGCTCAATATCTTTTGCCACCAGGGATGTCACCTTAACCATAAATAATGCTCACTATAGTTTACCCCTTTCAGCTGCCATAGGTGAAACCAGGGGCTTTTGCGGACAGTATAGATCAAGATCAGACTGTACAGAACGTACAGTCTGATCTTGATCTGTACATTTCGATTGTATAGTCAAGCATAATGAAACACAGATCTCTCTCAGTTTCAGCAGACTGTACTTTTAACAGCGGGCGAAAGAGTGTACATATTTGGTACTGAAATAGTACATAGCAACCATAGTCAAAGGTTGATCTATGTTATTCGCAAATGCACATTTCGAAAAAGATACTATAGGTATAGGATTTCTGTTATCTGCCTTGTATAGTATGAATTTAGAATTTTAATATTTGAGCCATACTCTGTAAAAAAGGAGGCGTAAGACATCTGCAAAAAAGGATCAAAACTTGTTGAAAGTTATCACGTCTCTGCATGTAAAAGGACCGGTTTGAGGCAAACTCTCTTTCCTGCAGATGTTTCACCTCTCACCTCTGTTACATGTGAGAAAAGAAGTCGGTGACTTTGTAAGAAATGTGTATCAGTACTGGTGTCAGAAAGCCAGGATACACATGCGTAGGTGCACTGACCGCCGTGAAATGACCTAAGCTGATAAGACGGCGATAAACTCAAGTACAAACAAATACAAACAAACAAAGCATAAAGGTTATCAAGCTATCGCATGTTCTACGACCCGTGAGAGGAAAACTTGAAAACATCGTGGGAAAAGGCAAAAAATGTTGGTACCCAGTCAATTCTCCCTTTTCCACGTTGAATTTCATAACCCCTTCAAAGACAAATCCAATCATTTGTACCACGTTTTATAAGTTGTCGCCTGGAAATGCTTTGACGAGTCTTTTATCGGCTGGTAAAGAGATAAGAATTTGATATCACTACCAGACGACAAAATTTTTGACGCGTCCAAATTCAAAGCATCTGCAGATGACAAATTTCATGTGGCTCAAACGATAGCATCTGTCTTTGAAAGGATTAAAAACCTTGTGGGAAAAGGAAAAAATGCTGGTTACCAGCATTTTCTCCTTTTCCCACAAAGTTTTCACAAGCCCTTTTCATCAAGGTCGTTAAAACACGGCATTGTGTGGTAAAGGGTTAAAACAGTATAACTGTCACAGTCTCCTGTGGTTTATGTCAAAATGTAACTAGATGATGATTTACTGTCTCTTTTACAAGCTAACCTCATTCATAATTATGGAGTTCTGTTCGCAAAATATACAAGGGTTCAGCAAAAAATGTTTATTTTCCTAAAGCAAAATTGCAGCAGTACACTTTTGAGTAAAATCAAATATCAACCATACAGCAGCTAAGCGCGACTCACTGACCTTTTTACGGACAGTGTTGATTAAGATAAGACGTGCGCAGGACGTGCAGTCTGATTTTGGATCTCCACTATCCGATAAGGAGATATTTTTCTCCAAAAAATAAGGTTTGACATAACGTTTTTCGGGTGTTTACTATCGGCTTGAAAGTTTCATTCAACTTACTTAGCAGGATAAGGGTTAAGTTTAGCTTTCGTCCTTATAAATTTCACCCGTAAATATAATGCCTGTATGGTAAATTTTACTGTCATAGATGACTATGTTTAACTCGTAATCGGACAATTTTACCGAATTAATTTACGGCACGCTTGAAAATCTGATTGTGGGAAAGGGTCGTTAAAACTGGTAACCAGCATTTTCTCCTTTTCCCACAATGTTTTTTATCCCGTAAAAAGGTAGCAATAAGTTTATGGAAATGGGAAGGAAACAGTCTCTCGCGTAACCCTTATCCTGCTAAATAACTTAATTGAAACTTTCAGGCCGATGGTAAAAAACAAAATGTTGGTATTTCAAAGTTATGGGGGTTGGGGAAATATCTCCGAATCGGACTGTGTAGACCAAAGATCAGACTGCACGTTCTGTGCAGTCTGATCTTGATCTACACTGTCCGCAAAAGGTCAGTGAGTCGCGCTTAGCAGCCTAAGGATTTAAAGTAATGTTATCTAGATTTTAAAAGATCTTTATAAAATATCAAAACGATTAGAAGATTTAACATATAGTAGTAATCGTATTTTTACCTTTTATCAATGGATCCATTGTTTTAACCCTTTACCGCACAATGCCGCCTTTTTATGCCCCTGGGAAAGAAACCTTTTAAAAACATTGTGGGAAAAGGAGAAAATGCTGGTAACCAGCATTTTCTCCTTTTCCCACAATGTTTTCTACCCTATCAAAGACAAATTGCACCATTTGAGCCATACAGAAATTGTCGTCTGCAAATGCTTTCAATTTGGACGAGGCTAAAATTTTGTCGTCTGGTAAAGGGTTTTAAAGACCCTGCGGACGAAATCATGTGAAAACATGGTGAGAAAGAGAATAATTGCTGGAAACCAGTATTTTCTCTTTTAATATCCCTCCGTGTTTTTCATGTCAAAAATCTATTTCTTATTTGTTGTCTGGAATTGCTTTCAATAGGAACCATGAACCAGTCTAAAATTTTCTCGTCTGTCGAGGTATTAGTATACCGTAACCCCCCCCCCCCCCCCAAAAAAAAAAAGGGGCAGGGTGCTGGGTTAAGAAGGGAACTTCGAGGCGTAAAGCGCCAAAGGGGGGATGGAAAAAGGTGTCTCCCTCCCATGGGAAGGGGGGTGGGGGCTCCCCCAAGAAAATTTTAGAGATTTGGACCCTATTGATAGGTTCTCCTGCATTTTCTGACATAATATAAGTTTTTTTTTTTTAAAACAGAAATAATTCTGTTATAGTGGCTTATATGGATCTTCCAGTTTCATCTTATCAAGAAAACCATTTTCTATGATAAATAGTCAGTTTCTTGTGTGATTTGGCTAGGTCCAGGAGCATTACAAGTAATTCATATTATAACCCTCATTTAACTCTTAACCAGATAAAAACTTGCTCAATTTGAAAGCCTTTGCTGGACACAAGTGGTTACCAGCATCGCCTTTTCACAAATATTTTCTATAGGCTCATGCCATTCTACTACAAACTTGATATTGATACAATGGATATCTTCATTTTTGTCAGTGCTTTGCAGGTCAAGCGAGACATGCAAGCTACAGTACAAACTTTCAGCACTTTCTTTCTTTCACTACAATGTAATTGTGTCTTTCATTTTTTCTGACACTGTTTTATAACAAATACACAGAGTTTCCAATCTGCAGAGTTGGTGAAATGAGACAAAAACAGGTCTTGGTAGGGTAACTTATTACTTCCCATGCAATTCAGTATCATGGATAAATGTTAAATGTTCCATAAATGGTGGATACCTCTTTCATTACTCTTGTTTCTATGCTTTCGTGAGGTAAGGCAAGAAGACAACCTCCGCCCCCCCCCCTGATATTTTTCATTTCATAGAAAACCAATCCAAGTCTTTTCTTGATCAAAAAAGAAGGGAGATTTTAGCTTCTTCTTTATGTTTTATGCAGTGAGTAAGCAAATCTCCTCTTTAAATTCATTATGAAGGCTGGAAAATTAGTTTGAAGTGTCTCTGATCGGGTTCATGTGAAATTGAAATGTGTTATGTCATACATTTTCGTGTTTTTTGTTTCGGCTGTCACGTTCATTTCGTCAAACAGCAGACTAAATCCTGAGGTAGAGTAATCCTTTGACATTCAGAAAAATTCAAGTCAAAAACCAAAAGCAAAAAGTTTCGACCCAGGTCAGCCTGCGCGGACTGCGCAAGCTGACCTAGGTCGATACTTTTTGCAGATGTTTTAAAACCCCCTTTTCAAAGAGCATGGCTTATATACCTCATTCATTGAATGAAAAACGAAATAAAAATATGCAATTGATTTAAGTTTATTTTTTAAATTGAATACCATAACCCTGTATTAGATGACAAATTTGAGGACTTGTCCAAATTGAAAGCAGCTATTTTGCAGATGGCACTTACCAACCTGGGGCGTTCCTGCCTGTGCGCAAAAACGCATTTGCCTACACTTGGAAAATAAAAGAGACAAATTTGCCAAAAAAACGTCACCAGAGGCCACCAAATAGAAATATAATTCATAAGTTTTCTGAGGAAGACCCCCAGACTCTCCTGTGAAATCCCCCTTCCCCCGTCTCTCGGCACTTCTCGCCAAGGTTAACTCTTTACCACACGACAAAATCTTAGACTGGTCTAAATTAAAAGCATTCAGTACAGACGACAAACTAAGTGTTGCAGAAAATAGGATTATTTTTCGAAATGATAAAAAAAAAAAATAATAAGTATGATAAAAAAATAAAAAAAATATATATACATGAAAAAAATATGGAAACAGGAGAAAATGCTGGTAACCAGCATTTTCTCCTTTTCCCACATTTTTTTTTCAAAAGTCCTTTTTCTTGGTGTCGTTAAATCGGGATTGTATGGTCAGTACCTTCGGTTAACTTTTGCACGCGCTTTATTTTGGACTAGCTACGCACATGCCAGTATTTTCTCCTTTTCCAAAAATATTTTCTTAAGGGTAGTTTCAACTCTCAGGATTGTTTTGTAAAAGGCTTAATTTTAAGGTCGCCAGTATTGAAAGTATGTACAGACGACAATTTAGATACTCCTCAAATAGTTGGATTTGCCTCTACAAGGGTAGAAAACGTTGCAGGAAAAGGAGAAAATGCTGGTTACCAGCCTTCTTTTCCTTCATCCACAAAGTTTTCAATAGCCTTCTCCGCCCGGGTCGTTAAAACTTGGGGTTGTTTGGTAAATGCAGTACCTTTATTTCCCACTTGTACACACAAGCACATCGTAAGTACAACATCATGTGGTTACAACATGAACACAAAGTACGTGAAAAAAAATATGGAAAAATATGCATTAATTCATACATTGTTGAAAAAAAAGACAATTCGTCGCAATCGGTGTTGAAATGGTTGAAATACGTTCTGTGCAGACTGATCTTGATCTACATCGTTGACAAGAGACAGTTCGATCTTGATCTAAATTGTTTACAAAAGCAACTGTGGTTTGCTTAACGTTCTAAGTTCCAAGGGTTGGATGAAATAATTGAGTCCTGCTCTATGAACAAGCGCTTCTACAAAAGGTATGGGTCCAGGTCAGCCTGCGCAGACGTGGATTGTGCAGGCTGACCTCGATTGAAACATTTTGCTTTAGGTAAATTTTGTGTATGTCAAAGGACCAGTCTACCTCATGACTCGGCCAATTTTTAGTAAAAAATTAAATGGATCCATAATAAGTAAAGATTTGCTTGGTATATAACGAATTACGAAGACGCATTGTTTCCCATTTTCCCAGGACCATTGGTTATTTGGTTGAATGATGCTTAAGCCGCTTTCAACATTATATCTGTCATATCCCGTTGAAATCTCACATATTCATGTATATCCTTGATTTCATCAGTACTAGACTGAGGAACTGAAGTGGCTAGCCCGATGACACTCCCACGAAAAACTCAGCCCTTCCGGTGAGGCTCAAACCCTGGGCCTCCAGTTTACGAGTCATACACTTTACTACTGAGCCATGCAGGACACACTCTTTATAAAAAAAAAAAAAAACGCCACTCAATGAAAGGGTCAAATTAATATAATCAACAAAATAGTTGACCTTTTTTTCCATGGATGATTGATAAACAGGATTTGCTTCGTTTATCAGAGGGTCTTTAATTTCATCTGAGTTATGAAAGTACATTATAAATATGATGACCTCTTTCCTAAATTGTCATGGGGTTGGGGACATCACAAAGAAGCCCCTTCCCCCATCAAGTAATGGCACTGAAATTATATGTATCCAATTGTTCCAGTTGTTTCAACCTGTGGTGGACAGAAAAAAATAGACTAGTACAAACTGAAAGTATTTGCAGACGACAAACTAATTATTGTTCAAACGATAGGATTTATCTTTGATGTACAGTAATAGAAAACATTGTAGGAAAAGACGTTTCTCCTTTTCACAGAATGTTTTTAAGCCTTTTCAGGGTCATTAAAGGTGGGGATTGCTTACAAAAGGGTTGAATCTTTCAATATAAAATACAGAATCATGCTACAGAATTAAATCCTCCACCGTTTTGATGGACATCCTGACAGAATCATGCTACAGAATTGTCCTCCACGGTTTCGATGTACATCCTAACAGAATCAGAGTACAGAATTAAGTGGTCCATAGTTTTGACCTACATCCTGGCAGAATCATGCTACAGAATTGTACTCCATGGTTTTGACGTACATGCTGACAGAATCATGCTACAGAATTGTACTCCACGGTTTTGACGTACATGCTGACAGAATCATGCTACAGAATTGTACTCCACGGTTTTGACGTACATGCTGACAGAATCATGCTACAGAATTGTACTCCACGGTTTTGACGTAAATCCTTACAGAATCATGCTACAGAATTGTACTCCACGGTTTTGACGTACATGCTGACAGAATCATGCTACAGAATTGTACTCCACGGTTTTGACGTACATGCTGACAGGATCATGCTACAGAATTGTCCTCCACTATTGATTTGCACATCATTACAGAATCATGCTACAGAATTAAGTCCTACATGGTTTTGACATACATCTTGACAGAATCATTCTATAGAATCAAATCCTCCACGGTTTTGACGTACACCCCTTGCAGTGTCATGCTCCAGAATTTAGCCCCTACGTTTTCAATATACGTCCCATTCAGAATCGTGAAAAAGAATTAAGTTCTCTACCCACAGAATAAATTCCTCTATTCTTGTGCATCCTTACAGAATCATTGCTATGTACAGAATTAAGTCTTCCAAGCTTTTGAAATAGACCCCTCATAGAATCATGCTACCGAATTAAGTCCTCAAGGCTTTTGATGTACATGTACACCCCTTACAGAATCATGCTACAAAATTAAATAAATTCCTCCCCGCTTTTCATTATTTGATTATATTCATTTGACCCTTTTCTGCACCCTTACAGAATCATGCTACAGAATAAGGTCCTCCACGTTTTTTTTTTTTTTATTAAACCCATAACAAGGTCATGCTAAAAAAAAAATTAACTCACAACGTTTTTGTTATACGCCCCTTACAGAATCATGCTACGGATATAAGTCCTTCAAATTTTTTATGTACATTCCTCACAGGGACATGCTACAGAATTAAGCTCTGCGCGTTTTCGATATTTGCCTCTTGCAGATCTCATGCTGCAGATATAAGACCTTTACTTTTTTAATGTACATCCCTTACAGAATCATGCTACAGAAATAAGTTCTATACGCTTTTCATGTACACCCCTAACAGGATCATGCTGCAGAATTAAGTCCTCCACATTTTTCATGTACACCCTTTGATTATATAATCATGATACAGAGTTAAATCCGCAATGATTTTCATGTATATCCTTACAGAGTCATGCTATAGAAGTTAGCACGGTTTCAATGTATACCCTTAAAGAGCCATGCTTCAGAATTTTACTCTCTACGCTTTTCATGAAAGCCCGTTACTGAATCATGCTGCAGAATTACGCCCTCAATGCTTTTCATTTACATACTTATTGGATCGTATTACAGACTTAAGCCCTCCACGCTTTTGATTTACACCCCATTCAGAATCATGCTACATAATTAAGCCCTCCACCTTATTAATAAACACCGCTTACAAAATCATGCTTCAGAATTTTGTTCTCCACGCTTTTGATGTACCACACGGACTGAACCGTGCTGCAGAATTTAGCTCTCTGTGCTTTTGATTTACACCCATACAGAATCATGCTACAGAATTAAGTGCTCCACGCTTTTGATATTAAATCTTACAGAATCATGCTGCAGAATTCAGTCCTCCACGTTTTTAATGTACATCCCTTACAGAATCATGCTACAGAATTAAGTCATTCTTGCTTTTGATGTACAAGCTTACACAATCATGCTGCAGAATTACATCATCCTCGATTTTGATGTATAACCCTTACAGACTGATGCTACATAATTAAGTTCCCAGCCCTTTTGATGTACACCCCTCACAGAATCATGCTACATAATGAAGTTTCCAGCCCTTTTGATGTAAACGCCTTACAGAATCATGCTGCATAACAAAGTTCCCAGCCCTTTTGATGTACACCCCTCACAGAATCATGCTACATAATTAAGTTTCCAGCCCTTTTGATGTAAACGCCTTACAGAATTATGCTACATAATGAAGTTTCCAGCCCTTTTGATGTACACCCCTTACAGAATTATGCTGCATAATAAAGTTCCCAGCCCTTTTGATGTACAATCCTTACAGACTCATGCTGCATAATGAAGTTCCCAGCCCTTTTGATGTATACCCCTTACAGAATTATGCTACATAATGAAGTTCCCAGCCCTTTTGATGTAAACGCCTTACAGAATCATGCTACATAATAAAGTTCCCAGCCCTTTTGATGTAAACGCCTCACAGACTCATGCTACATAATTAAGTTCCCAGCCCTTTTGATGTACACCCCTTACAGAATCATGCTACATAATAAAGTTCCCAGCCCTTTTGATGTACACCCCTTACAGAATTATGCTGCAGAATTAATTCATCCTTGCTTTTGATGTACGCCCCTTACAGAGTTATGCTGCAGAATTAATTCATCCTTGCTTTTGATGTACGCCCCTTACAGAATCATGCTGCAGAATTAAGTCATCCTTGCTTTTGATATTAAATCTTACAGAATCAAGCTGCAGAATTTAGTCCTCCACTTGTTTGATGTAAACCCCATACGGAATCACGCCACAAAATTAAGTCATCCCCACTTTTGATGTACAATCTTACAGAATCATGCTGCAGAATTACATCATCCTCGATTTTGATGTATAACCCTTACAAAATCATCCCACAGAATTAACTTGTCAACACTTTTTTAACAGAATCAAGTTGCAGAATTGAGTCATCCTCGCTTTTGATGTACATGTCTTACAGAATCATACTACATAATTTAGCCCTCCACGCTTTGATTTACACCCCTTACAGAATCATGCTACAGAATGAAGTGCTCTCTGCATTTGATGTACACCCCTTAAAGAAACAAGCTACATTTGATTTACAACCCTTAAAGATCCATGCTATAGAATTAAGTCATCCTCGCTTTTAAAGTACACCCCTTACAGAATCATGCTACAGAATTTAGTCCTCGACGTTTTTGGTGTACACCCCGTACAGAATCATGCCACAGAGCTAAGTCATCCTCGCTTTTGATGAACAACTTTGCAGAATTAAATCATCCTCGCCTTTAATGTACATCCCTTACTGAATCATTCCACAGAATTACGTTCACCATGTTTTTGATGTATACCCCTTACAGAATCATGCTACAGAATTAAATCATAGTCGCTTCTGATGTACAGCCTTACAAAATTATACTACAGAATCAGGTCATCCCCGCTCTTAATGTACACGCCTCACAGAATTATGCTACAGAATTAAGTCTTCCATGCTTTTGATGTACACCCTTCACAGGGTCATGCTACATAATCAAGTCCTTCGTGCATTTGATGTACACCCTTTACAGATCCATATTATACAGTTTAGCCCTCCACGCTTTTGATTTACACCCTTTCAGAATTATGCTTCAGAATTAAGTCTTCCTCGCTTTTGATGTACATCCTTAGAGAATCATGCTGCAGAAATAAATCTTCCGCGCTTTTGCTGTACATCCCTATAGATCATCCAACAGAATTAGGTCCTCCCCGCTTTTGATGTACGCCCTTTGCAACTTCTTGCTAGCCCTTCATTCTTGTTGTCAACACAACTTACAGAATCTTGAAGTACCTTACGCTTTTGATTTATACCCCATACAGAATCATGCTGCAGAATTTAGCCCTCCTCGCTTTTGATGTACATCCCTTATAGAATCATTAAGTCCTCCCCGCTTTTGATGTACGCCCCTTACAGAACCATGCTACAGGATTTTGCCCTTCACACTTGCGATCAACTGAACTCACAGACTCATAAAGCCCTCCACGCTTTTGATTCACACCCCATACAGAATTATGCTACAGAATTAAGTCCTCGACGCTTTTGATATACACCCCTTATAGAATCCTGATGCAGCATTTAGTCTTTCTAGATTTCCTTCTTCATTTAATAAAATGATATTTACAACTAACGAACGATCTATTTTCACAGTGTGGCGTTTCAAAATAGCTGATGCTTATTTCTTTTCTCCAAGTAAAATAATGCTGCTTTGAAATTTATGAATATTTTTCTCAGTTTATTCTTTAAATACCATAGTATTTTGAATGTTTCTTGTTCCTGCAATTTAGAACGAGTAAATCAAATATTTAGTGCCTTAACATTTCTCCTAATACTCTTTCCTTCTCTCTGTATACTGCAAACGAATGCACCTGCATAGGTTCAACAGCTCACATACAGGAAAGAACGAGTAAACAAAAAAGTGGGTCACTTTGTAATCTGTTCTTTAATCCTTTGACCCTTTCCCAGATGATCTTGTGTTTTGCCAGCCTTGTAAAAGTAAACTTTTGAAACAATGATGGCTAAATAGGAAATAATGGTAAACAGCTTTTTCCCTTTTGCGCACAATGTTTTCTAACATTTGAAAAACGAACCTAATCAATTGAGCCAATTTTAATCTGTCATTTGCGAACGCTTTCAATTTGGACAAGTCTTATATTTTTTTGTCTGGTAAAAAAAATCAATCCTTAACATGTTTAGGTATCAGTTCGACTGGTAGGCTTACAAAATTATGTATATACAAAAACAGAAAACAATCAACGAATAAAATCTAAATATGTACAGAAATAATTATATCGAAATTTGTTGGCGATATTGCACATAACGAGCTATTTTCTCAGATGCCACAATGTTTTAGAAAACCTGTATATTGTACAATTAGATTAATATCCATCGGGTTAAAGATATTTTGCTGTTGGTATTTTGTGAGTCATCCAACGTTTTTGCAGACGGTAAAGATAGAGATCAAAGAGCACAGACTGTGCAGTCTGATCACGGTCTACAGTGCTCGACATCATGCCTGGTGCACCATGTCAATAGTCCTAACACTCAATGCATCATTTAGGATCTTTTTTATCCTTTCACCAAGCAATCCCGTAATTTAACGGCCTCGAAGAACAACGCTTCTGAAAACCTTGTGGGAAAAGGAGAAAATGCTGGTAACCAGCATTTTCTCCTTTTCCCACGACGTTTTCTACTCCTTTCATAGAAAAAAAAAAAAAAAAAAACGTGTCATTTGAGCTACATTATAATTTGTAGTCTGCAAATGCTTTGAATTTGGACCAGTCTAAAACTTTGTCGTCTGGTTAAGAGTCAAAAAGGGTCGAATTATATCTACTTGACAGGGCTAGGTCTCAACTATCAACTAATACCTGTATGGTACAACGTGGCCTCTCCATATAGAGAAACCTTTACCAAAACAATCTCGTGTTTATATGTCCCTCATAGAAGGCCTTTGAAAACAATGTAGGAAAAGGAGAAAATGCTGGTGACCAGCATTTTCTGTTTTTCTCACATGTTTTCAACCCTTTCAAAGACAGATCGGCTTATAATAGCCGTATTTTATTTTGTCGTCTGCTACTTCTTTGAATTTGGACAAGTATAAAACTTTTGTTGTCTTGGACAGAGTTAATCCTATATCTCAAGAATTCAAAATTTCATTACACATCCTTTGACCATTTACCAAACAGTCCTGTGTCTTAACGACCCTGGGAGAGTAAACATTTTGAAAACATTGTAGCATAAAGAGAAAATGCTGGTTACTAGCATTTTCACTTTTCTCCACATTTTTCCCTTGCGCTTTAAAGACAAATCACATGATCAGAGTCGAATTTAATATGTCGTCTGCAAATGCTTTCAAATTGGACAAATCTAAAAGTTTGTCGTCTAGTAAAGAAGAAAAGAGTTAACCTATTTCTTTCTGCAGACGACGTTTTGAGTCTTGCAGCAGACAACATCCTTGGTTCTAACCCTTTACCACATAATCCCGAGTTTTAACTGTATACCAAACGACAAAATTTCAGACAGGTCCACATTGAAAGCATTTGCAGACAAATTAAATGTGACTGAAAAATTGTAACATGTTTGTTTTGGGAAGGGTAGAAAACATTGTGGGAAAAGGAGAAAATGCTGGTCACCAGCATTTTCTCCTATTCCCATGTTTTCAAAAGGCTTCTTTCTGAAGGTGGTTAAAAGTCGGAATTGTGTGGTAAACGGTTAACCATCCTAACAAAGAAAGCTTATGAAAAAATAGTAGAAATGCTGGTAAACAGATCAAAAAAACAAATTCTATCGTTTCAGACACATTTAAATTGTCGTCTGAAAACGCCTTCAGTATGGAACAGTTTAAACTTTTGTCGTTTGTTTAACCAGACGACAAAATTTTAGCCTTGTCCAAATGTCCAAATTGAAAGCATTTGCAGACGACAATTCCAGTGTGGCTCAAATGGAGCAACTTTTGTTGATAGCGTTGAAAAACATTGTGAGAAAAGGAGAAAATGCTGCTTACCATCATTTTCTCCTTTTCCCACAACGTTTTCAAAAGGCTTCTTTCCCAGGGCCGTCAAAAGGCGGCATTGTGCGGTAAAGGGTTAATAGTTAAGGATTTTTTCTGCTTATCATTTTATCATACAATCCTTAGATTTAACAACCTTGGACAGGAAAGTTTTTGTTTGGAAAACATTGTGGGAAAAGGAGAAAATGGTGGTTAACAGTTTAATGATGGTTAACCCTTTGAAGACAAATCACATTTGACTTGCATTTAATATTGTGTCTCGTGCAAATTCTTACTACTGGTACAAACCGTCTGGTACGAACCGGCTGCTAAGTGCGGCTCAGGTTTTGCGGACAATGTAGATCGAGAGCAGACTGAAGAGAACGTGCAATCTGATCTTGGATCTACACTATGCGGAGATATTTCCCCCTAAATACAACAGTGAAATAACATTTGGATTTTTACTATCAGTCTGAAGGTTTCATTTAACCTTATTCGACCAATGTCGAGTTTTAATGACCTAGAGAGAGAAGCCTTTTGAAAACATTTTGGGGAAAGAAGAAATGCTGGTAACCAGCTTTTTTTATTTTCCCACAATGTTTTCTACCCTGTCAAGGACGAATTCCACCATAAGAGCCACATTTGAATTGCAGTCTGCGAATGCTTTCAATTTGGACAAGTCTACATTTCTGTCGTGTGGTAAAGGTTAACTTATTTAGCAGTTTAAGGGTTAAACCTTTACCACACAGTGACGTCTTTTAACGACCCTGAGGAAGAAGCCTTTCGAAAACATTGTGGGAAAAGGAGAAAATGCTGGTAACCAGCATTTTCTCCTTTTCCCACAATGTTTTCTACCCTATCAAGGAAAAATCACATCATTTGAGCCACATTAAAATTGTCGTCTGCAAATGCTTTCAATTTGGACGGGTCCAAAATTTTGTCGTGTGGTAAATCATGTTTAATGGTTTTTGGAAGGCGAGACTTTCATTCTCGCCTTCATATGTCAACGCTCGGCAGGTTGCTGAAAATGCCTCTGAGCAGTATTATTCAAACACCATTCAAATAGTCCGATACATCTCGAGTCCATGAGGACAAAATAGAATTCAGAGCATTGTGTAATCAATCAAAACTACACAATAAATTTGAATTTTTGGTAGGCATTTAATCGAGTTTTTAAAAAAACACTGTCTTTGGCAAATGTGAAATACTTAGGAGTAGTTGTTACTAACAAATAGATTGTATTTGTTATAAGCCAATCAAAACTACTAAAGGTTACATCATCTACGATCTACTTTCATTCCCCAGCATCATCTCCCGCTAGATGGCATTCTACAAATACAAAGAATATGACATGCGCAGACAATGACTACCCAGTACAAAAATATTCAACCAATCGGATGCCTTTTTGATCACTCTGCGATGACGTGTCTGGCCTGCCTATTTTCTCCTCTGGAAAATGTAGTTCTGATTATGAGAAGTGACATTTCGTTAAAAAAAAAAATTAAAAAAACGTATATTCAAAAATTTATATTCTTTCAAAGGAATATATTTTTTATTCGACCAGAATTGTGATTGATGATTTTATTGATTACTAGATGTTGATTATTATTACGCGTTAGAGAGGCCTAGTTGGAAGGCGAGAGCCTTCATATGTAATCACTCCGCAGCCTGCTGCAAATGCCTCTGAACAGTTTTATCCAACCACCTTTCAAATAGTTCGATACATCTCGCGTACAAAAGGACAAAAACAGTTCCAGATCATTGTAAATTGAATCAGAACAACAAGGAGAAAATTCAAATTTACAAAAAGAATGAAATCAAATTCTTGAAAAACATACTTTCAGGTAAATGCAAAATATTTTGGATCAGTTTATTGTTATGATCGTGTTGCCGCAGCAACAAATAAACTTTAGTTGTAATAAGCCAATCGAAAGCAGCAAAAATGTCCTACTTTTCTCCACAATGCATAAATAATTAAACCAATCGGATAGCTTTTTGGAAGGTGACTGAAGACGATTTACTCCTCTATTTCAAGAAAAATAGGTCCTCGTAGATCAACAAACATACGCGTCTGTTTCATTTGATGTGTGAAATTAACATGCGGGTAAAAAATCTGTGTATGACAATTACACAATCAGTGAATTTCAGAGTTAAGTGTCATAGAATTCGCTCTAAATTTGAAATTAGTCTCCTTCCGCAGCTTTGACATGGCCTAGTTTATCGCGGGTGAATAAGTATGGAAACACACCAAACCACTCGAAAATCACCTAAAACTACTGTCATTACACCCAAAAACACTTTCCTTACAACAATATCTGTACGCAAAACGCTTAGATACACGATTTTATTTTTTGTTTTTAAATAAGTCATTGATTAACGCTATCAATTGTAACTACATATTTTAGTACTTTGATCCGCATTAGGTGGAAGTATTTAATGAACTTTGATTAATCGTAGTTAAACATGTGTTCCGAGAGGAAAGAATTTCCATAATAAAAAAGTTAAAAAGCTACATTTATGCTGCTCATGGCTGTTGTCCGGACCTAAAAAACATTACAGTGGCGACAAGAATGTTTCGCACTCTCCGTATGCAGTAAATATAACCTGAAATATTTGGTAAGCAGTTTCACTTTCGACTGTAAATTGACAGCTGGGTGGAGAACGGCGAACAGCGCTTTTCCATGCAAATAGCATCGTTGATAATGATCAGAAAAGAGCTAATTTTGTTTCTACGACTTACAGTCTGATCTAAGACTTACAGCCTGCTCTGTAATTTTGTTACACCTCAAAATCCAAGTGATAAGACTTTTGACAGAGTAGAAAACCTTTATTCAAAATTACCTGCAACTGAAAACGCTCATCATTGGAGAACGGTTTAAGTTTCATTGTAAGATGCAAAGTGAAAATGAAACTGTAACCATATATTTGACAGACTATAATTGATGTGGCTAAGTGAGTCTTGTGAGTTTGGGACATTTCTAGATGAGCTGAGAGATTGGTTTGTCTGTGGGTTACAGAACACTTACTCGGAGAATGTTATTGTCAGAAGTAGAATTAACTGTGAAAAAGGCAGTTGGTGTGTCTGTTAGTTTGGAACTGGTGGACAATAAGGCGTCGGAAACCAAGGGCCCATGATTACAAAAATCTTTACGCAGTGGTTTAGCTATGGTAAAACTAATCATGACAGACATGTTTCTACAAGAATGCACAGTGTGTTAGCTTTAAAGGTCAGGTCATATAAGCAAGATGTGTCCGAAAAAGACTATAAAAGACTGAAATACGTTCACAGCCTAAGGCCACAAGGGACAAGAAAAATAAGGAAAAGTCCAAAATTCACTTGCTGAATGAACATCGAATTTTCAGTCAGTCTGAAAATGAAAATGAGGGAGAATAGCCACTTTTGAACCTAAGATCACCATCAAGCTCAGAGGGCAATATTTTAGTGCAGATTGAGAGTACAGATTGTGATATGGGATTAGATGCAGGGGCCTCGATGACTATTGTTTTGGAAAAATTCCATGCGTCATTCTTTATTACCCATCCAGTACCTGTTAAACTGTGGATGACGAGTAGCTGACACCCTAATGACAATTAATTGCAAATTATGCATCAGTCAACAGATTACAGACTATTTTACAGAGATAATGTTGATCTATATACTCGATTAAAGAAAGGCGGTGAGCATCTTATGATGCAATCAACAGGAAGCACTGGTAATAAATAATTGAGTATTGTCCATGACCCATCAACTTTCAGCTGAATTTTTTAATCGATCTTTTGAATAAAAACAGTTATTTAATTGAGAACAATGTTCCATGAAACTTTTCTCTTTTTACATGTGCTTGATAATTTATGTGCTTGATATTATCGGAGAACAAATTTCAAAATGAAGAATTTCCAGATCAGCCTAGTGATCAGACAAGTGTGAAAGTTAAAAAAAAAAAGAACATAAAGCTAATTAACTCTTTACCAAAGGACAGAATTTTAGACTGGTCCAAATTGAAAGCATTTGTAGACGACAAAATAAATGGGACTGAAAAATTGAAATTTGTTATTGTGATGGTAGAAAACATTGTGGGAAAAGGAGAAAATGCTGGTTACCAGCATTTTCTCCTTTTCCCACAATATTTTCAAAAGGATTCTTTTACAGGGTGGTTAAAAGTCGTGATTGTGTGGTAAAGGGTTAATCCTTTACCAAACAATCCATTGTCCAGAATTTAACAATCTTGAGAAAGAAAGCTTCAGACAACGTTGTGAATAAAGAAGCAATTTCTTCTTTTCCACATAGTTTTCAACATTTTAAAGACCAAATAGATTGTTCAAACCATCTTTATCTTGTCATCTGCAAATTTATGCAAGCTTTAAATTTGGACAGGTCTAAGACATTGTCATTGAAAAGATTTAACGGACATCATGGTCCACATGGACAGATAATTCTAAATTCTAATTACAAATTAAAATGGTATTAGAATTGAATTTACAAATGTTTGTGAAGATGGGTCAAGATTTGTTTCCATCATTATTATTGATTGATTGATAGTGACTGTGTAGTGTTTAACACAGTTCTCAACATTATTTCAGTTATGTTGGGGCGGCCAATGCACCTATTCATGCATTCCTAGAGTTTCTTTTACCGGTACTGTATTCTTTTTTAAGTCACTGGCTAATTTCCCACACTTCCATCATTGAAACAATGGGCTGCGGTGAGACAGCAATATTGCAATGGCTATCATCAGTCCCCGGAAAGAAATTGGCTGAGCCGGGGATCAAACCATTGACCCCCTGTTCTCAAGTCCTGTTTGCTGTCCACTGAGCTAACAGGGCTCGGTCCATTATTATCATGAATATTTAAAATATGCATTATCATGTTGAATTATTTACATTCATCTAAATAAAAGATAAAGTGAAAAGTTCTTTTATCCTTTGCGCAAACATTTTACAAATAAAGTCTGAGCTAGTAATTTCTAATTAATGTAAATTTAGACTTGTCCATTACAGACGTTATGTCTCCATGATGCACAAATCTAAATTTACAGGTTTTAGATGCTTATTGCTTGTGTATGAAAATTCATCCTGACTCTAGGGGAATCCAACTTCTTTGATCAGGCTGAAATCCAATTTTTCAGCATGGAATCCAACTGTTTCCTGCTTTGGATTTTTGGAATCCAACTTGCAAAATCTTAGTGAGAACCCTGAAGTACTTTGAGTCATGTGAAACTTGAGCAACTGTGTTGCTGAAAACTTACACAATATATAGAGTTATAGACAAGGTAAAGTAACTCTCAAATATGGTCATCAAAAGAAAAGTCTACCATTAATTGTTGTGAGTGGAGATGCCCAGTCCTTCTCTATTTGGAAGAAACTGGATAACTCTTTACTAGTTGACAAAATTTTAGCCTTGTCCAAATTGAAAGCATTTGCAGACGACAATTTTAATGTGGCTCAAATGGTGCAAATTTTCTTTGATAGGGTAGAAAACATTGTGGGAAAAGGAGAAAATGCTGGTTACCAGCATTTTCTACCTTCCCACAATGTTTTCAAAATGCTTCTTTCCCAGGGTCATTACAAGGTGGACTTGTGCGGTGAAGAGTTAATGGAACTCAAGCTTGATTAGAAGAAAATTAATTGGACTTGCCAAGTTGGTTCTGTAGAGCAATTGTTGTCAAAATACTCTTCATTGTTTGATAGAGTATTGTGGTAATGAAAGTTATTGCAGCGAAACTGATACTAAATGATGAGTTGAGTCCAAAATCTTGCAAGTTGTCAAAGTTGATAGAGACAGTGATATTCAGTGTATTGGCCAGCCCTGCAAAAGGTTGCAAGTTCTCTCAAAAAACTGAACCAAATGGTTTGACTTGAATAGTCGCATATACTAAGATCGATGGAAAGTATCGTTGTAAATTGTGTTGCGACAAGTCTTAAATTTCCTGAACTGAGGTTTACATAACATAAGAAAGTTGAATATATTGTGGCGAAAGGAGAAAATGGTGGTTGCTAGCATTTCTCCCTTCTCACAATATTTTCTAGCCCTTTGAAGACTATTGCAATGAGTAATGCAAAATTTCATTTTGGACAAGTCTTATTACATGTGTACTTAAATTTCCTTGAAACTTGGTTTTTTTTACCATGAGAAAGTTTAAAACATTGTGGCAACAGGAGAAAATGCTGGTAGTAAGCTTTTCTCCTTTTGACAAAATATTTTCATAACTCTTTAACATTATTTACAGCCTTTGAGCCATTATCTATTTGTTTGCTGCAAATGCTTTTAATTTGACAGTCAGAAATTTTCTTCCCTGGTAAAGAGAAGGATTTTTTGCTAAAAATTCTGTCTAGGGTTTTGGAAATAATGGTGCTTGGAAGATTAAGAAAAAAATGTGTTAGGAGAAACCATTACTCAAACAAGTAATGCTTTCTCTTTCCATAATGTTTTTATCCAAAAAGTATATGAATTGAGCATGGTAAAGATTTTTTAGTGTGTAAAGTCTCCATTTTAGCCTTATCCAAACAATCCTGTCTAATGATTGATTGATTATATGGTGTTTAATGCCGTTTTCAACATTATTTCAATTAAATCGCGGCGGCCAGTGCACCTAGCCATGCTTTCCTGGAGTTTCTTTTACCAGTACTCCGCACAATATTCTTTCCAAGCCACTGGCTGCTTTCCCACATAACCATCGTGGAAACAATGGTCAGCAGTGAGAGAGGAATGAATCCTGTCGCAATGACTATAATCAATCCTCAGAAAGAAATTGGCCAAGCCAGGGACCGAACCAGCGACCTCCTGTTCTCAAGTCCTGTATGCTACCGACTGAGCTACGGGGCTCGGCACAATCCTGTCCAAATGATCAAGAGAAAGAACAATCTTCTTAACACCATAAGAAAAGGATAAAATGTGGGTAATCAGAATTTTAATATTTTCCAACATTTTACGAAAAAGTATGTTTTCCTGTTGAGAGCAAATAGGGAAAAAGAGCAATCACTTTTTACGAGCCACTGATGTGTTTTACAAAAAGCTTTTCAATCTCTGCTCGTTAGCTTGCCATTGGAACACGTATTATGCTCTATAAATCGAATTTGCTTTTGAAAATACAGAAAACATTGTGGGATGTGGAGAAAGTGTAGGTATCTGGTAATGTCTCTGGTGCCGTATGTTTTCAGATACTCATGAAAGTTTGTCAGAATGTTTCTCATTATGATATGTCCGATGAGTTTGAAAAAGGGTCATGTCTGGTCAAAAAATAGGTCATTAGGTAAAACCTTAGAAAAACCTTGTGTACACTCTAGATACCACATTTTCCGTTGGATACCCATGAAACTTGGTCAGAATATTTGTCCTGATGCTATCTCGGGCAAGTACACAAATGGGGCATGTTGGGTCAAAAACTAGGTCACTAGGTCAAATCTAAGAAAACACATGTACACTCTAGAGGCCACATTTTTCGTCAGATACACACTAAAGTTTGTCAGAATGTTTGTCTTGATATCTCAGATAAGTTTGAAAGTAGGTCACATCAGGTCAAAAACCAGGTCACCAGGTCAAATCTTAGAAAAGCATTGTGTACGGTCTAGAGGCTACATTTTCTGTCTGATACTCATGAATCTTGGTCAGAATGTTTGTTTTGATGACATCTCAAATGAGTTCGTAAATGGGTCATGTCAGGTCAAAAACTAGGTCACCAGATCAAATCTTAGAAAAACCTTGTGTTCGCTCTAGAGGCCCCATTTTCAGTCTCATACTCATGAAAAGTGGTCAGAATTTATCCTGATGATATCTTGGACAAGTTTGAAAATAGGTCATGTCGGGTCAAAAACAAGGTCACAACATCAAATCCTTGTGTACGCTCTGGAGGCCACATTTTCAGCGGGGTACTCATGAAACTTTGTCAGAATGTTTGTCTTGCTGATATCTGGAACAAGTTTAAAAATGGGTCACATCAGGTCAAAAACTAGGTTCCTAGGTCAAATCTTTGAAAAAGCTTGTGCACGATCTAGAGGCCACATTTTTCATCAGATACTCATGAAACTTGGTCAGAATGTTTGTCTTGATGGTATTTCAGACAAATTTGAAAATGGGTCACGTCGACTGAAAAACTTTTAAAATCTTTTAAAAATATTGTGTATGCTCTAGAGGCCACATTTTTAGTCCAATACTCTTGAAAGTAAGTGGGAATGTTTGTCTTGATAATATTTGTCAGACGAGTTTGAAAATGATTTATGTTGGGTCAAAAACTAGGTCACTATATCAAACCTTAGAAAAACCTTGTGTATGCTCCCGATAGAGGCCACATTTTAAGTCTGATACTGATGAAACTTTGTCAGAATGTTTGTCTTTATGATATCTCAGTCCAGACTGAAAACTGGTCATGTTGGGTCAAAATCTGGGTCACTACACCAAATCTTAGCAAAACCTTGTGTGCGCTCAAGAGGCCACATTTCTAGTCAATAGTCATGAAACTTCGTCAGAATTTATGGCTTGATAATATTTCACATGAGTATAAAAATGGGTTATGTCGGGTCAAGAACGAGGTCACCAGGTCATATCTTTGAAAAACTTTGTTTATGATCTAGAGGCCACATTTTCAGTCCGATCTCTTGAAAGCTGGTCAGAATGTTTTTCTTGATATCTTAGACGAGTTATAAAAATAGGTAATACCGGGTCAAAAACCAAGTCACCAGGTCAAATCTTTGGAAAACCTTATATTTCCTCTAGAGGCCAAATTTAATACTCATGAAAAGTGGTCAGAATGTTTGTCGTGATGATTTCTTTGATAATTTAGAGCAAAAATCCTGTCTGGCCAAAAACTGGGAAACAAGATAAAATCTTTTGAAAAAACCCTTCTGTTCAACAGACCACATTTTTAGTCCAATACTCTTGAAAATTGGTCAGATTGTTTGTCTTGGTGATATCCTGGATGAGTTTGAAAATGGTTCATACTGGGTCAAAAGCTAGGACACTAGGTCAAATATTTGGAAAACCTCGTGTTCGCTCTAGAGGCAAACTTTCAATCAAATACTCATGAAAAGTAGTCAGAATGTTTATCTTGATGATTTCTGTGATGTTTTTGAAAATGGATCTTATTGGGTCAAACACTAGGTCACTGGATCAAATTTTTGAAAAACCTTCCTTACGCTTCTTTTTAGATGAGTGTGAAAATGGGTCATTTCTGGTCAAAAAGTATGTCACCTGGTCTAATCATAGAAAAACCTTGCGTACACTGTGGAGGCCTCATTTTTAGTCCAATGCTCATGAAAGTTGGTCAGAGAGGTCTGATGATTTTCAGGACAAGTTTGAAAATGGGTCAAAAAGTAGGTCACTGGGCTTAATCTTTAAAAAACCTTGTATACGCTGTAGAGTCCATATTTTCAGTCAATTGCTCATGAAAATTAGAATGTTTGTCTAGATGATTTCTTTGATGAGTTTGAAAATGGCTCACACTGAGTCAAAAACTAGGTCATGGAGACAAATCTTTGAAAAAACCTTGTGTACCCTCTAAAAGCCACATTTTCAGTCCAGTACTCATTAAAGTTTGTTAGAATGATTATGTTATCTGGGAAACGATTGGAAATAAGTCATGTTTGGTCAACAAGCTCAGGTGAACAACTTCAGGGCCATCATGGCCCTCTTGTTATAGGGATATGTACTACATTTGAAATACATTGTATATTAAGCCTATTCTAAACTCGCCTTCCAACAGTACTTTCAGTACTTTGATTATCCGCTTGTTACAGTACTTCAGCCCTACCACACTGACAGCTCATGTATTCATGTCTAGCTCTGGTTTAATCAGTAGTAGTTGGGGCTTTGCGGTACCTTGCCAAATGATACTCCCACGTGGCCAGTGCCTCCTGCTGGGATCAAACCCGGATTTCATGATTACAAATCACAAGGCATTGTGACAAATATTGCATAAAAAAAAAACATAGGAAAGGAGACCACAAGTTTCTAGCTTTTTTCCAGCATTGTCCAGTTTTTAGATTTTTTTGTTTTTGTTTTAGACCTACCTCCATAATCCCCTACAAATCTCTCTGTGTGTGTGTGTGTGTGTGTGTGTGTGTGTGCCTGACATTATTTAACCCTTTCCCAAACAAGCCCTGGTTTTCACGTGTCTGCAGCACAAATCTTTGAAAACACTGTGGGAAAAGGAGAAATTGCTCGTAACGAGCAATTTCTCCTTTTTCCCACAGTGTTTTCTTCCCTTTTTGATAACTTTCTGCCGTTTTCATCAAATTTAAAATTGTCGTCTGCAAACTCTTTCAATTTGGACCAGTCCAAAATTTGTCGTTTGGGAAAGGGTTAAATTTGTCGTTTAAAAAAGTATAGGGTAATGCATTGATTCATTTCCTTATGAAACAAATTAACAGTAGGCGACTTTCAGAACATCCTAGTCTAACATGAATATGTGATATGCATGCTCTGGCAAAGGGGGTTTAATGTATATCCGCAATTTATTATGACCATCACATAATTATGGATCCATAAAATCCATTTTGCCTAAAAACCAAGTGAATCATGTGGTACAATGGTCCTTGGACATACAAAAAATTTAAGAATAGGAAAACGTATCGACACAGGTCAGCCTGCGCGGGCTGCGCAGGCTGACCTGAGTCAATACTTTTTGCAGATGCATTAAACCCCATTTTTCACAGAGCATGGCTCATGTGGATAATCAATATGAATTTAGGTTGACTGTCTGTCCAAACATAAGAGCAAATGTAGAAAATGCTCTTCGTTCGGATTTTCTCCAGTAGTCATATTGTTTTAACCCTTTTACCAAACGACCACGTGTTTTTTATGATGCTGGACAGGAAGGCTTCAGAAAACATCATAGGAAATGACTGATTAAATGGCGTTTTACGTCGCTTTCAACACCATTTCAGTCACATCACGGCGATAGTTGACATATTCATATATGTTATTGCTTTCACAAGTACCAGTCTAGGGTTCTGAAGTGTCTTGCTCAAGGAATCTCCAATGAAGAGCCCAGTGCTACCAGTAAGGCTCGAACACTGTGCCTCCAGGTTACGAGTCCCTCACTTAGGTACTCAACCACGCAGGACCCCTACATCATGGGAAAAAGAGAAAAATACTGGTAACTAGCATTCCTTCTTTTACTACAATGTTTTCTGCGTTTTCAAAGGTAATCCATATCATTTGAGTCATATTTCGATTGTCGTCTGCCAAAGTTTTCAATTTGGACCACGTCTAACAGCGTGTTGTCTTGTAAAGCGTCAACTCTTTCAGTAACAAATATAAACTCAAGCTCTCTCGGCAGCGCAAAACACAACCCACTGAAACTCAGACAACTTTTTATCTTATAGGCATGACTTAACATGCTGGACGGTATACAAAATCCAAGATCAGACTGTGCAGTCTGATCTTGATCTATGCCGTCCGCAAAAGCCGCTGTTTTAATCCATGGCACTGAAAGGGTTAAAGAAGAAGTCTGGTGCAATACGAAAAAAGTCGTGTGCAGGAGGCATTGCGTATAAAAATATCTTTCGATGCAAACAATATACACACTAACAATAAAACTATAATACATGTATACCTTTCTCAATTAATTAGGGCAATGTCCTTGCCTTTTGTGCAACAATACACCATCTACAACTCCGTTACAACATTAATCCATCCACTATTAAACACATTATAAATGTGAAGAAAACTGTAAAAAGAAAAATCCAGGGATGAGACATTTAGTACAAACACATCCAACCACCAAAACTTACTAAACTTTACTATCTGTTACACTGATATGGTTTCGGATTTAAGCAAACAAGATTTTATACCAAATGGGGGCAAAATTATTTCGCAGATTTTTACAGCGTTTAATCCTATACCGAGTGATACCGTGCTTTACAAACCGATAAGAAAAGATTTTTGTAAACTTTGCGGACAAAGAAGAAAATGCTGGTTACCATCGTTTTCTCCTTATTCTCCCACAATGTTTCCTACCCTCTCTAAGACAAATCTTACGAATTTGAGCTTAGGTATATTTGCCATGAAACAAATCTGCGGCAGGCGACATCGAAAACTTTTTTCTAAAGTATGGTTATTTTACATAAAAATGTATCTAGGTAAATTACACGACAAAAACATTTTGGCATCAAATGACCTGCGAGCAAAGAGCGTTTTCTCCTTTTGCCACAATGTTTTAAAAGTCGTCCAATATTAGACGAATATGGTTATCTGCGGGTAGTTATATGCGTTATTAACGTTGAGAAGTACAGGTTTATCTATGCAGAACTTTTGTAGCAAGGGTGTAACTCTTTTAACGTCAAGTATACAAAATTGACCGCTTTCGACGGCTGAAAATACAACCAAACGAAACTTAGACATTTAACTTTAAGACTTGACTAAACAAGCGGACGGTATAGATCACAGATCAGACTGCACGTTCTGTGCAGTCTGATCTTGTTCTATGCCGACCGTAATTTTAGCGCTCTGCTTTCGCACTCGGCGCTGAAAGGGTAAAATTTTTATATCCCAGCCACTATTTACATTATCATATACGGCGGGGATAATATTGTACCCATGTTAAATGTTGCGCAACGCTGGTTCACCTGAAACGATGATATCTGTCTGAACTATTCACGCCGCCTTATGCAGACGAATTTTTACCCCTTGCAGCAGAAAACTTTATTTCTAAACCGAACGACAAAATTTTGGACGCGACCAAATTGAGAACATTTGCAGACGAAAAATAAAATGAACTCAAATGATGTTTTCTGTCTTTGATAAGGTAGAAAACAATGTGGTCACCAGCATTTTCTCTTTTCCTCACAATATTTTCAAAAAGCTTCTCTGTCAGGGTCGTTAAAATTCGGAATTGTGTGGTAAAGAATTAAAAACGGTTTAAGGGAGAAATAGTTCGAAAACTAATGATTAAGTGTACCCATATCATCGCTGAGGAAAACTGGTTGCCCAAAAATGATGATGATTATCAGTCTAAATGATTTAACCCACCTTCTGCTGACATTTATTTTGTCTTGCAAAATAGATCTTCGTCTTGTTGGTAAGGAAAAATGGTTTAAAACTACCCCACCACGTTTTGCCATCAGATTTTAGAGAAAAGTTAATCATCGATCAATAAGAAAGAAAGAAAGAAAGAAAGAAAGAAAGACGTTTTCTTCTGCAATACGAAATGAATGTGTTGACGCGATTAGAAAGGGAGAGTAATGATAAGGTAAACGAGTACCAAGTATGCGGCAGTTATCTTTCTTGAAATTAGTTTTCTGTTGCTGTATGTTCTCGGTATGCTGTTTTCGTTACATGAACGTTTGCTTTCTGTGCCACACTCAGCAACAGGTAGGATTCAAAAAGAGTGCGCTTTCTGAAAAGCTCATCATTTTTGCAAATTACTTTCACATTCGCTGGTCCGTCAGTACTTTCAGTACTTTTATAAAACCCTGTCACGATATGAGAACCGCCGTTTGATACATGCGCCTTCAGGCTTATGTTTCATTCTGGAAAACAATAGAACAGGTTACAAAAGCACCATTCTAACTGCTGATAAATTCCAATAAAGTCCATTATAAATGTTCTATTTTTGTTTATAAATACAATCTACCATGCCTTAATGTGAGAAATAGTGCCATCGAGTGAGAAAATGTTCTATTGTCTAGTCTATATGTACTTGAAGTCACCACATTTCCTCTAGCAGACCCCTTTGCCAGTGTTCGTGTATCGTTTTTATGCAACTGAAATTGTACGTTTCTTTTATGTAAACATGTATTACATTAAATATTCTGTAAATAATTATGCAAGTGTCATGCGTGGCTCAGTGTTAACGTGTTGGACTAGTAACCTGGAAACCCCGGATCCAGGACTGGAGGCACTGGGTTTTTTGTGGGAATGTTCACGGGCAAGACAGCCCCGTACTGCTGAAACCCAGGACATGCATGAATATGTGGGCTGTCGCCGTGATATGACTGAAATAACGTTGAACGCGGCGTAAAACACCATTCTATCAATCAGTCCATACAATGAGCCATGCTCTGTGACAAAAAAAAGTGAGTTTAATGCATCTGCAAAAAATATCGACCAGATCAGGCTGCGCAGGCTTACCTGAGTCGATACTCTTTGCTACAGGTAAATTTACTGCATGTCAAAGGACCAGCCTATCTCACGATTCAATCGGTTGTTTGACAAAATGAATTTGAGCCATGCTCTGTGAAAAGAGGGCTTTATACATCTGCGAAAAATATCGACCCAGGTCAGCCTGCGGAGTCCGCGCAGGCCGACCTGGGCCGAAACTTTTCGCTATTGTTCAATTTCTGTATGACCAATCGACTTCATGTTTTTTTCAATTTGTTGTTAGTAAAAAGTGGCTTTTATGAAGGATCCATAATTATGTGATGACTTGCATGGTATAATGTATCACGGAGATACATTAAGTCCCCTTTTGCCATGACATGGCCCATTTAAAGGGTCGATAATTATGTGATGGCTCTCTCTATACATAAAGCAAGTCGTCACTTAATTAGGTTTCCATACAATCCATTTTATCCAACAATTGACTGAATTTTGAGGAAGTGGTTCTTGGACATGTAAAAAAATGACAAGTAGCAAAAAGTTTCGACCCATGTCAGCCTGTGCAGGCTGACATGGGTCGATACTTTTCGCAGATACATTTAGCCCCCTTTTCATACAGCATGGCTCATTAAGAGATATAACTTTACCGTCAATTGACGCACCCGTTTAATTAAATGTGTTTAACCCTTTACCACGCGATCCGGAGTTTTAACGATCTTCAATAGGAAGGCTTTTGAAAACATTGTGGGAAAAGGAGAAAATGCTGGTAACCACAATGTTTTCTACTTAATCATAGAATTTTTTTCTGGATTTTGTCGTTCGCAGATCATTCAAATTTGAAAGAGTCTAAAATATGCCGTCAGGGAAAGGGTTAGAATAATGGGATTTGACTGATAGAAGGTAGAATATAAAACAATGTGGGAAAGGGGACGATGCTGGAAGCGGGCTAAGTATTCCCTCTTTGCCGGTAATAGAAAGACAAGTTTTATAATTTAAACCTTATCCTGGTAAATAACTAAAATGAAACCTTCAAGTCGATACTAAAAACCAAAATACATGTATTGCTATTTCAAAGGTTTTTTTTTTTTTTTGGGGGGGGGGGAGGATATCCCCTTATCGGACAGTGTAGATTACAGATCAGATTGCACGTTCTGTGCAGTCTAATCTTGATCTGCACGGTCCGCAAAGGTCAGTGAGTCGTGCTTAAGGGTTTAGCCACTTTAAGTATCGTCTACAAATGCTTTTCGACCGGGTAGCTCAGTGGTTATCTGACTCGTGACCTGGTGGTTGCGGGTTCGATACCCGGTTGCGGCAAAGTTTCTTTCCAGCGATTTTTCGCCTCTCACATATGACGCATGTTAGGAAAGTAGTAAGTGGCTTGGAGAGAAAGTTGTGTCAGCACTCGTGTGAGAAGGCCAGGACACACAAGCATAGTGCATTAAGCGCCGTGATATGGCCTAAGCTGTTAAAACGGTGTTAAACTCCAATACAAATCCAATACAAAAGCAGTTTTTTCCAGACACGACAAGTCTACATTTTCGTTGTGTGGTTAAGGGGTTAAAAGCGATTTATTTCAGAAAGTAATTACAGTGCTGGGAAAACGAATTAGCGGTTAACCCTCAGAGCGCGAAAATAATATAAAAAGAAATGTTCATCCTAGAAATACGACCCGAATAATTGCAATTTCATGGTTTTTCATGTCTACAATTTTCAGCAAAGCGGACAGTGAAGATTAATGATCAGGCTGCACGTTTTGTGCAACCTGATCTTGATATACACCGGCCACAAAGCAACTATAGGCGTGAAAGACGCTTTAAGGATTAAGCGTCCAGTTTCACGGTGATTTTTCTCACATACGCTCCCTATTTTATATGCTTAACTGTTTCTCACCTGGTAAATCGAGTCGACTTTTCCAAACGCCTACATTTTTAGCGACCTTTTTAGCACCACAGGCGAAAACAAGGGCTGTTTCGCATCGCTTAGATCTGCACATAGCTAACAGTCTGATCTTGGATCTATACAGTCCGTTGTTTAGTCAAGCCTATAGGATTAAAATATTTCTGAGTTCTAGTAAATTGTTGGGGTTTTGTTTTAGCCACCAAAAGATGTCGGATTAACAAATTACAACACAATCCCGAGGTTTAACGACCCTGAGAAAGAAAGCTTTTGAAAACATTGTTGGAAAAGGAGAGAATGCTGTTAGCCAGCATTTTCTCCTTTTCCCACAATGTTTTGTGACCTTTCAACAAAAATCCTATCAACTGTGTTACATTTAATGTGTCGTCTGCAACTGTTTTTAATTTGGACAAACAATTAAAATTCACTTCCCTGGGCGTTTGTTTAGTGTCTAAAGCTGTTTCCAACAGTATTTCTGTTTTATGACGGCCTCAGCCGATCCCCGGAAGTGCAGTCAGGTATTTGAGACCAGGGTGTCTCTGGTTCAAATCCCCAGCTGGGCCAATTTCTTTCCGAGGATTGATAATAGTTATTGCAACAGGATTCAATCCACTCTTACCGCCGATCATGGTGTAGACGATGATTGAGCGGTAAAGTAGTCAGTGGCTTGGGAAGAATATTGTGCCAAGTACTGGTTACAGAAACCTCGGGAAAGCATTGATAGATGCACTGTCCGCCGCGATATAACTGAAATAATGTCGAAAACGGCGTTAAACAGTTAAACATACAATCAATCATACAATCAATATCAGGACGTCCAGTTCCAGAGTATTTCCAATGCAGTTTAAACACTGTTTATTTCACTCCCTGCTACTTAACTTATCGTGTAACAATTTCACGTAGAAGTATCATAATGTTTTTTTTTAAAGATAGATGGCGTGAGAGTTACTGGAATATGAATATTGAATTTCTTTTGTAGTTCAATAAGAAGAGTAATACTAATATTACCATTAATACCGGTAATAATAATAATAGTAACCTCGCCAGCCAGTGTTTCCTTTTCGTCATTTTTTTTTTCAGTATTGTTGATAAGCGAGAGCTTCAATTAGAAATTTATTTTAAGATTTCAAGTTAATTCAAATACTCGTTAAAAAAAGGAGCACTACAGGCATAAGCTACGCGTCTAATAATTAACTACATCTGTGTCAGCTATCAAAGCATTGACCACGATGCACGCCACTAACTGCTTCGGAGAGTCGCACATCAAACCGAACTGCTTTGTCACCTCATTGAGTAACATACTGGTTTTTAGTGCTTATATACAAATCGGCTTAAAAATATCAAATTACCAATTAATAGAAGAAACGGATTAGTTTTATCATATTCATTTGCTATGATGTGAACAAGGGGTATCGATTAGCGGTAGCGACGCTTGTTTTTGGCGTCATAAATGTGCGAGCAAAAAGGCCAGCAGGGTCCGCCGAATGAACAGCCCGTATCTTAGAGATTTGGTAGAAAGAGCCGAGCGTGAACACACACAAGCTCTACACAGAGAACATGCATGATACAGAAAACCTACACAAAGTCCACTTGTGATATGGAAAACGTATTCTGGTCTGTTGTATGTATGTGTTTTAGATAATACCACATGATGTGAGCCAAAGTTTGACTTGGTTTCAGGAAAACATGTATGATTGGGCGAGGAAAAGAAAACAAATTGTAAATAAGTGCGTGCAAGTTTCCAATACTAAATCATTAAAATAAAACCGAAATAAAAAACGAGATAAGACCCTAAAAAGTTTAAGTTTTTACTGTTCAAACAAAAGACGACCACAGTTACTGTACTTGCATGAGAATTGTTTTCATAAACAAATAAACCCTTTACTCTGAATAGCCTTCAACCCTCCCTCCGATTTTAAGCTGTTTTGTTCATACATTTTAACATTGCATTGAATTCAAAAAAGTCAAACCAAGTTTATCAAAAATTCTGAAAATTACACCCAGAGTTGGTAAAGGTAATATTATTAGTTATGCAAATTTTCTGTACAATAGCTACAGCACTTTTTATGATATTTCAAAATTCAGGGGGTCCCTATGAACCTCAAACTACCTACATGTACATTACATACCTGTCTGATTTGGGTATCCTGGGTACAAAACCGGACTACTGTACAAGATAGCAATTGATGCTGCGTTTTCGAAATAAAATGTATGTTTATTTAAAACAACAAAAAAAAAAAAAAAAGCCAAATCGCTCACTGGTAAGCTTCATCTAATCATGGTCAGCTAGCATGTACCAGTCATTTATGAACACACCCGCTAGAGGCCTTGGAATTATCCTCGATATAAGCCCATCATTGTGGGAGCATTGTTCTCGTTTTAAAGTCTATGAAAAACCCGGTTTCCCTCAAATCCGTATTGAGAAACTGTTTACAAAGATTTGCAGTAAACAACGGTATTTTCTTAAAAGTATTTTTCCCGTTTGATATTATCATTTTTTTTTAAATAGCGAAAAACTGGCTTGACTTCTCCACAGAAGTATTATTTATAGCCATCTCCCCCCTTGCTACTTTTTAGCGGCAGAGTTTGAGTTATGCGCACCACATATTATTATTTATCCTGTACAGGATATAGTGATGCGTCATAGCAGGCATGACGATCTTCGAAGAATATGACATGCGCAGACTACGGAAATACTGTTGAAAACGGCGTAAAACACCATTCAATCAATTAACCAATCAATCACTTTTACACCAGACGAAATCTTAGACTTGACCAAATCGAAAGCATTTCAAGAGGACGATTGAAATGTGGCTCAACTGATTATTTATGCCACTGAAAGGACAATAACGTGTTGCGTTTTACACTCTTTAAAGAAATGAACGTTGACATTTTATGTTTACAAGAGACTCACTTTTTTGAACAAAGTGAAAATAAAATTTACCAACAATGGGAAGGAAATTGTTTCTTTAGCCATGGTAGTTCAAATTCAAAAGGAGTAGCTATTCTACTTTAAAAAAAGGTTTAGATATTAAAGTTTCGGCATGCAAAAAAAGATACTAATGGACAATTTATTGCTCTTAATATATCATACAGCGACACACAAATAATCCTCGCAAATATATATGCACCAAATACTGATAATCCGGAATTTTTCAAAAATGCTTTTAGTCAAATTGATTCATTTGAAAAGTCAGATAATATCATTGTATGTGGTGACTTTAATTTTGTTTTTGATAGTGGGATTGACTATGAAAACTACAAAGATCCTAATCATTACAATCATTCGAGAAAAGTTCTGGTAAAGATAATGAATGATAGAGGACTTGTGGACCCATTTAGACATCTATATGGGGAGACAAGGAGGTACACATGGAAACGTTTCTCATCTTTACAAAGACCGAGATTAGACTTCTTTTTAATGATAAATAACTTAATTTCTTTCCTCAGAAATTGTGATATAGATATAATCCGACCACTCTATCGTTGTACTTGAGCTCAAGTTTTCTAATGAAGAACACGGAAAAGGATACTGGGGATTCAATAGTTCACTATTAAATGATATAGAATATGTTAATTGTATTATTGAAAAAATAAACAGGGTGATACTGCAATATTGTTTGCCAGTCTACAGTAGAGAAAATATCATCAATATTGATCGGTCAGAGTTACAAGTTATAATAGACGATCAACTATTTTTGGAAACATTGTTAATGGAAATACGCGGAGAAACTTTTTCAATTGCAAGTTATAAATCGAAAGCAAAATGTTTGAGAGAAAAAAACATATTGAAAATGAAATTTCTTTTAGAGACAAACTTAAACGAAATGAATAAAGATAGGTTATGTTCATTACAAGTAGAATTAGAAAACCTGTGAAAAGAAAAGTTAAATGGCTTTTTTGTTAGGTCTAGAGCAAACTGGATTGATAATGGAGAAAAAGTGACTGAATATTTCTGTAATTTGGAAAAACAGCATATTGCATCAAAAACTATTCCTTTTATAGAAAGAGAAGATGGCAGTCATATATTTGACCAAACGGAAATCCTTAAAGAAGCAAAACATTATTATGAAACTTTATATACTAAACCAAACAATATTATTGACATCAATTTAGAGGAAGACTTAAAAAATTGTACTACATATAAGTTAGATGAAAAACAAAAGGAGGAAATTGAAGAATTATTACAACATAGTGAAGTAACGGATACGCTTAAAAACATGAAAAACGAAAACGCCCAGGAGGAGATGGTTTCACTACCAATTTCTATAAAATGTTCCGGAATAAGATTGGCCACTTTGTTGTCAGAGCATTCAATCACTCATTCATTTCTAAATCCGTTTCACATAATGTTAAATTGGGTACTATAACTTGCATGCCAAAAGATAATAAACCTAAAAAAAATCTAAAAAACTGGAGACCTACCACACTTTTAAGTGTTTTATATAAGATTGCTTCGGGTAGTATTGCCAACAGAATTAAGTATGTTTTGGGTCATATCATATCCGGCGACCAAACTGGGTTTTTAAGGGACAGGTTTATTGGGGAAAACACAAGACTAGTCTATGATATCATGCAACATTGTGAAGAACATCAAGTGCCTGGACTTTTAATGTTAATAGACTTTGAAAAAGCTTTTGATTCCCTTTCATTCAATTTTATTGAGAAGGCGCTTGAATATTTAAATTTCGGTCCAATGTTCAGAGAATGGATTAAATCATTTCTGCATAATAGTGAAGTATGCGTACAAATACATGGTTTCCTATCAGATTACTTCAAAGTCAGAAGGGAGTGTCGACAAGGTGGTCCAATATCAGCTTATATTTTCATCCTGTGAATTGAAATTCTTAATATTAAATTAAAATACGATAAAAATATAACAGGAATAAAAATTAAAAAAGAATACATCATATCACAATTTGCTGATGACACAACACTTTTTTTAGACGGTTCAGAAAAATCAATCAAAAGTACTCTAGAATTACTTGAGAAATTTTCACATATTTCTGGTTTGAAAGTTAACTTCGACAAAACAAAACTAATATGGATTGGCAGTATGAAATATAGTACAAGATCTATCAAGACAAAATGGAAATTATCATGGGGAGAAACACAGTTTAAACTTCTGGGAATCGAGTTCCATGTTGATCGAGACAAAATGATAAGACTTAATTTTGAACATAAATTCAAAAACATTAATAACAGTATTGCTTATTGGAAAAGAAGAAAATTAACACCTATTGGAAAAATAATTGTAGTCAAAAATCTTTTGTTACCTATACTTACACACCTATTTATCAGTTTACCGTCACCAACAAATGAATTTATGAAACGATTAAACGACACACTTTATAAATTGGTATGGGACGGTACTGCTAAAATTAAACAAATTGTATTCACAAAGAATTACATAGAAGGAGGCCTAAAAATGATAGATATAAATAGTTATAATAGAAGTATGAAAATAAAACGGATAAAAAAAACTAGTTGCTTGTGGTAAAAGTGATCGCTATAAGTTGATAAATAATATAATTGACACACACAAGCTATTTAATTTTGGAATGATGTACTGCGAAAAAATCATTAGAAGTATTAAAAATGATTTCTGGATTGATGTTTTAAAATCTTTTACCTTATTTATCTCGAAATCTAATTTTACACAAGTGTCGGATATAGTCAACATGCCTCTGTTTTTTAATAAGGCTATTATGGTAGACTCTAAACATATATATATAACAAAGTACTATATGACTGTGGTAAAAGATTATTAAAGACGTGTTCAACGCAGATGGAGCTTTAAAAGTTGGAGAGATATTAAAAAAAAAACAAAAAGAAAACTGACCAACAAGAAGGTGAACTTTCTAAACTTCTATAGTATAATATCTTCAGGGAAAACTTTCCTTTTAAAACATCAAATTTCGATTAAAGAAGGCTCTTTAAAAGAAATGTGAAAATCCTTTTATTAGCTGCTATTTCTATCATACACTAACTAGAACTGACATAAATGAATATGCTTACAATACCTTAATGCACAACGATGAAATACCTTCAAGCAGAGTTAAATGGGACTCGTTATATAATAATGTAAATATTGATTGGAAACAAGTTCATGGAAACGTTTTTAGATGCACAAAAGACACTTACACACAATGGTTTCAAACAAGAATAATACACAGAATCATCCCAACAAATTCTCTACTCTTTAAGATGAAATTGATAGATACTAATTTATGTACATTTTGTAAAAGACATGAAGAAACCATCCTACATTTATTCCATGACTGTGAACACACCAATACTATTGCAACAATAATAAATGTTTTCGACCATAGTTTACATATTGATAGTCGGACTTTGCTTTTGGGCACGTACAAACAAAATCTTCAATTGGACAGTCTGTTCTTAGAGTTCAAAAAATATATTTACCACTGTAGGAATAAAGAAAAGTTACCTACCAGGACTGGTCTAAAAAATGCTTTAAACCTTACTTTAAATATTCACAACTGCACGAAAACGCATGAAGTTGACAGATATGACATGACAATTGTAGAACATATTTTTCAAAATCTCCCATGAGCCAATATAGAATATAGATATACTACAAGAAAACCAAACAAACGATATGCTACAGCGTATAAACATTTCCAAATATAACATTTTCTTAACCATGTTTCTTTTTCCTTACTCAATATCTACACACCCATACACACACACTCACATAATAGTTTCCATTTTGTTTTTGTATGTTTGTTTGTTTTTGGCTCTCTCTCTCTCAATAAAGCCACATTTAAGGGATAGAATAGTTACGTAATAATACAATCTTAGTATTAAGAGACAAATCTTTTTGTATATTAGTATTTAAAACATTCTTCTTTAAGTGACTATTTTATATACCATTATGAGCAATATGAATTATTAACAAAAGCTTTCTACTAACATTGAATTGTAAGGTATGGTGGGAGATGACCATGCCTCCCATCATACCAGTTGACGTAGCAAAAAAAATTCTTAGCCGGTTCGTTTGGGCTCTGCTAAGAAGAGAATGCTATTCACAGAAGCGATTAGAATAGAAAGCCAATCGAACGAATTTAGAATCATTCAACATGGCGGCTTTTTACAACAAACTGCTGTTGTTTGTAGAAGAATGGCTATTTGATGAGAATGACGCTAGCTTGTTCTGTCTAAATAGGCCTTGAACAATCCCCAAAATAGCAGCTTTGTATTCATCAGTGTAAGTCGAATAAGTGATAAAAATATATATACTTTTTATACCAATTCGAGAGATATTAGAACGTTTCGAACCCAAGACATTTCGCCCCTTAAAATTCTGAGGGCGATTCAAGACATGCGGAGGAATTATTCAGTATTTACCGAATATTTACCACCGCAAATTGGATACTGAGCAAGAGCAATCTTTTCAGCAAGTAAAAACACGAATATTTGCACATGACAACAAAAAAAACAAATGTTAACTGAAAAGAAACCATTCTTCAACTCACGTTTCGTTGGCCGCTTCCGCCATTTTGTTCCGAATCTCTGCCGGCTCTTCCAAATATCGAGTGGAAGAGACGGCAGAGCTTCTAAAAGCGGAAGACGCCCAATCGAACGCACCGGAATATCTCCTCCAATTCTGGCAGCTCTACCGTTAGCCCAAACGAACCGGCTATTTGAAAAAAAAAAAAACGTTTTGCGAAAAGGAGGAAATGCTGGTACTCCGTATTATGAAACGCTTGTAAAACAACCTGGTAATGTTTTATTGACATTTACATCGAAAGGGCATTGTGCAGAGCCTACATCCGACAGTTCTCCACATTATAAATATTTTTCTGACTAGACCTTTACTTGGTACTTTTAATGAGCTTCGTTTGTCCGCTAATGGCCCCACCTGATCCATCAGATACCTTTAATCAGAAGAAATGAAATAGCTGTTCCATCGCTGACCTTCTGCTAAGTTCATTTAACTCTTTCAGCATCAAATATTAAACTGGATCTCTTTCGACGGTTGAAAATAGTATTCACTGAACGTTAGAGAACAAATTCATCTTCCAGGCTTGACCAAAGAAGCGGACGGTACAGATCCAAGATGCGTTGTCTGATCTTAATCTATTCCGTCCGCAGAAGCTCCCGCTGAAAGGGTTATTGAAAAACGATACCTACAGGCTTTCTTAATCTCCCTTTCATACATCTATGTTTTTTTTTTAGTTTGGACAAGTTTGAAATAGTAAGGAATGAAAACAAGGGATCGCTTAGTTGACCATTGTTTCGACAATGGTTGTGTGGGAAAGCAGCCAGTGGCTTGTAAAGAATATTAGCATAATACTGGTAAAAGAAACTCCAGGAAAGCATTGGCCGCCGCGATATAGGTAAAAAAAATGTTAAAAACGGCGTTAAACACCAAACATTTAGGTACATTTCAACATGGAGTAAAACTCCTCTATTGAGACCCTCGGGGTACTTTTGAAAATTGGTCGTATAGACGGGATGGTCTGATTCCCGAGTTTCACTTGTCTATATAATGGAGTTGGAATCAAGCTCCTCCGGAGTTCGTGAAGAAGAAAATCAAAGTACTGAAAGTACTGACAGACTAGCGAATTTGATTGATTGATTGTTTGTATGGTGTTTAACCCTGTTTTCAACATTATTTCAGTTATGTAGCGGTGCCCAGTGCACATATCTATGCTTTCCAGGACTTTCTTTTACCAGTACTCCGCACAATATTCTTTCCAAGTCCATGGCTGTATTCCCGCATGACCATCGTCAAAACGTGAGAGAGAAATGAATCCTGTCCCAAGGACTAGACCATCAATCTTCGGAAAGAAATTTGCCGAGTCTGGGATCGAACCAAAATGTTAAATGAAACTTTCAAGCCGATGGTAAACACCCGAATATTGCTATTTCAAAATTACATTTTGGAGAAAATATAATTATCCTCTTATTGGACATTGTAGATCAAAGATTAGACTGCACTCTCTGTGCAGTCTGAACTTAATCCACACTGTCCTCAAAAGGTCATTCAGTCGCGGTGGTGCTGATAAAAGAAACTCCAGGAAAGCCTGGATAGGTGCTCTAGCTGCCGCAATATCACTGAAATAATGTTGAAAGCGGCGTTAAACACCATGCAATCAATTAGTAAATATCCAATAGCACAAGATGAAAACGAAAAATTTTACACTTGTCCATATTCAAAGCTTTTGAAGACCATAAATTAAATGTGGCTGAACTGTTGAAACCTGATTCCAAAAAGGCAGAAAACAATGTGGGACAAGGAGAAAATGATGGTTACCAGCGTTTTTTTCCTTTTCCCGCAATGTTTTCGAAGGGATTCTTCCCCGGTGTCGTTAAAACTTGGGATTGTTTGGTAAACGGTTAAATTCAAGACCTGAATAACAGTTTAAGATAACAGTTTAACTGTACACAATGATCTAAATAATGAATGACTGAAGGAATGACAAGGGTTCCCTGTGCAGTATGGGTTAATATAGCTGGGATTTGCTACAAGTCACCTAGGTGTATCTGTTAATAGATTCATTCATAAGGTTACAGTAGTGTAGGAATAAGTGATTCTCTGCTTTGCATAGGTCACTAAATTTACATACAAGCAAAGATCATCTTGTTCAGTTTATTACTTTGTAAGACGATATGTTCAAATTGGAGTGGTAGAGATTTTTTTGTGAAAATTATCATTTGTAACAGAATTAAGATTTTTAACAGAAAGAAGTATTTTCTGTGAGGCAGTATTTGGCCACTGTGGGTTTTTTTTGTTTTCTTTGACTTAAGGTTAGTCATGATGCCTATAGACTAGCTTCGCTAGTCTAAAAACTGACAAAAATCGTTCTCAAGGGCGGGTGCTCGATTTGTCGGGGAGTCGTGAGATGAAGTTTATTGATAAGCCCGATTAACCCTTGGGCTGCTAAGCGCGACTCAAGGACACAGCGTAGATCAAGATCAGACTGCACAGAACGTACAGTATGATCTTGGACCTACACTGTCCGATACAGAGATATCCCCCTTTCTTTTTTTTTTTGGAATAGCAATATTTGCGTTTTACATTTGGGTTAAAAGTTTCATTTAACTTATCTAATAGGTTGACGGTTAATAAGGGTTACATGCGCAATAAGGGTGACCAAATTGAGACCATTTGCAGGCGACAACTTCAATGTGGCTCAAATGGCGCAATTTTCTTTGAAAGGATAAAAGAAATTTGGGAAAAAGAGAAAATGCTGCTCACCAGCATTTTCTCCTTTTCCCACAATGTTTTCAAAAGCCTTCTTTTCGTGGGGTCGTTAAAGTTCGAAATTGTTCGGTAAAGGGTTAATTGCGACTTCAAAGTTGCTTCTGTCTAAAATGTCTCAGCAAAGCGGGGAAGTGTAGATCAAAGATCAGACTGGAAGTTGTGTGTAGTCTGATCTTATTCTTCACGGACAACGAAAGTCAAACTAGATGTGAAAGGTTCTGTATGTGTTAAACTTTTTTTGAATGATCTCGGGGTTTTACAACCTAGAAAGCGGTTTTAGAAAACGTCTTGGGAAAAAGGAGAAAATATTGGTGACAATTTCTCCCGTTTCTCCGTACAATGTTTTCTATCCATTCAAAGACAAAAGCAATTCTTTTATTCATAGTTAATTTGTCGTTTGCAAGCGCTTTTAATTTGGCCGAGTCTAAAAGTTTTGTCGCCTGGTAAAAGAGCCGACTATTCTAACCTAATGAAAAAAAAAAAATCAATGAAAGATTCAAAGACCTGAACCATTAAGGCAACAATTACACGGAAAAACGCTTAAAATTCAGGTCGAATAAGAAAAGCAAATGACACAGAAAAAATTATAACAAAAGGACCACATAACATCGTATCTCCTTGCTGTCTTTTCATCAATTCGAACGAGACATCGGAAAACGTTACGAGAGACTTTAACACATAGGCTGCTGATCGCGACTCACTGACCTTTTAAGGACTGCCTAAATTATCATCAGACTGCACAGAAAATGCAGTCTGATCTTGGATCTACACTTTCCGATAAGGAGATATGTCTCCTCCAAAAATACCGTTGAAATAGGAAAATTCGGGTTTTCACTATCAGGTTAAAAATCTTATCTTTTTTTTAGTAGGATATGAGTTAATCCTTCTACCCATAATTCCGTGTTTTTTACGATCTTAACGAAGAAGACCTTTACAAAGATTGTGGAATATGGAGAAAATGTTGGTGGCCAGCATTTCCTCTATTTCCTACAATATTTCCTATACAAAGTAAATAAAGTCCCATTAATTGCGAAATCTTTAATTTGTCGTCTGCAAGTGCTTTGAATTTGGACAAGTTTAGATATTTTCAGTCTGGTAAAGAGTTAAGAGTTCGTATGCTTCCTCTTTTTTTGGATGCCTGCCTAACTCATTAGCTCTTAAAGCAGATTTGCAGCAGACGACAGCTAAGAAATATGAACCGTGATATGTGAAATGGAGGCTTAATGCATTTGTGAAAAGTATCGACCGAGGTCAGCCTGCGCAGTCCGGACAGGCTGACCTGAACCGAAACTTTTTACTATTGGTCAATTTTCTGTATGTCTAAGGACCAGTCTACGTTATTATTCAATGGGTTGTTAAAAAAGTGGCTATCATGGATTCATAATTTTGTGATGGCTTGATTGGTGCATGCATCACGGAGCTGCATTAAGCCCCCTTTTGCCTGAGCATGTCTCGTATCTATGAAATACGGATGATTGACACAAGATAAAGTTTAAAAAGAACATTGCAGCAGTCGACTTTGAAAGCAACCGTGTGGAAGTTTTGGCTAATCAGCACCATGAATCATGCTTGACCATTAAAAACTTGTGTGCCTGTAACTTCCATTATAATTGACTGATTATCACAGAACATCTTTTGTCACATAACTCCCCTTGTTTTTAATGTAAGACAGCCATTTCGAATTTTGTTGTCTTACACACATGTGAGATATGTTTCTGATGATTCTGTTCTGTTCTATGAAAATAGTGCCGTATTTGGTCAAACGCCCAGTAATTATACGCCTCATGGCTACACCATCGCCGACTAAGATTCCTGTGCGAGATAGAATGTTAAAACTGATGATTGTGACAAAGCTGCGAAATTCAGTAAAACAAAACCGCTATATGCAAATTTCTTTGGAACTAGTTTGGGGACTGTCTGCTTGAAATGTGTAAAGCAGTTAACTTACAAATTTTGAATGGCAGAGTCGGTAAAGATTATAATATTGGGAATTTTACTTGTTATACCCATATTGGAGAAAGTACTGTAGATTACCTTTTAACTGGCTTTCAGAATTTTGATTGTATATTTGATTTTACTGTACATGCTTTTAACGTTTATTCTAATCACGCACCCTTATCTTTTAGTTTGAAGGTAAATAGTTTAAAAGTTAATTCCAATAAAAACAAGGATGAAGTAATATATAGATGGAATAATGATTATAAAGAAGATTTTATTAATGATATTTCCTCAACAATCAATAATTTGAATAATAATTTAGATGAAAAAATAGCAGTAGAGAGCGATCCAGACACTTTAGTACAAATATTTACAGAATATTTAAACAATATAGGCAATAAATATTTTGAAAAGCATTGTAAAAATTCAAAAAAAGCTAATTTTTGTGATCATAGTGAATACCCTATGAAAGAATGGTTTGATGAGGTTTGTAAACAGAAAAGGGGCATTTATGAAAAGGCGTTAGAACAATATAATGCTTATAAAAATGAAACAACAAGACAAAATTTTTTCGCAGCCAAACGGGATTATAAATATCAATGTAAAACTGCAAAACGTAAATATACCCAAAAAATTGCAAATGATTTAGAAAAAAATGAGAAATACTAAGCCAAGGGAATTTTGGAAAACATTTAGACAAAAGAAAAAAAAGTATAATGACTCAGAAATCAATATTTCAGAATTTTTTGAACATTTTAAAAACCTATCTTCAAAGTTAGATGTAAGTGAGGACGAAGAATGCGAGGAATTCTTGAGAAATTTTGATGATTCTGAGAATATTGAGTTAATATACGAAGAATTAGATTTGCCATTTTCATCATCGGAATTAAGACAATGTGTTAAAAAACTTGGTAATAACAAAGCATGTTCCACAGATAATATAATATATGAATATTTCAAAGAAAGTATTGATTATCTTGATAAACCTCTTTTAAATTTATTTAATTACATTCTTACTAAAAAAATATTCCCCAAAAGCTGGTCGAAGGGGGTAATTATACCTATTTACAAAAAGGGTGACCAGTCCGACCCAGCCAATTATCGTGGGATTACATTGACCAGTTGTTTTTCTAAGCTTTTTACATCACTGGTGAATGAACGTCTAAAGGCGTGGTCTGCAAAATATGATATTTTAAGTGACGCCCAATTTGGTTTTAAGGCAAAGTATAGCACAGTAGATGCAATTTTCATTTTGAATTCTCTCATACAGAGACAATTTATGGATAAAAAGAAACTTTATTGCTGTTTTATAGATTTAGAAAAATGCTTTGATTCAATTTATCGTAACGGACTATGGTTAAAACTAATCAAAAATAATATATCTGGTAATCTTTTTAGTGTCATTCGGTCATTATACGACGAAGTTAAATTATGTGTTAAACACTTGAATTCTGTTTCAGAATTATATAATTGTGATGTTGGATTGTTACAAGGCGAGTCACTTTCGCCATTCTTATTTTCCCTATTTATTAATGACATTGAACTATTTTTACTACATAATACTACTGAAAGTTTTACAATTGGCCAACTATCGATTTATTTATTGCTGTTTGCAGATGACTCAGTTTTAATCTCCGATACTTCTACAGGACTACAAAGTTTGTTGTCTGCTTTTGAAAAGTATTGCGATAAATGGAAATTAAAAGTTAACGTTAAAAAAACTAAGATAGTCATTTTTAGTCGAGGTAGACATGTAGATGAAAATATAGATTTTACATATTCAGGAAATATTATTGAAATTGTTTCTAACTTTAACTATTTAGGTCTAATCTTTAGTAGCAACGGAAATTTCCATGATGCCATTAGAACATTAACAGGAAAGGCAACTCGGTCAATGAGTGAATTATTTTATATTACTAAAAATAAAGATATCCCTATAAAAATCATGCTTGATTTATTCGACTCTTTTGTGGCGTCAATCTTATACTATTCTAGTGAGGTCTGGGGCTTTATAACGAGTGAACTCGTTGAGAGAATACATAAAAAATTCCTAAAGAAAATATTAAATGTTAAGTCATCAACCAGTAATTCGGCAATTTATGGAGACTTGGGACGATTCCCTCTACATATAAATATAAAAGTTAAAATAATCAAATACTTTGTCAAACTCTTTTCAGAAAAAAATTCGAATTGTATACTACAAACTGTATTGGCAGAAATGAATTATCTTACCAACCCTAATTTTTGGACCTTTAAAGTGAAGGATTTATTACAGAGAACTGGTTTTCATGATGTTTGGTTATTTCCTGCCTCTGTCAATACAAAAGCTTTTTTGCCAATATTCCGTAATCGATTAAGGGATATTTATATAAATGAATGGTTTCTAGATATTGGTAATCGCTCCTCCTTATTAATTTTTAGAAATTTAAAGGATACTTTTACTTATTCAATATACTTAAATAAAATGAAAATTAGTAAGTATAGAAACGCTGTTATAAAATTAAGAATATCTGCTCACCAATTATTGATTGAAACTGGACGCCATAGAAATATCCCCAGAAATGAAAGAATCTGTGAACTTTGTGACAAAAACGAATTAGAAGACGAATTTCATTTTTTGCTAGTTTTCCCCGCCTACAAGGAATTAAGACAAAACTATTTAAAAAAGTATTATTACAACAAGCCCAATATGATTAAATTAATAGAACTGTTGAACTCGGAAAATGTTAAAACTCTAAATGCTATTGGCATATTTTATACTAAGGCAATAGATAAAAGAAAACATGAATTAAACAATATCAATAATTAATTTTTCAATTTTTCATTCTAAATGTAATATCATTCTCTACTCTTATTAATGTTTTTGTAAGATCCTTCATTGTACATTATTTCCGCATTAATGAAATGTATTCACATGTATTGAGTTTATGTCCATACTGACGTATGTAATATTATGTATGTATGTCGACGATGAACCTTATGTGTTCAAGTCGTTTTTCTGAATAAAATATGTTCTGTTCTATTCTGTTAAAACTGATGATTGTGACAAAGCTGCGAAATTCAGTAAAACAAAACCGCTATATGCAAATTTCTTTGGAACTATTTTTTTCTCTGTAATGTACACAGGTCTGTCAAAGAAACAATTACGCTTTAGGTAAAATTCAATACACATGTACATGTACATGTAGGTCTATGTTTCAACACGTCATGGGTTATAATTCTTGAGAAACGGTTATGTGATAAAAAGAATCTGGCATGATTTAGTGTTTGAGAAAAAAATTTTATTAAAAATGTTATTAAGCTCGCCAAAGGTCGCATTTTTGTTGACGAGTTTAATAAAATTTTACCTCAACCAATAACTCATGAAGGTTTGCTTAATAACATTTTTTGTGGACGAGTTCGATAAAATTTTGCCTCAAAAACTAACTCATGCCAGATCCTATATGTCCTTCAACTCTTTACCAAACAACAAATCCTAGATCCTTCCAAATTGAAAGCTTCTGCAGACGACAAATTTCGAAAGGATACAAAAGTTCCCTGATAGAAGACAATGTGGGAAAAAGAGAAAATGCTGGTTACCAATGTTTTCAAAAGCTTTCTCCTTCAGGGTCGTTAAAGCTCGGGATTGTGTGGTAAAGGGTTAGAGTTTTCCCTGATCCGGTGACAATATGGGGGGGGGGAATAATTAATTCATAGGCTTGCGAAAGTTCTACTGCTATACCACAAAGACTGGAGAGACAGGTCCAAGTAAATCATGTATGAACAGATAGACGATATTTGGGTGTTTTCGGAGAATGATCGAAATTTAGTTCATCGAGTGAACATCATCGGTAATATTTTCGCGAGTGGCACAGCCACGAGTGAAAATATTACCCTATGATGTTCACAAAATGAAGTAAATTTCGATCTTTCACCGAAAGAACAACATCAAATATACTGTTTATTTCACGCTTCTAACCCCTTTTTACTGGGCCCTGCGAAGTACAGAGGAGCTCTCGGTATTTCTGCACCAGTGAGTTTATCAATCGGTAAATTCACCGGTCGAAACGCTGAAATTATCAAACCATAATCCACCGTTCTTCCCCGATAAACTAGCGAAAACCATGAAATAAAATTAAATTCTGTTATTCTTAACCTTTTACCGTACAATGCCGCCTTTTTAACGCCCCTGGGAAAGAAGCCTTTTGAAAACATTGTGGGAAGAGGAGAAAATGCTGGTAACTAGCATTTTCTCCTTTCCCCCCAATGTTTTCTACCCTATCAATGAAAAATTGCACCGTTTGTGCGACACTGAAATTGTGGTCTGCAAATGCTTTCAATTTGGACAGATCTAAAATTCTGTCGTCTGGTAAAGGGTTAATGTGTTAGAAAGTCATTCCGGGCAACTGAGTGTATGAGACTAGACAATTAGATTACGCTTTAGTTTAAAAATCTCGAATTTTGTGACCCATCATATGCTTTACATCTCCTTTCACTGCGGACGAGTCAATTATAGAAAGCAAATCCGTGTCTCAGTGTTTGAGGTAAATGTATAGTTTGATTTATTGAATTTATCGCCACCGGTTTCCCATATGGGCTGTTAGTTTTGCTACGGGGGATAGTGCAAGATACAGGACGAAACCCTTCCTAAATTACGCCTTGTTCTTTAACATGCTCGGTGTATAGCACCGTCACACGGGTCCTCGGTTTAACGTCTCATCTGAAAGGCTTTTAGTAATTCTAGATGGCCAGCCGTGGGAATCGAACCCACACCCTTAAGTGACCCGAAACGTGATGTTTACAAGTCCTACGCTCTACAACGTGAGCTATGCTGGCTGGTCATCTATAGATTGGACGTACAAATGTACGTTGCCCGTGATATACTGGGATCTTACAGTTAAATCAAAAATAAAATTGCGAAACAGTAAAGCATAGATTATTCGAAAATAAAAGAGACAACAAATAAGTTTTAATTATCATCTTATACGGATTATTAAAATCATACAAACTGAAAATGGAGGAGCAACCCTTTACCAAACAATCCCGTTTTATACGATCCTGGGCAATAACGCTTTTGAAAACATCGTAAGAAGACGGTGACAGGATTTTTCTCATTTTCCAACAAAATGCTTTCATTTTCTCGTGTACATACCATTCCGATATGGAAAAGTCTATAAATTGGTCGCGTGGAAGAAAAGTAAACACAAAAAAAAAGCATAATGACATGGGGGGAAGTTGCTCGTCACTCGCTTTGCCACGTTTTCACGTTAACGACCCTGAGAAAGAAAGCTTTTGAAAACATTGTGGGAAAAGCAGAAAATGCTGGTAACCAGCATTTTCTGCTTTTCCCACAATGTTATCTACCCCTCCCAACTCAAATTTCAATTGTTCAATCATATTTATTTTGTCGTCTGCAAATGTTTTCAATTTGGGCAAGTCTAAAATTTTGTAAAAGGTCAAAGACCGTCACGAAGACGGCTTTACTTAACGTTGTTGTTTGGAAAGGAGTAAAAGCTGTTAAACAAATTTAAAAACAAATCAAGCCATTTGCATCACTTCATTTTGACGTCTGCAAAAACGTTTGAAATATTGTCGTATGATATAGATTTAACCCTGTATTAGACAATCCCGAATTTTGACGACCCTGAAGAAAGTGTTTTGAAACATTGTCGGAAAAGAAGAAAATGCTGTTTACCAGAAATACGTGGCACTATCTACATTGTCACTATTTATCGGTTATAATTACATTCGTTTAATTTCTTTTATCTGCCTCTGTTCTGACGCTGACATTTTTTCTTTGCCATGCGGATAAATTCTTTTCGGAATATGCCGTTCAGTACCGTATACAGGATTGGATTAATGGCATTGTTGATGTAGAAAACGTGATTAATCAGATTGTCAATGACTTCACCGATATACGAGTTCATTCGGCATGCACTCGGACTTATCGTGTAACAAACTCTGAGAACGAAAAATGGCATCCATGATAGGAAGAATACGAACGTCACGAAAAACAGCAGTTTCGCTGCTTTCAGAGTGTTTCTGAAGCGATTTCCGTTGTTATTTGGTTGTGTAATATCAAGTCGGGATGAGGCGAATGTCCGTGTTGCATTTCGCAATTGAGGAAGCGCTGAATCAATTTTCTTTGAGACAGACGCGGCATTACCCTTTTCCCGAACGCTGAAATTGTCTACCCGTGTTCTAGCATGGATGTGTGGTACACTAGGTAGTCCTATCTGGTTTACTATGGCGGTAACTGTAGGTGGAAGGTGCGTTGGGGAAGTCGTAGACATAACAGAACTTTTTGACACCGTCTGGTTTCTCCCTGAGCTACCGGATGATCCTTTAGCTGTGTCCGACTTAGCTGGCTCGATACCAGCAAAAATGTGAGCATGTGACAAAGGAAAAATTGCCCGTCGGCTTCTATAGGCTACAACAGCAACCTTTTTATACAGTATGGACATAGCAACAATCTCTGATATGAACCCAGTCATCATTAAAGCGTTAAAGGCTGTGTAAAACACTGATCCTTGATATTGTTGTTGAAAATCACATCTATATCCAACAAAAAGACAATCCTCAAACTCATACGTGTTTGGATTTGGTCCATAGAATTCGAATAACGGAATGCTTACAGCTGCAGAGATAACGGTGATTGACACGATTCCTTTACAGACATGACGGTCGAATTTAAGAAATTTGACTGGTTTACAAATCGCCAGGTAACGATCGATGGCAACAAGCAACAACGTTAACCCGGACATAACCATGTTGAAATGAATAAGGAACTCAAATATCTTGCAAGCAACCGTCCAAGTTTGGTCGTAGTAATTGTACAACTTATAAACAATATATGGGTGGATGACGACACACGCAAACAGGTCTATACCAGCCAGGAACATGATGAAGATGTTTGCAGTAGATCTCTGTGGGCGTGACAAATACATCACCAAAACAACCATGTTACCTGGGGTACCAATCACCATGAAAAGGAACATCATTACGACGACTGGTGTCATTTGGTCAGAATATACCTTGTTCTCCTCGTCGGCCAATCTCTCCCAACAACTGCGGTTGAAATCCGCGGTGCATATTGCTTTCATTGTAAAATTCTCCATCCTAAAAGACACAAAGAAGATTATAATTCATTAACACATGTATATGTTATACTTATTCGGGTTTACAAACCCTACCTGTCCAATGGAACCACGGGTATATTCCAAGTGGTTTGAGTAAAGTGCGCCGTGGTATTAACTGCCATCATTATCGATACAATACCTAATTTGCTGCCAGTTAGTAAATTAGACATCTAAGACATTTGTGATTACCATTCTATTGAAATTTAGAGAAATCATGGCTGTATTTCAGATTGCAAAGAATTAATGTTGCCTATGACATTAAAAGACTTAAAAAGAAAATTCTGAACTTAACCTATCAAAATGTCAAGTTCGCTTGCTCTATGTTTTACAAATTTTCATCATTCAGTTGAGGATTTCTGTTTTGTCACGGCAGTCACTGAACCTATTCATGCGTTCGTGGAGTTGATTTAAGTTGTACTAAACGCAATACATTTTCCAAACCACTGTCTGGGAGAGTTGCAAAGAAATGCACCAGTCCTGTGAGAGAGTTTTAGCCTACAAGTGATTCGACTAGGTCAAATATCACGTAAACATTAACAATTCCATATTAAAAAAAGAACATGCTTAAGTACCGATTTTCTCTGCATCAGTTCATGATTTTATCTAAGTCCGTATTAACCACCCATTCTAAATAGTATTTTAATTTATTTGCAGATGAATAAAGACACACAAATTTTGATTGGCTAAATCATTTGATTCAGCCAATCAGAAATTAAGGGACTGTAAAGAAAAAAAAAAAAAAAAGTCTTGAGAATAAGACTTTTAAAAAATGCTGTTCAGAATGGATAAAGAGAACAGGCACAAGGCAGAGTGGCGAACCCCGCATGCCTATTTGGTGCGTTACACAGTGCTTGTCAGGTAAGAGTGGCGACCACATGCCTATTTGATGCATTTCACAGTGTTTGTCAGGTAAGACTTTTCCCTAATATTTACACTATTAGACGATAGATTCATGCTAGTCATACTGCTGAGTGCTCTGCTAAACTTTTTTTGTTTTGTGCTTGCAATGGTGATCAAAGTTACTTGGTTTTCTTGAAATGCTTGCCCAATAATTCGTCCAAATTCAACAGGAAATACCAGAGATCTAGTCTGTTGAAATCTTACAGCCAGTGTTTCGTTCCTATCGATGCATGTGCATTTCTTAGAACATGGTTCAATATACCCTCTATATCATGTAAGTGATCCGAAAGAATAATACAGAGAACTGTTGTCGACTCTTGTAAGACTAATTAGAGACTCTGTAATATCATTTACATAAAGAAGAAATAAAAAAGTTCCCAGGACGGAGCGTTGAGGTACCCCTGCTTTTAAAAGTGAGAAGACTATCAGTCATGCCATGCGTGTAAACAAATGACTTTTGTGCCACACTCTGTCAAATGCTTTATTGACTGAGTGAGAGGCGTGCTCACGACGCCCCCCCCTCCTTCCCCCAGGTTACGAGTTCTGCACTGCCAACGATCTACGCAGTATCCTCCGTCAATGCTTTAAGATATAGTAGAAAACAATACAACAATACAAGGGTGCTGATCGGGATCAGTGGTTTTGCATATATGATGATTTGTCTATATAAGCTGTTAAGTTGTGTAAGGAGTTAATAAGAAACCCGTTTGATGATTGTGTTTAAGATCAATAGTCATTACGAAGTTGTACACATGCTTAAAAATATTTTAAGAAATTTTTCTGCAACTACGTAATAACGAGACTGATTTAGTCTTTCAGTCAGAAAGGCGTTTGCTCCGTCCAGAGGGGAATTTTCGGGTATATCAATTTCTTAAACCCCAATGTTTCATGAGTATATTTCCAAAGTCTGTCACCTGGCGAGCAGGGCTTGTTCAAATTATAGAGGTCAAAGGTCATCTGGTGCCCTTATCAGTTGATAAGAAATTAACAGTTATTTGGTAAAGTTTGTACTTGTGTGAGTCCCAAATCATTTCAGGTAATCTAATCAGCTTTTATTCAAATATTTGATACATTTTTTACATGGTACAGGAGCTTTTAGAGCAGATCAAAACACTGAAAGCACCGAGATTTTACAGTATGGTCTTCTGAAAAATCATAAATCTGAGCATCTCCACAAGCCAAGGTGACGATCACTACGTGGATCTTACCCCTTGGCTGATCGAGTCAAAATTTTTTTTAGCAAAGCGACGCTCCACCTATTGGATTTTGATTGTTATTACCCTTAGATTTGCGTCATCGCAAACAAATCAAACGTCGCGTAACAAAACTCTTTCGGCATTTCTTTAGATATGGCTAAAGGCATCTTTACTTTTCTAGGTGTTTGGCTATGATCTATTAAGCGCTTCCGTGTTGTTGTTTTAACGGGTCCACTATGGTTTGGTCCAATAATAGTTTGTTCAGCATGCTTGCTCCGTAAGTCGCCAACGATTGACTGCTTTTCAGATCGCAAACTTGACAGATCATTTATCAAGTCAAAATCTATTTTCGAAATCTTGTTAAGTTTCACGAAGCAAAAGCAACACACGTACTTTGACAGTCCATCATCTTGTGTTGGGATGTATCCTAAAACTTCATTTAAATTGATAAGTGACAGTGAATGTTGAGAAAATATTGTTCGTCTGTATTTTTCTGGTAATAATTTCCAGCATATACGACAGCTTTCTCCTGTGGTCGCGATTTCTATTTACGTTCTGCTGATGTTGGATAGCAAATGTAACCTGCTATTTGATTGGTGCTTTCAGCCCTGGCTGCAACCAATCATTACACTTATCGCGAAGCTAACAAATTTCGACTCGATCAGCCAAGGGGTAAGATCCACGTAGTGATCGTCACCTTGGCTTGCGAAGATGAAGTCTGAGAAACTACGGCTATTTTTTTTTTTCTTAGAAAAAAAGACACATACACACATTTGCTTGATCACAGACGCCTTGAATACATTCTATAAGCGATGCACAGCGCATTTTCGGATAAAGTTTACAATTATCTGTTATACCCTTGAATAAAACAAAAGTAATTATAACCCAAGGTAATGTAATTTACTGTTAACTCTTCTATATCAGGCTTCTCAATATCATTAGGATGGATGACTACAGTAACCTTTGTTTTAGAAACAGTAAATTTTTTTTTAATTACGAGTTTATTTAAGATTTTCAAAATGACAAACAGCAGCACGTTGTTAAGGTAAATTTGCCTACTGTTATGTTTATGCATAAAAGCTGTTTAGGCAATTAGCTGTTTCTTAATAACCGTACCCCGCGCATGCGTAGTCAGAGAGTTTGGTATCGGCCAGCACGATCACAGCATGCGGATTTCCGCCAAAAATCTTATCTGACACGTACCATGAATGGCATCATAGTCACATGGTAGCTTTACTGCGAGCATAAAGATCTTGTGTGTTTCACTGATAAGAATTATTTGTTTGTAGGCTATATGTTTTCACACTATCAAGAAATTTCATCCTCTTTGTGCATAGTCCTCAAGGATCTCATAATTGAGAGTTCAGCCTTGGATGTCAATTAGACACAAAGTATTTTGTACGTTAATGGAAATTTATCGCGTGTTTGACAGTTCGCAGAGAATAGGGTATGTTTTATAGAAAAGTAAAGTGCATATTGGCCCATTGCCTCCAGCAGCTCACCTTACTGGTCTTTCAGAGCCTTATGAAAAAGAATGTGGAAAGGGAAGAAATTCCTCGGAACAATCAATTTCTCTTTTAGATAGTCGTATTTTGTTTTGCCATAAAACTGTAACCTTTCGCTTGCTAAGCACGACCCAGTACGCTTCTGCGAACAGTGCATTTAGGTGCGACTGTACAGAACGTGCTGTGTAGTCTTATACGAGTGTTTATACGGTGAAAATTTTGCAACCGCAGGAACTTTGAGACAACAATATTTGATTTTGTCATATTGGCTGGAAATTTCCATTTAATCTATCTAGTTTAGTTTAAGGATTGACCATGTTGATTATTCATATTCTACAACGCTGTTTACGCTATCGTCTATTTCACATTTGGTCCCAGTTGGAATGAGTGGGTGCCGATAACCATCTGAACCTTGAAACTTTACCCATTTTGAATGTATACTGACTCGATTTTGAATACTCGAATTTTACTTTAAAGAGAGATACTCGTTTAAAAATAACAATTTCATTTTGAATACTCGAATGTTACTTTAAAGAGAGATACTCGTTTAAAAATAGCAATTTCAAAGCCAAGAAAAAGTTTAAGGTATCGAGCAGTGTAGATATGTGTTAATTCTGATCTTGATCTACAGAGTTCGCAAAAGCGCGCCGATTTGCGCTTAGATGCCAAAAGCATTAAATGCCCATATAGCAGCCATAAACAATACAGATGTTAAAAGGCATTTAAATTTAAATACTGCCATTTAAAAGTATGGAAAATAGTATGAAGATGACAATCTGTTATTGTGTGGTCGGTCCAAGCGGTAGTAGTGGGCAGAAAAATAAATATGAAAATCTGGCAAAGAGTGAACAAAAGATAGAATGACCTGACAACGTTTAACCTAGGGTTCTAAAATTAATTCCTCTGCCAGCCAATTCCACTTGGACCGACCGTACGATAACAGATTGTCATCTTCACAATAATTTCCATACTTTTAAGTGGTATGATTTAAATTGAAATGCATTTTAACACCCGCTTTGTTTACTGTTGGCGGTTACGTTAAGAAGAAAAACATTGAAAAGTCTATTTTAAGAATTCATTGGTTTTGTTTTACCGTACTTTGTAAGGAATTCAATGGTCGATTGTCTATGATTAAAACGGTAATAAGAACGATTGAAATAAGAGCGTTTCAATAATGTCAAATCATCAGATTCAATGCAAGGTTTCGTGACCATCTGTATTAGTCTGCCAGTTTTAATTGATTTTCTGCACTTTTTATCGACGTATTTTATCGTTCATATGTGAAGCTCTTTGGTCGTTACAGAGAATCTTGGGCCTACTTAAACATTTACCACACGATCCCGATTTTGAACGACTCTGAAATGGTCATCTGAAAACCTTGTGGAAAAGGAGAAAATGCTGGTAACCAGCGTTTTCTCCTCTTCCAACAATGTTTTTCTATTTTATCACATTACTGACAAATTCCATCATTTGTTTCATATTTTATTTATCGTCTGCAAATGCTTTTGATCTGGACGTCATAAATTCTGTCGTTTGGTAAAGGCTTAGCAAACCGTTTTTGATGAATCTGACATATTAGAGCAAATCTCCTGATTTGTTCAAACAATTTGTCATACACATTCTGATTTATTGAGACAGTCTATGCCTCAAATAGTATCATTTGTTATGAAAGACAGTCACATTCACATAAATTCTGAACTAATGATGCAGAAAGCCTCTACCTCAAATATTCTATACAGCCTGGTCTCTGTCTCAAATGTTCTGAATGGTTGAGACACACAGTCTCTGTCACAAATGTTCTAATTGGTTGAGACATACAGTTTCTGTCACAAACAGTCAGACTTGTTGAGACATGTATGCAGTCTCTGTCATAAGTTTTCTGAACCATGACTCAAGACAAAAAGTCTCGATCACAAACATTCTGATGTGTTGGGTTGGACCGTCTTTCTCTCGAGCATTCCGATGTTTTAAGACCGTCTCTGCAAACATTCTGGTTTGTTGAGACAGATGGTCTCTGTGACACTTTCTGATTTGTTGACACAGTAAAGTCCGAATATATAAAAAGGGGGAAAAAAACGGACTGGTACCCAGGCAACACTTATCCACGTGTGTCCTGGGTTTCAACCATTGCTAGAAAAGGACTCTGAGTTGTCTTGCGCAAAGACACTCTCACAAAAAAAAAAAGCGATGAAAGCACTGGTGTGGCATGTGTCAAGGTAGCCATTGTGTGGAATCAATAATCTGGGAAAAAAAAATCGAAATATTAAGTAGTATTCGCTTGAGAGTCAATTATTTCGATTTGTAAATATTTATGCACAATTCAGTTTTGAGTAGCGTGCAATCATGTGAGACGAACAAGGCAAGGGACGAACAGGCTCAAGACGAACTAGTTTTGGGACGAACAAGTCCAGGAGACAAAGATCGTGTGTACCATTGCGCCAATGGAAGGCTATGAGCGGGTAAAGCTGTTTTGAATAAAAAGAAACGTTTCCACCACCGATGACCTAATAAAATTTATTTTAATACACCATTTTCAATTTTATATCTGAGTGCTATCGAAACATTTATTTGTCTGAGAAACTTTGAGTTTAACTGGGTTTATTTCCTTCGGTTTTGCATAAACTACGAAGCATGATTTTCAAAATGCCCCATTTAACTCATAGTGGCATTGTCTTCGACAAATGCCACAACCGGGGCCGCGAGTGAGGACCTAACACGGGTTATTATTAACCTTAGGCTGCTAAACGCGACTCACTGACCTTTTGCAGACAGTGAAGATTAAGATCAGACTGCACAAAACGTGCAGTGTGATTTTAATCTACACTGTCCGATAGGAACATATATTTTTTTCCAAAAAATAAATAATTTGAAATAGCATTATTAGGGTTTTTACTATCGGTTGAAAGATTTCATTTCACTTTTTTAGCAGGATAAGGGTTGATTTAAACCAACGAAGGAGAATGTCAGCTTATGAAAGGTTGTATAGTCCTTCTGTCACAGTAAATATCTATTCATTTCAACACAGGCGAGCTATGTTCATACAAAATGGGTTCTGTGGATCTATAACTATTTGATGATTTGGTTAGTGTTATGTACGCCAACGACAGCGCTACCCGGATCGGCAAAATACTTATTACAGTTAAACCTGTTTTAAGCAAGCACTGAAGAGACGCCCAATAGGTGCTTTTTAAAGCTAGATGTTTCCTAAGTGCAGGTAGACTTCAGCTTTTTTAAAGCTGGGCGTTTTCTTAGTGCAGGAAGACTTCAGCATATTTGCCTTCTTTATAAAGGAAAGTTCTACTTTGATTCATGCAGGTTTTATTATTATACTGCAAAGAAATTTCTTGCGATCTCATTGGGCAATATGCTCCAAACATACATTGAAGTACACTGGAAAAATCCACGGAAAAGCAATTTCCCTCTCGGGAGCCCGGTATAGATCTTCATGGCTACACTCTGAACGCAAAGTATAAGAGGGCGTCGTCGACCGATACGATTTGCCCCCTTTTGTCAGAGCATGAAACAAATACACGGGGTTAAAACGAACCATGCCTTCGTCATGTAAACAAATCGTGAAAAGTGTTAAAGGTCATACAGTGTATCGTTTAAAAAAATAAATAACCGTTGAAGCAACTAATGGTCGTTTACTTTCATAAAATCATAAATGGATAGTTACTTACCTTGAAGCTGTTTTAATCCATGTTTAAATAAAAATACGTCCATTATCTCCCGCTAGATGGCATTCTACAAATACACATCTATCTAATTTGGGCATCCTGGGTACAGAAGCGGAGTAATTTTTCAGAACAACAACCGTGGCTTTGAATTTCAAATAAAATAAACGTTTACTCAATAAAACGCTACCTGGTGCCATTCATTCAGCTATGATCGGCTAACATGTAACCTATGCACCGACCAATTATTAAAACAGCCCCTACATGCTTTGGTAATAGGCTAATAGCTTCAATATAAGCCCTACTTTTCCCAGGTATACGGGGGATGGGTGATGCGTCATAGCAGACAGGTCGAATCTTCGAAGAATATGACATGCGCAGACAACGAAATACGTCGGATGTCCAAGGCAAAACTTTACTTTATGCACCAAACAGCACGTTTTACACAGATTGGTGACGTCAGTTTTCAATGACGTCAGTTTTCAGTGTGTAGGGGCACCCATTAGGGAAACTCGATTTCATCAGCGTACTCAATTCGTGAGACCACAACAGGGAAATTTCATTTAATACACGTCGGAGTGGCAGTATAATAAATCTGCAGTATAATAAATTCGTTGTTCAGTCAAATCGCAGGGCACTTGGCTACTTTTTCACGGCTGTGGTAAAGTATGTCGCCTCCTAGCTTTCGGCTCAGGGGGGCATGATACCACGGCCGTCAACAAGTTTCCACGTGCCCTGTCACCTGACCGTACATCTAATACTGTACATTTCTACTGTTTCTTTTTTAATAATAATAATAATAATAATAATTCTCTATGTTTCCAGACTTTTAGGGAGGGTATAGATCTAGTGTAGAGAGAAAATTGCTATGTACAGTTCCTTTCAACCCCATACCAGGCGACAAAATCACATATCTACAATGAAAGCATTGTTACACTAGTGGTGCTTGTCTTCAAAAGTTAAGATGACACAGTGGAAAAAAGGAGAAAATGCTGTTACAGGCACTTACTTCTTTTCCTATATTTTTTTCAAAAGTTCTTTCTTTTGGGGTCGTGAAAACACGTGTTTGTTTGGTAAAGGGTGAAAGAGAGAGAGAGAGAGAGAGAGAGAGAGAGAGAGAGAGCGAGAGAGAGAGTATGTGTGTGTGTACGTACCCAATCATAGCTGCAATTACGCCCGACTTCCCTTCTCTCGCAAAAAACGCAACTGAAATTAAGAACGCGTCTCTGATGCCACAACTGGCAAACATCGGCGCGCTTTCGTAACAAATTTCCGATACAAACTCTTCTTTTTCTTAACACTAAGATGCTGAATAAATGAAACGCAGATTTCTACTCAATACTAAAAGCCCAAATATTGCGGTTTCAAAGTTGATTTCACCGGAAAGAAAATACGGTATCGGACAATGTAGATCAAAGATCAGACTGCGCGTTCTGTGCAGTCTGATCTTGATCTACTCTGTCCGCAAAAGGTCAGTGAGTCGCAATTAGCAGCTGAAGGGTTAACCCGTATCGTGCTGTAGAACTTAAATGAAACTTTCAAGCCGTTTGTCAAGCCCCGAATAATGCTGTTACAAAATTATATTTTGGAGAAAAATATTTCCTTATCGGACAATGTAGATCCAAGATCAGACTGCACGTTCTGTGCAGTCTGATCTTGATCTACACTGCCCGCAAAAGGCCAGTGGGTCGCGCTTAGCAGCCCAAAGGTTAATAGCTTTTATTCTTTGTTCACATCAAGCATCATTGGCATTGCATTCTTTACGTACCTCACGCAGACTTTTTTTTTTTCGTCACTGGCAGGACAGGTTTTGAAAACAGTGTGGTAAAAGGAGACAATGCTAATAACGAGCATTTTCTCCTTTTGCCATTATGTTTTTCACGTGTAATGTATTATCCATATTTTGCAATGACTTCATTCTCTTTTTTCCCCCAAGAAATAACGACTTACTGCTATAATGTCAAATGCTCTGCGTCAGATCTTGTCAAAGACAATTAAATACCGTTTAGCTAAGTGAGAACGGCCTTTCAATTAAGCGTCATGTTTACAGCTATATTGGTCGCATTTCGAAAACATATCAAAGGTTACTTATTAACTATTCATTAGCCCTTGACTGAACCCTGTACCACACGGTCACGGGTTTTAACGACCCTGACTGAGAAGGCGTTTGAAAACAACGTGGCAAAAAAAAAAAAAGAGAGAAAATGCTGTTAACTAGCATTTTCTCCTTTTCCCACAACGTTTTCTATCCTTACAAAAGGAAATCCCACCATTTCAACCACATTTATGTGTCGTCTGCAAACGCTTTCAATTTTGGCACGACGTAAATATTGTCGTTTGGTCAAAAGTTAACAATTCGACAATTCCGAGTTTTACCGACCTGGAGAAAAAGGCTTTTGAAATCATTATATGAGCCATGCTCTGTGAAAAGGGGGTCTAATGCATCTGCGAAAAAGTATCGACCCAGGTCAGCCTGCGCAATCCGCGCAGGCTGACCTGGGCCGAAACTTTTCTCTATTGGTCTATTTTCTTTATGTCCAAGGATCAGTCTACCTCATGATTAAATCGATTGTTACAAAAAGTGGCTTTTATGGATCCATAATTATGTGACGGCTTGATTGGTATCATGCATTACGGTGACGCATTAAGCCCCCTTTAGCCAGAGCATGGCTCACAAAAAAAAAAAAAAAAAAAAAAAGAAATGCTGGTTACCAGCGTTTAACCATTTTACCCTTTCAAAGACAAATCCTATCATTTCAACCATTTAATTGTCGTTCAGCAAATGCTTTCAAAATGGACAAGTCTAAAATATTTGTCGTCTGATAAAGAGTTAATTGAACAGAACAGAACAGAACAACCCTTTTATTCACCGAGGTACAAACAAGGTACAGTATTGGATTATAACATACATAATGTTTATATCGTCATTTTACAGCAAACTTTCTTGATTAAGAGAGAGGGAGACTGATACAGATACACAAAATGAGACAGAGAGAGAGAGAGAGAGAAAGACAGGCGATTTCTTTTGAGGGGAAAGACTGGGGTATATTCTTTTTGGTGACACTCGATACGCTCCTGTAACTGACCGCACCAAAACTATACTAATGCAAGCGCATTAGTTCGCGATGTGTAGTTACAGAATTCAGTGAATGAACTTCATTGTGTGCTTTGAATATTTAGACTCAAAGGAGCTAACTTAGTTGGGAATATCAGCCATGTAAGTTTATGAGCATTGTAGACCGAGATCTGTTGGCACAGATGTGCGGCTAGGTCTTTGAGTTGGCTTTCTGTAGAAGTTATCTCTTGTACAGCATTGGTTGTGGTTGGAGCTTTAAACATTTATGAATAACTCGGGCCAGACTGCACGCAGACTACTCTGCCCGTAGAAACTAACTAAAGATAGAGGCACATGGGCGTAATGTAATACCACCTTGGTTATCGAAGAATCTAGGTATCAGGCATTGTAGGCGAGACCAGGTGGCACAGTCGCGCAGCCTGACCTCTAGGGCTCTACCCACGCCGTCTGTATTAGCTATGAATTCCAAGACAACTGTATATTAAAGGAACAGATAATGCAACGATTACCAGAGAGCTGTAAACTCTACACTGAAGTGTCTTGCCAAAGGACATCCTGGCGAAAAGCCACGTGCCCTGGGCGAGGATCAACTGGCCACGAAGGACCCCTACCGGGTACATAAATGCATCGTGCACCATAATTGAGTCATGCTCAGTGAAAAGAGGGCTTAATAATGCATCTGCAAAAAGCATCGACCCATGTCGGCCTGCGCAGTCTGCACAGGCTGACATGAATCGAAACCTTTTGCTATTTGTAAATTTCATGCACGTCCAAGGACCATTCAACCTTCAGAATCAATCAATTGTCAGAGCAAATAGATGTCATGGATTCCTAATCTCACGTGACCCAGTGCCTCTATCAGGAATCGAATCAGGACTTTCTATAAGATACATGCGTATATCGTCGCTGCGCGTGCAAAATGTCGTAACTCAAAAAAATGCCAAAATCGTATTTTTTCATAAACATTTTCTCCCGCCGTCTTCCCAGTTTCTCTCAAATCCTCGTAAAAATCGGCCTACTGGAAGGCGTTGATTCCGACATGTGACACTATCTCGTATTCTGATTGGACTGGATTTTTTAACTTCAAAACCTCGTAAAATTTCTGTGACGTAAACGGCGAAACAGTCACTCGAAAAATTGCAGTGTGACGGTTATAAAAGTAGTCATGACAGTAAGTATTGATTTTATTCCATTGTAATGTAAACTATTAATACACTGCACACTTGAATTTAAAAAAAAAAACTGTTTGATTCAGGATAGAATACACATGTTTTCGCTGTGGGGGTAAAGGCAGAATTTTGTGTTTCAAATGTTGTCACTTTAATCATCTTTTTCGAATGCTTCCACTTTTTTGCGTAAGTGAATAATGTCTCTATTGTCTATTACTGTATCTCTGATGTGTGTTTGATCCTTATTGACGTAATATTTTTGTTATTAAAGGTTATTATCAATTTTTACGACATTTTGAAATTATTTGTTTATAGGCTATTTGATGCATATGGAAAAGTTACGCGGTTTTAGCATTAATTCCAGGATAGAGCAAAGGTGAAAAAAAAAAAAAAAAAATGATAACATGAATACCATTTGTTACTCAGGTCTCTAAATTATCTGAAGGTATTTCTCATTTCAGAGTGTTTGCGGAACGCCCCCATCGGAGACGAACTCTTTTGAAATAAAATGGGTCTGTGGTACTTGTAGCGTTCAGGCAGTCGACAGCTTGAAATTGGAATACGAATTACTGCCTGGAAATAAAAGTATTTTCGAAGACGTAAATGGGGATTTGTGGTTGTTTTGTTTCGGTTGTAAGCATCAGTATCATTTGCAATGTGTTAATAACTTGCCTAAAGGAGTATCATCTGAAGAGGTTGGTGACTATATGTGCTCTGATTGTTTAAACGGCTGCTAGAACATGACATCGCGTGGTAAATACATTGTGCAACTGGCGCTTCAAAGCCAAAACTTAGTCTCGTCAACTGCAATAAACAGCATTCCAACGTCAAGCATTTCAAATGATACCAATGTCAAAACAAAGGATATTTCAAACAAAAACAATACGACAGCGTCTGAGTGTTTTGATGATCCTGCTGCTAGTCAAAATATTGAACCTTCACCTATGCATTTAGATACGCCAGATGTATTATTTGCCACAAAAGTTGATTGTATACTAAGAGACTGTAACAATAACAATACCGAGAGTGAGAAGAAAGGCTGTGATGTATTGAGTAAGAATGATAGTTCGGCTCAACTGTTGTGTTATGAGAGTGATATTAGTGAAGAATTTGATGATGATGTTCGTGATCCAAACTGGAAACCAGTGAAACAGGACAAGGATATTAGTGAATCTGATACCGATGTAGAGGACACGGGAGTTAATAGCACTCCTCAAACATGTATCCAACCTTTACCAAATGAGGTCGATGCTAGTGTTCTTTGTGATACGAGAGATGGTATAGATCACGAAGAAATTGTTCAAACAAGTGATTATGTTTCGAAGGGAAAACGAAAGACAGATCCTTCTAATTGGAAGCGAAATGTTCAGAAACGTCTCAGAATGAGCGGAAAAGCATTTCAGGGTTATAAAAAGTCTGAAGGAAAATACGTAGAAGCAGAGAGGTCGGGTCGCATTCTTACAGACAGAGGATGTTCAAAGCGATGTAGGAAGTCGGGAAAAAATAGACAGTGTAACATGTTGACAGAAGAAGACAGACACCAGATTTTTAACACATTTTGGACCAACTTAGATTGGCATGGAAAGAAAGTTTTTGTTGCCAGTTTGATTGATTGCAAAAGCCATCCACATGGCGATATGAGAAGAAGAAAGGTGTCGTATACATATCACTTGAAATGTAAAGGTGTTAAGGTTCCTGTCTGCAAGTCAATGTTCCTGACCACTCTAGGTATCGGAGAAAAAATGATGTACGGATGGATAGAAAACGCTGAGCAGAATGCCGGAACCCCTTATAAACCTGAAACAAAGGCAAGAGGTAAGCACAATACTATGACTAACCAACTAACCGAAAAGCAAGACAACAAACCAATCAGTTAATAAGTCGACGCATCGATCAATCAGTCAATCAATCAATCAATCAATCAATCAACCGACCGACCGACCGACCGACCAATCAATCAATCAATCAATCAATCAATCAATCAATCAAAAATCAGTCAATCAATTAGCATGAATCTGATATTGTTTGCAAAAAAAGTCTATATCAGTTGAAAAAATATTGGCTGCTTACGTAACCACAACAACATATATTTGGGTCCGAGATAGAAACAGAAAGACAAGCATAATCTCAATATTGCCCTTTGTCATTTATTCGTTTTACCAAGTTTCATCAAATTATCTGAAAAATTAGAATTTTTTTGTCGCGGAATACAGAATTACGAACAAGCGACTAGACAGATTTTAAAACAATAGTTTCCTTTGCCCCGCCCCAACCCTACCCTACCCGCTCCAGCGCATGTTCACCAGTAGGGAACTAGTTCATCTAAATTATAAGTCATATTATAATCTCGCTTACCTTTCAGTTCTTTACAATCCCGACTTTTGACGACTCTCAAAATAAAGAAATTTCAAAACGTTGTGGGAAAAGGAGAAAGTGCTGGTCATCAGCATTTTCTCCTTTTCCTACAATGTTTCGTACCTTTGGAAATAGAAACTTCATGTTTTGAATCACAATTGATTTGTCGTCTGCAAATGCTTTCATTTCAGACCTGGCTATAATTTTCTCGTTTATGGAAGACTTGAAATCCGTTCATATACTCACCAACTTACTCATCCTTTTATACAGGTATTCCAGAGGCAGTGCGACATTCTGCCAATAACTTCCTTGACAACTTACCAAAGCTTCCCTCACACTACTGCAGGAGCACCACTTCGAAACTTTATCTTGAAAACACATTTACAACATTGGCGGAAGTTTATCGTGTCTACAAAGACTATTGCAGAGAGAATTCAAAATCCTGTTCAAGCCGCAAAGTTTTCGAAAGTGTGTTTCATGAGAAAAATCTTTCTTTGTATCGACCAAAGAAGGATAAATGTGATATTTGTTGTTCCTATGAAGTTGGCAACCTTGCTGAAAAGGATTATAATGATCACCTATCGAAGAAAACCGCTTCACGAGAGGAGAAAAACGCCGACAAGGAGAGAGCACGTTCTAACCTTAATATCAAAGTCCTGACCATGGATTTGGAGGCCGTGTTACTTGCACCTCGGTTAAATGCAAGTGCGCTTTATTATAAGACTAAACTTGCTAGCCACAACTTTACGATATATGACCTGGCAACAAATGACGTATCAGTTTACTTCTGGAATGAATCCGAAGGAGACCTCTGTGCAAGTTCATTCGCATCCTGCGTGACGCATTACATTAAAGGGCTGCCAACAAATATCACAGAAGTTGTTTTGTATAGTGATGGTTGTACCTATCAAAACAGGAATGCTGTACTTGCCAACGCCTTGTTAAGCTTGGCTAAGGAAAGACATATAACGATCATTCAAAAGTATTTAACAAAAGGCCATACGCAAATGGAGTGCGATAGCGTTCATAGTACACTTGAACATTTGGTTCGTAACAAACCAGTGTACAGCCCGTTCACCTACGTAGAAGCCCTACAATCTGCTAGGCCGAGGAAAAAGTACACTGTTCATTATCTAACACATGACTTTTTTCAGGATTTTACAGACCTTGTATATTATTCATCCATACGGCCAGGTACTCAAACTGGAGATCCAGTGGTAACAGACGTTGTTTGTTTCAAGTATCTCCAAGACGGTACCGCACAGTACAAACTAAGCTTTGATGATAAATTCAAAGATTTGCCCAGACGTGTCACACGTAGATCAAATCCAATCGAATCTGGAAACCACGTATGGCCATGCCTTCACAAAGGTCCTTTACCTATTAAAGGTAGCAAATATAAACATCTTCAAGAACTGAAGGCCGTCATTCCGCCCGATTTTCACGGATTTTACGATAACCTGCCACATACAAACACATAACATCAAAACGCTATTTTGTACGTGCTGACTGTTATTGTGTGGCGTCTTAAGCCTTCAATCCAGAGACGTAAATACTCAGTTAATAGTTGATGTTTGAAGTTTTCAGTTAACTAGTTGCTAACTTCTTTCAGAATTGTCTATATAGGAATGGACATATTTGGTTAACCCAAACTACTTTGTAAATATTCAATCAAAAAGATACTTCTTAATCATGAATAGTGTTTAAAGTTTCCAGTTTACTTAGATCTACCATTAGTTTGGTTTTATTTGTCATATTTGTATATATAATAAAGGTCCAGTAGAGGTAAAAGTATCGAAGCAGATGTTATAATACATTTGAATTTGAACCATACCACTTAAAAGTATGGAACTGACGGTCTATTAGTGTGGTTTGGCTGGCAGAAAAGGAAATTTTAAAATCAGACAAAAAGTATATAAAAGACACAGCCACTTCACAGGTTCTAACCTAGTTTTGAAATTAATTTCTCTGTCAGTGACTAGCCGTACAACGACAGATTGTCATCTTCACAATAATTTCCATACTTTTAAATGGTATGATATAAAGTAAAGTGCACTTTAACAACCGCTTTGTTTACGTTTGGCCTTTATTGTTACTAATTTTGAAATAGGCATGTTACACCTACTCGTAGCTACGAGTAGGTGTAACATGCTTATTTCAAAATTAGCGGTTATGTTTTTGTCCTTGACAGGTCATTGATAAAATTTCAGGTTGATATTGAGAAAAGATGTAATTTTCATTTAATGATCACAGTTGACATAAAATGTTCAAAGAAAACAATGATGACTGAGCTTTATTGTACCAACATCCCGAAGCCTTCTTTATTTTTCCTTTGTGTTAATACCTCGTAAGTATGAAAAAATAATTTTACGTCCATCGTATAAAACATGACCTTTGTCTTTTTTGAGTCAATAAGTCGTATAACGGAAAAGCTGCATTATCTATAGAATCATATTACAATGACTTATTCCGACTATTGCAATCGAAACGGAAGTTTAATAACTCATTACTTTAGTTTAAACTTTTATCTTATATTATTTCATATTATTATAAAACAGTTTTTTGCGTCTCCTGAAAAGTTGTAAAATATTTTTTACGATATTTTGCACGCGCAGCGACGATATGTATTCTTAACTTTCATAGATTCAAGATAAGACTGCACGTTGAATAGCGGTTTCCAATTTCCACGTATCATTACCTTTTTGCTCCGATCAAATTTGTTCCACTCTTTTTTTTACTGCTTCAAAAAAGTTCTTTATTGTTCCCTACGACAAGATTTAGAATCTTCAAAGTTAAAATTTAAGCGACAAATAAATGTTTTCTGAAATCATGAGTTTTCTTTGAAAAAGACTGAAATCGTTGAGGGAAAATATACAATGTTTCGAAAATCCTTTTTCCATAAAAAAAGACAAACAAAAAATCCCGCCGAGTTAAAGGATTGAAAATAACAAACGAGCAATCAATCTTTTCATACTACATTTATTATATTTGTTCTTATGGGTACATAAAAACAGCAGTTACAGGAACGAACGTGACATCAACATTCATATTAATGTTTCCTTATTCATAAAAATGAACATGCACATTTACTGGATACATTTTCATTACTTTATAGTCTGCCTAAAATATAAAAGAAGAGACAAAGCGTTGTAGATAATAAACCCATCTCTTGCCTGATGCTGCTCGACTTTTGATCTTGAAACTCCGATAGACAGACACGAAATACCGGTTTTTGACCGAACTGGGTATAGATTCCCTTTTCCAGATACTTGCCTTTTTTCAACAGGTAGATATTTACTCCTTCAGTAACATATTCATCCGGAAGCAGCTCGACTTGTTCACAGAAGAACAGTTTGGATATAACGATGTCACCGTCTGGCAAATAGCCTGAACCACCGATTACTTCCTTTAAAAGCTGATTTTTCTCTATTTGTCGATCACGAACAGAATGGCTCCAGTAGATCAGCCATGTTGGAGCGTATAAAATTTTTGCAGAACCATTTTCTTCGTGTAAACGTGGCAGGTACCCATGGTTTACGTCCAAACCAACAGTAAGGTCATAGCTCTTACCGGGTAATTCAATTCTCCATGGCAGATGGAGGGAATTTTCGACCATTTGAAGTAAGGTAACCGGATTGATAGACATGTCCAGGCTCACGTATGTAAGATGGGCCACAAAATGCTTTATGAATCCACCCCATTCTTCACTTTTGTAGAGCAATCGAAGTTTCCAGCTTTGAAAGCCATTCCGTTCTAAGAAGACTTCTTCAGACGAAGAACGATTGTTGCGATCAAGAATGTCCTCAATCTCTTTCACAAGTATTTTGGTCTGTGGTGTCAGCACAAAATTAATAGAAATAACGTCAGCAAACCATTTATCTCCAAGGATCTTGCAGCCATCGCGTGTGCGATATTGTCCAACGGGGCAGTGTATCGCACGACAACGTTTCTGCAAGAAAAATGAAAAGATATGATAGATCCTCTAGAAGGCGGTTTAATGTGTGCATCTTTGTAATGCATTATACCAAGGAAGTCGTCGCATAACATCGACCCATTTCGTCTAAAAACTGGTGAAATCATGAGAAAGAATAGACCTTCGACATGCATAGACATTATCAACATTAAAACGTTTCGACACAGGTTAGCCGGCACGGACTGCGCAAGCTGAAACGGGTCGATACTTCTTTTGCAGATGCATTTAACCATCTCTTCACAGAGCATGACTCGTATGGTTAAACTTTTATCCTGAATAAAAGGAAAAACAGGCGGAACTCACTATCATTTAGGACGCACTAATTTTTGTTTGGCTTGGAAAGCCGAATTCTATACCAGACGACAAAATCTTAGACCCGCCTGTATTTAAAGCATTAGCAGACATCAGAATTACCGGACCTCACATGGTGGAATTTTTCTTTGAAAGGGTATGTAACCTCGTGGCAAAATGAGAAAATGCTGTTGATTGTTACTAATTGCCCGCAATTCCTCCGTTTTTTCAACAGTGTTGTGAGAACTTATGAAATTAATATTGTCAATTATAAAGTTTATGGAGGAGACAGAAAAAAATGGTACTGGTGGTGGTGTAGCCCTCTATGTTGAAGATACCTAACAAAGTGTTGAGTGTCAAGAAGTTTTTGATAATAGTTTGCAAGATCAAGTACGAAGAGTTGTAACTTTGAACAGAACAGATAAGTTGCTTGTTGTTATGTCATACAGAAGTCCAGGGAGTGGATCCTGAAAATGACAATCAGTTATTGACTTTATTACGCACAGTACAAGCCTTACAAAGTATTGCTCACTTATTGATATAATGGGAGATTTTAACCTAAGAATTATAGACTGGAAAAGTCTGATATGCGAAAATGAGCCTAGAAACCTTCCTGATTGCACGGCAACATCAGTCGCAGTGCATATATCGATAGGTTTTTTTCTCTGTCAATGGATTAAATCCGAACTGAAATTTCCCTTCAGTTTTCCCAGCGCTATTTCATCAAATATTTCATTATCTGGATGTTATTTGACAACAAGATATAACTTGCTGAATCTGTGTAAACTCGATTTCCTACGCACATAAAATGTTAATTAACACGACCGAAGCGCTAGATAAATATGTTTTATGTTTTGCAACTCAACGCCGCAGGAATCCTTTTAAGCCCGCATGGTGAAATGGTTATCTGCTTTGAATAAACGGTATTTTATTTGGGGATAATATACTGTAAACCAGTCTATCGTAGTAAAATACGGTGCTGCTTCCCTGCCTCTACTTTAACTACTGTCGAAACGAGGGAACCATTTCTTTCCGAAATGGCGTCGAGAGATCACCGGGGACGCTTCAAGAAAGTAAAACGAAGTGTTACGGCACAAAAATTAAATAAACATGCGAAAGCACAACACGATTCAATTGGGAATTAAAATGGCTGTGATGGCTTGATTGCATATTGACGAAATGCAGCTCTTATTTCCCCATTAAGCATCCTAAGCGTGCCAACGGTGATGAACTGAAAATTGAAAGGCGAGCTATCAGAATGTTTGACATGTATTGTGCCTCGCACGGTAGTAAACACAGACAGAAGGGGAATGGAATGCCTTGTTCCGCAACCAATATCAAACTTGATTGTTATCCATGGGTATGTGTTTTTATTTTTCTTGTTTCACCTTATTCACTTTGCTTCTAGCCTCGACCGACCTATTTTCGAGGGGTACCTGTTTTCCAATCCAAAATAATATCCCAGTTTTCTTGCAAACTTTGATGTGAATGATGTCACCGTTTTGTGTGACTGCTTATTTGAATGTAAACAACTGTGTCACTGCTGTTAATTTACAAAATGCAACCAAAACATGACAGTATGCATATTTCTAAGGGAAAGATGGGTTTCAGTGACATTTTTCTTATTTTCTTTTTCAACTTGGTACATGCCCAATTTTAAGTCTCTGTCAAAAATTTAATTTTAATCTTAAAAAGCTTCTGAAGTGTGACGTAGCCAATGTTGATACCAACAAGTCATATGACCATACTAGAAGAATGTGATAAGGTATTGATCTATACTAAGATCACAGAATTTCATGACCTATTTCATTCGGTCACTTATGATTGAACAATTTTTCCAGGACATCCTCTGCTACTAAGAGTAAATGTTGCCATCCCTTTTAATCATCATTACTCAATATTTTCACATGTTTTTATGATAAAATTGTGTCTGAAAAATTCATAATCTGTCCTTATAGGTCACATTAAGTTTATATGAATTGATGGAAGGGACCAAAATGCCTGAATTTTTGCTTTCTGCTATTCTGGTGCTTCAGTCATGAGAGGGCCAATGGCCACCATGACAATCATCCGTCTCTTTCATCGTGCTTAAAAAACTGATGATAACTAATTTAGAACTGTTAATTTGTTTGTTCTAAATCCCCCCAGTGATTTTAAACATTTTAGTTGAGTTCTGGTGTACATAATGTTTTTCAATTCTTTATTCATGAACTGTGCTATGGACATTGAAAGCCAAGAATTGAGGTTGGCTTTTCCCGTGCACCCATTTCAGCTTCCGGCACAAGACTGAAGGGTGAAATATGTTGTTATCATTGAATATACAAGAGATAATGGTAAAAGAGGCATTTAAAAATGATCTTTTGGGTTATGAAATAATTACTTCATTTAAATATATGCGTAAATTCCTTATTTTATTTTAACATGCGTAAGATAAAATGGTCAGTCTTTCGAAAACAGGTCGGTCCACACTGAAGCCCTGTTCCTGTGATTTTTGCTGGCCTGATGGCAACTGTTTCAAAAGAAATCAAATCTAGGTCAGTTGCCATGAAGCTTCATGGCAGAGAGGAATGGGAAAAGGAGAAAGTGACTAAGTGCTCATGACAAATTATTATTTTTTTGTTTTCTATATTTTCAAGTTAACCTCTGCAATGGGGTTAAATGTAGAAATGCATAAAGCATAAAGAAATGATGTTTTATACTTTTTCACACAGAATTGTATCAAAGATGGTTAAAACATTCAAGTGTACAGAATTACCTGAAGGTGTGTACGGATTTACCTGCAAGCTGAATTAATAATTGAATAAGCAAACCTCACCATCTGTCCATTATCCCCTTCCCCGTTATGACAACCAATCAAATCATCATATTCTTGGGACGGTTTTCTAAAGAGGGAAGTTCGATTTCCACGATCACTGTTATAGAGCTGATGACTTTAATATCAACTTTGTCCGAAAGTCTATGGAATTACCTGGACTGACTCTACATGTACCAGCTTCTTATGCATTACGTAGAAAACATTTTAATACACATACTATAATCAACTGTGATTTTGCATTCCAGCCTACAGGGACCCAAAATGTCCATGAGGTTTTGATGAATGAAATCTATATTGTCTCAATCAAAAGCTAATTCCTGATTCCTACTGCTTACATTTCTTAAAATAATGCTCATGAATTAACTCATTCCCCAGCAGACCATTTTGAGATGAACCTAAATTATGAGAATCAGCAGACAACAAATAAAAACTTGTACAACTGTAAATCAAACAGTCTAGTACGGTAGAAAACACTTGGGAAAAAGGCGAATTTGCATGTTACAGTGTTTTCTATGGATTTCTTCTGCACTCTTAAAAATATGGACCATTTTGAAAATAAATTTGAACCACGCAGGGCTGAGTATGAGTCAAAACATTAATTATTTGCTATATTTTTATTCAGGTATGATCAATGGTGTTAATTGGTGGGTGACAAAAAGTAGATAGTCAACTGTCAGTAGTCCTGTCAACTCTCAACCTGCACCCTATCTCTAGAAAAAAAAAAAACCTGATTTACATTCAAAACAGAGCAGGTACTGCAGATTTGTCAAAAAAAGCTGTTGTGGGTGCATTTGAGAAAGTAATAAGGTACATTGATAATTCTCTTATTTACTTAACCCTTTAGTAATTTAAAAAACAAGTTATGGCCACTTCTATATTGAAAGCATTTACAGACAACAAATTAACTGTTGCTGAAAAAATAAGATTTATCTTTGAAAGGATAGAAAACGTGGAAAAAGAAGAGAATGTTGGTACCAAGCATTTTCTCCTCTTTCCACAATATTTTCAATGGCCTTCTTCTTTGGCATTATTTGGTAAAGGGTTAAAAAAGGTTATAGATGTTAAGTTTAAACTTGTTGATTTTACATCAATCAAGAAACAAATTCTTACAAATCATACTAATCTTGCTTGACTCTGCTTCCTTGGAACTACATCAGTTCTGGCCCTGAATGTTTGGGCCAATGAAGAGTCCAAAAGTTGACAGGTGCTCCCGGGTATCAAACTCAGGACCTTATGATTCCTAGGCAGACGCTCTACCTCACAACCATGGACACCAAAGATCAGATGAAAGTTGTTAATTTGACAGAATTACTAAAAAAAAGTTCTCATTGGGTAGGAAACATTGTTGGAAATGATATAATAAGGTCTCAAGAGGTTACAACTCGTGTAATTTTTTAGGTTTAACGAACTTGAAATTCTCCTCAGAGGAAAATTACATGCCGTTACTTTTAACACTTCCCTCCTAATACAGTTGGAACCCCCACTCTTAACATATGAAAAATTTTGATGTCTTTGCCTCTTAGAAACTTTTTTACATCTCTAAATATATATTGCTTTTGAACAGCTTGTGAGAAATGGAGAAATTGTTCATAACATGCAATTTCCCCTTTTCATATCACATTTCCAACTCTATTAGGAAACTGAAATCATATTTGATTTTGAATAAAGATTTCTGTTTTGACAAATAACAAGTCTTCTCTTTACTCCTACATCCCCTTTTCTTTCAAAAAATGGTCTTGCTATTTAACGACAGTTGCATTTCATTTTTTGTTTGTAGTGACATGGCAAGTGAAGAGGCAAAAGAAGCATTCCGCAGGATGGATGGTCTACAGCCCCGACATTCGTCTCAACTCGGGCGATTCTGTACCTACATCTAACCTAAATTGAACTAAATAGAAATATAATCTAAAGAAAGTTAAGAGTATAGATAGTCAGCGCACACATTCTTTGGCTATTTTGCAATGAAGGTCTTTTTTTTTTTTCGATTTATGGACTTTGAGATGACTTATAATTTATTTTTAATGACGACATCGATTTATTTGAAACCTTAAAGTTCCACTTACAACTGTTGTTGTTTTTGGTGATTTTTGGTGTGCATTCTGATCCCTGATCTACACTGTCTCCTTTGTTGAAACCTTTAAATGGAAGCAAACTTGAACCTGCGCTTAATTTGATTGTATTTCTGTGGGAAAATGCTATATGGATTTATTCGGCCCTTTAGTCCAGTGGAAGTGCTTCATTACTAATCTGGCCTGTTTCTGACAGAGATAAAGACTGTGAAAATCGTTAGGAAAGATTGAGCCACATTTTATTTGTCATCTGGAAATGTTTTCATATGGGACAAATCTAAATAGTCTCAATTTGTAAGGGTTAAGCAGTCAATCTATGGTAACTCTTTACCAAACAATGTGGTGTTTAACAATTTAGTGGCAAGAGGCTCTTAAAACATTGTAGGAAAAGGAGAAAGACTGGTTGTCAGCAATTTATTTTTACCATCAATGTTCTCTCACTTGGATATCGGTTTTTATCATTTGAGCTACATTAGACATATCTGCAAATGCTTTCAATATGGACAAGTTCAGACTTGGCGTCTGGTAAAGACTAAGGCTCTTGTCAAGGGACTGGGACACCTTTGACTCTTGTACAGGTTACAGCGATTAAAATCAGTGCGTGGCATGGAACAAAGTGATGGTAAAAAGCAATTGTGCCGCTTAAGCATTGCTAAACTATTCGAAACAATACTGCTGTCCCCTATTTACATCAGTATTGTTTTTTATTTTACCTATTTTGAAGTTCACATGTAACAATTACTGGCTCACGACCAGTGGCGGCCATTTTTTAAAACCTTTTCTAATCTGTAAGGTAATATTCTTTAAGTTCACAGCTCATGCTTTACGTGGGCAAACTAGGGTTCAATATTGTAAGAGTCACGAGTGGAAATCTGAAATAGACTGTAAATGAAACTCGGCACGATATGAATAACCCGTCGGTCAACAGACGGACTTACGTCACGAAGAGTACCAGTGGCGGCCAACCGAATTTTGTATACAGAATTACCGTAATATTACTATTGCCAGAAGATATCGAATGAAAAACCATTTTTCTTGAAATTCTGCAATATTGTAGCAAGTCTAATGTTTTATATGACCCCTACGTAGAGTTAATGAGGAACAACCTACAACTGTGTCTATTTTCTACTTTCACAATTCAAACACGCATGCGCGAGCCAAAAATAGATATGGACTGTGGCAGCTGAGGTTGCACAGGGGGTAGGGTAGTTATGTCAGTTAATCAACATTTAATGGTATTCTATCGGAAAAGGGGGGAAATGCGGAGGGAAAAACAGAACTCAGGTGAGTATAAGCTCAGTTTGTTTTTTAAACAGCATTTCATTTGTTGTTTTACTTAGTTACGATGGTAAAATACTGCCCATTATTTCAATAAGGATACCAAAAATGCCAGTATTATTTCATAAACATACAATTACAAAATGATAATGTTGAAACTGAGTCATTGAAGAGATTAAAATTATATTTTGTTAGTTCACAATCGCAAATTTGGGTATTACACAATCACAAATGCCTTTATTAGAGGAATGATGTCAGGCGACTTCCGTTAGCTAATGGCACCACATAATTATTAAAATGTTGATGATGTGCACATACAGGAAAATTAGACGATGCAAAATGATGAATTGTCACATTTCATAAATATCTTTATTGTGAAATAGGTGTATTTCTTTACAGTCAACCTGTTTCGCTGACAACAATTGCTACACACAAAATAACTATTATTATCCATAACATGGATAAACCTACACACTCTTTAGGAAACTACGTCTGTTCTTACTCAAGGCAAGTATATGTAGTTCAATGCCTGGAAACAAAGACTTAAACACATATCATGCTTTCATGTTAAACAGAATAAAAATGATGAATTTCTGTTTTTGATTTATAAGCCTTTTTAAGCTTGTTAGTGCATCCAGAAGTTACACACATGTTGCTTCTTCTTTTTCCTTCCTGCTATTCTACTTTCTATCTGCATTTTCTTTAATGTTCTGCATTTCACTTTTCTTTCAGCCTCTTGTGAACTCTTAAGTATGTTATCACTGTTGCCTACAAATAATTCAGAAATCCCAAATAGATATGACGTTAATTTGGCATGTACATGTATGTATGTATGTAAATGTTATTATTATTATTATTTTTTTTTCCCAGTATAATTTTTTATGATTGGGTAATTTAAATTGAAATAGATATTTTGACACTTTCAAGACACATCTATGAATATTGCATAATACCTGTTTAATATTTCATATTTAGGTAAGAGTAGTACAAATTTGTATAAAAAGAGCTTTAAAATACTGTAACAGAAAATCTTACCTGGTAATTTCAGATTTGGCTGGAGCTGGTGGAAATACATGAGACAAGAATTCTGGAATCAATTCCTCAAGTTAATTCTGGAGGGATTGACAAGAGGATTGGCTAAATAAAGAGCAACATGCTAAGCAAATTGATCCTTTATTCGCTGCGGGTACATATGCCTTAATATTTCCGCTGCAGTTGGTGCCCTCTCTTCCCCAGATCTATCTCTATATCAACCAAGATGGAGTTACATGTGTTGTGTCAATGGCATCTTAGTTGACTTGGAGGATTTCACACTTCATTAAAGAACCCTAGATGACAGCCTTTGTCCTTAATACACATATATTTATAAAACTTTGCTTCATACAATCACCATTGGAAGCAAAAGTCATTATGTTAAAAACGCTTTGTAATTATTTGGTAATATGTTTGTGATACTTGAAATAAAGTTTTGGAAAATAAATCTATTATCATCATGATAATCAGATTCATAGAGGTTTTAGCACTTTTGGTGTTGAAGCTCACACTTTTTCCACTGAAAATGTTGAAAAAAAGTTACAGTCTCAGACCTCAGGGACTGATTTTTTATACAGATGTACACCTTTGCTGACAGAAGTAGAACACCGATGGTCCACTGTGTGGCTTCAAACTGCAGGAAACTTGGCTTTGCTGATGATGGCATTCTCATGGATAAAACCAAGCCTTGCAGCCAACAATGAAAACCTCAGCTTAAGTAAAGCTGAATTTTGCTTTATAAGAAAACAAGTGTTATTAGTTTAACTATTTTTGTAAGTTCAGCTCATTAATTTTGAAAAATGTGAAAAGTTGAAAAAAAGAAGGATTTTAGAAACATTATGGGATGGAAGAAAATGTATGCTACCAGCATTTTCATGTTTTCTTACAATGTCTTCTTCACTTTAAAGGCTTTTTGTATTGGAACCACATCGTAATGTTATCTGCACATGATTTTAATATGGACAAGGCTAAAAATTTATTGTAGATCTAGTAAGAGTAAGATTGATTTAAGATGAACTTGGCTGTCTGAAAATTTCAATTCTGTAGTTGTGTGTACAACTCAATTTAGTGTGTCCTCAAGAAGATCAAAGTCATTGTTCATTGTTTACCATTCTTGATCTTGATCTGTCAGTATCTTCCAAAGAAAGATCTAAACCATTTGTTTGATCGCCAACATCACATTATAAACAAACTTACTGCTTTTTTGCCTTGATACCCACAATTTATTGCTCCTTCAAAAACCTTGTCTAGTCATGTATTCTAGATAGATCTACCTGACTAATGCAATTTGCAACTTCTTCAATATGCTGGGCGATGTTTCATTTATAACCGCCCTCCCCGACACGCAGGGTCAAAATTGTGTTTCATAAATACCACCCCCATGACTGTTGACAATTTTCCTTGAAATAGAGTATTTTTTGTTGCCTGTCGGACGATTATCCGCCAGATATAGCCATTTTAAGTATTTCCTTTGAATAGGAATATGGCAGATGTCTGTTGAAAAATCGAAAAACTTGAATTTATACTTTTTTTCTCCAGTCCTACAGGAATACAATTTATATCATGGATTTACTTAAATAGATTTTTTATTGATACATTAAGATATGAAATAAGAACAAATTAAACTTATAATTATGATACTCTAGTATTGTACCCGTTTATAGCATTTTTGTCCAACCGTCGAAGAGGAACCTGAAAAGCAATAATGAGGTTTATGAAAAAGAGTATAGTGACTGACTGAACTGGATGCCCTGGATAGCTATGCCTCTGCATGACGTCATTTAACGCGTGCCTTCTGCAAGTCATATGTGATTTGTGTCTCTCGTGAATATCTGGGAATTACTGCTTAAGCAAATAAAGAAATGGACTAATTGATGTAGTAAGTGAAAAATCATCGTGTATTTGACATTTTTGATATAGAAACATTTTTCTTTTGGGTTATTTCAGACTTAAATCGGTTGGAGAAATGATGAAGGTCAATCCCCCGGAAGTGAATTTTTGACACTTAGGGGGTTAACAGGGATACTTGTTTATATTTTTACTTACATTGCATCAAGTTTCGATTTTTATTTGGTATCTGAAACATAATTTCTTCTTTTTCAACATGATCGAGAGCTTTGATATGCAAATGAACGCACAAACGCGATATCATAAGAATGGCCGCCACTGGTACTTGGCCGCCACTGGTAGCGAACCAGTAATGATTTAGTTTTTAACCTTTCCCTTATACTCAAAGAGAATACCTATGTTGTTGCAATAATTGCTTGAAGAAACGTTGTAGAAAAAGGAACAATTTACCCGATTTACTGGCCTGTCACAAAATTTTACTGTCACTTCTACGCTTGCTGGTTTTTAGCTCTACTGGATGTAAGCCAGCAGAGCTTATGTCATGGTGTGGTTTCCGTCGTCTGTACATCTGTCCATCCACCCGTCTGTCTGTTAGGCTTTTTTCTTGTTTACGCAGTAAAGTCTGCATTTGTGGTCGGATTTTTTGTGCAACTGCACAGTTTGTTTATCTCATCATTAGATTGAACCATATTGATTTTGAAAAAAAATCTGACAACAAGTATTGGAAAAGTTGTCATTTAAATTTGAAAACTTCCATTTCTTGTTTAAGCGATAAAGTCAGCATTTGGAATCTGATTGTCAGGAAACTTGCACAGTTGCTTTATATTGTCAACAGCTTAAAACCTGTTGATTTTGAAGAAAAAATCTGACAGTCAGTATGGTAAAGGTAGCCATTTAAATTTCAAAATCTACATGTCTTGTTTGGGAGATAAAGGCTGCGTTGTGGACGAATTTTCAAGAAGCTTGCACAGTTGCTTTATATCATCAATAGCTTGAGCCACATTGATTTTGAATAAAAAAAGAAAAATCGACAATCAGTAAAGTAGCCATTTAAAGTTGAAAATTTACATTTCTTGTTTACGCAATTTAATCCGCATTTTTTTTTATCCAATGCGTTTGAAACTTTCAGAGATTATTTGTATCATCAAGCAATTGAACCCTTTAATAATGAAGAAAATCTAGCAATCAGTTTAGGAAAAGCAGCCATTTGATGTCTTAGTATTGTTTACTCAACACAGTCTACATTATCAGTCACATTTTTTTCTAAACTTGATTCCAAACAATTGGTTTTGAGAAATTGTACTTCATTTTTTCTTTCACAATTTGTTCAATTCACCATGCGTACTTATGCTGCCTCAGTGGGTTCAAGCTGAGTTGATTTTGTGTGTGTTTGTGTTTTTCCTTTTTTTCAGCATGAATTCATAATGTATGCTAGTAAAAGAAAAAAAAAAAGCAAATTCACTGCGATTAGGATTCAGACCCTAAAGGGCCTCTAGTTCTTCTTTCATCATGTCACTTACAAATTACAAGCAGTCATTACCAAAACTGTCATTTTTATTCAACCTAATCATATGCTGTACAGCCATGACTAACGGTGTATATAAAAAGCAAAATATGGTTATCCAAAATACCAGTATTAGCTTTATTAACATTCTAGCATCTTTATCCTATGGAAACAATGTTTATAAATTATGTTTCTTATTTGTTGTTTATACAATTTTTTTAATCAAATAAGTTCATTTGTTTAGGTTATCTAATTGTTTTGTCTTGTAATTCAGTGATGCTTTCTAGGTGGTAATTCTGCATTTATAATTCCTTTTTCATTCCTTGTATTGTTATTGAATTGTTCATATTTCAGTCATGTGTCCTTAGCTCTTTATTACACTATCTTGTATTTTAACATCTTGATGAAGAAGACATTATAAAAAATGTAGGAAAAGAACAAAAATCCAGGTAACCTGCATTTATTCCTTTCCAGCTATTCTTCTATCCATGCCAAAAAAAAAAAAGTCAATAAATTTATGCCACATTTAAGTTGTCTTTTGCAAATGTTTTCCATTTGGAAGAGTCTAAAATTTTGTCCTTTGGTTAAGAGTTAGTCAAACCTTGCATAAGTCTGCTTTAGTAATATTTTTAAAAATCTTTAAAACTCAAAACATATATTGATCCTTACCTTTGCATATCTTGTAATGAATACAAGCCATTCAGTGTATATATTTTATTTTTCCTTTTTTTAAATATATATTTTATTGTTTATGCTATTTCTGTTGTTATCATTTTTACTAAACAATTATATATTTTTCAAGTTACTGCTTTGTCCTTCATTTTCCAGACAACCTCTTGTTTTGTTCAGTAGTCAATGGATTCTAGGTGACAAAACTGCATTATAGCCGGTGTGTACTTTGATTTACACGAACAAATTTCTCCTGAGATTTCTTAAAGCATATTGGGACAGAGCATTTTTTTTCCTCGTGCTATTCTCCTTTTTGCTGCATTTTTGCAGCAACTTTTGTACTTCTAGATTCTTAGGTGTTGTTGTTCTTGGTAATTTATGGGCTCAACATGTTGAAGGACCAACACGTTATGTACAGTCATGTCCAAGCTCCTTCTTTATTGGATTTAGTTATCACAACTGATCCCAATTCAATTGACCATATAAACTATTTGGAACCTTTGGGCAAAAGTGATCATGTCGGACTTAATTTTAATTACACATGTTTAACGAACAAGAACTGCAAGGTGATATAGCCGTTTAAAATATTTCAAGGGAAACTACAGAGAACTTAACTCTTTCTTCGCGGATGTAAAAAAGGATACGGAGTTAACAGGAAATCTGGAGATACAATAGGCTAAGTTTCCAAATATTTATGAGAAAGGCGTGCGTTTACATGTTCCAATACAAAGTCATGTATCAGACCTCCGTGGATGAAATCAAGTGTTAAGAAAGCAATAAGACAAAAGTTGTATAGAAAGTGACGAAAAATCAGACTTCAGACTGATTACGAAACATAGGTTCAAGCTGGGAATTACTCAACTAATAAATTTCGACAGGCTAGATTGGATTACGAAAGAGGCCTGATGGTGGATTTAAAAAATAATCCGATATCATTCTACAAATATCTGAAAAGAAAGCAGAAAGTGAAAATAGGTATTTAAAAAGTGAACAAGGAGGACGGACAATGTACTGAGACTGCAGAACAATTTTCAAAAATGTTTTGAATCTGTTTTCACAAAGGAGACTCCAATAACAGGATTCGTTTTGAAAAAAAAAAAACGTTCAGAAAATTCATTATCGGATATTCAAAATACACATGAGCTTTTAGTGAAAAACCTGAAAGGTCTGAACAATGATAGCACTTCAGGTATTTTGGAGGAATGTGCAGAAACTTTGGTATTTCCCTTACTTAAACTGTTCAGACTTTCTTTTGATACTTGAACTATTCCATCTGCTTGAAAAAGCGCTTGTATTACGCCACTTTATAAGAAGGGTTCCGGAAATTTGTGAAATCCAGATCTATCGCCTAATTTCTTTTACAAGCATTCCATGCAGGTTTCTTGAATATACTATTAAAGACCAGATCATGCAGTATCTGAGCAAAGAAAATTTAATGAATGAAAATCAACATTAATTTGTCACAGGTAAATCTTGTTTAACCAATCTTCTTGAAGTAATGAGTTATGTCACTTCTACTCTGGACAAAGGCAATGATGTAGATGCAATTTACTTTGACTATGGTAAGGCGTTTGAATGCGTTCCTCATTATAGTTGTTAAATTTATCAGGATAGGAAATTGAAGGTTAATTATCTGTATGGATAAGGTGTTTTCTTACAAATAGAGTACAAAAGGTATCAATCAGAAGTAATCAGTCCAGTCCAGTCCAGTTGATGTAACAAGTGGAGTCCCTCAAAGCTCAGTGCTCGGTCCTATATTGTTTATTCCCTATGTAAATGAAATTCCAGAGTGTCAGTTCTAGCTTTTACATGTATGCAGATGACAGTAAATTGGTCAACAAAAATGACAATGATCAATGTTACCATACAATCGGATTTGAACGTTTTTTTCATCAGTGGTGCAAAACCTGCCTACTTAAGTTCGATGAACCGAACCGAAGTGCAAAATCATTAATTTTGGAACTAAAAATCCAAGACATTCTTACCTTACAAATAGAATCACTCTAGAAGAGTCCGAATCAGAGATGGATATTGGAGAAACGGTGACAAATGGCTGTAAACCTTGTAAGCAATGTGGTAAAGTTGCGCCTACTACCATGATACGTTTACCTAGTCTCAAGAAGACCCCTAAACATATGATTCATGCTGTGTGAAAAAGGAGCTTGATGCATCTGCCAAAAGTATCGACCAGGTCAGACTGCGCAGGCCGACCTGGGCCGAAACCTTTTGGTGTTGGTCAATTTTCTGCATGTCCAAGGACCGGTCTACCTCATGATTAACTCGGTTGTTAAAAAAAGTGGCTATTATGGATCCATTTTTATGGATTGGCTTGAAGGAAAGAAGATTGAGAGGAGACCTAATACATACATACATACATATTGATCCACCCAGACTCAGCAATAAGCCCGTACAAGTTCTTTCAGCAAGGGGCCAGTTAATGAAAATTTATAAATCTACTCTCCAGAAAAGTTTGATACTGCGTAAAACTGTTTTTCCATTAGAGTGACTCACAAGAGGAATGAGTTTCCTGAAACGGTGGTGACAGAGGACTGAATGGACTCTTTTAAAAACAGACTTGAACACCACGGGCAGACACAGACCTCCAAATATAGGACAGGAGAGGCCATGCCTGTAACTTAAACTCACATAAAAATGTAAATGTAAAACCTGAATTTCCATTGGATTTGAAAATGAGAAATTGGTAACAGGGATAAGTTAAAACGGAAAGGTCTTACACAATTAGGAAGCTTTTTGATAACTTAAACAATAAGAATAAATGCGTATTGTTCAAGAGCCAAGAGAATTCAGTGAAAGAAATTGTTTTGTTAAAACCTGAGCAGTGAAACAAATGAATGAAAGAAAAAAGTATAACAAATAAAGAATCAAGCAAAGAAAGGAACAAACAAATCAAAAGACACAAGAGACAGATCACATCAAACATACTGCTCTCGATGGTTTGCTGTGTGCGGCATCACACCACTGCTGTCCTCTATTGTCTTTCGCTGAACTAACGCTATTGACGGTCTCATGATTTATAAGAACTGTAAACGCATGTTGACCCAAAAACTTGTGAGTGACATCCGGATCGCACAGAGTATTCAAGCTAACTTTCTTCTCGGCTTCTTCCATTGTGAATCTGTATGAGCTGCAAAGGTAACAATATATGTTGCCAAAAGCCCCTATTTGTGCACGGTAAGTGGCATTAAAACTGGTACAAAGGTCACGCAACGCATAGAATGTGGATTCTGGCGAACAATCAGTTTTCCTTTTTTGATAACAGACCTGCGAGTGCATATCGATATCATCAGGTGGGACAAACTGAATCGTGCAGTCAGAGTCAAGAGTGTTCCCAATCATAACGCCGTACATAACATTTGTGTACGATTCTTTCACTGCATAACACTGAATGGCCACTTCGAACAGAGTAACTTCCCTTTGATTGTGACACTCTGCACACTTACTATTGTAATAAATTAAATTCGTTTTCCTTGAATAAACCGGATGAAAACTGCCCAAAATTGATGCCTTTTGATCCACACAACTCACAGAGAAATTGGGGCACTTATCTACCATATAAAATAACTGCTGTTCCTCCACATCAGTCCTGTTCCAATTCACAATCAAACTTTTGCACACTGTGCGTAATGTTTCGTCGATTTTGTAGCGGTCCATGGACGAGGTACAGCAGTTTCGGTATCTTCCGCAATCGTCTGAGCAGGAGCAAGATCCACAACATGGTACCTTATTGTTCAAAGTGGGATCAAGTCTTTGAGCTGGTTCTAGGTTGCAGAAGTTGGTATATGGGCACCAAATTTGAAGATCATCAAGAAAGGTCAAATTGAAAGCAGCTTCATTAACTGATGCGATACAGTAAAAATAAAGCAAAACACACCAAATAGTGTTGACGTGCATTTTGGTATGCTTCTGATGGTGCAATGTAGTCATTATATTGGTAACATAGCCGAATATTCGAGGTCATGAAAAGCAGACTCCGGGATAACGCCAGTTAATACAGACAGCCTGGAATTGAATATCGTCAGGTATTAGTTACTTCAGAACATTAGCAAGAGAACAGGAATTCTTTTGACAATCTTTACAATTTTCGTGGAACTTCCTTTTCAACCCCTATGCTGCTAAGCGCGACTCGAGGATCTTTTGAGGATAATGTAGATCCAAATCAGACTGCACAGAACGTGCACTCTAATCTTGGATCTACACTGTCCGATACGGAGATATTCCCCCCCCCCCCCCCCCCCAAAAAAGAAATGTACATTTACATTAGCAAAAGCTTGGTTTTTACTATCGGTTTGAAAGTATTAATTTCATTTATCTAGCAGTGTTAACTAAGTGTAAACTTGACGCAAGTAACTTTTAACGATCACATTGCAAAGGTTGAAAATACATGCTGGTAAAAGAAATGAATTAAGTATCTGTTGCCAGAGTTGTGATAATTATTCAGCAAAGTACGAACTATTCTTTTGATATTTGATTGAATGTATGGTGTTTAACGCCGTTTTCATCATTATTTCAGATATATCGCTGCGGCCAGTGCACCTATCCATACTTTCCTGGAGTTTCTTTTACCAGTACTCCGAATAATATTCTTTCCAAGCCACTGGATGCTTTCCGACATAATCAACGTTGAAACAATGGTCAGCGGTAAGCGAGGAATTAATCCTGTCGCAATGACTATCATCAATCCTCGGAAAGAAATTGGCATAGCCGGGGATCGAACCAGTGAACTCCTGTTCTCAAGTCTTGTACGTTACCGACTGAGCTACCTGGGCTCGGTCTGATATTTGATACAACTTTTAATGTTTCAGCTGTGTTTTAGGGGTCCTTTGTGTTAACCCTTAAGCTTGCTAAGCGCGACTCATTGACTCTTTGCGGACAGTGCAGATCAAGATCAGACTGCACAAAACGTGCAGTCTGATCTTTGATCTGCATTGTCCGATACGGTATTTTCTGTCCGGTGAAATCAACTTTGAAAACGCAATGTTTGGGCTTTTACTATTGAGTAGAAATTTTCGTTTCCTTTATTCAGCAACTTAAGGGTTAATTCGTCGGTTTTTTTCCATACTAGACTGTAAAACTTTAGACTGGTTCAGATTGGAAATATTTGCAAGCGACATATTAAGCATGACGCAAGTAATGAATTTGTTGTTTAACCCTTTACCAGACAATAAAATTTTAGACCCGTCCAAACTGAAAGCATTTGCAGAAGAGAATTTCAATGTGGCTCAAATGATGTGGTTTTTCTTTGATAGGGTAGAAAACATTGTCGGAAAAGGAAAAAAAATGCTGGTTACCAGCATTTTCTCCTTTTCCCACAATGTTTTCAAAACCCTTCTTCCTCAGGGTCATTAAAAGTTGTCATTGTGTGGCAAAGGGTTAAGAGGGTAGGAAATATCTTTTTAAATGCTGGTTTGCAACCCTTTTTCCTTTCCCATCGTGAATGGCTAAATAGGTTTCTTCTTCAGGGAAGTTTTAACACAAGATCCTCTAGTAGAGGTGACCTATTTATAGCGAACAAATTAAATAATTATAGGAGCCATGCTCTGGCAAATAAGATCTAATGAATCTCTACCAAACAAGTCATCACGTAAATCTTGATCCATAAAATCCATTTCGTCTAACAACAAACTAAATTATGTGGTAAACTGGTCCTTTACAACCTGTAAAAAATTTACCAATAGCAAACGGCTTCGAACGGATCAACCTGCGCGGTCTGCGCAGACTGACGTGAATCGAAACTTTTTTCAGATGCATTGAACCTCCTTTCACAGAGCATGATTTATATGAGTCATGCTCTGGCAAAAGGAGGCTTAATGCATCTCCGTGGTCCATGATACTAAGCAAGTAATCACATTATTTCGGATCCATAAAAATCCAGTTTGTCTAACAACTGACTGAATCATGAGGTAGATTGGTCCTTGGATTGGTCCTATTAATCTAGAACTAAAAAATAATGACGTTTGCATTGAACTTGTCGAGTCTCATAAGATATTAGGTGTACACATTGACAAGCATTTGTCGTGGAATGTACACATTGATAAAACTTGCACTGCGATCAACATTAAAATTAATTTGTTTAAAAGGATTTCGACTTACCTAACAATGGAAATGAAACAATTATTTTACAACTCGTACATACTGCCTCTCTTCGACTATTGTTGTACAGTTTGGTGGAAGAGCGCTAAATATAGGACCTCTAAACTATCTGTACTTCAAAAAAGAGCAGCCCGCATCACATTAGGGGCTCCATCTAGAACATCGTCGATTGAACTTTTCGCGGAACTAAATTGGTTGACCTTTGACAATAGATGTGATTATCACGCTGGTGTTTTAATCTTCAAGTGTCATAATAACCTTTCACCACGATATATAAGGGACATTATTTCGTTTTCTAGCAACACCAAGTATAATTTACGGTCATCTGCTCATTATGATATCATTAACTCAAGATTTAACACTTTGTTCAAGAAAAAAGCATTCTCGTATTACAGCATGAACATATGGAATGAAATTCCTATTTCAATCAGAGCAGCAACTTCCTTATCTAACTTTAAACATCAGCTTAAACAGTATTTGTTCAGTAAGCAATCTATCACCTCCGCAAATAACACAAACAAATTACCGTAAATAGTGTATCTGTCCGCTGACTTATAGACTCATTTCCATGTTATTTTCTTTCATCATCCACTTATTTATTATCGCATCTGTTTGTGTGTGGGTGTGGGGGTAAGTGTGTGGATGTGTGTGTGTGTGTGTGTGTGTGTGAGAGAGAGAGAGAGAGAGAGAGAGAGAGAGAGAAAGAGAAGGCAACATTGTAAAAAAGACTCTATTTTCAGGTCATTTTTCTTGAAATTCTGTCTTAATGTTTTAACCTTCAAGAAATAAAGATTATTATTATTATTATTATTGGACCTACAGAAAATCGAGTAATAGCGAAAAGTTTCGGCCCAGGTCAGCCTGCGCGCACTGCGCAGGCTGACCCGGGTCGATACTTTTCGCAAATGCATTAAGTCCCCTTTTCACAGAGCATGGATCATATACTTTATAACTCTTGCTGTGTTTTTCTAGATTTGTTTTCTAAAGTTGTTTGTATTGCTGTTATGTCACGAATCATTGAAATAGTTTTGACTGAATTTTAAATTCGCATACTAATTTGGGATTTAACATTTTTCGTCTTTCATAGCAGTTACTTTTAAAAGAAAAGATGATATCTTGGTTGCCAGTTACTACTACAAATATACGTTATTTCTTGTAAAGTGTTTAAATCATTTACATTTTTTTTTTTTGCCAATTCGGCGTGCGTCAATCTACTGATGAATTTGTAAATTATTTGTATGTGTGACGTGTAAGGCAGGTTACCTTTCTGGCGCTTAATAGAACCTATCTAATCTATACAAAAAATAAATGTGAAACTACAAATAGATTAAATGATAAAGGAGCTTACGTCTTCACTATCTAATAGAGTTCCAAGATCGTGATCGGGTTATCTTTCCACGCAAAATAGAATTCTCAGAACTAGGCGTGTATTTATAAATCGCCAAACAGTTCGGCAAAAAAAGCCATGTGTCAGTCAGCAATAGCATAAATTTTACTTGGCACCAAACCCTTCAGAAAACAAGTCGGTGTTGAGGCCCTGAGACCAAGAGGCTACTGAAAGAATTCTTGGAGAGGGAGAAAGTATTGTTGACTAGCATTTCTTTTTTCCTTTCCAACAATTTTTCCTTCCCTGTCAGAGATGATTACCATCATCTGAACCACATTTAACCCTTATCCTGCCAGATAAGTTAAATGAAATTTCAAGCGGATAGTAAAAAGCCAGTGCAATGCTATTTCAAACTTACGTTTTGGAGAAAAAAAAAATCTCTTTATCGGACAGTGTAAATCAAAGATCAGACTGCACGTTCTGTGCAGTCTGATCATGATCTTCACCGTCCGCAAAAGGTCAGTGAGTCGTGCTTGGTAGCCTAAAGATTAATTGGTAGTCTGCAAATACTTTGAAGTCTGAAATTTTGTCGTCTGTTTAAAGTACCTCTTTCCCTGCCAGTTAAACAAATTTTGCATGATCTTCTTTTTCGAGATTTAAAAGTTGCTTTCCACCAAAGTTAAAAGATGTTTTTAGCTATAGATAAACATCTGGTATCGGACGAGGCAGATCAAAGTTCAGACTGCAACGTTTTGTGCATGTCTGATCTTGATCTATCTTGATAGAGAAAACTAAGAACCGCCACTGAAGGAGAACAATTTAATGAAGTTTTGGTAATAAAATGAAAATTTCAATTAATCTCATTACGAAAATTATATGAGCCATGCTCCTGAAAAAGGGACTTTATGCATCTCCGTGATGCAGGCTACCAAGCAAGTCATCACATAATCATGGATCCATAAAATTTAGTCAAAAAAAAAAAAAAAAAAAGAACCGACTGAATCATGATGTAAACTGGTCTTTTAACATGCAGAAAATTCATCCATAGCAAAAAATTCGACCCAGGTCAGCCTGTGCGGACTGCACAAGCTGACCTGGTTCAATACTTTTTTCAGATACATTCAACCCACTTTTTTAATAGAGCATGGCAGATGCCCAGCCCGTTAGTCCAGTAACATTTCGGAGTCCAAATAAAAGCGGTCAGCCGGTCACTGGTTGGAATCCCCAGCTCTGCAAATTTCTTTCTGTGGATAGCCATTTCCAAAGAATTCATTCTTCTCTCACCACTGATCATTGTTTCGACAATGTCTATGTGAGTGAGCAGACAGTGGCGTCGAAAGAATATTGTACGAAGTACTCGTAAAAAAATCCAGGAAAGTATGCAGAGGTGCAATGGTCGTCACGATATAACTGAAATGATTTTAAGAATGGCCTTAAACGTCGTGCAAACAAACAAACAAACAAACAAACAAACAGGGCAGGGCAGGCTCGCTCGCTCATGCACCATCCTACCGACCAACCAACCAACTTACCAACTTACTTATTTAATTAAAACAGTTTGTAAACCATAAATAAAATGATGGGATTTATCTTTGATGGGTACAACATTATGAGAATAGGAGAAATACTGGTAACCAGCCTTCCGCCCATGTTCGTTAAAACACGTGACTTTGCGGAATAGGGTTAAAAAGTTTTGGTATAGAACATCAGTATTGCATTAAAGGAGAGAGACAAAGAATTCCTTGTAATTATTCCATTTTACGAAATTACAAGGACATATAATAGCAGGGACTTATAATCGTCTCTGGCACATTACAAAGTTTCTCATTATTTTTTTTTTACAATCTTTAATTATCTTTTGAATACAGGTCAGTTAGTGATTTTGTCTGAAGCATTTTCCTGCATTCTTTTCCAAAGTTTAAGAATCATCAAATTTGAAATTACTTGTACATAGTATCATACATATGTATGGCATAGATAAATAAAAATGTTGCATAAAGAAGACGAGTGATTGATTGATTGATTGATTGATTGTATGGTGTTAACGCATTTTCAATATTATTTAAGTTATATCGCGGCGGCCACAGCACCTATTCATTCTTTCCAGGAGTTTTATTTTACCAGTACTCTGCATAATTATTCTAAAAGGATAGGACACTTGTTGAATGGGGCTTAAGATCGATGCAAAATCACAACCTCCACCATGGTTTATTTAACCCTTTCCCAAACAAGCCCTGGTTTTCACGTGTCTGCAGTACAAGTCTTTTGAAAACACTGTGGGAAAAGGAGAAATTGCTCGTAACGAGCAATTTCTCCTTTTTCCACAGTGTTTTCTACCCTATTTGAGAACTTTCTACCATTTTCATCAAATTTAAAATTGTCGTCTGCAAACTCTTTCAATTTGGACCAGTCCAAAATCCATCGTCTGGGAAAGGGTTAAGGCTATGATTTCTGTAATTACGCGTATTTCCATTATCCTCCATATCTGAACTCTCTATCCGACGACAATACCTCATACTTCTCCCTTTTAAAAGCATTTGCAGACAACAAAAGATGGACTTTGTCTGTGGCGGATTGTTACATTACAAAGTAATGTAAGTTTTGAAAGGTGTGTCGTTTCAAGCTAATCAGAAACGACAGTTTCAGTTCCAGCCAATCGGAGACAGGGAATAGCGGGCATCTATACATGATGTTCGGAGTGGTTGCAGCTTTAATGCAAAAGTCTGAAAAGTGGTTAGTAAGGCTAGCCGCCGATGGTCCCAATTTAATCTCGCAAGGACACTGTGAACAAATCTCTAGGCTGTATTACGATGGGGGATATTCACATTCGCCGTACATATCTTCGCCGGAAAGAGACCACTTAAAACTTAAGTATCATAATCGGGAGGGATCTCTTTACTAATGGCGTGGTTTTCTTTATTTGTATAAATCCAAAAAGTTTTTGAAACGTTGACAGTTATTTGTAGGTTTTCCTGTACCGAGCAAGATGCCGATCCGACGGGTACGTCAACTTCGTAACATTAAAGTAACATTAGCTGCCAAAAGTAAACAAAGCGTGTGCTAAAATACATTTTAAAATTTAAATCATGTCATTTAAAAATATGGAAATCATTATGAGGAGACAATTTGTTATTGTACGGTCGATGCAAGTGTTTGTCGCTGGCGTAAAAATCAATTTCAAAACGATGCTAAAAGTTGCCAGGTTACTCTATCTTTTGTTTACTTATTGTCTGAGTTTAATATTCATTTTCTGCCAGCGACTAACACTTGGACCGACCACACAATAACAGATTATCATCTTCACAATATTTTCCATCCTTTTAAATGGTATGATTTAAATTTAGATGCATTTTAACACTTGCATTTGTTTTTTTTGGCCGCTATTGGGCCTTTAAGTGTCCATTAGACTAGTTGAAAAGTAAAACATATGATCGTACTAACAAAAAAAAAACAAAACAAAAAACAGAAATAGGAGCATTAATGGATGCACAAGTGCAAGGAAGATGACCCTTTATCGGTGTAATTTCGGGTTTTTATCACTGATCTAAAAGTATAGAACGTTGCCTTTCCCTGCATGTTCATTTTAGTTCTGTCGTTTCATTTCCGTGAGTTGAGTGACCGTGTAAACTATGAGGATAGGGTAGTGATTTGAATATTTTTGTCACCAGGCAAATCAAACCATGAAGAGGATCCCCCCATGCGGTCAAATTTCAAGCAGAGCATACTGATTAGCACTATTCATGTGCAATGAAATTCCTATGTACTTCCCCATTAAATCTTGGACTATCCTTAAAAAGCACATGCACTTTTTACTACCTACATAGAGATATCACTCAGAGCTCCAGATAGAGCTCCAGTGATTTTGATTTCAAAATTGAAAATATCAATCAATCTCCACTAAACCCTAAGTTATGGGTACTCGTTAGAATCGTCTCATCGAGAAAATTCTAATGAGTTCCCACAACATAGGGTTTGGAACAGAAATAATGGATTTAGAATGCTATCACTCCCTCTTATCTGGAGGTCTATCACCATTCATAAGTACATTTGAATCCGGTTTTATTCGCTTACCTGAGCACAAAAATGCTTAAGATGAGTAACTGTGATGGCATTGCTGTCGGTCGTTCGTTTGTCCGTTTGTCCGCCCGTCCGACAACAGTTCTGTAAACTATTTCCTTTCAAGATACTATTGAATCAATATAATTCAAATATCTTAATTATACTCCTTTAAAGATGTTACGAGGAAATATTTGTTTAAATGGTCTTGATCACGTGAACATGATGGCGACTGTTGCTATATTCATCAGAAACCATTAAAAGATAATTTTCTCTAGAACAGCGATTCAGATGACTTTCAATCTATAAATAAATGTCAGGAGTACCACAAAGTCTGCTAAAATGGTTAAATTAGGATGATCTTTGACCTACTATTTTGGACAGGTAAACTTTTGGCTACTATATTTAATTGGTCATACCGCAAAAACACCATAAATCCTCTTGTCTGAAACAGTAAAGTCCAGAAAAGATATGTTTTGAACCACCATCTAGAGAGGTCCTTTATCAAAGGTGACTGTTGTTTAAGTATGATTAATAATATAGTCAAAAAAAAAAAGCACTATACTAGAGGTCACAGGTTTTACACATAGTAATAATACTATGGAGAATTATAAACATTTTCTTATCTGAAACTACATGGCCTCATTTTCCACGTATCATCTTGTGGTCACCTATCAAAGTTGCTCAAATTATGTCCTCGGCTAAGAAGATCACATGCATTTACAGATTAACCTTTATCCTGCTAAATCAGTTTAATAAAACTTTCAAGCCGTTAGTAAAAATCCATATAATGCTATTTTAAACTTATTTTTTGGAGAAAAGAATATCTTCTTATCGGACAGTGTAGATCCAAGATCAGGCTGCACGTTTTGTGCAGCCTGATCTTGATCTATACTGTCCGCAAAAGGTCAGTGAGTCGCGCTTAGCAGCCTAGGGATGAAGCATATGGAGAATTTCTTGTCAAAAAGTGCAAGGCCTTGACAATAGGAAATATGTAGTACGTAGCATAATTTGTTGGTCTTACATGAAATGTGTTCAAAATATGGTCTTTTGGTCAGAGTTGGCCATTTTCCGAAGGGGTAACATGTTGTATATAGATTTATAGAGATCTTCAATTACCTCAACCGTTCTTCATATCTGTCTATGAAACTTTGCATGGTAATAGATTTGGATATGCAGTGTGTGCTTTAGTTGTTACTTTAGTTTCAAGCTGAAGCAAAGGTCAAGGTCACTGCCACTTTTAACAGAAAAGAATGGAATATGCATTAGGTTTAAGTGTTTATATGCGACGTTTATGAAACCTGGATTTAGTTCGAAGCATACAGATTTTGTCAAATATGTGTTAAAAGAATGAGTTTTTAGTTGTTGATGGTCTTGCTGAAATTCGACAGGACCAATAAGTCTGAGAAATCGATATCAATGACTCAAAAGACTGTCATTGAATTTTAGGTTACAGAATTTTATCCTTTACCTTTATTTAGAAACATTATTTCAGAGAAGGGAGTAGTTGTTTAAATAAGCAGGGCGCTAATTCTTCTCCTCAAAGCATACCAGTCACATCCAACTAGAGTTTGACTTGACGGGGCCAGTGGAATAATTAAATAAAATAAAGGAGTAATTTGTAATACTAGTAACTTTTGGAAAGTGAATAATACTTTTGAAAGGACCCTGCATAAAAGTCCTTAGTCCGCACTCTGTTCTCGTCTTCGGCGTCCGCCAAAAACCTCCAATTGTATCACAGGTTACACTTCCTTCCTAGCCGTGAACGATTTGACTAGCACTGTAATTCGTTGGTACATAAATCTATATGAGCTATGCTCTGGCAAAAAGGGGATTAATGGATCTCCATGATGCATCTTACCAAGCCAATCATCACATAATAATTGATCCATGAAATTCATTTTGTCTAATAACCGACTGTATCCTGAGGAAAAATGGTCCTGTGACATGCAGAAAATTTACCAAAAGCAAAAGGTTTCGACACAGGTCAGCCTGCGCCGACTGCGCAGGCTGACCTGGCTCGACACTTTTTTGCAAATGCATTAAACCCTTTTTTCACAGAGCATGGCTCAAGTGAAAGTGACCGTTCAAACATTCAAAACTCGTGATCAAATCGGAACTCCTCAATGAGTATAGCTATGACAACAAATTTGAGAATCCATGACCTAAGTTTCAAATTTTGTTACTTTAGACCAATAAAATCCTTGCATAAAAGTCACATGTAAAGTGTTATTTCACTGGTTGAAATCGCCGCAAAATTTCAATACGGAATCAATGAAATGCCTTATTATTTTTGTCAAATATCGCACGGTACACATATTAAGCGTTGGTGAACGACGATGGCTAGATTTAACTTTAAACTAGACGACAAAATTTTAGAACTGTCTAAAAATTAACGTAGCTCTATGAAATTTTTTGGATTTGTCTTTGAAAAGGTAGAAAACATTACGGAAGAAAATGCTGATAACAAACATTTTCTCTTATTTCTCACGATGTTTCTTTTTAAAAGTCGTCCTCCGACTAGTGGAAACTCGTCATTACACATGTATCTAATAAATGGTTGTTTATGATTCATTTTATGACTTACCCCAAACAGAAATGTTTAACGTCCGTATATATGACCACTGTGGCTAGCATTCTATAGCCCGGCGGGACTTTATGGAAGTATACACTGTTTTAAAATCTGGTAAATCCGTCTTTAAGAATCACAAAACTTTTCACATAACGCTTTAGGTATAAACATTGGTTAATAGAACACATGCATATCGAAACACGTGCCCGTGTGTCATGATTTTTTAGACTTAATTTTGAACAACATGGCAAGCAGATATTTGGACCCAGACAATTTTGCCTCGGGCAATTTTGCACAGGATAATTTGGCCAGCCATAATTTCCGGGGTTGCGTAATTCAACCAAGTTTTACATAGTGGCCGGTTATGTACAATGAAAAATGCTATTTTTATTTGTCATATCCATCATTGATTCATTTGCAGAAGAGAAAGAGTGAATGGTGAGGATTCAAAAAAAAAAAAAAAAAAAAAAAAAAAAAAAAAAAAAAGAGCCACGCTCTGGCAAAAGGGGGCTTAATGCATCTCCGTGTTACATTATACCAAGCAAGTCATTACATAATTGTGGATCCATAAAATCCATTTTGTAGAACAACCGACTGAATGCTTAGGTAGACTGGTCCTTTGACATATAAATCCTCAGCTAGACTGGTCATTTGACATATAAAAAATTGACCAATAGCGGAAAGTTTCGTTCCAGGTCAGCCTGCGCATTTTCGCAAATGCATTAAGCCCCCACAGAGCATGGCTCAAGTATTTTGATTATTACACGGCGTAGTAGAAGTAATGACACTAGCAGAGTAACAGTGTAGTAGTTCAGGTTTTGCTCGAGATATTCTACAAATCATCTTAGGTAGAAGTTAATCAAAGCACTGAAGGCGCTTAAGGCCTGGGCATCAGAACGGGTGAAGAGGTTGGAAGAGGTCCAGGAGCTCAAAGTTGCCATCACATTTGTACAGACTAACAAAACAAATACCTACATGTCTCACACTGACAGTCTGTGGAGTTGACAAAAGAATGGGAAAACATAAATTTGTAAAGGCCAATATAATGAGTATTTTTGTATAGCCTTGGCCTCATGGTCTTTATGGATTAAAAGGAGATAATTTTCAAAGGAGTTTCTGTTTCCTATTTTCTTCCTTTACGTTGCTTTGGAAACAAATCATGGTAACAAACCAAAATGAGCAGCGTGCAAAAAATTGCTGATAGAGGACAAGCCCAGGGAACGTTTCTGGAAAGTGCGAAAAATCCACAGTGGCCAAGCAATGAATCATATTTTTCTCTCATTTTACCACACTCAGTCTATAAGTTGAAATAGTAATCATGTCCTTTGAGCTACAAGGAAAAAACACAAAGTTTTTAAAGGCTAATATCACAGAGCATGATTTGGTTTCCGAGAAGACAAATTTTTTAGGTATTTCTTTTTATTTTTGCATTTTGGTTTCTATGGCAAACAATAAAAAGATGTCCGCATTCGGGCGCCAATGCCGAGCTGATTTTCAGTGAAAAGACAAAGTTGAAAAAGGGGCATACCTTGATAGTTATTTACCCTTATTGTTTATGTTTCCCTTTTGATAGTTAACAACTTGTCCAAGTTTGAAGTAAATATCTTCAGTAATAACAAAAATATTGTAAAATGTCAAAGATTTTGCATGACGATGGCACAAACGACGAAGATGATGACACTAGGGCTATGAAAATACCATGTCTCTAAAAAGCAGCTGAGCTAAAAGTTCTTGGTTGAAAGGGGGGGCATAACTTATTACTTTGCCAAAATATTTTGGTGGTTACCTGCCTCTGTTGTACTGATATAAATTCTTCTTTTAATAGTTAACGAAAAGTCCAAGTTTGAAGTAAGTATCTTCATTAATGACAGATATGATAAAATGTCAAAGGTTCTGAAAATTCAAAGTAATAAAAAAGGGCGAAACTGTGTCAAAAATATTTTGATGGTTACCTGCCCTTGTTATATGGGTACCCCTTTTGACAGTAAATAACTTGTCCAAGATTGAAGTAAATATCTTCAGGAACAGAAATATTATAAAATGTCAAAGTTTTTGCACGACGACAATGACGCATAGGCTTTGACAATAGCATGACGCGTTCCTCATAAACAGATGAGCTAAAGACTACCAGTTGAATAAAATAATATGGTTGATACAAGACTGCTCAACGAACAGTTCTATGAAAGTTTTGTCAAAATACCTGCTGTAAATGCCACTTTTCAATTTTCCCATTGAAAGTCTATGGAATCTCTAAGTTGCCATGATCAACCAAGTTGGAAAGCCGATTTTCATAAACAAGAAGGCCGTTGGACCTAAAGCCCTCATCTGAGTAAGTCATCTAGGATTGATAAATTTGAAGAGCTCCTAGTTGTGATCATGGAAAAACACAAACGAGCCATGCTCTGGCAAAAGGGGGTTTAATGCATCTCCGCGATTTATCATTTCAAACGAGTCGTCATATATTTATGGATCCATAAAATCCATTTTGTCGAGCAACCGACTGAATCATGAGGTACACTGGTCCTTTGGCATGCAGAAAATTTGCTAAAAGCAAAAAGCTTCGACCAAGGTCATCCTAAATACCTATTGAGATCAAGATCAGATTGCACTGAATATCAAGTCTGATCTTCGATATAAAACGCCCACCAGTTACTGAACTCTTTACCACACAATCCCGATTTTTTAAGACTCTAAGGATATAATCTCATGAAACCTTTTGGAGAAAGAAGGAAATACTCTCTTTTTTCCTACAATGTTTTCTGCACTTTCACAGCCAATAACCAACATTTCAGCTAAATCTGACCTGCTGTCCGCAAATGTTTTCCATTTAGACAAGTCTAAAATTTCATCCTTTTTTTTTAAAAGATTAACTGGTTGTCAATGGTTCATGTTGCAAACTTTAATACATACATGTATTTGATATTGTATGCGCCAAGTTTGCTATGGGTCGAAATGCTTATGGGCCAAGATGTCATATTTGGCCAATTCTGACAGGAAGAAGTAAGGCATATATACCAATCAAATACATAATTATAACTTCCGACACGAGTTGCACAGTAATTTTACGAAAATTAAAATATTACAGAGGTTTTGAGACACCTTTTTCAGAGAAAGAGCACACCGTCTTCGTAAAATACGCCATCATTATTTGTCAATCACATGGTGTCTAGAAAAAGGACAAACGAATGATCCCCGATTAGTGCTCTGCAATAGCACTCGTCACAACTCGGTCGATTTCGTAACTACATCAAAACATTTGATCAACGATCACCCGAAGTTTGCCAATTGTTCATTTCACTGGTAAGCGCACGAATTTGCAGTTATGAATAATCTTACCAGGACCCAAAAATTCTCAGTCAACACTTTCGTACGATTAAAATCGCACATCTATCAAAGTTTGTTTTGAAATTAAAACTTACTTTGATGTTCGAATCGAAATATTTTTATTATTCTAAGGGGTGTTTCTTTCAGCGTAGTGAGATGGATTGCAGGCGGTACTTCTCACTTTTACTCGGGTTTTTCCGTAAATGCTTGGATGGGGTTGAAATTTTGGTATATATTCCTACGGCCTTGGGCTTGGCAAGCCAAGCCCAGGCCAAAAATGAAAACTATAAATTTTACGATTTTGTTTGGATTAATTTAACGACAAGTTAGATTAATTAGCGTTTTTTGGGGGGCTTAATTTCTTGCACACTGATCGCCTTTCACAAAATATGGAAGAAAAACGATTGAATGCCATAAGCACCTGTTCACAGTTTTTTCTTGTTCCCTGAGAAGCTCCTTAAAATGTCGAGGAAGAGATGGTCTGTCGGACGAACGTCGGTTGTAATTAAAATGTTGAGTTAAAATGCCAACACTTTACATAGCTAATCAAAGGGAATTGTTCAGTAATTTTCTAAAAACATCATCTGAACATTTCCAATTAATGGTAAAAACCCAAATATTGCTATTACAGATCTCCTTTTGTCGGCACGAATTTCATATTATCAGACAGTGTAGATCCAAGATCAGACTAGACGTTCTGTATACTCTGATCGTGATTTACGCTGTCCACAAAAGCAAACTGAGTCACGCTTTGCATCCTACAGTATGAAGAGATTTAACCCTGAGGCTGCAAGGCGCGACTCACTGACCTTTGAGGGCATCGTCGATCAAGATCAGTCTGCACAGATCCACACTGTCCGATAAGGAGATATCTTTCCTCCAAAAATACCTTTAGAAATCGGAAAATTTGTGTTTATACTGTCGTTTTGAAAGTTTTGAAAGGATGAGGGTTAATTACAACCCTTTCACAAAGTACGGCGTAAAAATACTAAGAACAAAAGCTACATTTCCACTGATGCAGGATTTTAATACGACAGTTTTATATCTATAATTCCTAGCTTGATTACTCTAATTAGATGCAATAAATAAATTCCTTTGTTTTTGTCCTGATCTCCAACACAATAAATGAAAATCTTTGATGTTTTTCCATGTATTTGGCGAAATTAATACTTTTTTTTTTTTGATGCTTTGGCCAAGGTCGGTCTTTATTTGCAGGTGATATAATTGACAACTTTTATTGTTGATGTCAACATGAAATATCAGTTTTCCTGGAAATACCAAAGTTCTTCATTTTTTGTAAACTCTATGGCGTTTTCATTCGACCTTTCACTGCAAAATCCCGTGTTTTAACAACACCAAGAAAAATGGACTTTCGAAAACATTGTGGGGAAAAAGAGAAATTGCTGGTAACCAGCATTTGCTCCCTCCTTTTTTTTAAACATATTTTTAAAGACAAATTTCACAATTTGTGCAGCATTTAATGTGTCGTCTGCAAATGCTTTGAATTTTGTCTTCTGGTAAAGCGTTAAGCGTTTATTTGGTATGTGTAGGCTGGTGATCCAGAGGTCGCCAATTCGACTACAAGCAAGGCAAAAGTCATGTTTGAACATTGATAATAGGCACAGCGTCAGAATTCATTCCTCTCTCAACGCTCAAATTCTTTTGTCGATTTTTATGGGAAAGTAGCCTGTGGTTTGAAAAATGTCTTGTGCAAAGTACAGATAAAAGAAACACAAAAAAAGTATGGATAGGTGCCCTAGCTGCTATAATATGAAAGGATAATGTCAGAAACGGTGTTAAACAAAAAACTAGCAAAACAAAGAATATCATTCTAAGAAACTCTGAAACCATGACAAGTTAAACAAAGAGACATATCTCTTGGAATAGTATGGAAAACATTTTGAGAGTAGGAGAAATTGTTTGTAACAGGCAATTGCCCCCTTTCCCACAGTGTTTTCAGAGAGTTATCGACAGCACAGGTGTGCAAAGTCGTATTGTACAGTGTATGAGCTAAAATCTTAGACTAAAGGCAACAACGGTTTTTTTTTCGCCGACAACGTTGATCAACATCAGACCTGGGGCGAAACTTTTCGCCATTGGTCAGTTTTTCTGTATGTACAAGGATCAGTCTACCTCTTGATTAAGCCAGTTGTTACAAATAGTGGCATTATGGATCCACAATTATGTGATGGCTTGATTGGTATCATGGATCACGGAGATGCATTAAGCCTCCCTGTTGCCAGAGAATGGCTCAAATCAAAATTCATTCTCTTTGAGTCTCAAAAACTCTATTCCTGCTAAAGCTAAAATTTTGCTACCTATATCTCTGACATGTGTGTACAAGGCCTTTATGAATAGGTAGAGAAAGTGGCACCATAAGCAGCAGTTGGACCTTTTCTGCTTTTCCCCTCAAACCGAACTACCCTCGGACTTTCAGGGTAAAAAGCAACCATATTGCGCTCGTAGACCATTTTTCCTGGTGTGGTCACAGACACTAATTAGTTCCCAAAGAGACAGTTACATAATATTTGCTTTCGTAAGGAATGGTTAACTCAACATCAATAAAACGTTTTAGATCTTTCGTTTAATCTTTTTTCTGATGGCAAACGTTCTTCGTATCAATTTTTTAAGTGGGTCTACTTTTGAAAAACAATGTTTTCAAAGAACAACAAAAAATAAGAACACAAAAATAAATGAACAAATAAAAAAAGTCAGGATTTTATGATGAAGGATTTCAAAATTATCAGCCAGTAGTGTTTGTATACAAAATTTATTTCTCCTTATGAACACAAAAACAATACCAACAACAAAGAATACGACATTTAGACTCCAAATGTTTCCTTATTCATAAGATGAAGTCGCATTTTATGCAGATAAATTTTCATTATTTTATAGTCTGCCTGAAATATAAAAGAAGAGACAATGTGTTGAAAAGAATAAACCAATCTCTTGTCTAAAGCTGATCGACTTTTGACCTTGAAACTCCGATAGACAAACAAGATATACTGGGATTTTACCGAACTGGGTGTAGACTCCCTTTTCCGGATACTTGCCTTTTTTCAACAAGCAGATATTCAATCCTTCAGTAACATATTCATCCATAAGCAGCTCGACTTGTTCACAGAAGAAAAGTTTGGAAATAACGGTGACGCCTTCCGGCAACTTGCCCAAACCATCGATTACTTTCGTTAAAAGCTGATTTCTTTCTATTTGTCGATGAGAAAGGTAAGTGCTCCAGTAGACCAGACATGTTGGTGCGTATAATATTTTGACAGAGACATTTTCTGCATGAACATATGACAGGTACCCATGCAAACCAATGCAAGGTCATAACTCTTACTGGGTAATTCAATTCTCCATGGTTAATGCAGGGAATTTTCAACAATTTAAAGTAAAGCAACCAGACTGATAGACATGTCCAGGCTCACGTATGAAACATGGGCCACAAAACGCTTTATGAATCCACCCCATTCTTCACTTTTGTAGAGCAATCGAAGTTTTCAGCTTTGAAAGACATTCCGTTCTAAGAAGATTACTCCAGTCGAAGAACGACTGTTGCGATCAAGAATGTTCTCAATCTCTTTCACAAGTATTTTGGTCTGTGGTGTCAGCAGAGAATTAATAGAAATAGCATCAGCAAACCATTTCTCTCCAAGGACCTTGCAGCCATTGCGTGTACGATATTGTCTAACAGGGCAGTGTATCGCACTTACCATTGTTCAGAATCCGCACTTATCATATTGTATTTGGCTTTGGAGAGCCGAAAAACTCTTTATCATTTTTAGACCCACCCACATTTGAAGCATTTGAGGACGACAAATTAAATAAGGCTCAAGAGGTGGAATTTGTCTTTGAACAGGCATACACCGTTGTGGGAAAATATGAAAATACTAGCTGACTGAATTCGGTTACCAGAGTATTTTCCTTTTTAGTCTTCACAATGGAAAAATTGGTAAGAGGTTAGCTTGAATCAAAAAGATAGCACACCGTGAGGTAATCTTTAGATAACTCAAATCACAAGATAACAGTACATTATTCCACAGCTAAAATGATTTAATGAAAGAAACAGTTTTGTTAAAGTCTGAGCAGTGAAACACATAAACGGAAGAAAAAAGAAGAAAAAAAAGTAAAACATACAAATATAAAAGCAAACAAACAATGGAACAAACACAACAAAAAACAAATGTAAACAGAGACAGAACACATCAAAACATACTGTTCTTGTTGATTCACTGTGTGCGGCATCACACCACTGATGTTTCTCTTTTTTTTTTTCGCTGAACTAATGCTATCGACTTTCCCGTGGTTTATAAGAACTGTAAACGCATGTTGACCCCAAACCATGTGAAAGAAGTCCGGATCGCACAGAGTATTCAAGCGGACTCTAAACTCGGCTTCTTCCATTTTGAATCTGTATGAGCTGCAAAGGTAACAATATATGTTGCCAAAAGCCCTTAGTTGTGCACGGTAAGTGGCATTAAAACTTGCACAACGGTCGCGCAGCGCATAGAATTTGGATTCTGGTGAACAGCCAGTTTTCTTCATTGGATAACAGACCTGCTAGCGCATATCGATATCATCAGGCGGGACAAGGGTCAAGGGTGTTTCCAATCATGACGCCGCACATAACATTTGTGTTTGATTCTTTCACTACATAACACTGAATGGCGAACAGAGTAACTTCCCTTCGATTGTCACACTATGCACACTTGCTGTTGTAATAAATAAGTATTTCTGGAACAAACCGGATGAAAAATGAACCGGATGAAAACTGCCCAAAATTGATGCCTTTTGACCCTCACAACTCACGGAGAAATTGGGGCACTTATCTACCATATAAAATAACTGCTGTTCCTCCGCATCAGTCCTGTTCCAATTTACAATCAAACTTCTGCACACTGTGCGTAATGTTTCGTCGGTTTTGTAGCGGTCCATGGACGATGTACAGCAGTTTTGGTATCTTCCGCAATCGTCTGTGCAGGAGCAAGATCCACAACATGGTACCTTATTGTTTAAAGTGGGATCAAGTCTTTGAGCTGGTTCCAGGTCGGATAATTTGGTATGTGGGCACCAAATTTGAAGGTCATCAGGAATATCGTCAAGTATTAGATATACTTCAGATCTTAAACAAGAAAATAAGAACGCTTCTGACAATCTTTACAATTTTCACCGAGCTTTCTTTTTAACCTGACGCAAGTAACTTTTTCTTTTTATCATATTGCTACGGTTAAAAAGTACACGCTGGTAACCAGCATAATAAACTATCTATTAAGTTCGTGATATAGGACAGGAAAGTATGAGTTATTTTTCTATATATATATATATATATATATATATATACATGTATATATATATTTGATACAGCTATTGATGTTTTAGGTGTGGTTTAGGGTTTTTTTTTTTGTGGTAAGTTATCCTTACCAAGCAATAAAACTTAAGACTTGTCCGGTGTGAAAGCATTTGCACGCGAAATATAACCCTTAGGCTGCTGAGCGCGACTCACTGACCTTTTGCGGACAGTGTAGATCAAGATCAGACTGCACAGAACGTGAAGTATTTCCCCAACCCCAAAACTTTGAAATACCAACACTTTAGTTTTACCATCGGCTTGAAAGTTTCACTTAAGTTAAATGGCAGGATCAGGGTTAACTAACACTCAAGCAGTAGGATTTGTGTTTAACTCTTAACCACACAATCACGAGTTTTAACGACCCTGAGAAAGAGGCCTTTTGAAAACATTGTCGGAAAAGGAGAAAACGCTGGTAACCAGCATTTTCTCCTTTTCCCACAATGTTTTCTATCCTATCAAAAACGAATTACATTATCTGAGCAACGTTTAAATTGTCGTCTGCAAATGCTTTCAATTTGGAGACGTGCAAAATTTTGTCGTTTGGTAAAAAGTTAAGAGGGTAGAAAACCTTTTTTAGAGTTATAATACATAGTTATAACTGAAGTTAAATTCAGTTGTGGCATTTTATTACATGTATTTACTTCAAAACATGAGAGTTTGAAGCAGTTTTTTCCTTTTTTTTTTCATCTGAAAACTAGATCTGTCTTTTTTTTTTGGACTGTTCATTTGTACGCGCGTCTTAAGTATTTGTACGTGTGACTTATGTGCACATGTGTCTGTCAGCGTGTGTGTGAGCGAGTTATTTTTTTTTACCTATTAATCCCACTCGTGTTCGACTTTTTTTTAATTGCCTTGCTTATTCCATGTTGTATGATGTTCTCATACCTGGAAGAAATAAAAGTTTGTGTATTTAATTCTGGTTAGTAAACTTCTCTCCTTTCTCACCGTGAATGGCTTCAAAGATTTCTTTTTCAGGGTAGTTTACATACAGCATTCTCTAGTAAAAGTTATCCTTTTAAAGAGCCGTCACACCATGACGTTCTGGTCAACGTTTTCTGACGTTTGAGGAAACGTTGGTAGTCGCCCATGGTCGCTGGGATAGCGCCAGAAGAGCGTTGTGTGAACGCTAGTGAACGTCGGTGATCGCCGGGAATCGGCGGAGAACGCTGGTCCGGAAAAAAAGTTTTGAACATGCACAAAAGTTCTCACTGACACCAACGTTCTTCAACGTTTAATTTTAAACGCTGAAGAACGTTTAAGAACGTTCGTGGAACGTTTTAGCAACGTTCACCGAGCATTGCACGCGTTCGGCTATCGTTAGTCAGTCGTTACTCTAGCGTTACTTGGTTGTTACTAATCGTTTGCTTTGCAGTGAACGACTCACTGGCGACCTATCAACGACCGCTGAACGGTCCCTAGCGCACGCAGCGCGTGACTAAAGTGAAACGAACGTCCTTTTGGCGTCCACTGAGCGTCATTCGAGCGTTTCCCAAACGTCCATGCATATGGGTATATAAACCGATGCTTTGTAAGCAAGGTTCATTTGATTTGGGGCTACTGTAGAGAGCACCTACTATTGAAGATCCAGAAAGGCTAAGGAGGCTATATTTGCTTGCTATAGCCCAGCATGAAGTAGATGTACTGAACTTGAACATAGCTGAACACATCGAGGGACCTTGCCCGCAAAGAAGAAGACTCCGACGAAGACGACAGTGCTGGACTAAATCATGGATATTAAGGCGTCAAGAGTTTGGTCTCTACGACCAACTCATGGTTGAGCTTCGCCAGGAAGATGTCAGTTCCTTCACGAACTTCATGCGCATGCCACCTGATATGTTTGATGAGATCCCTGGACGTGTCAGAGGTAGATTGACGAAGCAGCCCACCTTTTACCGAGAGCTCCTCGAACCTGGCCTGAAATTGGCGGTGACACTGCGACATTTGGCCTCTGGATCTAAGTATGCTGACATGAAGTTTGGGTAGCGCGTTCCATCCAACACAATCTCTGTCGTTGTCCGTGAAGTGTGCCAGACGATCGTTGACGAATATCTGGATGAGGTGATAACCCCTCCAAGCACTCCTGAAGCCTGGCATGAGATTGCCAACCAGTTCATGACAAGGTGGAACTTCCCTCGTTGTTGTGGTACCTTTGACGGCAAACATGTTGCCTGAAGATGCCCTAACTCGTCCGGATCGACCTACTACAACTACAAGGGATTCTATTCTGTGGTGATTCTGGCCCTAGTGGACGCAGATTACAAATTCATCTGGGCAGATGTTGCATTTGGTGGTAAGTGTTCTTTCATATACATGTAATGTCTTTAGTGGAGATTTACTGAGATTATTCTTGGTGTTACTATTACTTTATGTTAACGTTGATGTAATTTGGGTTTTTCAGGGAAAGGAGCAGCATCCGACGCACAAATCTATAACCGGTCTGAGCTGAAAGAATGCATCGATGATGGCTCCATTGGCTTCCCACCAGCTGAAGTCCTGCCCAAAGACAACGAGGATGTGCCGTACTAACTAATCGGTGACGACGCGTTCGCCTTGAGGTCGAACGTGATGAAGCCGTATTCGCACCGTGGCATGACCGACGACGAAGAGGATTTTCAATTACAGGCTTTCAAGGGCACGTCGTGTGGTCGAGAATGCTTTTGGCATCCTCGCCAATAGATTCCAGGTTCTCCTCACCACTATGAACCATGCTCCCGCAACCGTAAGGCTCATCGTTACCACGTGCCTGTGTTTGCACAAATCTCATGCGTATGAGGTATCTACGTCAGCAGAACATTCGCTTGGACCGTGAGGACAATCATCATCAAGTAATTCCTGGACAATGGAGAACACAGCGCAATCTGGAGGACACCGTCAATGTCAGAGTGGACAACAGACAGGGGAAGCGCCAGAGGAATCTCCTAAAACACTGGTGCAACTCGGAGGCTGGTGCTGTTCCATGACAATTGGATATGATATGAAAACTCTTGTGACATGAACAATGTATGTTGATGTGCTTATGCTTTCTAATGATAAGCATTAACCCTTTCCCAAACAATCACTTGTTTTTACGACTCTAACATAAAATACTTAAGTAAACATTATGGGAAAAGGAGAAATTGTTCAAGATGAGAAATTTCTCCTTTTCCCACAATGTTCTCTACCATTTCAGAGAAGTTAGAGTCAATTTTAACAACTTTAAAATTGTCGTCTGCAGAGCCTTTGAATTTGGGAGAGTCTACAATTTGTCGTTTGGGAAGGGTTAAAAGAAACAAAAGTTCAGTGTAAATTTTAAATCTTTTATTTAAAAAACATAAATGCCCAAAAATAACACCCGTTTTTTCGTAAATCACAGAAATAATAATAGCAAATCAACATAACATGAAACAATTAACCCTTTCCCAGATAAGCCCTGGTTTTTACGGGCCTGGGGTAGAAGGCTTCTGAACACATTGCGGAAAAAGGAGAAAATGCTCGTTACGAGCATTTTCTCCTTTTCCCACAATATTTTCTTCACTTTCAGAAAAAATATCACCTTTTCAGTCACACTTAATTTGTCGTCTGCAAATGTTTTCAATTTGGAGAGGACTAAAATTTCCTCATCTGGTAAAGAGCTAAAGGAAATAATACATAATCACATATTCATGCAAGGGCTCGGCCTCATCCAAGAACCCCAGGTTTTCACCATGATCGCCTTCAACTGCAATTACAAAATAATAAACAATAGGAAATTAACAGTTGTCTTTCACTTGCTATTCAATATCGTAGTATAGTCAGTATTTCTGATAACCTGACTCGCAGAGCTGCTGGTCTTGAATCAGGGACATGTAGGCATGTAGGAGTCCGCGGAATTGAAGACCGAAATGGCTTGGGGCGATGGTGATCCCAACTCACTGGGAGGTGGCTGCCAACCTCCATGCTGTGACTGGCACTCGCCCTGGCTCTGACACGGCTTCTTGTTCGAGGGGTGTTGCGACGAGGTCGTGTCACCGGTGACACTGAAAATACATTAAAATGAAAATGGTCAGATGGCTTTCTAGAGTGGAGACGAGTGATTTTGATCAAAGTTTGAACCGATGTTACTAGATCTAATTGTACTTTTTACTAAATTTCGTGCCAGCTATTGGCTAATTTTAGTAACGAGGCAAGTCTGGACATGCGAGGGGTTGCCTAATTCTAGTTATAATTCAAAGCAATAGTAACTAGAACTGTCGCTAAAGAGACTAATACCCCCCACCAGCGCCTTGTCACAAAGTTAACCTGTGTCCTTGACCTTTGACCTATATGACCCAAAAACAATAGGGCACCTGCTTTGATCATGGGCAACATTTGTATAAAGTTTCATGATCCTACGTGTGATGGTTTTGGAGTTAGAGCACGGAAACGAAAAAGTCTACGGACGGATGGACGGACGCACGGATGGATGGACGTACAGACGGAAGGACGGACAGACGGACGGACGGACGGACAGACAGACATGGTGAAACCAGTATACCCCTCTCTACTTCGTATTTCGGAGGTATAATAATTAACCTCACCATGACTGAATCGAGGGCTGTCTGAAGGGGGGGTCTATTGGACATGTCCTCACTGTCGTCGTCAGTTGAATCCGACTCGCAGAAAAGCTTCAGGACCTTGTTGATGCCTTTCCGGGCCCGGCGAAAGTCCTTTAAACTCAGCCCCAGCAGCACACTTTTGACGTAGGCGGCGTAGGTAGTCCTTTCGGTGACTGGCTCGGGAGGCGGGAGTTGATCACGCGGCATCGTCAACATGTCGCCGCTCTCCTTGGTCTTCCTCTGGACGGTCGCCATGTCGGAGGACACCGACAGGGCTGGGGTGGGTTGACGTTGTGTGACGTTCTCATCAATCTCGTCAACCCCAACTCTCTCCTCCGCCGCTGCCCGCTCAGCCTTATCCAGGTCGCCCTGACTTTCGGCTATGATCGCCTTCAACTAGAAAGACACGAAATGAGACAAGTAAACACAGCGTGTTTGGAAATTGACAACAAACAATTGTACAGACATTTATCTTTCACTTATTATTCAATATTGGAGTATAATTACATGTACATGATTAGTCCAGTATCTGTATCAGTACTTACACTCTTGACGGGCTTCGAGCGGTGGTTGACAGCACGGTGGAAAAATCCAAATTTGTCTCCCTCTCCGTCAATTGTTGCTGGCCATCCCATCTCTTCTTCTTGTCCAACCTGGTAGATATTATAAGCATAAGGTAAGAATATGGTAAGTATATGAGTATATGGTAGGTATATGGTAAATATATAAATTCCATTATTATTAAAGTCAGGGCAATTACTTTTCCAAAATTTAAATGTAAAATCTTGCCTTGTGCCCTGAGGGACTTGAACCAGGTCCACAAGTGGTCCAGGCTGATCTGCAGCTCTGTGGTCTTGGCCTCGAGTATCCGTTGCCTCTTCGCCTTGTTCCTGTAATCTGTCTTCTGTAAGTTCCCCAGCAATTCGTTTTCGCGGAAAAACTCTACCAGACTATCCTCAACCGCCCGATCCAGGATCCTGTAATCCTTTCTCTGCTTCTTCCCTCTCTTTGCTATGGTCGGACCGTCCTCATTGGGGTTTTCAGGGTGTTTAGGGTCTTCAGGGGGTGTCACATGATGCGTTACTTCTCGGATGTGCTCTTCCTCACGGTGTTATTCTTCGTCTGAAGACATTGCTAGTGAAAGAGGCTTTGCATTATTCTTACTTGCAGCGCTATTAGCACTCTTTTTACGTCTTGGCGGCATGATGCTGACTGTTCAAACTCACGAGAACAACTGAATTCACTATGAAATTTTCAGCGTTTTGTACCCGTTTGACCGTAAAAATAACGCGCCAACAAGACGCTATTCTGTCGTTATTCACACGTTAGTCACACGCTCAACACGCTCGGCTAACGTTGACAAATCGTTCGTCGCTCGCCAGTGGCACGTTAGCATACGATAATGGTTTTCAGTGGTATCTTACTTGATCGCTGTTACACGCTTCTCGTGCGTTAGATACACGCTAGTCATGCGTTAGGCACACGTTAATAACACGCCAGATGTGCCATCCTCATTCTAGAACGCTAAGAAATCGAACGATTGAAATGTTCAGAGAACGTTGACCAGAACGTCATGGTGTGACGGCTCCTTGATATGTTTTTGTAAGTTTTGGGTTAAATTTTAGCAGATAAAGACCGAAAACTCAATCGAATTGTACTTTTTTACTTAATTTTGTTGGAACGTTCTTTACGTTTGTCTTTTTGCAGACAAAAATAATGTGCACTTCATTACTATAGACAACATTTGGTGGCAAAGGACGCTTCAGATAAGAAATAGGTAGTTATGTCACAGCACTGAGGTGATGTCTGTTGAAGCTTTGTTACCTAAGTCAATTATCTGAATGGAGAAGGAGACATATTGGGACAAAAACCCTATACAGCAATATTTTTTAACCGGAAACGTCTAATTAAACCTATTAAATGGTCTGATGTTAAAACTTTAGAGCTATTTTTTATATAAAATGATTTCCTTTAGTTTTTGGACAGATTAGTTCAAGATAAGATTGCACAAAATGTGAAATCTAACATCTTCATGGTCCAGTTAAAAAAAAAAAAAAAAAAAAAAAAACTTTGAAGTTGCAATCTCTAAGCCTTTTTTCCAGACTGAAAATGCAGAGGCTAAATTCTTTTACCAAACAGTCTTGTATTTGAACGACTATGAGGAGGAAAGCTTTTGCAAACGTTTGAAGAGGAGAAATGTTTGTAACCGGAATTTTCTTCTTTTCTTAGCATATTTTCTAATCCTTCAAAAACAAACCAAGTCATTTTGAGCCACAGGTAATGTGTCGTCTGTAAATGCTTTCAGTTGGGAAACTCTAGAATTTTACAATCTGGTGAATAGTTAAAAAGCACTTCTATGTTAATTGATTGAATTGTTTTGCCAAGCATCTCAAAGCAGTTTGATTTCAACTAGAGCTGCATTAAACGCACCCCAACTCAGCAATACTTTCAGTGCTTTGATTTGTATCTACGATTTAGATACAGTCAATCCTATCTGTAAAGATAAGTTATGGGAACAGACAAACTTGGTCTTAACAGTATAACACGGACGGTCTTTGCAGACAGGTTTTGCATTAGCTGTCTGTTTGTACCCATGTTATCCTTGACACAGGTTTTACTGTATGTAATATTTTTAACAGGTAAGAACGGATGCTGCTTCAAGCACATTCAAGCGCTACTGCCTGCGTTAGCGCAACCAACCACGGATCTGGATGATTACATGCACCAGGTGATCAATACACTTTTGTGAATGACGCGTCTGCCACCCGATACAAAAGATTTCAATTCTGGATGTAAGATTTCGACTGTTTGCAAACGACGCCAATCATTATGGAGGGCTTGATGTTTAACTTTTTGCAAGCAACAAATCGTTATCACTTCTTTGAGGTGACTGGTGAGACACCCGAGACTTTCATTCAGTTATTTTGCCAGATTTAGTTTAACACAACTCGAGAGTATATTCTATTGCCAAAGAACAAACTGTTGTTGTTCATATTTTGGCTTCGTTGTTACCCAACACATTTTATGAACTAAATGATATTTTGTATATCTACAAGAACTGTACGAGAAGAAATGTGTACAATGATTCCGTTAGCTCACAGACAGTTGAGGGATGTCAATACATTGTTTCTCTGAAAAGCAATGAAGAGACATGTGAGGTAGTTGGCCTGAACCGCCACATGCTGTTTGGGCTATCGATGGTAACTCCCGTGAAGTATATCGCCCATGCACTGAGCTACAAGAGCACTTCTACTCTGGTCGCAGACAGTAACATGCTGTACTTACACAAACTGTAGTAGACAGAAATGGCATTATATAGTATATGGTTTCCCAGGGCACGTTAATGACGCACAACTATTCCCTTTGATGCAGTTAACAGGTAGAGGTCTGTTTTTACCTGTGTCGTTTGCTTGGTGATAACATTTATCCGAAACGGTACGGGTCCGGTAATTACCTGACTAGCCAGGCGTAGAGGGCAGAACAGAAGATGTGTAAAATTCAATACGTACTTAAAGGAGCGCCGCATTGTATAGGACTATCTGGCTAGCCAAAATTGCTGGGGTTGCAAACTTTGACCAAATAGCCGTGGTCGCCTGTTTGCGTATGATGGCATATGGTATATCGTTTGTGTACCACATCGCTACTATACAAATGCGACTTCTACAAGTCTACGCTTGACATTTCATTAACTCGATACTTCTCATTTCTGTATTGTGGTTCGTATACATGTTTTTCTTTTAGGTATTCATTAATTCCACATTCACTCATGTATTTCCTGATACCCATTTGATATAAAGGTTTTTTTTTTTTTTCTATACTCATGCACGTATTTATAATCAGTGTGCTCGACGATGATCCTTATAATTTCAAGACGGGATCATGAATAAATTTTCTGCACTGTTATGTAAAAGGTAAATGCTATGTTCTTTTCTGCTTTCCATCATTGGTTTACCTTTAAGAGAGACAGAGTGTGAAGAGTGATAATTTATAATTATTTTTTTAAAAAATTCTGTTAATGTTCATGTAACCCAGTCTGGTTTTACCAGTTCCATTACTTACAGGTATTTCATTGGTGTATTTCAAACATTTAATACTTGGCGCCCATTTATCACGTGATTTCTTGTCTTTATTTAGATTTATTCTGCCCGTTCATTAAGTTGAAAAGATCACGATTTGTCACTTTGTTTGGGAATAGTTGTAAACGTGGTGGATCAGAGGTTTATTGTGGTTTGTATTTGTTTATTACATTCTAGATCGTCATCTGAGATGTTGCTTTGATAATTGTATAGCTTCGCGATCAGATTGTCAAGTTTGAGTCGGTTCTTCATTTTGTCATTGGAATCCACGGCCGATGCCCGTTTCGTCCCAAACCTTATTCACCATAATCTTAACCTGAATGTTTTAACTCTAATAACACTTATTTTACAGGAGCATGAATGATCGCAGTGGAAAGGTGACTGCAGATTGGTATAGCAGACGATAGGCTCACAGTTTCCTAAACTTGTAAGTTTGGATCGTCTGCTATGCCAATATATGTACTATGTGAAATGTAGATAATAATAAGCAGTAGTTGATAATCGTAAATTATAGTATATCTTATGTATTGCATTGTTTCATTTCAGTTTGCCAATTCATGATTGTTTTGGATCGCTGAAGTAAAGATATAGATCATTCTTGCTTGTATCCTGTTTTGCTCCGGACCAAACGTCAGCCCACCCTCTACTATTGGTTGTTGACCGTAGACGACCAACAGGTTACATTTACATGGCATGGTAGAAGTAGTAACGTAGTTTTTCCTCGAGATATTCTCCATGGACAATCATCTTTAGTAGAAACAGAAAGAGTCAACTATAAATTTTGTGATTTTTGTTTTAATTAATTTAATGAAAAGTAAGTTTCGTTAGTGTCTCTGTTTTTGCATAATTTCTTGCTCGTTAGCGATAAATGACCTGAAAAATCGGGGCTAAAATGATCGAACTCCAAAGACATCGAGTCACGGTGAACTGTTGTTCATAGTATCGGCTGTGAAGACGCTTTAAATGTGGAGGGACAGACGGTCTGAAGGACTAACAGAAAGGGAGAAAATGCTCACAAGAATTTCTCCTTTCATAATCTTTTTAAATTGCTTCTACTTAAGGGTCGTGAAACCACGCGATTGTTTCGTAAAGGGTAAATTTTTATATGCATCAAATGAACGTTTCAAGCCAATGGTGAAAAACCCACAGTATTGCATTATATAAGCTTTTTCTTTTGAAAGAAATCTTACCTAATCGGACAGTATAGATCCCATGTCAGACTTGACGACCTGTATGGATGTAATCGTGATCTACAATGTCCGAAAAAGCAACTTAAGTCACATTGTGCAGCCTAAAGAATGAAAAACTTTATTAGAAAAAACGCTACATTTCCGTCGGTACAGGATTTTTAACGGCAGTTTTATACCAATAATTCTTAGATTAATTACTCTAATTAGATGTAATAAATAAATTCTTGCTTTTTGTCTTGCTATGAAACAAATTGGGTATATATTTGTTTTTATCATTCCCCCTCGTATTTCACGAAATAATTAAAATCCTTTTTGTTTTTGCCTCCAGTGCAGGTGATGTAACTGACAAATTTAATTGCTGTTGTCATAATGAAATATCAAATTTCCCGAGAATACTAAACTTCTGCATCTTTTGTAAATTCTGTGGCGTTTTCATTTGTATGAACTGGTTTTCACCTTTTGCTCTGGCAAATTAATTCTTCTTATAGAACTATTTTGGCTTTTGTTCTTCTGTCAGTGTAGGCAATGATCGGGCTGCAGGGGTGTGCTGGATGATCTTAGTCATCACGAACAATAATTCTATTGTGAGTAATCGTTATCACGTTATGTTCTTGGAAACAAGTTTTGATTTTACATTTGCTTCGACTGTTTATGCTTACATATTTCATTTATTTATTCGTATGAGTATTCATCATCATCATATTCTCAGGCAAATTTGTTATGCTTAAAAAACTTTTCTATGCATTTGTATCTGCTGTCTGTCTTGGTATTAATCGGGCTGCGTGCTTATGCTGCTGATCTTTGTCACCACGGGTAGCTCATTCTGTGACCAAGCTGAAGTTTTGCCATTTATCTCTTTACCAGACATGATAGTTATAGATCTGTCAAAATTGGACAACTCACTGTTGCAACGTTAAAATAAGTTCTCCGTTAAAATCAGTTCAGGACTTTAATGGAGGACATACCAACGTCAAAATCAGTTTTTGCCGTTAAAATCAGCTACGTTAAAATCAACCGCCACACGATGAAATCAGTTTTCAAATTTTACTTACGTTAAAATCAGCTGTGATATTTTTTCTAATTTCAATAACGTTAATTTTTTTTTTTTTACATGTATGGAATATACCGACCTAAAACAACTAATACATAAAGAATAATAGCAATACTCGCTTTTACGCTTGGTTTCTTCCACATATTTACTTTATGCCCTCATTTAAAAAAAAAAAAAAAAAAAATGAAATATACTGTCTTTCTTTCTCTAAGTCATGCATTTCCTCTTGACTAGGTATTTGATTTCGGTCTGTAACTACGTGTATAACGTTTAGAATGATTGTCCTTTTATAACATTTTATGACAACTTAGCAAAAATAATGCATTTGGTATAACGTCTCTTGAAGGGATCTGATTGATTGATTGATTGATTGATTGATTGAATGAATGATTGATTGAATGATTGATTGATGGATGGATGGATGGATGGATGGATGGAAAGGCAGAAGGGAGGGTGGGTGCATGGATGGACGGACGGACGGACCGACTGACTGACTGACCGATCGATCGATCGAACGATATATTGATCGATTGACTGATTGATTCTAACGCTTTGTCAGTCATATTTCAGTTAAATTACTTAGGCTTTCAGAATATCATGCGCCTTTTGGTCCTTACCAGTACTGCAAATCATGATGCATTTTCTTTTTTTTTTTTTACTATAAGCATATGGATTCAACTAATGGTTTTGGGGTAGCTGTTTCACTTTCCTGTGCCCTGGATGGCACCTGACTTTTAGTCGCATGTGTAGTATAGTGGTCTAGCCCACGGATAAACATAAATGGTAGCTTGTGTTTGTTTAAATAGACACGCATTCTGCCTAGCTTTAAAGCTGGTTTTTTTAGCGACGTAGAGTCTAGCGTTCACGTAAGGAACTGGAGGGCCCTGATTCGATCCTGAGTCACATCCGGTTTTCAGAGCTGTTGCGTTGGTGCCCAACGTCAAAAAACATGTGATTGGGAAAATTAGAATAAAAGTAGTCCAAATGGGAGAATTAAAGACGAATCTCAGTTGGGAGGGGATAATACAGTATAGTGGTCTATAAAGCTTGTGTTTGTATATGGTGGACAATAATAATGCCTTGTTGTGAAGCTAGTTTTGTAGCGACGTGGTAGAGCGTTCACCAACGGATAAATAGGACCATGGTTCGATCCAAGGTCGGGTTTTTCAGAACTACTACACATGCAATGCTCTTTGAAAATGATGTAGACTAGTGAAGTTGCAGGGATTCAAAGAAAACACATGTGACATTATTCGACGTGTTCAAGCGCTTTTAAAAGATCGAAATATTTAGGGAAGAGGCGAATGAATCGGGCAATAATATCTTTAAATAATCGCTGAGCCGCGGTTTAAACTGGTGACCCTACATTTTAAGTCGACAAAGCCGTTACTTGCATCTACAGCAAGAGATTAGAATTAAAAAAAAAGAAAAAAAAAAAAAAAAAAAAGAAGTTCCTACCTAATCGTTTAACATAAAAGAGTAGTCTATACACAAACGGGTGTAACAAACTCGCATAAAACAAAGTCATGACACTCAAGTACTACTATCTTGAACAGTTCAAACTATGACGTTCGGCTTGCGACATGCGATTTGGAGCCTTAGGACATTTGCGTAAAGTGACGTCCCGCATCAGCCTGCACAAACTGTGTTGTCTTATCCGGAAGGGCACTTTAAATAAATGTTCTAAGGCTCCAAATTGCCTGTAATAGACCATATATATGTTTCATATACCATGCGTTATATAAACACGTATTTAACAGCCTAAAGAGAAGCTAATTGCTGAAGTAAATTAAAGTCGCTTGTGGCTTAAGTCGCAAATATCTGCTCAATGTATACTTAAATGATGTAAAAGAATAATGAAAATTTGGTAAAGGTACATGTATATCAGGGACATTGTACAGTTTTTACCTTGACTTGAATGTTTACTAAACAAAATATTTTTTCAAGAACTGAGACCAGAAGTCAAGGTCACAATGACCCGGTAGCGGTATGCGACACTTCGGGACCCTAAGATGCATCCACAAACGAAATTTGAGATTCCTATCTAAAATGGCATAGCAGATATGCTCCTAACAAGATTTTTAAATAACTGAGGCAAGAGGTCAAGGTCAAAATGATCCGGTTGTGGTACACGACACGCCGGGACTTCAAGATCTATCCACACACCAAATTCGAAGTCACTCAAATAGTATAGCAGATAAGCTCCGGACACTATTTTTCAAGAATTGTGGCCAGAGGTCAAGTTCAATGTTACAATGGCCAATTTACAGTACGCATCACATCGGGAACCTAAGTTGTATCTACACGCCAAATTTTGGATTCCGATCCCAAATGCTATAGCAGATAAGCTCCGTGCACGATTTTATCAGATCTGAGGCCAGACGTCAAGGTCAAGGTCACACTGACCCGGAAATGGTACGCAACACACCGGAACCCCAAGATATATGCACACACCAAATTTGGAATTTCTACCTTAAATAGCACGGGTGGGCGGTTCGATTACTTTATACCCCCAAAGTTCCCTTCAGGGGCATAAAAAAATAAAATAAAATAAAAAATAAATGCAAATGACACTTTTTTAGCGGATTTGTATAGCAAATCCGCTGACTGTCATCGTTCTTACCGGAACCAAATACATCATGCGTAGCGAGGCATGCGCACTCACACTATACTATGATATATCGGTTTGACCTGAACCAAATATACTTCCATTCACGCTTGCGCCCATTCTACTTTTGGTTTCAGCTAATTCACCTCAACCTCCAATCTCCGAGCAGAGTTGTCATTCGTTACTCTCACCATACATCTTTGCAACGGGCTAAATGACAAGAATCTTGTCAAACCGAGGAAAACATGTTTTGTTACTGTTTAAATGTTTCATGTGTAACATAATAAAGTAGACAAAGGAAATATGATTCCGGATACATTATAGGTGCATTCAAACTTATGAATTTACCTGTATACAATGGAACTATTTTTTCAAGCTTCTTTACTGATCAGAATCTTACGCCAATTGTAAAAAAAATGGCTGATGAATGATGACAATTTAACACACCGATGGATCTAAGTTTGTAAGATTAAAAAAACAAGTTATCGTCCTTTTAAAGACATTTAAGCTTTTCAGAAAATCCCTCTTTTTCACATTTCCTACCACTAAGTCTGATTGGCAGTATGCTGTTTGAACAGCACACAAAGCAATCGATTGGTCTTTCTTTCACCGGCGTTTGTGTCGCCATTTTGAGTTATGGTCATGTGACGAAAATATCACGTGATGACGGACTACTTTCTGAGCCAACTAAGAGGTGAATGGGAATGATCCGTAGTGCAAGAGAGTGCTCAACCTCGCTTTTGTCACTACCGTATATACTGTCCAACACGTGTAAAGCGTACACACTTATTCCGAAACCTAACACAAGCAAAAAACTGCGTAAGATTGGAGAATCAAATTACCACTTCTTAAACAGTAATAGAATAACAGTTACTGCGCGGTCCGCTCGGCAGAACAATTTTGGTTTTCCCTGCTCTTGCTAACTCCATTTAAAATGATTGCACATGTGCTGCATGTGATGTTATGTTTTTATTACAACATTTACAGCTTTGTGCTACTCCACAAATCCGCTTTCCATGACTTTGAGTCCTTTGATTTTCAAAGGAGTTTGTATGGAGAATATTACAACTGAATGTAGGCGTACAACATATATCAATGTGTGAGTCAGGAGGACATAAAAACACTTTTGGTCTGTACCGACTACCAAAAAAAAAAAACATGGGTGATTTTAGCATGTGGCGGTTGATTTTAACGGAGGTAAAAAGTGAAAAATGATTTTAACCGAAATGACTTTAACGTTTGTTTGTCCCCCGTTAAAATCAGTTTTTTCAATAACTGATTTTAACGGAAAACTGATTTTAACGTTGCAACACTCACCCTTTTCCACACAATTCCGTGTTGTATGGACCCAGAGGAATAAGGCCTTTCAAAACATTCTGGGAAAAGGAGCTGTCTACCCTCCCCTCGACAACTTTCACATTAGGACCGCATCTATTTTGTCGTCTGCAAATGCTTTTAATTTGGACCAGTCTAAAAATGTGTTGTTTGGCAAAGAGTTAAATGTGGCTAAACTGATGAGATTTGCTTTAGAAAGAGTAGAAAACATTTTGGAAAAGGGAGGAAATGCTAGTCACCAGCACTTTCTAATCTACCCAAATTTTCAAAAGCCTTCTTTTTTAAGGTCGAGATTGTCTGATAAAGTGTTATATCTCTGAAATTTGTGTACAAAGGCTGTTACCAAAAGGTAGAAAAAGTGATACTATTGTTTTGCTTTTCATCCTCAAACAGAATTACCTCTCGTACTTTCTGGGTGAAGAGGTTTTATTGGTTGTAGACACTTTTTCTTGATGTAAGCACAGGAACCAAAAAAGTCCCAAAGAGACAGTAAAATAAAACTCGCTTTCGTATGAAATGATCAAATCAACACTAATAAAAAGTTTTAGATCTTTCGTTCTTTTTTTTTTCCTAAATAAAACAGTGAAGTAACACAGCTTGGCATCAGATTTTTAAGTGTGTCTACCTTAAAACAACAATGTTTACAGACCAAAATGATACAGCGTCGGAATTCAATGGTAAAGGATTTAAAAATTATAAACGAGCAATCTTTGCATATGACATTTATTCGAGTTTCTTCTTAAGCTCACATCAAACAGCGGCAGCAACAAATTGGACAAATAAAGCAACAGTTAAAACAAAGAATACGACATTAAGACTCCAAATGTTTCCTTATCCATACAATGAAGTCACATTTCATGGAGATACATTTTCATTACTTTATAGTCTGCCTAAAATGTTAATGAAGAGAAAAAGTGCTGAAAAGAATAAATCCATCCCTGGCCTGATGCTGCTCGACTTTTGACCTTGAAACTCGGATAGACAAACACGATATACCGGGTTTTTACCGATTTGGGTATATACTCCTTTTTCCAGATACTTACCTTCTCTCAACAAGTAGACATTTGATCCTTCCGTAACATATTCATCCGGAAGCAGCTCGACTTGTTCACAGAAGAAAAGTTTGGAAATAACGATGAGACCGTCCGGCAACCTGCCCAAACCATCGATTACTTCCTTTAAAAGCTGGTTTCTTTGTATATGTCGATAAGAATCAAAATTTCTCCAGTAGATCAGCCATGCCGGCGCGTATAATATTTTGACAGAGCCCTTTTCTGTATGAGCATGTGACAGGTATCCATAGTTCACGTCCAAACCAACGGCAAGGTCATACCCCTTAACGAGTAATTCAATTCTCCATGGCTGATGGAGGGAATTCTCGACCATCTGAAGTAAGGCAACCGGATTGATAGACATGTCTAAACTCTCGTATAAAACGTGGGCCACAAAATGCTTTATGAATTCACCTGATTCTTCTCTTTTGTAGAGCAATCGAAGTTTCCAGTTTTGAAAGACATTCCTTTTTAAGAAGATTTCTTCATTCGAAGAACGATTGTTGCAATCAAGAATTTCCTCAATCTCTTCTACAAGTATTTTGGTCTGTGGTGTCAGCACAAAATTAATAGAAATAGCATCAGCAAACCATTTATCTCCAAGGATCTTGCAGCCATATTGTGTACGATATTGTCCCACAGGGCAGTGTATCGCACGACAACGTTTCTGGAAAAAAAAAGTGAAAAGATATCCTTCTGAATAAAAATAACTGGCAGAACTCACCATCATTCAGAACCATTTGATTAAACTTTGTTTGGCTTTGCAAAGCCGATTCCTTTTATCAGTTTTGGACGTACCCGAATTTAAAGCATTTGTAGGCGACAAATTAACTGGGGCTCAAGTGGTCGAATAAATCTTTGAATGGGTGTTAAACGTTGCAGCAAAATGATAAAATACTGCTTAACTAGTATTGGTTACCAACATTTTTTCCGTTTTAACAGTATTTTCAGGAACCTTTGGTATTCAAAATGAGTCATTAGTTTGAATTTACACAAAAATGATAAATCACATACATGTATGTTGATATGAATGTATAGTATTCAACAGCCAAGACAATGTAATAAAGGTAACTTTTGTTAACGCATGAGCAGCGAAACAAATAAGCGGAAGAATACTTTTATTACTAAAAGAAACAAATAACGGAACAAAGCAAAAGACAAATGTAAACAGACACAGAACACATCAAAACTTACAGCCCTCGACGGTTCACTGTGTGCGGCATCACACCACTGATGATCTTCATTGTGGTTTGCTAAACTAACGCTATCGACGGTCTCGTGGTTTATAAAAACTGTAAACGCATGTTGACCCCAAAACTTGCGAAAGACATCCGGATCGCACATAGTTTTTAGGTTGACTTTCATCTCGGCTTCCTCCAATGCGTTTTTGGTTGTATTACAAAGGAAACAATATATGTTGCCAAAAGCCCCTAGTTGTGTACGGTAAGTGGCATTAAAACTGGCACATTGGTCGCGCAGCGCATAGGATTTGGATTCCGGTGAACAGTCAGTTTTCTTCATTGGATAACAGACCTGCGAGCGCATATCGATATCATCAGGCGGGACAAATTGAATCGTGCAGTCGGAGTCCAGGGTGTTTCCAATCATTACGCCATACATAACATTTGTGTATGATTCTTTCACCGCCCTACACTGGATGGCCGCTTCGAACAGGGTAACTTCCTTTTGATTGTGACAATCTGCACACTTAATGTTGTAATAAATTAAATTGGTTTTTCTAGAATAAACCGGGTGATAAGTACCAAAAAAGCGATGCCTTTTGATCCACACAACTCACAGAGAAATTGGGGCACTTATCTACCATGTAAAACAACTGATGTCCCTCCACATCAGACCTGTTCCAATTTACAATCAAACTTTTGCACACTGTGCGTAATGTTTCGTCGATTTTGTAGCGGTCCATGGACGATGTACAGCAGTTTCGGTACCTTCCGCAATCATCTGTGCAGGAGCAAGAACCACAACATGGTACAATATTCTTTGAAGCCGGGTCAAGTCTTTGAGCTGGTTCCATGTTGCAGAATGTGGTATGTGGGCACCAAATTTGAAGGTCATCAGGAAAGGTCAGATTGAAAGCAGCTACATTAATAGATGCAATGCCGTATAAGCAAAGCGAAATAAACCAAATGGTGTTGACATGCATTTTGGAACGCTTCTGATGGTATAACATGCCTATATTCGAGGTCATGAAAAGCTGTCTTCGCTATCACGCTGGTTCAAATACACGGCCTGGAATTGAATTTCGGAAAATATTAGATAGACTTCAGACCATCAGCAAGAAAAAAGAACGCTTTTGACAATCTTGACAATTTACATGGAACTTTTTTGTTGGTAGTAGGGGGGGATTGGCGGCCTCCAGGCCTTCGTCTTCGCGATATCCGGCCTTAGCGAGAGTACTCTCCATGTCTTTTCCTAGTCCCGGATATGCCCGGAGTACCATCGAGCCACTCTCGCCCCGGTACTATTTTACGTCTTTCGTCCGGTCCCGGCTATGCCCGGAGTACTTCCCTATGTCTATTCCTCATCCTAGATATGCCCGGAGTACTATTCCGGACTTCGCCCGGCCCCGGATATGCCCGGGTACTACTCTATGTCTGTCGCCCGGTCCCGGATATGTCCGGAGTACTATCCTACGACCATCGCCCGGTCCCGGATATCTAAAATTTATAACCGACGAAAGTTATAAATTTTTGAAATTGACTAACCTTTTTTCCCGGTTAAAAAGGGAAATGGAGATATATTGTTCTGATTTTAATTTATTTAGAGCCCGAGCGGTTACTTCCAATTTAATAGAGAAACGTTTAAAGCATATTTCCGGGAAACTAACGTATGAGTCGGACGGAAGTGTACATTTTAATAATATTATAAATACGTACGATTTAAGTTATTTTATCGCGCCAATCTATTATGAGTTTAGTAAAAAAAGGCAAGAAAGCCAGTCTCGTCCAATGAAAATGGATATTATTATTCAATACGCAATACCTAGGATTAATATGGAAGAGCTAGAGGTCGAGATATGTGATAGTATAGATTTTACAGATAATGAAAATTCTAACTTTATTAGAAAAATAGCAAATGTTGTTTACACCGCTATTGATGCCATTCGCGTTTTTAGTGAAAACTTAACTAAGAGTATAAAAATATCTTTTTCTACTTTAGGCTCCAGAACCCTACCTACTCCAGCCCCCAATACCTTACCTACTTTAGGCTACAGTTCCTTACCTACTTACTTAGAAGAAACTTGCGTAATTTGTCTAGTTAATAAACCTAATATAATCTTTACTCCCTGCGGTCATATCTCACTTTGCGAAAAATGTAATGAAATAGATAAATGCCCAATATGCAGGAAAGAAAGCGTTCGAAAGTATTTGTTACACTAATTTAAAAATTTATAACTTTCGTAAAAGTTATAAATTCATTTTTTAAAAAAAAATGGCCGATAAAAAATTTTTGAATTTGACTAACCTTTTTTCCGCTTAAAAAGTCCGGTACAAAATGGGTTTATTAAAGAATTTAGTAAGTTTTATCTGGCGTTTGCTTAAAATGCTAGAATTAGTTAAAGAATCTTTTCCTCGGTATGAGGTAAAAAAGGATGTACTAAAAAATTTAGGAAGTAGGTTTATTTCGCGTTTGGTTAAAATACAAGAAGATAAAATTTTTTTCGCGAAACGAAGATATTCTCATATTTATATGTATTTTCCTTCAGTTATATGCGAAAACGGTCGTTCGCCGTTACTTCGATTTAAGGGTATTACTTACTTTGAACTAAGTAAATTTGCGAGAGATCATGCATTTGGAGATGGAATAGTAAATGGAATAGGAATTGAAATAGGAAATGAAGGGGACCTTACTTCAATTCTTCAAGACCTTATTTATAGTGAAATGGACCTTACTATAATTTTTCGAGACCGTATGTATTGCGAACAAATTACGAGTATGAAAGAATTTGATGCTTTAACGCGTAAATATTTTACGTCGTATGACGAAAATGAGCGTTTTTATTTAAATATAGGTTACTCTTTTTCCAATTTCGCTGGTGTTAATTATCCGGGTGCTTGGGAAGACACGGGATCTTATTCCGATCTCGATTATCAAGGTAACAACGTCGGAGAATTTTTTGACGATTTAAGAAGAAGATTAGATGTAGGTCCTTTTTATTACGAAGATAAATTTGGAAGTAGTAATGTAATACGTAAAAACGGTATTTCGACATTTCGAGCGGAAGAATGCGTTATTTGTAAAGACTCGATACCGGATATATTGTTTTGTAATTGCAGCCATATACTCGTATGCGAGGAGTGCGATAAAACGGCTAATTTTTTAAGTTGCCCTTTATGTAGAACTACGTGCCAATTAAAACGAAAAATATAAATATATATTTTTTTATAAAAATATATATTTTACCTTTTTCTCTTTCTAAAACGAGCGTTTTCTTCTTTTAGTTTATTTATCAACGCTAGTAACGCTTTAATACGTTTTTTAAAAAAAATATATTCTTGAAATTGCCTTAAATTTTTTAAAAGCGGGTTGTAAAAATGAGCGTACTAAGAAATTTAAATAACGAGTTTATATTACATCTAGTTAAAACGTTAGAAGCTAAAGTTTATTTCGGACGGCGGAAATATCGTCGAAGTATAATAGCGTTTCCTCCGTTCGAATTTAAAAACCTTTGTTTGGCGTTACTTCGATTAAAACCGGCCGTTTTTTACGAAATTAGTAATGCTAGTTTGTTGGCCGGATTTAGTGAGGTTTGTCTAGTTTTAGATAACGAGAATGAGTTAACAACTACCGCAGGTATTACTTCATCCTACACATATGATGATATCGCGTTTGGTTATTCAACGCGGATAATCTACGAAGAAGGTAGTCGTTTATTTTTAAGTATTATAATCTGCGGTACCGAGTTTTCTCCCAGCGATTACCCCCCTTCTTGGGAAGATGGAGACTTTGATATATTTAGAAGATGGAATGATCCCCCTGCTGAAAGATATGAAGAAGGTATATGGGATTATCCTTTGGAAAACAATTCCTCGGAAAATACGCGAGAGTATCGGGTAACAAATGGTAATAAGATATTCCGAGAAAAAGAATGCGCCATTTGTACAGACTCGGAACCGCGCGTGTTGTTTTCTAATTGCGGCCACGTAGTTACGTGCGAGGAGTGCGATAATAGGGGTAATTTTAAAAGTTGTCCTTTATGTAATTTGGAGTGCAGTATAAAACGTAATTTATAAATATATATTTTTTATAAAAATATATATTTTACCTTTTTAAGGTTAATAGAAATTTTTTTCTCTTTCTAAAACGCACGTTTTCTTCTTTTAGTTTATTTATTAACGCTAGTAACGCTTTAATACGTTTTTTATTTTCCGTAATTTTTTCGTTATAATATGATTCCGGTTCCGTTTTCATCGTCGCGGATTATTTTTTATCTATTTTTTTTTAAAAAACAATTAATTGAAAAAATTTGTAACTTTAATTATAAATCGCGAAATAATGTCGTCAAAATTATTTAAAAAAGTTAATAAAAGAAGTTGGAAAGAATTAGAATGCGTCGCGTCGGAAATAATAGGTTTAACTATAGAGTTGACGGAACATACCCACGATACGTTAAAATTTGTTAGTCAAATTTTAGCTCATATTTCTAGAATCGCCAGCCCTTTTTGGTTCCATATTCCTAATCCGATCCTCGAAGAAGCTCGTTACGATATTTTACGTCTATTTACGGCTATTAGCGAAAATCTTAATTTTTTTTACGACTCGATAAGCGACGAAATTGTACGAGAGCCACCTAATAATTACATTGCGGGTATTCTCGATGAATTATGGAAAGTTATAGACGGTAGAATTAGAACGACCGCAACTAAAATACGTAACGAATGGCATAATATTAAAGACGAAATTCTTAAAGATAAAATTTTTAAAAGCGTCGATTACGCCGTTTTCGTCTTAATAGATCTTAAAATCGAGTTAAAGGAAGGGATAAAAAAAATAGCGAGTTTATACGTGAGGGATTAAAAAATTTATAACTTTTAGTTATAAATTTATAGTCCTTTAGGGCGTAAGTAATCCTTAAGCGAAATAGCGGGATTTTCTTTTATTTCTATCTTATCTTTTATCTCGAATATCATATCTAAAAACCATTCTATCGTAGGATCTTGGTATTTTTCGTGAACTCCGGAAAATATAATTCGCCCCGAATTAAATACCATTATAGAGTCGTATTTTTCAGTGGTCGGCTTAGTAATCTTTTTTTCTTCTAGTAACTCTTCGTAGGTTATTTCTTCTTTTAAATTTGCGGTATTATCTTTTCCGCTTATATCGAACGCGTAAACCGGCATGTTGCTCGTAGATTCTATAGGTTTAATAAACCGACTTCCTTTAAAAAATAGAGCTATCGAGAGATTATGTTCTTTATTTTCTTGCGAGAAGTATTTTTCCAGTTTTTCTACGTTAATAGGAAATCCGGTATTAAATACGACATTTTTCATTACCGAAACTAGGTAGACATGTAGATTATTAAATAAAGAACACGCCGAAGTTTTCTTCAGTACGCTCCATAAAAAGACTAATCCTTTTACACAATGATCGTAACTTTTACATCCCGTAATCTGTAATACTCCGTTTTTAAAGAGTTTTAGGTTTATCTTTTTCTCTTCGACGAGAAGGGAAAACGAAATACAATTAGAAAAATTTCTCTTTTTACTTTTTTTCTTACCCCCTATTTCTTTTCTTTTGTAGTTCGCGTATGTTAATTCCGTAGTTAGAGTTATTTCGCCGAACAACTTTTCTAAGTCGAGTTCATCCATGTTCGTATAAGCTAAAAATGTTTGGGTAGAAACTTTTATATCCATTATTATTTTTAAAAAATTGAATTTTTAAAAATCATTTTCTGGGTAAAATCGTCAGGAAAATGGTGAAGTTTATAAATTATAAAGATTTCGATATAAAAAACGTAAGACTTTGCGAATGCAAAGATAATAAACAATACAAGTTTAAAACGTGGGAAATTAAATACGTTTATCCCGACGGGGAAGAAAGCGGTTTACGATTACGTTCTCCCCTTTTGTTTTCTCGCGGGGTTGCGAAGCATAAAAGTACTCCCGATTATTATATGTCTTTAGTACCCATTTACGATACTGAAAATCCGAACGAAAAAGAAGCTAAGTTCGAAGAAGTTTTAAATAATATTTCGAAATTTTTACGAAGAGAATGGGAAAAAGCGACTAAAAAGAAGGATAGTGAAGATTTAGAAATTATTAAAGATAATATTTTTTTCTCGAGACTAAAAACGAAAAAGATTTACCTAAATAACGATCTTAAAGAATGTAAAATAAAAACTATTTTTTACGTAAAGGAAGACGACGGGCGACTTACGAAATCTGATCCTATCGGATTCGAGGAAAAAAATTGTAAACTAGTCGCTTATATAGATTTAGACGATATTTTTAGCAGTTCATCCGCGCTTAAAGTACGAGCATCTATTTCCGACGTTATTGTTCTTAAAACGGGCGTTCCTCCTCCTCCTAAAAACGAAAAACCCACAACTTCCGAATTGGAAATAACGCTAGGTTCTGACGACGAAGAAGAATAAATTTATTAAAAAAAAATAATATAATTTAAATTATATTATTTTTGATTTTAAGCCTTTAGAAATTAATATTAAAACGTTATGGATTCCGTGCTGAAAGAAAATAAATTATCGGCATTTATATTCGACCATTTACGTATTTACGATTTAAAAAAGAGTTTAAGCTACGATTCGGAGGGAAATTTATATTTTAGGGACATACCTTGGGGCAAGATAGATTCTTCTTATTTCCATAGATTAGTCTATCATGAATATAATAAAAGAATACTAGAAAGTGGTTGTACCCCGGATGAAATAATACTTATTTCTACGTACGAAGATTCGGGAGGCCGAAGGGAAAAAATAACGATTAATATAAAAAATACGAGATTTATGTATTATGGAGAAGGGTTTTTTTATGATTCGATAATCGGAAATCTAGAGGATTTAGTAGGATTTATACTCGATACTGCAGGCAAGGATCCCAATATTCCGGCAGATTTAACTATAAGTTTTTCCGCGGATTCCAAAACCTTACCTACTTACTTCGAAGAAACTTGCGTAGTTTGTAACGATAATAAACCTAATATACTCTTTTCTCCTTGCGGTCATATCTCTCTTTGCGAAAATTGTAATATAATAGATAAATGTCCGATATGTAGGAGAGAATGCGATAGAAAGCATATTATAAATTTATAACTTTCTAATTAAAAGTTATAAATTTCCCGACTTATTCATCCCAGTTAATGCATTCTGCGATGTTTATGTTCGCAAAAGCTTCAACTTCTTCAGGAAAATTATCTTCGACGTCTTCTTTATACAGTTTCGTTAAAATATATCTAGCATTTTTTATTAAAGCGGCGTGTATTTCGTTAAAATTTTTTAGGTAATATTCCCGGTTGGGAAAATCTTCGGGGAAAAGAAAATTCATGTAATCAAAGGCTGACCTAAAGTGGTGCTTTATTTGATTAAATAAAACCTTTGGTTTAGTTTCTCTGATATATCTTTTCATCATTTTTTAATAGGGATTTTTTTTTTAAATTGATTTTCTTATTTTATTTTTTATATTTAAACATAATCATGTTTATCGTATTTGAAGGTTGTGATGGAACTGGTAAAACTACTTATAGTAAAAAACTTTTTAACGAGTTGAAAATGAATAATAATAGCGCAGAATTTATTTCGTTTCCAGTCAGAAATAGCCCCGTAGGTAAAATTCTCGATAATTATTTAAATAATCCCAGAGTATTGCATTTACTTTTTTCCACAAATAGGTGGGAATTTTACGATACTTTTAATCGCGTGGTAAATAATAAAAGAACGATTTTTATTTCCAATAGTTATTATTTTTCCAGGGTTGTTTACACGAAAACCTTAGATCCTACTATTCCTTTCGAATGGTTAGAAACCGCGGATAAAGGATTACCGGAACCCGATTTAGTTTTTTATTTGTATAACGATTTTACCTTAGATCGTAAGGACGGGGAAATATACGAAACCCGCGATTTTTTAAAAAGGGCGAGAAAAAATTACGAAGATATATATTTATCTAAAAAAGATAATTGGGTACCGATATGTACATCGCGGCCAGAAACGGTAGTTTTTAAAAAGATACTAAAAACGGTAAAGAATTTTATCTATTTATATATTACTTTATTTTTACTAAGTAATATATTACCCACGTCTGGTTCTTTTAACCCTACCCTCGGGTCTCCAGGTATCGGGGGCGGCGCGCTTAAGTTTCCAGGGTTTTTCGACTTCCTCATTTTCTTCCTCCAGTATCAAAGTTTCCTCTTTCGTAACGGTTTTCGTAATATTCGCGATTTCCGGTAAAGAGGGTATTTTTTCGGAAAAAATATTATTAATCTCTCTTTGGTAGTGTTTTACTAAAGAAACTTTACACTGCTTTATTAAAAAACTGTACATCTCGTTAAGTATCCCTAGGTAATATTCCTTAGAACTTTCGGTGTTAAACAAAGCCTCGTATTTAACGAGTACAGTAACGTCCGTCGTTATAGCGTCAAAAAAATCTTCCGGTTCGGTTCCGATAATATCTTTTAGTTCTCTTTCCATTTTTAATTATTAAAAAATTCCTTAATATATTTATAAATCAAGTTCTACGAGTAACGTTAAATACGAATTTTTCGCATTAGTATTATCCAACTTCGTTAAAAAGTTTATAATATCGCATTGATTAACTTCTAAAGGTTTAGGAAAAACGGCGCAACTACAACCTTCATCCTTTCTTTTCATTAAAAAGTAATCGGACTTTTCGATACCGTTTATTACTAAACTAACTTTCGATTCTTCTTTACTATAATCGTTACCTTCTACTACCGTAAGACTACCTCTTAAAATCCTACCGGGCGCGGACATACAATAACCTCCTAACGTGTGGGAACGACCGCTACTACCGTTACCGAAAGAAAACTCGTAATTTCCGACCGTTAAAGGTCCCTGTTCTTCGGCGTGGATACTTATTATAGGTTTAGTTTTTTCCTTTCTGACTATATCTATAAATCCCGCCGCTATTCTCTCGGTTAAAAAAGATTTCGTTACGGGATCGTTATTACCGAAAGGTCTAGGTAAGTTTATAATTCTTTTCGCGTTCATATCTAATAGTCCTTTCGCGGTAAAAGTACCGTCATCGTTTTTCGTTAAAGAGTCTTCTCGCTCGCGAATAATTAATAACTGCGTAGCGAGAAAAGACTTAGTTACGGGATCGTCCCAGACGGCTGGTTCGGGTAAGTTTTTAATTCTATTTCCTCCCATATCTATATCTCCTATAACCGAAAAACTACCATCTTCTAGTTTAACTATTCCATCGCTTTTTTCATCCACATATTTTTTATTAGCGGCTTCGCTAGGCATCGTAGGATCGCCTAAGTTTTTTATTTTATTAAAACTCATGTTTAAATAATCCGTGATGAGAAAACCTCTATTTTCGTTTAATAACCCCGTATTGGAATCGACGTAATTTTTAGTAGCGACGTCCTGAGGATTTACCGGATTACTAACCCTCGTTAACGTATTACCGTTCATATTTATACTACCGGTAACTTCCGTCGTTCCGTCTTTACGCAGAAAATTATTATTTACGTAGGATAACAATATACCATCTTCGCTCGGTCTAATTTCGTTACCCGTTCCTCTGAATTTATTAACTGGCATCTTTTTTAAATAAACTAAAAAAGTTTATTTAAAATGCTTTGGAATTCGTTTCCCGAGGTTAACTCTTTTAAAATGAACAAACATAAATGGCCGCAAAATACTTGATCGGCGCACTGTAATTGGTCCGTATTGTAAAGTATCGGATCCGACAAGTAGTTTCGTATTTCGATAGGTGGCCTTATACCGTAACTATCGAAATAATTTTTTTCATCTCCGTCTTTATACCACGCGACCCAATGCGTACCAGGACCGCTCGAATCGTCCAAGTTTAATATACCGCATTCCTTTTTCTTACATTTTTTGGGTAGTTCGTTTCGTACAAATACGCCCCTAAAAGAAGGTATTTTTAGTCTTTTCGCGGCGTCTTCTAGTTCGAAGTTACTTAAAGGTTTATTAGGTAAAATTACGTTTTTAATCGCTATATCTGGCATTTTTTAAAAACTTAAATATTTTTAATGTTTTCGTTGTCGACCCAAGAATTAAACTCGTCCGAGTATCCTTTCCATTTTACTAAAGATTTCTTTTTTCCCTTTTTAATAACCTTTTCTATCCTAAACGTCTCTTGACTAGTTTTTTGTAGTTCAGGTTCGTAAAAGCTACCTACTATTTCTTCTTCGTTAAGATCCTTAATTTTATACGTTACTGGCGACGTACGTTTTACCTCGGAAATCGTAAAAACTTCTTCGCTCCATCTCGTAGTATATCCTTTTTCGAAGGCCTTTTTCTTTTTAGATATCCATACTTTATTGCCTACGACAAATTTAGGATTTATGTCCCTTATTTTGTGACCTTCAGGATAAAGAGTTTTCCAAACCGCGGTTTCGTTTACCTTTTTACTAGCGTTTATCGGGGACATTTTAATAGAAGAATGTTTCGCGTTATTATATTCTTTAACGAGATCGGATAAGGCGTTAATGTAAACGTTAGTAGAATTAGCGGAAAAATATTTCCACATTTTTTCTTTCATCGTCCTAATCCATCTTTCGACGACGCTAGATTTTTCCTCGTTTTCGGTAGAATACAACTCTACCAGGTCTTTAACATCTTTATTATAAAACTCTTTACCTTTATCTACCCATATTTTTGGGGGTTTTCTCTCTTTAAAAATACCCTTTAATGCCTCGGCGACGGATTTTCCCGTTTTATCTTTTAACGGTATTAACCAACCGTACTTGGAAAAAATATCGATGATGGCGAGAAGATATTTTATACCCCGATTAAATTTAGAGAATGCCTGCATGTCTACTAAATCCGCGGCCCATATCCTATCGATGCCGTTTACTAAGACTTTCCTTTTCTTAAATTTTCTTCTTACGGGTTTATGTAATTCTTCCGATAAATCCATCATGACGAATTTTTTTTTTTATTAACCCCCATCCCGAATCTTTTCTTAGCCCCAATCAGATTACCGACGACGGATCGTTCTATTTTTTCCCTAAGCGTAGGATTATAAATTCCTTTTAATTCCGTTAACATATTAGCGTCGCAAACGGAATTTCTGGTAGCCGTATCATCGTACTTAAGGTAACAAACATCGTGATGGTACGCCGCTTTATCGACGCGATTTATCGGTTTACTCCATTCCTTAGGCGTTAAATCCTCGTTGAGTCTTTTATTTAACTTCGTACCGGGACCGGTAAAATTATGCCCGGGAAGATGCATTTCGACGGGTAAGTTATTTATAACCTTATTTAGTAATGATCCGCCCTTTTTTTTTTTAACGAATTTAGTTTTAGTTTTTCCGCATACGTCGCATTTACCTCGCATCATATTTCTTCCATTTTTAGTAACGATGTGTTCCGCGTTACTGGTATCAGTAACTTTTTTACATTTAACGCAATACATTTTTTATAAGCTTAAAATTTTTTTAATTTAAATAAAATGGATATCGCTAATTTATCGTGGAATGATACAGTATCGAAGAGACATAACAATTCTATTTTACCTAAAAGTATTAGAGGAATAATCGTCGGTAAATCGGGTTGCGGTAAGACTACGCTTTTAATAAATATTTTAATAAGGCCGGGATGGCTCGACTACGATAATTTAATGGTTTTCGGGAGAAGCCTTTTTCAACCCGAATATCGTTTACTTAAAAAAGCCTTCGAAGAAAAATTACCGAAAGAAAGAATTTTGCAGTTATCTAACGCGTGAGACGTAGTTCAAAGCAAAAACATTTCTCCCTCGACTTTGATCGAAGAATGGTCTAAAACTTTAGCGAATAAATTGGACATAAAATGTAGTTTTTTCAAGTGTACCGATGATGTACCCGACCCGAGAAATTTAGACCCGAAAAATAAAAATTTAATGATCTTCGACGACTTACTTTTAGAAAGACAAAATAAGTGCGAGTGTTATTACGTTCGAGGAAAACATAGTAACGTCGATTGTTTTTACCTTTCGCAAAACTATTTTAGGTTACCTAGACAAACTATTAGGGAAAACGCGAATTTTATTTGCCTTTTTAGGCAGGATCAGAAGAACATTAATCATATTTACGCCGACCACGTAAGCAAAGATATGACTAAAGAAGAGTTTAGGAATTTTTGTAAAAAAGTATGGGAAAAGCCGCACGGTTTTATCGTTATCGATTTAACGAGTAAAAAAAACGAAGGAAAATACAGAGACGGCTTAGATAATTTTTATATTCCGAGCGGATAAAAAATGAATAAGATTTTAAAAAAATAAATAATAATCGTGGAAGAATGGACACGAATTATAAAAAAATGTTTGAAGAGGAGTACGAGAGAGATATATATCTAATTATAAGAAAATATAATTTATGGAACTTAGATCATTATATTTTAGTGACCCTTAAGAGAGTGGTTCTTAATTATTTACATAGCCGGATTTATAGCGAAGAAAAATATATATTATCGGATTCGGAAAAATATTACGTCGATATATTCGGATTAAAAAATTTATATGAAGAAAGCGTATCCGAACTAGATAAGGCTATCGAATATTTAATTTTTTTTAGAATGGAAAATTTTGAGAACCAAGAAGTCTTTAAAGGAAAGATAAATGAAAAAAGAATTAAAGAATTAAATAATAATCGGGAAAATGTACGAAAATAAAAGAATGTACAAATATCAAAAAGGTCATTTCGGAATCTATCACGGGCGATTTATGTATCGTATTATAAATGAGAATGATTTATGGGATCTAAAATATCCCGTTTTAAGAGAACTTACGTACGCGATCAGATGGATAACTAATGATTCTTCTATTATGAACAAATATTTTAAGCTGAATCCTTACATCTTTTACACCGAGAAATTCGAGTTGTGGGATTTTTCCGGAGAACACTTATTACTATTATTAGAAGCGATTAAAAGATTAATAGAATTTAAAGCGAAATTACCGATAATATAATTTAAAAAATATATCTCTATAAAGATATATTTTTATCTATAAAAAATGGAAGAGCAATTAAAACAAGTAGTCAAAAACACGAAGGCTAAAGAATCTTTACAAATTATAGTAAGCGACGACAAAACTCTGTTTACGACGAATTTTAATCCTCCGATCCACTTGGATTACGAAAGTAAATACGAAATAGCTTTAGTAAACCTCGAAACGTATTTCTCTTTTCCTAACATTGACGAGTCGAACAACATATTTATTTATTCCCCCGACGATGGCGTTTCTTGGTTTAAAATAGAAATACCCGTAGGAAGTTACGACCTCGTAAATATTAATGATACCATTCATCAGGAAATGAGAAAAAGAGGCCACGTCGATTTAGTTAACGATAATTATCCTATTAATATTTCCGCGAATACGAATACGTTAAAATCTATTCTTACCTTAGAAAACGGTTACGAAGTAGATTTTAATCATCTGAATTCCATTTCTAAAGTACTAGGTTTTACTCGCGCTAAATACGAAAATGGTTTTCACGAGTCGGAAAACATAGTAAATATTCTCAATGTAAATTCCGTGCTCGTTAATATTAATATTATCTCGGGAAGCTACGTTAATGGATCGATATTAAATACGATTTACGCTTTTTTCCCGAATGTCGCGCCAGGATATAAGATAATCGAAACGCCGCATACTGTAGTATATTTACCGATATCATTACGGGATATACACAGTATGGAAGTAAAAATTACGGATCAAGACGGGAATTTACTAGATCTTAGGGGCGAAAAAGTAACGATTAGATTTCATATTAGAGAAGCCTAAAAATAAAACGCGTTTTAAGAATAAAAAACGTATAAAAAACATGAATAGCTACACGAACATTAAAGTTAATGTATCGGAAGGACAAAAGCAAAAACTTAAATCCGCTATTAAAAAAAGTTGTCCAACGAGTATTCGATTAACGCGAAAAGATTTAGACAGTAACGACGTCTTAGCCATTACTCAGTCTCAAGCGAAAAAAATAAAGAAAGCTTTCGAAAAAGGTACCGGAGTAACGATCAGAATGTCCGCTAAGCAACTTAAACATAACGCTAAAATAGAAGGAGGTTTTCTCGGAATGTTAGCGGGCTTAGCGGCTAGCGCTTTACCAGCTAGAGCGAGAACAGTTTTACCCGCGTTAGGAGTCGGCGCTCTTTCGGGTTTAGTGTCAACCGGAGTACAAAAAGCTATGGGATCGGGTCTTTACCTTAAAAAAGGAGGTCGCGTTTGCCGGGCAGAAACCGACGGAGAAGGTCTTTATTTAAGTCCGTATAAGGGTAAAGGATTAAAGTCCGTCGGCGACGGTTTATATTTAAAACAGGGAGGAAAATTTTATGACGGAAAAGGTCTTATTCTAGGTCCTAATAGTCCTTTCGCTAATATTCCCATTTTAGGAGCTATATTATAAATTTATGTTATATAAATTTATAATAATAAAAAAGATGGACGTCCATAAATTTATTAACGTAAAATCGAAAATGCATCGGCCGAAAACGATCGATTGGTTACCCTATACTACTTTAAAATATCCCCCGATAAAAGTAGACCCGTTAACTTGGAAGATCTTTAGTCAAAGAGAGCTTACTTTAACTCCGGGTCAAGTAATTTGCGTAGGATTAGGTTTAGGCTTTAAGTCGACTAAAGGCGTAATTCTAACTTCTTTAGATTATCATCTGAGATACTCGGAATGTAGTTTACAAAACGAGATTAGCTTCGGAGACGCCGCTAATATTATAGTCGCTATTACTAATAATTCGAAGAAACCGGTAAAAATAAAACGAACTTTTATGCTTCGTCCATTATCGTTAATTATTCTCTGTCCACTCGGCTTTACAGTAAGCGCATTTAGCGACTGTAGTCATAGGTTCGTCGGCCGACCTCGTTTGCGTTTGAAAGGATAATACCTTTTTACTATTACATTTTTTACATTGAAGTACTCCTTCCGCTACTTCCAAAGGAGTCCGAACATATAAATCATACTCTTCTTCTTTTTTCTTAAATTCTTTAAATACGGGATGGTTCCATCCTAATTCTTTATTATTAGGATCTTCTTTTAATTGTATTTTAATCCATTCTTCTTCCCCTTCTTTCATTTCGCGCCTCGTGTTAATAATAAACGTATGATTCAAATTTCTTTTATCATTATTAAAAAAATTTCGCCCATTAAAAAATGGAGATGAAAGAGATTAATAGATATCCGGAATTACCGACGGCCCCTCCGGTTGATGAGGGGCAGGGCTATCGCCTGCATAAAATTAACGAGATACAAAACTTTTTAGAAGGCGAAGTCGCGAAAAGAGAAGCTTTAAGTAAGAAATATTTTAGAGCCGCGAAAATAGTAGGCAATATAGATACCGTTTTAATCGTGCTTACGACAGCAGGAGGGGTAGGAGGTATAGGTTTGTTAACTACGGTAGTCGCGATACCCGCGGTTATAGCGTTAGAGGGTTTTGCGAGTCTTTGCGGGTTTTTAAGTTTAGTTGGAAAATACGTCGTTAATAATTCGATGAAGAAAGTGGAAAAACACGAAAAGATTAAAACCGTCGCGGATACTAAATTAAATACTATAACCTCCCACGTATCGAAAGCTTTATCGGATAATAAAGTTATGGATGAAGAGTTCCAACTAATTATAGAGGAATTAGAGAAGTATAAGAAAATGAAGGAAGAAATTAGGACTAAATTTAAGAAAAAGATTACGAGCGAAACGGAAGCTACTTTAATAGAAAGAGGGAGAAGAGAACAGCGCGAGTCCTTTCGGAGGTTGGTTGAAAAACATCATGGTGCGCCGTTGGAATATTAAAAAGCCTAAAATTAAGTTTTCGTGTAGTTTTAGTTACGAAACGGGTTAAAAAAAAAAAAAATTAAAAAAATGTCTTATTTAAAAATTAAAGATCCCGCGAAAAGGGAACGAGTCGTAAAAGAATTTCTTGAAATAAAAAAAAACATTCGCGCTAACGAATTAGCGGAGAAAACGGGTAAAATAGAATTACGAGAAGGTCTTTCGGAAATATTTAAACCTGTTACGGAAACGCAAAAAACTACCGCTAGGGAGATTACGGAAAGTCTTAGGCCTATTAAAGAGGGTATCGAACAATTACCCCAAAGGATGTCGCAACCAAAAACTACGCAACAAATTGTTAATTTTTTAGGAAGGCCATTCATTTCTACCTATAGCTCAGGGCCAACAACATCAAAGGAGGAAATAAGCGGAATTTTTCCTGGCAGCGATACCGATTTTGGTTTATACGAAAAAGGAGGCGAGTTTTTTATCGGCGATAAAATAGCTGAAGAAATAGAAGGAGAGGACGGCGAATGGTATGTTACTATAGGTGATGCCCCGAATAAAAAAAACCTATTTAACAACAGATGGATTGTACGAACTTCTTACATCGAAAAACCCTGATTGGGGAATAGTTAAAGCTAATGATATTTCGACATTCAATAAAATCTTAATCAGCAGTAATACTTTGTTCGTTAACAATGATCCAAAAACTGGGAAATTAAAATCTAAGCCCGAAGTCGTTAAAACGGAAAAATGGCAATATATTATTAAAGACGCTTGGGAAAAAAGAAAAGGGAAAGGAAAAAAAACTGGTAAAGGTCTTAAAAAAGTCATTATCCCCGGTGATCCTAACGCGTTACTAGAAAAACTCGACTTACTTATGGCTAGTAAAGCGGCCGGTAATACGGGCTTAAGAAACGAATTGGTAAGCGTGTGCGACGAATTAAAAAGGCAGGGTATTTTCGATAAAAAAGGTTATAAAAAAATAATGTCCTTATTATAAAATATGTACCTTTATAAGAAACGAGGATTTACTAGAAGAAATAGATACGGCGGAGCGGGAATTTTCGATAGCTTAGCTAACTTTTTCGCGAGACTTTTAAGTAGTAGCGCGGCTAAACAAATAGCGTCTTCCGCGGTTGATGTAGGAAAAAGCGTCGCTAAGGAAGGAGCGAAAAAAGCTTTAGAGGCCGGAAAAAGCGCCGCGGTAGATGTGGGGAAAAAGTTAATCGAAAAGGCTTTAACGCGAAAATCTAAGAAAATTTTGAAAAAGTACGACGCTTTACCCGCGCCTTCGCAAAACGTAAACGCTTTAATAGATGGAAGTGGTAACGATCCGATCGCGATACAAGAATTAGTTAAAAAATTAAATAGCGGCGCGGGAATTAAAACGACGTAAGAAGTTATAATAATTTAAGAATTATTATAACCTAATAAAAATGAGCATTTTAGACATTACTGAAACACCTTTTAAAGACGATAGTATCGAAGAGTACGAATACTTCGAGTATTTACCGATCGTAGGCGCCGTTAATAATCTTAACAATCCTAGTGGGGATATTACGATTAACGTCGAAACCCAAGATATTTTTATGCATCCTAGCGAAAGCTATTTACTTATACAAGGTAAATTAGTAAAAAATGATGACACAGTATACGTTGATGAAGACATTGTCGCTTTAGCGAACAACGGTTTAATGTATCTTTTTAGTAATATTAGGTACGACCTTTCAGGTAAAGAGATTGAAAGAATAACGCATCCTGGCTGGGCTTCCACTATACTCGGGCTGTTAAAATACGACAACAGTTTTTCTAAATCGCGAGGTTTAAACCAATTGTGGTATAAGGATACATCGACAGAAGCAGCGATAGGAGGTGATAATATTAATACGGGTCTCGTAGTGAGACATAATCTCATTATTAAGAAACCTAATCCAAAGGGGACATTCGAATTTAAAATCCCGTTAAAACATATTTTCGGTTTTTGCGACGATTACGATAAAATATTATACGGTATGAAACAAACTCTTTACTTAACGAGAGCGGGTAATAATGATGCTGTTTATAAACACGTCGCCACTGTCGTTGGTGGTAATAATCGGCATGAACCGGGTAAAGTTGTACTGGAAAGAATAGCGTGGTATATGCCTCACGTGTTACCTACGGATACGTATAAAATAGAACTTTATAAACATATCCAGAACAAAGGAACCTTTCCGGTTAATTATAGGATGATACAATGCGATACCGCGGTAGTTCCTCAAACGAGATCATTTACCTGGAGACTCGCCGTTAAAACATCGCCGGAGTTTCCGCGTTACATTATTATCGGTTTTCAAACGGGTAGACAAAATAATCAAGACAGAAATCCGGCTGTATTCGATCACGTTAGAGTTACAGATATTCACGTAACATTAAATTCTTTTAAATATCCGAGAACGGACTACAAACTTTCTTTCGAAAAACAACAATTTAGTAGAGCATACGACGATGCAGCTGCATTTAGATCTAAGTTTTTTCTTATGGATGATTTAGCCTCAAATCCTAATTTTACTCCTTTAGAGTACAAAGACCTTTATCCGCTGTTTTTGTTCGATGTTAGTAAACAAAGCGAAAGAATAAAATACTCCGTGACCGATATTCATGTAAAGGCGAATTTTGAAGCTAATGTACCCGCAGACACGCAGGCGTACGCCGTTATACTTAGCGACAGGGTAATAAACTTCCAGTCCGACGGAAATAAAATGAGTGTAGTTTATTAAAAATTTTATTACGAAAAAATCATAATAAAATTGAATAGCGATTTAAACTATATTAGGCATATTATAAAAACTATGGAATTTAATAGACTTACTGTACCGGAACTGAGAAACTTGGCTAGGTCGAGAGGTCTTAGGGGCTATTCGAGACTTAGACGAAATCAATTAATTAATCTTTTAACGCCGATATTAGATAGAGATAACGAATATATAGGAACTCCCATTTTACGGCCGACAATCGCTCCGCCTATAGTAGCGAGTGTACCGGTAACTCCGCCTAGACAACAACGGCAACTCGAGGATTTATTAAGAAGTTTAGAAAGAGTCGAGGAGGTACCTAGAACTATTTCGCCCGAACTTAACGCGCTTAAAAGAAAGATCAAGGAAATATATAGAATAACGAAACCAATAAAGGTCGAAACGCGTCGTTCGTCTCTTAAAAATTGGGCGAGAGAATATAAAATACCCGAAATACCGGTAAGATCGCCCGAAGAGTTTTTAAGCCTCGCGAGACACGCGGTGTTAGAAATTTTAAGAAGTAATCGGAATACTAAAGTAAAAATGGTTCTTCAATGTGAAATGTATAGACTTCGCGAGGATAATAGAAGAGAAATAGTAGAAGCTAATTTTTCTTCCGATATACACGAAATTAATTTAGAAGGAACCGACGAAGACCTATTATATAATATTATGACGGGAATAATTTTAGAACATTTTATTACTTTTACGATGCAGGGTAGCGGTTGGCGTTTTCTTAGAGTGATGCATTTAAAGTTACATACCGTCATTTACGAACCTTTAAGAGCTACGGGATATATACCGCTACCCGATTGGATTTCGAATAAAGGAGCGTGTATCAATATAAAAAATTACGATAATGAATGTTTTTTATGGGCCGTTTTAAGAGCGTTAAATCCTAAGGTCAATCATCCTGAAAGAATCGATAGAGATTTACGATCGAGGGAAAATAGCTTAAATATGGAAGGAATAGAATATCCCGTTACAACGCGCGATATAGATAAGTTCGAAAAACAAAATCCGGAAATTAGCGTAAACGTTTATAGTTTCAACGACGAAGAATAAAAATTTTACCTGTTAAGAATTACGAAAAATGAAAAAGAAAAACACGCCGATTTACTTTACTTTAAGAACGGAATAAACAGCCACTACGCCGTTATAAAAGATTTTAGTCGTTTAATGAGTAGTCAAATATCGAAAAAAAAGAATAAAAAGTATTTTTGTAAAAGATGCGCAAATCCTTTCGGAAGCGAAAACCTCTTACAGAAACATAAAAAGTATTGCGGCGATCACGAAGCCGTCTTTTTAAAAATGTCGGAGAAGGGTAGCGTATTAGAGTTTAAAAATCGCGATAGAAAAATAGAGTTTCCCGTAGCTATATACGCCGATTTCGAAAGCGTCCTTTTACCTATAGAAACTTGTCAACCGAGCGACGAGGAAAGTTATACTATAAAAAGGCAAAAACACGGTCCCTGCAGTTTTTACTATATTATAATATTTTCTAACGGGATAAGGCAGCCTATAGAAAGAAATTATACCGGAAAAAACGCTGATAAAGTTTTTATACGAACGTTAATCTTCGACGTAGAAAAAATCGTCGAAAAATATCACGAAGAGCCGGTTCCTATTAAAATAACCGAAGAGGAAGAGACGAGATACGAAAGAGAAACTAATTGTTATATTTGTAACGGCGAATTTACTCCCGAAAATTATAAGGTAAAAGACCATTGTCATTTTACCGGTAAATACAGGGGGGCCGCCCACACGAAGTGTAATCTTAAAGCGAGAATTCCTAATTTTACGCCCGTTTTTTTCCATAATTTAAGCGGTTACGACGCTCATCTTTTTATTAAGATGCTCGGTAAAACTGACGGTTACATCGATTGTATACCGAACAACGAAGAAAAATACATAAGCTTTAGTAAAACTATCCGGGTAGGAAAAAAAATATCTCATAAAATTAGGTTTGTCGATAGCTTTAAGTTTATGTCTTCGAGTTTAGATAATCTCTCTAAAAATTTAAGCGAAAACCAGTTAAATATTTTATTGAGGTATTTTTCGAAGGAACATTTACCTTTAGTTAGAAGGAAGGGAGTTTTTCCTTACGATTACTTGGACTCTTTTGAAAGGTTAAAAGAAACTCGACTACCACCTAAAGAAAAGTTTTATTCTAGTTTAAATAAGGAAAATATTAGCGACGAAGATTACGAACACGCTAAAAATGTTTGGGATACTTTTAATGCGAGAACGATTAAAGATTATTTAGAGCTTTATAATAAGGTGGACGTTTTACTTTTAGCGGATGTATTCGAAAACCTTAGGGACTTATGCCGTAAACACTACGACTTAGACCCTTGTTGGTATTTTACTACGCCAGGGTTAGCGTACGACGCGATGTTAAAGAAAACTGGAGTAAAGCTCGAACTTTTTTCAGACGTCGAAATGCTTTTAATGGCGGAAAAAGGTATCAGAGGCGGTATATCTATGTGTAGTAAAAGGTATTCTAAAGCTAACAATAAATATATGGGTAAAGATTACAAGGAAAATAAACCGTCGAAATATTTAATATATATAGACGCGAACAGTCTTTACCCTTGGGCTATGAGTAAACCATTACCCGTACGAAACTTTAAATGGATGAGTAAAGAAGAATTAAAAGGATGGAAAAATATTCCTTGCCTTTTAGAGGTCGATTTAGAATATCCCGAAAAATTACACGATTTACATAACGACTTTCCTTTAGCGCCCGAACGCTTAAAAATAGAAAAGGTAGACAAATTAATTCCTAATTTAAACGACAAAGAAAATTACGTTATACATCACGAGGTTTTAAAAACTTGCTCGGAGTTAGGTTTAAAGATTAAAAAAATACATTGGGGAATTAAATTCGAGGAAAGCTCGGATATTAAAAAATATATCAATTTAAATATCGAGTTAAGAAAACGCGCGGAAAACGATTTCGAAAAAGATTTTTTTAAGTTAATGATGAATTCGGTCTTCGGTAAGACCATGGAAAACTTAAGAAATAGAGTAGATATACAATTAATTAATGGTAAGACTAGTTATCATTATAAAAAACTCGTCGCCAAACCGAACTATCATCATACTACGATATTCGACGAAAATTTAGTAGCCGTCCACATGAAAAAAACGGAAATAAATTATAACAAACCCGCTTATTTGGGCATGTGTATATTAGATATTAGTAAAACGCTTATACAAAAAACTTATTATAATTATTTTAAAACTAAATACGGAGAAAAAGTAAGGATGTGTTATACCGATACGGATAGCCTTATTCTCGAAATAGAAACCGAGGATTTATATAAAGATATCGCGTACGAAGCCGATAAAATGTTTGATACGAGCGCATACCCTAAAGAACACGAGTTACATAGTCAAAAGAACAAAAAGGTACTAGGTATGTTTAAAGACGAATTAAACGGTTGCATTATGACGGAGTTCGTCGGTTTAGGCGCTAAATTGTACGCTTATAAAAAATTAAATACTAAAATAGACGAAAACGGAAAGTTAATATACGAGGGCGAGGACGAAGATAGAAGATGTAAGGGAATAAAGAAAGCGGTCGCTAAAAACGAACTAAATTTAGAAAACTATAAAGACTGTTTGTTTACGAAAAAAGACTATTATAGAATTTTAAGCGTAATAAGAAGTCGCGAACACGAAATTTATACGGAGGAATTAAATAAAAAAGCATTAAGTTACGCGGATGATAAAAGATTTATACTGGAGGATAATATAGATACTTTGGCACGGGGTCATCACAGAATCGATTTAAATTTATAACTTTCGTAAAAGTTATAAATTTTTTATTACGTTTAACCATATTTGATTAAATCGGTAAAATTAATATCAAAACTTAAAATGTCTAAAAAAACGACTTATCTTAAGACGTTAACCCCTAGTATATCTTCCTTCGCGGATAATACTAATAAAGAAATACAATATAACCATTCTACGCCGATATTCGACGAAAAAAAAAGATTATAAATGTTTCTGGTGCGGTTTAGATATCTTACATAAACCTTTAGGATGCCCTATAAAAAAGGTAGCGCGATTTAGAAAAATAAATACGAGTAAAAATACGACGATCGTTCAAGAAGAAAACGACAATCGGTTTCTTACGGAAAAGGTATTCTGTTCTTTTAATTGCGTTAAAGCGTTTATAAATTCTAAAAATAACGATGATTACTATTCGAATAGTACTAGATTATTAGCGTTAATGTATTCTATCGTTAATAATACGAACGAACCCGTCGTTATAGATCCCTCTCCTTGTAAATCTATTATGATAGCTTACGGAGGTACCTTAACACCGTCCCAATACGTCCAAAGCTTTATTAAAAAGGTATATAAGGAATCCGGAAGGATACGTTTATATTCTATTTCTAATTTATTCGAGGAAACTAATAAGATTTAAATTTATAACTTTCGTAAAAGTTATAAATTTTTTATAAAAAGATTACTTACGTTTATATTGCCTCCAGCCTTTTTTATGTATAACATCTAAATTAGTTTTAACGCCATAGATACCATTTTTATAACTTCCTTTTTTCTTCCAATTCTCGGCATATTCGGGGATATCTTCAAATCTATAGTAAAGCCTATACAAAAAGAAACGAGTAAAAATACCGTATTCCCTGATAATAGGCAACATATTTAATATACATTTACGATGCCTCTTATTCGTTCTATCTTCCTCTTCAGTTTCGAAAATTCTCGCGGCCTTACGTAAATTTTCCCATAGTTCGTTTAAATACTTTCTTATGTACAAAAAGTGTAGCGTCGTCCCTTCGATACATTCATGATCTTTCGCGAATAAGCGAAATTTTTTTTCGCGATTAAAACGATGTAAAAAATTATTAAAAATCCCTTTTGAAAAGGGTCTAGTTTCTAAATTCCTAATAAAATATTGTATTTGTTCCTTGATTAATGTTAAGATATATTTTACGGAATAACCGTTTAATCTATAATTTATTTCGGATAAATCTAAAGATAATAAATCCCTGTCCATCTTACTAGGCCTTTTAACCGGAAAAAAAGTTAATAGAATTTCAAAATTTTTTTTAGTTCAAAAATTTATAACTTTCGTCGGTTATAAATTTTAGATATCCGGGACCGGGCGATGGTCGTAGGATAGTACTCCGGACATATCCGGGACCGGGCGACAGACATAGAGTAGTACCCGGGCATATCCGGGGCCGGGCGAAGTCCGGAATAGTACTCCGGGCATATCTAGGATGAGGAATAGACATAGGAAAGTACTCCGGGCATATCCGGGACCGGACGAAAGACGTAAAATAGTACCGGGGCGAGAGTGGCTCGAAATCGGAATAGTACTCCGGGCATATCCGGGACTAGGAAAAGACATGGAGAGTACTCTCGCTAAGGCCGGATATCGCGAAGACGAAGGTCTGGAGGCCGCCAATCCTCCCCTACTGTTGGTCGACGTAAGTACATGTATCTTTTTTTTTTTCGACAATATTGTAAAGGTTGGAAATACAGGATGTTAAAAGAACTGGGTAAAGTATGTATTGTGATACAAGTGTAGCATAGAATGATTCATTTTATTGATAGCTGATACAATCATTGATGTTTCGGCTGTATTTTAGGAGACTTGGCTGGCTCAATGGTTTACTCTTTACCAGACGATAAAACTTTGGACTTGTCCATATTGAAAGCATTTGCAGACAAAATATTGCATGTGGCCGAATATAGCTAAGTATAGGTCTGTCTGTTGTTTGAAAAAAGTAGAAAATGCTTTCTCACAATGGGTTTTAAGTACGAAAGCCCACAAGGGTCAATATGAAAGTAAAACGAATACAAACAAACAAACAAACAAACAATAACGAGAACTTAGAACACGTAATATCGCGAAAAAAGTAGTTATAACGGGAAAAAAAAAAAGGGTTGCACTAGCGCAAAAAGTCACGTAATAGGCAAATCTGTGTTTTAAAACACGTTATTTCGGGGAAAAAAGTCGTAGTACGAGTGACGCTAAGCGAAAACTCCCACTTAACGCGTTTTTCTACTGTTTTCAGCCCAACCGGGTAGCTCACTGGTTAGCGTATCTGATTTGCGACCCAGTAGTTTCGAGGTAGCTCAGTGGTTAGCGTATCTGACTCGCGACCTGGTGGTTGCGGTTTCGATACCCAGTTGAGGCAAACTTTCTTTCAGGGGGCGATTCGACTATCACTTGTGATGCATGTGAGAAAAGTAGTCTGTACCTTAGAAAGCAAGTTGTGTCAGTACTAGTGTGAGAAAGTCAAGAAACACATGGTAGGTGAACTTGTTGAACATGTAAACTGTTCTCATGTAAAGCTCATAAGCTTTACATGAGAACAGTTTACAAGTTCATTGAAATACAGTCGAATTTCACATCATCACGCGTTTTGAATTTACGTTATTACGAGATTTTTCGCATACATGCGACTTTTAAATGCGTTTTAACGTGTTTTAAAACACGTTATAACGCGATAATTCGCGTTAATTCGACTTTTTTGCGTTATTACGTGTTTTTGAAACGAACATTTTATCTTCATGTTGACCTTTGAAGGCTTTCGGTATCCATTTAACCGTAAAATATATATTTTTTTTAATCTCTTGCGGCATCTTTCTAAGTTTGTTTTTCTAAGTTGTTTGTATTGCTGTTAAGTCAAGATTTATTGAAATAGCTTAAATGTAACGTTACATTTGCAGACGAATTAAATCTTTTAATGAAAGTACATTTTCGGCTTTCGTAGCAGTGATATAAAATAAAATTCTCATATTCTTGTTGCCAATTCTGTTACCACTACAGAAGTAATGTTATTTACATCCTTTGCAAAATTCTGCGTCCGCCATTCTACATATCAGTTGGTAAATTGTTTGTACATGTGGCTTGCTGCGCATATTACATTTTAGCGCCAAATAAAGCTTATCTAACAAATCTATACAATAAAAGAAAATAAATAAATGTGACACCACAAATGGACGAAAATAACAAATGAGCTCACGTTTTTAGCATTTAGTCGAGTTCCAAGATCTTGATCAAGTTATCTTTCCATGCGAAATAGAGTTTTCAGGATCATGCGCGTCCTTATAACTCGCAAAACAGTTAAGCAAAAAAAAAAAAACATTTGACAGCCAGCTATAGCATACTTTTTACTCAGCCCTTTAATCCTCGTAAAACAAGTCCGTTTTTTTTTTTGACAACCCTGAAGGAAAAAAGCCTTCCGAAAACAATGTTGGAAAAGGAGAAAATACTAGTCTCCATCATTTTCTTCTTTTCCCACGTTGTTTTCAAAGATTAATCCCGTCATTTAAGCCACATTTGATTCAAATGGTTTTAATTTTGATAAGTCTCAAATTATGTCGTCCGGTAAGATTTATCTATATCGCTGCCAGGTAGACAAATTTGGCTTCTTTTTCCTTTTTGAGATTGAAAACTTGCTTTGAACCAAAGCTAAGGGATGATTTTAGTCACAGTGAAGCATCTAGTATCGAACGGGGCAGATCAAAGATCAGGCTGCAACGTTTTGTGCATGTCAGATCTTGATATGCATTGTTAGAGAAAGCTTAATTTAAAAAAAATGGCACAGGAACTGACAGATTTAATGAAGTGTTGGCAATAAAATGAAAATTACGAAAATCATATACGGTTAGTGGCCATAAATATGTAATCAGATTCAAAATTCCCATTGACTTACATGTACATTTGTATTTTTCGTTTTGCAAGAAAATTAATTAGATCTACGTTGCTTCTGGTCATGCTATCATGAGGAAAACTTTATTGGTAAAAAGGTTACTGGAGCTTTTTTAAGCTAATATACCATTAGTGTTCGTCGCCTGATATCGAAGTTGTAGCTCTCTAAAACTACGTGTTGTTATTTTCTGCGAAATTTTCGCGACGTCGCCATTGACGTCAATGTAAGAGAACGTCTTTCGAAAATAATGATTACTTTTTAAATAGCTGATTATATTTAATTATAGATCTACATTATATCGAGTCTGAAAATACATGTATATATGAGCCATGCTCTGGCAAAAGGGGGCTTAATGTATCTCTGCAATGCATTATACCATGCAAATCATCACGTAATTATGGATCCATAAAATCATTTTTGTCTTACAAGCAACTGAATCATAAGGTACACTGGTCCTCTGGCATGCAGAAAATTTACCATAGCAAAAGTATCTGCCTAGGTCAGCCTGCGCAGTCCGCGCAGGCTGACCTGGTTGATACTTTTTGCATATGCATTAAGCCACCTTTTCACAGAGCATGGCTCATATTTCAACATCAAAATTATTTTGCTTTATTTTCATATGGATTTCATAACTGTAGGTGCCAAGACCCCGTAGCTCAGTCGGTAGCGTACAGGGCTTGAGAACAGGAGGTCGCTGGTTCAATCCCCGGCCTGGCCAATTTCTTTCCGAGGACTGATGATAGTCATCGCGACAGGATTCATTCCTCTCACCCCTGACCATTCTTTCGACGATGGTTATGCTGAAAAGTAGCCAGTGGCTTGGAAAGAATACTGTGCGGAGTACTGGTAAAAGAAACTCCAGGAAAGCATGGATAGGTGCACTGGCTGCCGTGATACAACTGAAATAATCTTGAAAACGGCGTTAAATACCATACAATCAATCATACAATTATAACCATAGGTTCATTTTTGAGCCACAATGAATTACACGTAAAAAGTAAATTTGTAAATACACGTAAGTCAATGGGTATTCCGACCTTAATGAAATATACACAGAGAAAAAAAGTTAAGCATCCCCATAATGAAATAGCTGTAATCACGAATTGGTCGACAACAATGAGCATGGTTGACATTTATCAACATTCTTTTGTCAATGTGTGGCCAATTTTGTGTTGAAAATCGAACATCAGAACACAACATACTATGCATGTGCAACAGAAGACCCATGATTTTTCCAAAATGCAGTATGTTCATGCAGGACAATTTCAATATCAAAGGACTGTACTTCTACGTTTTATCATTACCATGAACAATTGCACGTAGGAAGTTGTCAGAAGCAAACAGACAACTACATTTAAATAGCTGTAATGCAAGCGCGAGACCCTCCGGTACAGAACTTGCGTGAACTGGAGACAGCACTGCACGAGAAATGGCAGAGAAAACCCATGGTTCAATTGATTCAATTTCAGCGTCTTGTTCAGGCTATGCGACAAAGGGTTGGCGCCGTCATCCGGGCAAATGGAGGAATTACTTGTTTCTGACTGTACACTGTTTTGGACACTTTGTGTGAGCTCTTGGGCAAATGTCATCAATTCATGTTCACCCACAGACTTACCAACTCAAGAGTTTCATACCGTTTTCATTTCCATTCAAACTACCCCTTTGCATACCAGCGTGCAAAGCGGTAAATCTCACCGTGAATTAGTCACTTCTGGTGTTATGTATTCCCAGAATTCTGTTGTATGATAACCTCTATTAATTGCCCAAGTCTACATGACACTAGGCTTGTCAGTTCGTATGTGTGTTTGCCTCGACGACCAAAAACACTGGGTTGCTTAATTTTGTTCTCTGTGTATATTTATGGCCACTTAATGTAAATATAAAAGAAAAAAAAGTAATATAACTGTCACAGACACGGAAACCCCCGCCACATGACAAAGGTCAAAGTCATGGTGTAATTCCAAACTCATACAAGGATCTATAGCCATACTTATTGACAAAAACATTTTATACACTGTGTACGCATCTTTCTTTTTTACAAAGCATTGTGACATTGACCCTTGAGCTTACAACACTGTTTTGCTTGCAACATGAAGTCTGTTCATGGTCATCATTTGTGCCAAATTATTTTGAAATCCAAAAATGCGCGTCAAAGTTAAGGGCCAGACAATTCCAAACTCAAACAAGGATCTATAGCCATACTTATTGACAAAAACATTTTATACACTGTGTACGCATCTTTTTTTTTTTTTTTTCTACAAAGCATTGTGACATTGAACCTTGAGCTTACAACACTGTTTTGCTTGCAACATAGAGTCTGTTCATGGTCATCATTTGTGCCAAATTATTTTGAAATCCAAAAATGCACGTCAAAGTTATGGGCCAGACATGAACACCACCTTTTCCAAGAGCACACACACACACATAGAGACAGGGATATCATCGTATGCCCATTCGCCATTTTATGACAGGGACATAAGGGCAATTGCCAGCAAAGATAATAAGCCTCGAAGCAGAAGTCTGAGAAAGTTAATTGTGTGTTTGCTTGCAAGTTATTTTCAGCAAATATCCAAAAGTCATGAGAAAAATATGGACTGCTGCATGAATTGCTGATAATTTGCATCTGAAGTATAAGTAAGGGAGCTAACTCCAACACTCAGGTCAGAGTTTTCCTGATATATAATGACACCCTCTTTTCGTGTTCTTATCAGCTCTACTAACTACCATTAAAATGACTCCGCTAGTTGAGGAGTTATGGCCCATACAAGATTTTACCATCAGGGGAGATCACTGAAAATAGAGTAAGCCAGAGTAAAAATTCTTTCAAGCACCTCTTCTTCTTGATGTCCTAAGCATCCCTATTCATTATTACCAAAATATCTCCATTAGTACAGGAGTTTTGACCTTAAGAAAATTTAACAACCATGGGAGATAAGTTATTTCGTTGAAATAATATCCCCTGCCGAAAAAGACCTTTTTTAATAGACACATATAAGAGGTATTGTACTTTGCAAGTAGACATGACCGTTTTGTTATTGGTCCATAATGAAGTTATACATTAAGCTCTCTTTTTCCATGACACGGCATTAAATAAAAAACAAAACAAAAAACTTGTATCAGCGGACTATCATAAGGTACAACTGTATAAAGATCGTCAATTTTCAACAAGGAATTTTTATGATATTTGTCCTGACGGACACGAAATTTGCATACAACACGTCGACTATGCATGGTGTTTATTTGTGCTAATATTTTTCATCGCAACTTTTTAGCTCACCTGAGCAAAAAGTGCTCATGATGAGCTATTGTGATCGTACCGTGTCCGTCGTCAACTTTTTACATTGTCTATGCTCTAGAGGCTACATTTTCAGTCCGATCCTCATGAAACTTGGTCAGAATGTTTGTCTTGATAAAATCTCGGACGAGTTTGAAAGTAGGTCATGTGGGGTCAAAAACTAGGTCACTAGGTCAAATCTTAGAAAAACATTGTGTGCGCTCTAGAGGCCACATTTTCAGTCAAATTCTTGTGAAACTTGGTCAGAAGTTCGAAATGAGGTCATGTTGGGTCAAAAACTAGGTCACTAGGTCAAATTAAAGAAATACCTTGTGGGCACTCTAGAAGCCACATTTTTCGCTCATTTGACTTGAAAACTTGTCAGAATGTTTATCTTAATTAAATTTCAGATGACTTTGAAATTGGGTCATCTGGGGGTCATAAAGTAGGTCACTAGGTCAAATTAAAGAAATACCTTGTGGGCACTCTAGAGGCCACATTTTTTGCTCAATTGACTTGAAAATTGGTCAGAATGTTTGTCTTAATTAAATCTCGGATAAGTTTGAAACTAGGTCACTAGGTTAAATCAAAGAAATACCATGTGGACATTCTAGAGGCCACATTGTTTGCTCAATTGACTTGAAAATTGGTCAGAATGTTTGTCTTAATTAAATCTCGGACGAGTTTGGGTCATAAACTAGGTCAAATTAAAGAAATACCTTGTGGGCACTCTCTATAGAGGCCACATTTATTGCTCAATTGACCCGAAAAACGGTCAGAATGTTTGTCTTGATGAAATCTTGAATAACTTTAAAATTGGGTGACCTGGGGACATATTCTAAGTCACTAGGTCAAATTAAAGAAATACCTTGTGGGCAGTCTAGAGGCCACATTTATTGCTCAACTGTCTTGAAAATTAGTCAGAATCTTTGTCGAAAAAAAAAATCTGATGAGTTTGAATTTGAGATACCTTGGGTCATAAACTAGGTCACAAGGTAGTAGATAATAAAAGGCTCGATCTAGGCCAAGTCTCTATTTAAACCTTACAATACGATATCCCTTATGCAACACAATAACCCTCACCAAAATTTCATGTAACACGCACGCCCTCTAAGCCGGATGCTCATGAAATCATAAAATTATCACCCTCATTAAACTTACGCAAAACCAAATAACAAGCTTCATAAAACAAATGACTTAACCTCTATCTTAATCCTTTTACCTTTAATTCAATTATTATAACACATCAACCCCTTATGTAGTAGATGAAAAATTTTTTTTTTAAAAAAAAAAAAAAAAAAAAAATTTTTAAAAATTTCATCATCTCACATCATTGCATCATTGCATCATTGCATCAGTTAACCATTGTTTCAGATACTGAGTTACTCAGAGATACTGAGATACTAATTCAATCAAGATACAGGGATACCGAGTTACTGAGTTGCTCAAGACAAACCCTTACATCTGTAACCCCCAAAAACCCCCCATCAACCAACGCGTCATGCAATGGCTAGCGGGTTTATGAGTTAGTGGAGTGGGATTTTTATTAAAAAAATTATAAATATTTAACCTCATAAACAAGGTTAAATATTTTATTTTGTTTTTGGTCTTGCCCCCTGTGCTTCATACATTTCTCTTTCTTCTTCTGTTAATCCTTGTAATCTATAATGACCCCATGATAAAGTTCTATAACTACTATTCCTCAGTATCAAACCCTTTTTATCATCTTCAAAGCTTAATGCTATTTTTTTCATTTTTATAGTTATTAATTCATGAAGTTTACTTTTTATTCCTCCCATAGTTACACAAAAATCTTTTTCAGTATCCAAACAATCTTTATAAGTTTTAAATTTTAGGTCTTTTTTTATTACTGACTTTTTAACTCCTTTACATTTTTTAGTTTCTGATGAACTATCTTCATAAACAAACATACCATTTTTATCAGTTAACGCATTACCATTTTTATCTTTTCTTAAGATAAATTTTTTCATAGCATAAGTTTTTGCTCCAGGACTTACAAATCCAGTTAAAAGATCTCCTTCCATTTCATCCTTAAATTTACCTAACACATTACAATTTTTATCACTATACAATGGATGATTTTTTGGATAATTGCTAAAGTCAAACAAATCATTGGCATCCTCTTTTAAATCTTCATACAAATCTTCAGTTTCTATTTTTAAAACATAACTATCAGTATCAGTATAGCACATAAATACTTTATCTTCACCAAATTTATTTTTAAAATAGTTATAATAATCTTCTAACATAGTTGTTTTGCTAATATCGAGTATACTTACTCCTAAATAAATTGGTTTATCATATTTAATCCATGTTTTTTTCATATGTACCGCAACCAAATTTTCATCAAATATAGTATGATTATGAAAGTTATGTTTTGCTGTTAACTTTTTAAATCGTTCACTATTTTCACCATTAACTAATTCTATGTTTACTCTATTTCTTATATTTTCCATGGTTTTACCAAAAACAGAATTCATTGCTAACTTCCATAAATTATCTAAAAATTTATTTTTATCCTTTTTTGCTTGTGTTCTTAAAGCCACACACTTATCAACATATTTTTTAATAGCGGTACTTTCTTGATATTTAATTCCACGATGTATTTTTTTAATTTTTAATCCTAATCTCAGGTAAGTCTTTAAAGCTTCATGATGAAGTATATATTTTTCCTTATCATTTAAGTTTGGTATTAACTTTTCTACTTTACTAACTTTTAATTTTTCTGCTGCTAAAGGCATTTCATTATGCAAATCATGTAACTCTTTAGGATACTCCAAATCAACCTCCAGGGTACACGGATATTTTTCCCAATTATCTAATTCTTCTTTAGTCATCCATTTAAAATCACCTACAGGTAAAGGCTTACTCATAGCCCAAGGATAAAGACTGTTTTTATCAATATAAAACCCATATATACTAAGTTTAGTTGAATCATACTCATCACCCATATACTTATTGTTTGCTTCAAAATGTCTAATACTTGTCATGCATACGCCACCCCTTTTTGATGCTTCAAAAAAGTTAAGCATATTAATATCAGTAAGTTTTTCTAATTTTATTTCGCTTACCTTAAGCATAGCATCCCATCCATATCCAGGTAAAGTATAATACCAAGCAGGATCTAAACCAAATTCTTTATGCATAGAAAATCTAAAGTTTTCCATAACATCGGCTAAAAGTACAACATCTGTTTCATTGTATAGTTGTAAATAATCAGACATAGTTTTACAACCAAAAACATCCCACACTTTTAATGCGTGTGTTAGATCTTTTTCTGAAATTCCTTCTCCATTTAAGCTTGAATAAAATTCTTCTATAGATGGTAGTTGTGTTTCTTTTAACTTATCAAAACTATCCATCCATTCATAAGGAAAGATACCCTTTCTACTTAACAATTTTAATTTTTCTTCTGTATATCCACCACGATGTTTTTTTAAATAATACTTTAAATTTTTAAAATTTTCATCTTTTAAATTTTCTACAATTTTTTCTAAACTACTAGCTAAAAACTTAAAACTATCAAGAAATCTTAATTTAATATTTTTATTTCCTACCTTTAGATTTTTTGTAAAACTAATATATTTTTCTTCTGTGTTAGGTAAACAATCAATTCTACCACTAGTTTTACCAAGATACTTAATAAAAATATGTGCATCATAACCAGATAAATTATGAAAGAAAACAGGTATAAAATCAGGAACTTTTGCTTTAAGATTACATTTATTATGTGCGGCACCTCTATACTCACCAGTAAAATGACAATGATCTCTTACTTTATAATTTTTATGCGTAAATTTACCACCACATATCCAACATTTTACTTCATTTTTATGTTTTCTAACTTTATCTTCAGTTAATTTTTCTATTTCTACTGGGTTTTCATAAAATTCTTTATAAAGTTGTTTGACATCCTTAGTTAAAGTATCTATAAAATGTTTTTCGGCATCCTCTCCTACATATCCTCTTAATACTGGTTTCATAATTTCATCATTAAAAGGACAAATTAAATAGTTATAACTTACAGGTATATGCTTTTGTGTTTCAATAGTATTACTTTTTTGTTGTGGTTCTATTTTTTGTAATATACATTCAAAATCAGCAATAACTGCAAATGGTATCATAATTTTTCTACAATAGTTTTCAAACTTTATTAAAATTTTTTCAGGATTTTCAGGATCAAACTTAGGCATTATTAAATCAACTCCATCATGATCATCACAACGCTCCATATGTTTTTCTAAAAGTTCTTCACTACCAAAATGGTTCATACAAAGCATACAATACTTAACATTATGATTAGAAGCTGTTTGAGTTCTCAGTAAAGCATTAATATTTTTTATTAAAACATAATGTGTTTTTTCTTCTTCATCTTCAATATATAACAAATTTATATGATTTTCTTTTAAACTTTTTATAGCTCTAATACGTTTGATTTTTTCCTTACCTTCTACTATCCCAAAAACATTAACGCTAATTGTTGGATTTTGCCTTTCAAACTTATCTATATCCTGTAAAGAAACAGGATATTTAATTCCTTTCATATTTAAGTTATTTTTCTTTGATTTTAAATCATTATCAACTCTTTCAGGATGATTATCTGTTGGATTTAAATACCTTAAAATACAATCTGTAAAACATTCATCATCCTTACTTTTCATATTAATACATGCCTTTTTATTAGCAATCCACTTAGGTAGGGGTAACCAACCACCTGCTCTTAATGGTTCATAAATAACACTATGTAACTTTAAATGAACCACACTATTTAACGACCAACCACTACCATTTGAAGTAAATTTAATAAAATTTTCTATAATTCTTTCCATCATATTTAAGTATACTTCTGTTATATTGGTTCCTTCTAAGAAAATCTCATAACTACCAGAAGAAAAATTTGCTTTTACTATTTGTCTATTATTATCCTCTCCTCTTTCCATAAAACATTGAATATTTAATTTTACTTTATGACTATGCATGCTACTTAAAAGTTTTTCAATTGTTGGTTTTGTTAGCATTAAAAACTCTTGTAGCGTTTTAACAGGTATACCGTCTATTTTATGTTCAGTTGCATAGTTATTTAAGGCAGATCTATTTTGTATTATTTTTATTTTTTCCTCTCTTTCTTCATCATATAAACTTTTTAATTTATTTTTTAAAGCATTAAGTTCAGGTGTTATACTTGGTTGTTCTACTCTTACATTTTCTAAACTCCTTAGCAAATCATTAACTGAAGTAGTTGGTGAAGTGACCAGTCTTTGTCTTGGTGGTATATAGGGTGTTGGTTGTAATATTGGTGCATCAATGGCAACGTTATCCCTATCTAATATTGAGGGTCCCGTATTAATCAAAAGAGTTATTAGTTCATCACGTCTAAGCCTTGAGTATCTTCTTAATCCCCTTTCCCTTGCTAAATTTCTTAATCCAGTTACATTATATCTATCAAATTGACGATCCATTATTTTTTAAATAAAATATTCTTTCCTTAAGTCAAATTTTATTATTTTTTTTCATAAATAATAAAATTACTCACAGTGACTTGTACACTAAAGAATATCAATTCTATATTTACCATTCCATACTCTACCATTCCAGTTTTCAATCGTTTGTGGACATTTATCAATATACTTACTAGCCTTGTAAATTGATGGAAACTCTTTCACCTCTTCAGTTTTAACATCCTTTAAGGTAACCCTCCTTGGGTTTTTAGCAATATCCTTTAATCTTTCATAATTAGGAATTTTTTTTAAAAATTTTTTTTCTTCCTCTTCAGGATACAAACCATGCTCTTTTAACACATCAATATACTTTTTCTTGTTCCAATAGGAATACCACTTAATATTGTTATCTGTTAATATTTTCTTAAAATCAGCAACCTTTTTCATATTATTTTATTTAAATAAAATTTTACTTAATATACTACACTCATCTTATTCCCATCACTCTGAAAGTTGATTAGTCTATCACTAATTAAAACTGCATAAGCTAAAGTATTTGCTGGAACACCTGGATTTGCGTCAAATGCTGCTTTAATATGAATATCAGTAACAGAATACTTAAGCCTTTCACTTTGTTTTGATAAATCAAACACATACAAAGGAAAGAGAGTTTTATAATCTGAAGGAGAAATATTAGGGTTTGATACTAATTCATCCATGTTAAAAAACTTTTTTCTAAATGAAGCCGCTTCACTATATATTCTACTAAATAGATTAGTGTTAAATCTTATAAAATGATCATAAGCAGGATATTTTTTTGAACCTAACATTACATGTATATTATTTACATTTAAACTATTAAATATAGCAGGGTTTTGTTCTTGGTTATTACTTTTATTAGTTTGAAAACCAACAATTAAAAATCGCGGTACTTCAGGAGATGATTTAGATGATAACCTCCAAGTAAATGTCGTTGTTTGTGGAACCGCAATACTATCACTTTGTATCATTCTATACCCAACTGGGAATTTTTCTTTCTTCTCAATAATTTTAAAAAGTTCTAGCTTGTTTCCATCTTCAGGCTCAACGTGTGGCATAAACCAAGATACTTTATCTAATCTAATTTTGCCAGGCTCATGTCTGGCAGGATTTCCACCTGCAGCAGCAACGGTAGCCCGTTTATAAATTGCATCATTATCAATATTTCTTGTTAAGGTTAGTGTTTGTTTCATACCATATAAAATTTTGTTGTAATCTTCACAAAAACCAAATATATGTTTCAATGGTATCCTAAAACTAAATAATCCTTTAGCTTCTACAGCTATATTTAGATCACCTGTGCCCAAAATATAATCTCTTCTAATTTTAAAACCTGCATTATCATTTTCAGCTTCTGTAGTAGTGTCTTTATACCACAGTTGATTTAGCCCCTGTGATTTAGAAAAGTCATCAGGGTATTTTAACAGTCCTAACATTGTTGTAGTCTGACCAGGATAATTAATTGATTCTATCTCTTGTCCACTAAGTTGATATCTAATATTTTTAAACAAATACATTAAACCATTATTTGTTAAGGTTACAAAATCACCATCATTATCTGAATTATATATACTTCCATCGTTTTTCAATAATCCACCATTAATCTCAAGATATGACTCGGAAGGATGATAAAAAATATCTTGAGTTTCGATATCAATCCTAATATTTCCTCCAGGGTTGTTTAGATTGGTTCCTGTAATAGGCAGATATTCATAATATTCATATTCATTAATACTATTGTCTTTAAAAATCGGTGCTTTAATATTTAAAATATCCATTTTTATTATATGCAATTATAATTTTAAGTCAAATTATAATTGTTTAAATTAATTTGCCCATAGTTGAGGGAATGACTTGTTTTCATCATTTACATACACACCCTTAAGTTTAATATTTTTAATTTTTTCTACTGAAAGGTTTTTTTTCATTTTTAGATAAATTCTATTTCCGTAAAGTATGATTACCTTAGACATATTATTTTTTTTTAGATATTGATTTATATCTTCTTCAAATTCCTTAATGATATCAGCTTTTTCAGGTGACAATTTTAAAACAACCTTTTTATAATCATAATTTGTATCACTGCTATCTAATACTTCACAATCTTCATCAAGTTTTAAATTAGCATAAAGGATACTAACCTTTTTTGTATTGTATTTTTCATAATGCGTTAAATTAAATTTTAAATTAGTCATTCTTTTTATTTAATGTAATAATTTACTTAACTTAAATTTATAATACTTTAACTCCACCACCCTTACTATTTAATTTCTTAACTAAATCTTGTATAGCAATGGCACTACCATCTATTAAGGTGTTAATATTTTGCGCAGCAGGTTGAGCAGTTGTAGTAGGCTTTTGAGTATATTTTTCTATAATCTTTTTAGATTTTGGTGTTAAAGCCTTTTGAACTAACTTTTTACCTGCATCAACCGCGGCACTCTTTCCAACCTCTAACGCTTTCTTTGCTCCTTCCTTAGCTACGCTCTTACCAACATCAACTGCTGAAGATGCAATTTGTTTAGCTGCGCTGCTTGTAAAGAGTTTTGTAAGAAAATTAGCTAAAGTATCAAATATTCCTGCCCCTCCATATACATAACTTCTTTTAAATCCTCTCTTTTGTGATGTAATCATTTTTATATTATAGACATTAATTTTTTATAAGTTTTTGTATTAAAAACATGTTGTCTTTTTAATTCATCACAAATACTTACAAGCTCATTTCTTACACCTGTATGACCGGCTCCTTTACTTGCCATTAAGAGATCCAATCTTTCTAATAGTGCATTAGGGTCAGATGGTATTACCGTGGTTGTTTTATTTTTTCTTAATCCTTTACCAGTTTTTTCTTTAGTGATAAAATTAAGAACAGGTTTAATTATGTTATTCCATTTATTACCATAAGTATTATATATTTTTAAATCATTTTTTGTATCATTATCAATAAACATAATACTACTTAAATAAACTAAATTTTGATAAGTACTTAACTCTTCTTTGGTATATTTTTTCGGATCATTTGATAAAATCAATTCCCATAACCCATCACTAGCAGGAATTCTTTGTTCATCAAAATAAAAAAAACCTTTATCTTTTGGGTCTAAAAAAATTTCTTTATTACCAAATTTAAATACACTAGAATTTTTATCAAAAACTATTCTATAGATATTATCAAAATCATATTTTCTTTCTGCATGTTTTTCATTAAAAACTTTAATAAAATGATTAATTTCCTCTTTATTTTTTTCTAACTCAACGTCTTGATAAGAAGGAAGTTCCGCAACAGGTAACAGACTAGGTTTCAGTTCTTTAGAAAGTACAACAGGTAATTGAATAATCCCCTCCCTAATAGGTGTCAATCCCTCAGTGATTCTTCCTGATAATTGTTGAACTCCCTCCCTAATAGGTGTCAATCCCTCAGTGATTCTTCTAGCTGCTTCTAGTTGATGTGCAGCAATATTTCTAGTTGCTGCTTCTTGTATCTCCTTTTGTGATTTAGTTAAGGGTCTAAAAAACTTTGAAAGGTCTGTTTGTAATTCGATATCCCCGGTTTTTTCTGCAAGCTGATTATCATGAATTCTTTTCTTCAGTGTTAGATATTCTTTTACTGTTTCTTCCCTTTTCAAAGGGTCTCGGATCTTCAAAAATGACATTTTTTAAAAAGTAAAAAAATTTTTTAATTTGTATTGTCTATCTCACATGCACAAGAACACTTAAACTTAGGAGGTTTTGGCTTTAGCCCCGTTGGTATTTTTAATTTGAATGGCTTCCATTGTGTCTTTCTACAAGCCTCCTGAATTCCTCCCGTGCTTCTATTCGCCCCTTCTCTATTAAACTCTCTGATTCCTCTAGCTTGCTTTTTTTCTTAGACTTACTTCTAATTTCTTCCTTCATTTGTTTGTATTTTTCCAATTCTTCCATAATTAAAGTAAATTCTGAATGATCTATTTTGTTGTCTGTTATTGCTTTTGATATATGTGTAAGTAGTGTGTTTAGCTTTGAATCAGCCAACATTTTAATCTGAAGATGTTTTTCAGATTTTGTTCTGCTTCTTCTAACTACAAACTTACCCACCAATGCGGCTAACCCAACAACTAAAGCACAGCCTTCTAAAACCATAGTTGCTGGTATCGCTACTACGGTTGATAGTAAAGCGATTCCCCCTGCTCCGGCGCCTAGTGCTATAACGGTTAGTCCAGCTTCTACATTGTCCACATTCTTACTAATCTTTAAATATTTTTTACTTAGTTGCTCTCTTTCCTTAACTTCATTTTCTAGAAAAGTCTGAATTTCTGATATCTTTTGTAACCTGAATGATTGACCATTGTCTCTTACAGATACTCCTAACGTTGTAGATGTTATTACTGGCTCTAATGATGGCGCATTTGGTATATTTCGTTCTTCTGGTAACTCTGGATAAATTTTTTCTTTTAGTTCCATTTTATTAACAACAACTATTTTTTTAAATTGAGTAATAAAGACGACACAAAAATGTGTTTTCTTGTATTTTTTTTATTTTATTAGAGTTGTTTGTAATTGTGGTAACCATGTCATCCACCTCTTCTAATGTAACTTCATTTGTAATAGTTAATTGATTAAGTTTTAAAGCATAAGATAGAGAAACTAAAACAAAGCCTTTACTCATATTGAAACCAATACCTAAGGCTATCGTCTTCGTTTGTCCTCCTTCTAATACTAATGGTTGTTGGGTAAAAATATCCCATGTAACAGGATTAACTTTTTTAGCTGGATACTTAACTTCTACAGGTTTCCAAAAAATAGTTTTTGGTTGAACTATTTTATGTTTTCCATTTCCAAATTTATGTACATTCATTTTTTAATTTACAATATTGCACCTAATATAGGAATATTAGCAAATGGACTATTAGGCCCTAAAAGAAGACCTTTTCCATCATAAATTTTACCACCTTGTTTTAAATACAATCCATCACCAACGGAATAGAATCCTTTACCTTTGTATGGTTTAAGATATAAACCTTCACCATCAGTTTCTACTTGACAGACGCAACCACCTTTCTTAAGATACAAACCATTACCCATTGCTTTTTGAACTCCTGAAGATGCCAAACCAGATAGTGCACCAACTCCTATTGCAGGTAAAACGGTTCTTGCTAATGTAGGTAGAACTGATGAAGCTAATCCTGCTAATAGAGGTAAAAATCCACCTTCTACTTTCATATTATGCTTAAGTTGATTAGATGACATTCTAAACGTTGCCCCCTTTCCACCTTTATAAGCTTTTGTAAGTTTATTTACTTGAGATTTGGTTAATGCTATTACATCTTTACCATGTAAATCTTCATGCTTTAAACGAATACTTGCCGGAGCTTTGTTTCTAAAAGAATGTAAAATTTTTTCCTTTTGTCCGTCTGATATATTTATTTTTGCATTAATATAGTTTGTCATTTTTATATTTATCTTGCTTCTCTTATATGAAATCTAATTGTTAAATTTTCCCCTCTAAGATTGAGTAATGTTCCATCTTGGTCTGTAATTGATACATTTAAATTATGTATTTCATTTAATGTTAAAGGAAGGTAAACAAGGTTTACCGGATTTTCTATAATTTTATATCCTGGTGATACATTTGGAAAAAAACTATAAATTGTATTTTTTTGTAAACCGTTAACATAACTACCTGAAATTAAATCTATATTAACTAGTAAGCTATTAATACTAAGAATATTTACTACATTTTCTGATTCATGAAATCCTTGTGTATATTTAGCACGAGAGAACCCTAATATTTTAGCAATAGAATGTTGTTGGTTAAAATCAACCTGATATCCATTTTCTAAAACAAGAATAGACTTTAAAGTATTAGTATTTGCTGAGATACTAATATAATATTCTTCATTAACAGCATCATAATGACCCTTTTTTCTCATTTCTTGTTGAATTACATCATTAATATCAACTAGATCATAACTTCCTTCAGGTATTTTTATTTTTACCCATGTTGCACCATTATCTTGTGAATAAACAAAAATGTTATTGCTAGCATCAATATTAGGAAATGAATAATAAGTTTCAAGATTAACCAACGCTATTTCATATTCTTTATCTTTTTCTAATTTAAGTGGAGGAGTAAATCTTGTTGTAAACTCTGTTTTGTTATCGCTTACGATAATTTGAAATGATGTTTTATGGTTAGTGTTTTTTACTATCTTTTCAAGTAATTCTACTTCCATTTTATAAATTTGTAAAATATATTTTAATGAAAAATATATTTTTCAATTATAATCTTTGTAATTTCGTGGTATGTAAAAGTTATCAAAACCACATCTATATTTTCCATTGTTAGGGTTCTTAGTTAAATCTATCACTACAAAACCATGAGGTATTTCCCAACATTTTTTACAAAAATAGATAAACTCTGTTTTAGTCATATCATCTCCTACATGATCACTATAAATATGATTAAGATTTTTTAAGTCTTGTCTAAACAAGCATATTAAGTTAGCATTTTCTCTAATAGTTTGACGGGGTAGTCTAAAATAATTTTGTGCTAGATAAAAACAATCAGCATTACTATGTCTACCCCTTACATAATAGTTTTCACACTTGTTTTGCCTTTCTAAAAGTAAGTCATCAAATATCATTAAGTTTTTATTTGATGCATTTAAATCTCTTGGGTCAGGAACATCACTAGCATATTCAAAAAATTCACAATCGATATCAGATTTTTCCTTAATTGTTTTTGCCCATTCTTCAACTAATGCAGTAGGTGAAATATCGCGGTTTTGAACTTCATCTTTAAGTGAAAACAACCTTAATATGTATTCTTTTGGTATTTTTTCTTCAAAAGCTTTTTTAAGTATTCGATATTCTGGTTGAAACAAACTTTTACCAAAAACGAATAAGTTACCATAATCTAACCAATCAGGTCTTAACAAAAGGTTAAGTAAAAGTGTAGTTTTACCACATCCTGATTTACCTACTATTAAACCCCTGATACTCCTAGGTAAAAGGGGATGGTTAAATCTTTTTGCTAATGTTTCATTCCAAGATAAATTAACAATATCCATATTTTAATTAAAAAAATTTATTTTAATATATAAAAAATGTATTGCGTTAAATGTAAAAAGAAAACTGATACTACAGATTTAAATTGTACGGTAAGTAAAAATGGTAAAAATATGGTGCGAGGAAAATGCGCTATTTGTGGTACAACTAAAACACAATTTGTTAAACAAAAAGAAGGTGGTTCATTGTTAAACAAAGCAATCAATAACTTACCTGTTGAAATGCACTTACCTGGGCATAACTTTACTGGCCCTGGTACCAAGTTAAAGAAAAGATTAAATCCTGACTTAACACCTAAAGAATGGTCAAAGCCCGTAAATCGCGTTGATAAAGCAGCATATCATCATGATATTTGTTATCTTAAACATAATGATACTAAAACACGTAATGATGTGTGTGATGCTAATATGCTTAAAGAGTTAAAAGGTATCTATAATCCTACTATTAAGGAAAGAATGGAAAGAGGATTGGTTTCTTCATTAATAGGAACCAAGAAAAGATTTGGTATGGGTGTCGGTAAAAAAAAAATTTAGAAAATATAATGCTAGCAGAAGAATTACATAAACCTGTAAAAAGAAAATTTAAGAAAAGGAGAGTTAGAGTAGGGGGTGTCGATAGGATATGGGCAGTAGATTTAGTAGATATGCAAGCATTTTCTAAACTTAATCAAGGAGTAAAATTTCTTCTTGCTGTCATTGATATCTTTTCAAAATATGGTTGGCTAATACCATTAAAGGATAAAACAGGAAAATCTGTTTCTGTTGCATTGAAGAGTATTTTTAAGGAAAGAAAGCCTGAGAAAATATGGGTTGATAAAGGTAAAGAGTTTTATAACAAAGATGTTAAAGATTTGGTTGAATTGTATTCTACTGAAAATGAAGAAAAATCAAGCGTTGTTGAGAGATGGATTAGAACAATGAAAGAAAAAATGTGGAAGTATTTCTCTGCTCACTCAACAAATGTATATATTGATGTATTACAAAATCTTGTTAAGGAATACAACAACACGAGGCATTCTTCTATTAAGATGTCGCCAATTGAAGCAAGTAAGAAGAAAAATGAAAATAAAGTTTGGACAACATTGTATCCTGATTATGACCAAGTAAGGGAGGATATCAAACCAAAGTTTTCTGTTGGAGACAAAGTAAGGATAAGTAAAAAGAAAAAGACTTTTGAAAAAGGTTATACAACGAGATGGACTGAAGAGGTTTTTACGGTTATTAGAGTAAAACATACGACGCCTATAACGTATAAGATTGAAGATTTAAATGGTGAAGAAATAAAAGGTTCTTTTTATGAGCCTGAACTACAAAAAACGAGCCAAGAGGTGTTTAGGATAGAAAAGGTTATTAAAAAAGGTAAAAAGAAATCTCTTGTAAAGTGGAAAGGTTATTCTGATGAGTTTAATTCATGGGTTGACAACGATGCTATTGTAAATATTTAACTATATAAAAAATGGAAAATATTTTAATTGATAATATAACTTTACCAAATAAACCTTTAAGCAATTTTGAGCTTGAGGATGCCGTAAAAAAATTAAAAATAAAAAATTTTAGAGGAACATTTTTAAGAGATGCCCTACCTAAAAAAGTAAGAAATAAAGAATGTGGTATATTAAATCTTGATGCTACTGGCGGACCCGGTACTCATTGGGTTGCTTGGTTTAAAGATGGAAAGAAAAAAATTTATTTTGATAGTTATGGTATTCAACCGCCTCTCGAAATTATAGATTATTTAAAAAGTCCATTACAATACAATACGGATCAATTACAACAAGCAGGTGAAGTATTTTGTGGACATTTATGTTTATACATTCTTAAAGAGTTGTGCTTGGGTAATAAATTTCAAGATATTTTAAATAAACTTTTTTAGCAATATTAAAAAAATGCCTGTTGATAAATTTGGAAGAATGGATGATGATAAAACAAGTGGTGATGGTGGTGTATCACTTGCTTACATTACTAACAACTTTTTACGTAAAGATGGAACAACCACTGTTACCGGTTCCATAAATATGGATGGTAACACATTAACAAGGGTTAGTAATCCAGTAAATCCTCAGGATGTTGCTACTAAGAGTTATGTTGATGGTAGTAGCTCAGGGTTGTTAGATGAAAACGGGGGATATCATATAGAGGGGTATCTAAACATGGGTTTTAATAAAATAAAAAACTTAGATGAACCTGAGGAGCCCAGTGAAGCTGCTACAAAAAGATATGTAGATGGTAATAAAGCAATACGAAAACAACAAGATGGTACCTGGTCTGCTGTTGCAGATATAAGCATGAAGGGGTATCATTTAATGGATCTTATAGATCCTGCATCCCCGATGGATGCTGCTACAAAAAGATATGTAGATTATGCTAATCGCGCATTTATTCATGATGGTGATACATATACATCAAGTAGTGACATTTCTATGGGTGGATGGAGGATTAATGATGTTGCTTCACCTATAAGTAATCGACAAGTTGCAAATAAGTTTTATGTAGATAGCATTGTTAATACGGCCACCGCAGGAAAAAGAGCTTTAAGACAAAACCAAGCTGGGGTTTTCTTAGCAGCTGGTAAAATAGATATGAACACTCACCCACTTACCGGCTTACCAAATCCAATAGACCGTGATTCTGCTGTCAATAAAAATTATGTTGATAATGGGGGTGCCATTGTAAAAAATCTTGATGGAAGTTTTACAGCTTCTGCGGATATAAATATGCAAGGCTTTACTATAAAAAATGCTGTGGCTCCCGTAGAAGAAAGAGATATAGCAACAAAATCCTACGTAGATGAAAAAATAGGTATTAAACCAAAACCTATAATTACCGTGTGGGCTGAGGAAAAGGGAGATCTTAAGAAAAACAGCTTTCAGTTTTCATTTGGTAATGGTTTATCCGGTCCATCTCATGCATTGGGGGGTTATTGTTTATCCGCGTCAGGAAGAATATTACGCGGCACATTAGTTACTTTACCAAAAGATGATGATGATAGTATACTTGAAATAACCATATCATCTGCTGAAACTGGAAAAAATATTATTAAAAATCGTGATGAGTTATGTTCTTGTACAGAGTTTAATCCTCCTATTGAGGTCAACCAATGTGATGTTATAAATTTTAAAACTGTATCAAAAAATCCAAAGGTAACTAATTCTTATGTAGCTATATTGATAGAATTGGACTTGTAAAATATATAACCCAGAAAAAGGGTTAAATATTTATAAAAACTTAAAGTTTATGCTATATTCTTCAATGTCATTAATACAACTTTCAAGGAAACTGTGTTCATTTGGACAATCTATAAATCTTTGTTTAAAGAGAGATAGCAAATTGGTTAAATCTTTACTGTAAAAATGATGTTTAACGCGTATGTTGTTACCACCAGCATAAAATGTTATGTTTAAAGTATCTTCTTTAGGTTGTTCATAAAACATTTTACTGCAGTAATAGTATATATCGCTAAACCATCTTTGATTTTTATAGGGCATAAGACCGGTTCCATTTGTATAAATGATTTTGTTTGTGTTTATAGGATGAATATTAGATTTATCCTTAAGTAGGTCATTTAGCTTTTGCTTAAAATCTGGCTCTAGTTCTAGCATTTTATTTTATGAAAATTTTTTTTTAGTTAATCTATTTCTGCTATTTCATCCATGATGTCTTCTTCCACCACAGCTTTCAACAATTGATCTGGTTTTACATTGTATTTTATTAATCCGTAAGAAGAAGAACTTGCTGTAAATACTGTTACACCATAAACTGTACTTAACATTTTAAAATTAACTATTATTTCCCTTCTTAGTTTTAAATGGCGTCTATTAGTTTTATCTTCTTCCTCATTATTAAATAAAGTAGCTTTCTTTTTCATTAAATTATATGTATTTTTTATATACTCATCAATAAAATTTATCATTTCATCTTTTTTGCTTTTCCCTTTAAATTTCTTTTTTTTATCAATAATACCACAAATATTACTAAGTTCTTTACTACCACATTTTTCATTAACTCGACCTATAATTAATTTAATAAAATCATCCATAATCTCCATTATTTCTAGTATGCTACATTCATTTAAAGAGCCAAAAGCATGATTACTTTTAAGTAATTCTTCTTTTTCGGTACGTAAACTAGCAAATTTATTCATGTTTTATATATCTCTGGTTCTTTAACTAACTATGTTTGCTGGAACTTTTAAGAGTAAAATCAATTTTTTATTTCTATCAAAGGAATAAAAAATTAAAAATTTTTTTTAAATTTTTTTTTATTCATCAATGTTTATTAAACCGTTTTCTAGTTCTTCTCTTTCAGATATTAGATGATCTAGATAAAAACATTCGTCTCCAAATTCACAATTTTTATCAAACCATTCTTGCTTTACACCATCGTGTATACTATGGGTTAGGTAGTAAGTATAACAATTTATTTCTTCATAAAACTTTTCTAGTTCTCTATATTTTTTTATCACATCTACCACTTGATTGTATTCTTCATCCTCTACGGAAAATGCTACACATCCTCTGTTTGTTATTTCTTTAAATAACTCATAATTATTATCCATATCTATAGATGCTCTTGATAGGAATTGGTCTATTTCCCATTTATCTTCTACAGTTTTACTTGCTTCTATTTCTTCCTTTATTTTTTCCATATTTCTCTTTTAATATGGGTTATATATCATCTTAAGATGAAATATATACCATGGATTATCATTTAAGTCCTATTTTAACATGTTTTTTTATCTTTCTTCTAGATCTTCTATCTCTATATATTCATATTTGGTAACTCCTGATCCATTTTCAAAAAACCCAACAACTTCTCCTTTTGTTCCATCAAAATCTTCTCTTAACATTACTCCATCTTCTCTATCGATTGACCATTCTTCATCGTCACTAAATTCATATGCTAAAAATTCATCGTATGCTTTGTCTAGTAATTCTTTTTTAGTTAAAGTATTATCCTCATAATCATCAATAGTTTTATCGCTTTTTTCCTTTGTTTCAACATAAAACTTTAGTTTGTCTTTAAACAGTCTTATAAATCTATCAACGGTAATGTCTGCTCTATCTTCTTTAACGTCGTTTTCATGAAAGTACCATAGAAGATCGTCTTCTACTATTGATTCTTGCAAACCTTTTACTTCTAAAAGAATGCGGGGAACCAGGTCGGCTAGTTCTTCTTCTAACCGTTCTTGTATTTTATTTTTAACATCTTGTGTTTTGTCTTCAGTAAAATTTGCCATTATTTTACCTACTTTTACTTAGGAATTTTTAAATCTTAAATTCAATTTTTATTTAATCATGGCAAGCGATTTTTTTTTTTTTTTTAATAAAAATCCCACTCCACTAACTCATAAACCCGCTAGCCATTGCATGACGCGTTGGTTGATGGGGGGTTTTTGGGGGTTACAGATGTAAGGGTTTGTCTTGAGCAACTCAGTAACTCGGTATCCCTGTATCTTGATTGAATTAGTATCTCAGTATCTCTGAGTAACTCAGTATCTGAAACAATGGTTAACTGATGCAATGATGCAATGATGCAATGATGTGAGATGATGAAATTTTTAAAAATTTTTTTTTTTTTTTTTTTTTAAAAAAAAAATTTTTCATCTACTACATAAGGGGTTGATGTGTTATAATAATTGAATTAAAGGTAAAAGGATTAAGATAGAGGTTAAGTCATTTGTTTTATGAAGCTTGTTATTTGGTTTTGCGTAAGTTTAATGAGGGTGATAATTTTATGATTTCATGAGCATCCGGCTTAGAGGGCGTGCGTGTTACATGAAATTTTGGTGAGGGTTATTGTGTTGCATAAGGGATATCGTATTGTAAGGTTTAAATAGAGACTTGGCCTAGATCGAGCCTTTTATTATCTACTCAAGGTCAAATTAAAGAAATACCTTGTGGGCACTTTAGAGGCCACATTTATTGTCGAATTGACTTAAAAATTGGTCAGAATGTTTTTCTTGATGAAATTTCAGATGAGTTTGAATTTTGGTCACCTTGGGTCATAAACTAGGTCACTAGGTCAACTAAAAGAAATTTTCGTGGGCGCTCTAGAGGCTACAATTCTTACTCAATTGACCTGAAAATTGATCAGCACGTTTGTCTTGATAAAATTTTGGATTAGTTCAAAATTGGGTCACATAGGGTCATTGACCAGGTCACTAGATCAGATTTAAAGAAACATCTTGTGGACGCTCTAGTGGCCACAATTCTTGCTCAATTGCCCTGAAAATTGGTCAGCGTGTTTGTCTTGATAATATCTCGGATGAGTTTGAAATACAGTCACATAGGTTCATAAACTGGGTCACTAGGTCAAATTGAAGAAATACATTTTGGACACTCTGGAGGCCACATTTTCAGCTCAATTGACCTGACAATTGGTCAGAATGTTTGTCTTAATGATATTTCAGATGAGTTTTAAATTGGGTCATTATGACCCCGGAGTGAATTTTCGCCTATTGACTCAGGTGAGCGATTCAGGGCCATCATGGCCCTCTTGTTTAGAAACGGACGAGTTAAGTTTTTCGAAGACGCCGGGTTTGCTGTGAGAAACAACCTACCACTGTTCTATCATCTACTTAGCTCTGACAACGCTCACACGCTTAAACACCTATGTAAATTTCTGGAGTTAATAATGCGTCAGTTTAACTAATGTTCCAATGCCATCCGATGACTACAATAAGATAGTACTACTCCATTCCTATTTGACACTTCACCACACAATCCCTAGTTTTATCGATCCTGAAGAGGAAGGCTCTCTGGAGCATTGTTGGAAAGGGAGAAAATTCTGGTAACCGGCATTTTCCCCTTCTGCCAACAAAGATTTTAACCCAGTTCAAAACGGAAATCATCATGAGAGCTACATTGAATTTTGTTGTCTGTATAAGCCTTTAGTTCGGTGAAGTACAAAATTTGGATGTTTGGGAGATTAATCATGCCTTTCAATCTTTATACATGTATTATACTGATCATCAGATAACATGGTGTTGCTGGGCCCTCTGGAGACAAGGAATGATTATCAATTTCTTGAGATGTTTTCAAAACTGTCCTTAAAAAAAAGCTTCAAGTTGATATAAATTCCGTATGCCTCCTTATGTTTTCGTAAGAAATTATAATATTTACGATGAACACCCATATATGACAGGCTTTTGCAAAGTCAAAACTTCTGGGTCTTAAAGGAGTCTTTCACGAAAGTCTTGCATTTATCTACTTATTTATCCCCCTTTTTTATTTGGTCACTGGGGACTCAAGATCGGCGTGTACAACTAAGGTACAATCCGATCTTGGATCTACTCTGCTCGCTATGCTGACCAAGGCTGGCCAAAAGTAACCTCAATACATTATTTCTGGCATAAAATTTTGACTTTGTTTAATGTCCGGTTATACAACGTTACTTACCTAATGTTTACATTCCTTGCATAGCATTTACTATTTATATCCCACGGGTATTCCACAAATACACATGTACATCTATAAGTAGCGATAGTAAGAATGGAATGTCATTCACTAAACCCAAATTGGCACGTGAAGGTAAACAAGTAGCGTATTTGACTGTGTAAGCTCATGCGCAAAGCTGAACATGCAATTTGAAGGCGAAAAACTGTCTTACCCCCCCAGTACTGTATAGTATAGTTTAGAATAGTCTATCATAGCATGCTCTTGACCGCTCGAATTCCTGATTCAACTTAATCAACTAACTGTCTACTTTAAAAAAAAAAAATGTTCTAATCTTTCCCCCATGTTGTATATTGTATACCTGGGTGAATAAAGGTATGTTCTGTTCTGTTCAGAATAAAGCGCTCTGCACGTAAAAAAAATAATTTTACAAGTGGACTATGCACTTTGAAGTTATCGCCGGACACGACCACCAATGTTTTCCGAACATACATACATACATACATACATACATACATGGACTAGGGTAACATTATATCCCCCCCAATTCATGGCGGGGGGGGGGGGGGGCATAAAAATAAAAATCTGCTTTAAATGTTTTAAATCTCATTTCCTTCTGCTGACGCCGAGCCCATTAGCTCAGTGACGTGTCGCAGTTAAAACCGGGTAGGGGGGTATTGTTGGAAATGGCGTTAACACCAAACAAGCAAACGAACAAATAAACAACAACAACAGCAACAACAACAACAATAATAATAATAATAAAACATGTTGCAGACTACAAATAAAATGTGGTTCAAATGACAGGATTTTTCTTTGAAGGACAGAAAACATTATGGAAAAAGGAACAATACGTGTCCTCAGTCTCCCTCACAAGATTGTTTAAGATTGTGCGGCACGGGGTTAAAAACCTTTGTAACTGACTAAGTTGTGGTATCAGTGTACAGTAAGGCGTGGAATATTCGAAGTGGCCATGGTCAAATTTATAAATATCAAGAAAAGGCAAGATTTGACCGCAGATTTGAAGGTAAGGATTGATACTGGTGCCCTGAATGGGTTCAAAATCTGAAATAAGGCCCATTTGCAAATTCGGAACTAAAAGCTCATGACTCTTCCACAGTTTACCGGTACCCTGTGCCTCTAGGAATCCAAAGTGGTAGGTTTGCGGACTTTTTCTGTTTTTGCGTGCTTATTTTGAAAGGTAGGAATACGCCATAAAATTGTGGAAAAAGTAGCTGGAATCATGGTATTTTTTGGCATATCCACAGACTTTGAATTGATTTTACTGTACAGAAAGCATGCCAGTTAGAGGCCATCAATGCAAATCTGCTGTCTGCTGCACTTTGAGTTTATCGTAAAATCGCTCGATTTCGAGCAGTTTCCGCAAACGTGCCAAATAGCTATGATTGATAGGTTTTGTGCTTTTCTTACAGTATTCATATGATTTGTTGTGATTAATTAGCAATTGTACATTGCATTTAGACTAAGAACAGGTCTCTTTGTTTTCAGGTTGGTGTTTGAAGGAAATTTTCAAGTCAGTGTCGTAGTTGTTTGTCGACAACAGAGGAACTGTGGTATTTACTGTACACTGAGACCTGTCACAGTCGAAATTAACCAAAGGAGAGAGACAAATAATTCTTTGCATTTATTCCATCTTACGAAATTACAAAGACTTATCATAACAGGGACTTACGGGAATGCAAGGTAGGCCCGGTCCTCGATAATGTCTCTGGCATATTACAAAGTTTCTTATTGTTCCTTTACGCTGGTAAAATCTTTCACTATCTTTTGAATACCGGACATAACAAATTGTGACTAAAACTTTTTTTCCAGTTATTTTCCAAAGTTTTAGAATAATCAAAATTAAAACTTCTTGTGCATAGTAGCCTTGTGGATCTTTGGTACGCGGTAGAACTTTACGGTCCGAGCAAGAAAAATGCCAAAATTTCAACACAGTATAGAATCAATTGCAAAATCAATTTTAACTTCATCTTTTAGTTAGCGTCCTAGAAAATATAATTCCATTTCAACCAAACGTTTGAAAGAAACCCGAGCTTGAGCTACAACACTATCCTGCAGCCATTTTCAAATTGAATGATGTGACTTCGCTGGAATTTGTCAAAAAAATATTGTAACGAGATAGAGTTGGCGCCAGTTTGTAGCCACATGATTTGAAAATATTGCCACATGATATAACAGATGATCTAAATACGTCATCATGCCTAATTAAGGATTTTAGAGGGTGGGGTAAATTTTATTAAGCAAGTCAGTGCTGAATACCTCGTTTTTACATAATAGAAACTTCTTTCCGTTCAAAACTTGTATTTTGGAGTTAAAAGTTGACTTTAGAAGAGCGATATCCGAGTCAAGGTGTTTACACCAAAAATAGAGGCCAGACAAGCCGCTAGACGGCGCCGATGTTTGTTATGACGGAAAAATACCGATTAATATTACCGTGAAGCAAAATGTAACACAAACCGACAGAACGTGACTATATGTACAGAATAGATGGTTGGTGTCTTGGATTGGGATAGTTTATCGGGCAAGGCGTAGGAATTAAAGTTATCCGGTATTTGGGATATTGTTACTAAATATACACCAGGAAAATCCTTCAATATAAGCTACTTGTAACGTATTGGTAAAAAAAAATCGCAAAATACAACGTTACGTCGCCATAGATACCTTATTTCAGTATGGAATGTTCAAAGATGATCAGTGGAACTTGAAAATACTCAATCCAGAACCTGTTATCGCCGGACGCCAGATTACGCTCTCTGTAGAGGTAGTAGACCATCTGCTTTTGTATTATAAATGCCCATTTCGACCTGAGAAGGAGAGATGTATACTCTCATACCCTACGATGAGATACTGATAAAACATTATTTTAACATTATATAACAGGATTGCGGATTGGCTTGCGGACGGTTATAGGCTACATGTAGGCAGGGAGATTTTCTCACGAAGGTTAAAAAACGCTGAAGGGTCGAGTACATCTCTGCAAGAAGTATTACTTTTATCTGCTGGTGAGAACGGAATGGAAGAAAAGGATCACCGACAAGGGCTTTCGGAAAGACGTATATTTTTGTAAAGATCCCGAGCTTGAACGAACTGTCAGTATTCTACTACACATGGGGGTTTCGTCATTGTCCATTCCTACTTCTATGGCAATTCGGAGATTCAAACAAGAACTTGTGTGAGAACAAAGCCTTCTGTAATGACAGAGAAGAGAAAGTAAAAAATAATACAGAGAAGAGCTCTCAAAAAAGAATACAAAGAATTTATATCCGAAAACAGGGAAGAGGGTGTGGTTGTATCTTAGCCGAGAAATAAAAGACAAGTACATTATCAGAGAGAGAAGGTAGAAAATCCCACTAGGCCGTCAAAATGTGCACTTGTAAACTTACACATGCTTGCGTACAAGAACACAGGATTTGTCCACTGCATCAAAACAATGTCTGACATAGTGGTTATTTGTAGACTTCAATAAATCCTTTCCGAGCTTGAATTACACGTATTTCAGAAAACGTTCCAAAATTCGAACAACTGTGTTATGAAATCACTTTTTTTTTGTGGAAGATTTCTACGTTTCACCACTTCTGTTCAAGCACTGTTTTATCCAGAACCCATAATCTAGGCCCTATTCCAAATTCAATAATAAGAATGACAAGAGCAGCACCAAGCGGTGTTTAGACTGCTGTGGGACATAAGGAAAGGGACTCTAAACCGGGTGCCTTTAGCAATTGACACGAAGCAAGGCATCAAAGGGGCTATTGAGACAGATACCGGCATACTTTTGTTTCTATACCCCGGTCGACACTGGCTCTCCGACGCCTTTTCCTTTGAACATATAAGACCTGAGGAGCATTCAACATGCACACAAAGTGAGCCACAGATGCGCTCGGACCTTCCTTTGTTGGTGCTATACATGTAGCTAGCTAGTGTCAGTGTTTGTGTTAGAGAGCTTTACTTTTTTACCTGTGCATGTGACTGGATTTTCTATCAATTTTCCTACTTGTTCGCGATATCCGATGTTTTCGCCGATCTACTTGACTAGACTGTAATATCCGTAGAGCTCTCCCATTAGTGACTCCTTTTATCTTCGGGAGAGCCAAACCCCGTAGCTCAGTCGGTAGCGTACAGGACTTGAGAACAGGAGGTCGCTGGTTCGATCCCCGGCTTGGCCAATTTCTTTCCGAAGATTGATGATAATCATTGCGACAGGATTGATTCCTCTCTCACCGCTGACCATTGTTTCGACGATGGTTATGTGGAAAAGCAGCCAGTGGCTTGGAAAGAACATTGTGCGGAGTACTGGTAAAAGAAACTCCAGGAAGGCATGGATAGGTGCACTGGCCGCCGCGATATAACTGAAATAATGTTGAAAACGGCATTAAACACCATACAATCAATCAATCGGGAGAACTGAATGAGAAACCAACGATGGAACGTGTAATAGTGTTTATGGATACATTTACGTTAGGAATCATGTACATTGTTTTCTTTTTTCATTTTGTGTGAAAATATATGAAGCATGCTCAGAGAAAAGGGGGCTTAATGCATCTGCGAAAAGTATCGACCCAGGTCATCCTGCGCAGTCCGCGAAGGCTGACCTGGGTCGAAACTTTTCGCTATTGATCAATTTTCTGTATGTCATAGAACCAGTCTACCTCATGATTTAGTCGGGTGCCACAAAAAATGGCTATTATGGATCCATAACAATGTGATGGATTGATTGGTATAATCCATCACGAAGATGCATTAAGCCCCTTTTGCCAGAGCAAGGATCACACACACACACACACACACACACACACACACACCTTTTTCTTTCCTCTCATAGATCATGCTTATAATGCTGTACATATTTTGCTAGTGGAGCATTTTCTCCTAACACAGCTTAACGTCTGTCTGTAAATACTAACAAGTCCAGATTTTTTGAAAATTATTTGTTGTGTTTGATTCTATCTAGGGATTAGATCTATATAATAATTTCAAGTCCACCTACCTGATTGATGCTTAATCCTTAAAATTTATTTCCAGTATTTGCCGGAATGTAAACAAAAGAGCCCATCTGGGTCAATTTATCTGCCTAAATTGAGCCTGAAAAAAACACTCTATTTGTCCAAAAGGCAAAATTGTTAAATAGCCTTAGTGCTTTACGAAATTCTCGTGCATTTCATTGTGATCGTAACCACTTATGTCTCGAGTTTTAATATATTTCATGCATATCTGTTGTCGTGAAATTAGAGGATATTTATTGTTTTCGGTGAAAGATCAAAATTTATTTCATCTCATGAACATCATCGATATTATTTTCATTCGTGGCTGCTATTTATTTCTTACTTCCAACTCCTTTTTGTTGGGACTTTCATCACAATCCAGTAGAGTTGCTCTCAGTATTTCCCCGTGGCGTACCCCCCCCCCTCACAGAACAATGCAATACAATATTACGTAAAGTGCGAGAAATATAGCGTAAATTACGTCATATTTCCCCCTATTTGTCTAGCACGTTACAATTACGTTATAAATGTATTTTAGCAATACTTTGCAACGATTGGTTTGGTTTGTATTGGAGTTTTACGCCATTTTAACAGCCCAAGTCATATCATGGCGATTAGTGACACACCCATGTGTTTCCTGGCTTTCTTACACCAGTACTGACACAACCTTCTTTCCAAAGCCACTGACTACTTTTCTCACATGCGTCAGAGGTGAGAGGCGAAAAATCGCAGGAAAGAAAGTTTGCCTCAACCGGGAATCGAACTCACAACCACCAGGTCACGAGTCCGACAATTTGCAACGAAAGCAAAAAATATTTCCATAGAAATGGAAAGAAACGGGCTTGAAATGTACGAGACTTGCACCGGTCAAAACCGGAATTCGACAATGAAATTTTTATTACGCGTAGTGAAGGGCCATACTCCTGTGCCATTGTTGTTGTTGTTGAAATTCCTCTGTTGACTTTTCGAAGAAACCAAGAATCCTTGGTACTGAATAACTTGAAACTTAAAGCAAAATTTTGCACATTGGTATGTCGTATAGCACTGATTAATTTAAGTTTTATTTACGCTTAGCACAGAGTATATATTTACGCATCTATCATATATGTCATATTTATGCACGACTAATACAGTCTGAGGGGTGTAATTATTAAGCCTTGTATATTATTCGATGTTAAGCATCTTTCAGTTCAAGCAATCTGCATCTTCTATAATGAATTCTTTCCAGATATTCTCGGGACAGTCGCTCTACCTTTCCGATTTCTTCTCTGAGAGGTTTCTCTTTTATGATGGTTACATGTGTACAGTCCAGAATTAGTTGTGTGAATTTTCATGTACATGTATTTTCAAAAATAGATTTGGGTTGTAAGGATTTTGAATTTTCAAGGGCCTGGTTCAGTTTATCTTTAAATTTTTTGCGGATGTCTTCGTATGATTGACATTTAGCTATAAAATGCTCTCTTGTTTCTGCTTCTTCTTCAGAGAGAACGCATGTTGGGTTGATTGCATATTGGTTGAATACAGATCTATTGGATTGTAGAGTGTATGTCCCAGTAAGGATTTTAGCTTTGATCTCTGATCTATGTATATCATGCAGGTTGGATCGGACAGTACTGTAGATGTAATGGGATTTTCCAGTTGTAATAGAATCTGGATTTATATATTTAAGTGATGATTTTTCTTGGAGTTCTGATTTCCATTTTGTCTCTACCATGTCATTTACAGCTTGATTTACCAACTTTTTCCATTATGTTTTACTTTGTCTGTTTTCCCATATATAGTAAGCGTTAGGTAATCCATACAATAAAAGTAGTCGGCGTGCTCTAGAGAAGAAGCTGGAGTCAGTTAAGGTCTTGGCCGCCATTTGTCTTCTTGCAATTTCAAGTTCTATACTTCCAGTTCTTCCTATTATGTTGTAAAACAAGTTCAGAGTGGCTTTATGTATTTGTGCATAACAGGTAAAATACCTAAAAGTGCTTCTGACGCTACTTTTGCCGTTCTATCTGGAAGATGTTGAATCTGTCTAAGTGACTTAATTTGGAAGTCATCAAAGGCTTTAAGATCTTTTTGATTATATGGGATACTTTCTACTCCATAAATCATTCTTGGTATAACATAAATTGACCAAATATGGCTCTTGAGACCTTTCCTTCCATGGAAACCTGCACCAAGGAGAGAATAAACTGTTCTACGTCCAAGATTAATATTCTCTTCTGTGTCTAAAGTTCCTTTGTTATTCCTGTGTATTCCCAGATGTATAGTTGTTTTTTCTGTTGGTATACATTCTCCATTCAAAAAGTAATTTTTTGTATGAGGTGCATTACTGTTTTGGACGATACATGAGCTTTTGGTGGGATTGATTTCGTATCTATGTTGAGAACTAAAGTTTCCTATAAGGTCTAACATCATTTGAATTTCTTGGTCCGAATGGGAGAGTAAAGCTAGGTCGTCTGCACAGGTTGTGTGTGGGATCCTGATATTACCAATCTTGGCTCCTTGGTAAGTCTGTTCAAGGTCAAGTAATAGGGGATTGTTGTATCTCTTGTAGTGGTCTGTGGAGAGAACTCCACCTTGGCACACACCCTGATTGATGGCAAAAGTTGCAGAATTATGTCTTTGCCATTTTACGCATGAGTTCATTTCTGCATATAGATCTTCTAAAAGCTTCCATTCACCCGGTGGTACTTTATCATGGTTTAAATTACGCAGGAGAATGCTATGATTTACAACATCAAATGCCTTTCCCGTGTCCAGAGTAATAAGTATCATTTGTTGCTTCTTAGCTTTTGCTTCAAGTTGGCATTCACTAACAATAAGAGCAGAAGTTAAGGAAGAGGTTCCTTTTGTGAAGCCGGATTGTAGTTTAGACTGGGTTGGGAGTAGGATTTGATTATGTCTAGCTTTAAGTATATGCTCATTTACTTTGAGTATCACTGGTGTTACTGTAATTCCTCTACAGTTGTCAGGATTTTGTGGATCTCCCTTCTTGAAAACAGGGGTAATGATACGTAGTTTAAGTACTAGTGGGATTTTTTGTTGATGAAATACTTGTTTAACTATACTTTGTAAAATAAAAAGCAGATTCTTTCCACCATATTTAAGATGTTCAGCTGTTAGTCCCAGGTGGTCAGGAGCTTTATTGTTATTTAGGTTCTTTATTGCATTTTGGATCTCTTCTAGACTTGCTGGTTTCATACATAGCTTACCGGCATTTTCAGAAAATGAGCAAACTTCTGTTGTTGCTTGTTGAAGAAAACTGTCATCAAAATTACTATTTTGTTTTGGTGTTCCAAGTGATTCAAAGTGTGTGGCCCAACCTTGTAAGATTTCTTGAGGTGAAGTCAGCTTGTTTCCATCCACATGTAGAACATTTGTAGCATTAGCTTTCTTGGTCCTCTGTTTTTCAATTAACTGATAAAATGTATTATTATCACTGCCTCTGGCCTGCATAATATCTTCTAGTTCTCTATGTCTTTTTTCTGCTACTGCTTGTCTTAGGGTCTTTCTTAGTTGTTGGTTGGCTTCTTTCATAGCTAGTCTTAATGGGTGTTCTGGGTCAGTTGCAGAACCTTCCATTTTCCATTTCCACCAGCAGGGTTTGTTATTTTTTGATGCTATCATTATCTCTGATCCTTTTGGAAGTTGTTTTGTGCGCTTTCTCTTGGGAAAGTAGCCATTTCTGAAGCCGGGAATACTTTTTCCGCCGCCAAGATTAAGGCATCCGTCACAGTATAAACTAGGTTTTCAACATTTTCAGGTGTTCCATTTTCCAAGGAGGCGAGTGTGTTTTCAACATTTTCTTTGTAAATTGTCTTACTGCATTTTTTCCAATTTGGTCTCTTTAGATATGTGGCAAGATCTTGCTTTAAATAAGGTTGTCCCTTGATGTAAATAACTGTAGAGACGAACAGATGGTCAGAGGTGTTTTGATGATCGGCGTCTTCTATCCAGACATCTGATGACAGCTCTGCTGCTTGTCTATTTTTCAAGATATAGTCAATTTCATTTGTGTATTCTCCATTTGGGTGAATGAAGGTTGACTCTCCTTGTAGTTGGTTTATAAGATCATGATTTCTTACAAAATCTTTCAGTAATTGATCTCTTTCGTTTGGGGGTTGTCTAGACAGGCTTGCACTGAAATCTCCACATATGAAAACAGCATCATTGCTGGAGTATCTCTGCAGTAATTCTTCTAATTCTTGAATGATAGTAATGAAATAATGTTTAGATGTATTACCGCGGCAAGGTAGATAAAGACTGATGATGCAGATTTTGGGTGTTGTTTCCAATTCCATGGTAACAAGTCTGTCGCATCCATCTGGTAGTAAATTAACTTTTAAATTGGAGCCCTTCTTGAGCAGGATACCCGTACCAGCATACCCTCTTGGTATTTGTAAGGGACATATTGGGTCATTCTGATCGACCGCTTTTGCATGACAGAAAAAGTCAGGATGTATTTCATCTAGATACCTAAGTTGAAATGTAGATAGCCAATGTTCTTGGATACAACATATGTGACATTTATTAAGGAGTTCTTGAACATACAACTGATTTGTCTTAATATTTTTATCGTTCAGTGTTGAGAGCTTGAGGCCAAATTGTTTGTGTCCTAATGCCGGTCCAGTCTTTCTGTTGCCCTGCCCTTGGTCAAAAAAGGCTGCTCTGCAGGCCTTTGGATAGATTGCTCCTTGTCAGTTGGTATGTTATAAGATGGAATCTTTTGTTTATTGCATTGGCTTTGATGGTCCAATATATTCGATTGGGAGGAAATATCAATATTACTTATACATGTATCAGATATTGTTTCAAAACGTACTTTCTTTGGGGTTGAATGTATATCTCATTATTTTGGACTCCCGCTGTAAATTCACTTCTAATGATATTTAATACATAGCGGACTTTGGTTGGATTAACTTGCACATTTTTGGATCTATGACAACTAGGATAAATGAGTGGATATGACATTTCTGTAACTGAAAGACGTCAAAGGGATATATCAAGCGAAAGAACTGCCGACCACGTTAAGAAAGTGGGTGGGATGTAGAGTGCATTACGATTGATTTTTTGCTCAGGTCTCGATAATACTGAGATACTGGGTAAGATTTCTTTTTTGGTGTACTAAAATCATCAAAGACAAGTCATAATAAGGATCTAATATGGTAGAAGTTCCTGCAGCTTTGTTGGTCGGAGTCTGGGATACATGTATAACAAGAACAAACGTTCAGCGTACACTATTTACATGGTAGGCTCTGATCGAGGATATTGAAAGTACAAAGCCGGGCGTTAACGGCGCGTGATTTTACCGATTAATACACGTTTTCTCCCGTTAATGCCCGGTTTTTCCCCGTTAATACATGCTTATAACGGCCCGGAAACTTACATTTTAGGCAATAATTCTCGATAAACTACCGAAAAGCATGAAATAAATAAGACTGATCTGTTTTAAATAGGGTATTATTTGGAATAATCAAGCCTGCTTTGGAAAAGCCCCTCGTAATCAGAACGTTCTTTTAAAAATTATGAATATAAAGAGCTTAGCAACAGTCTGCACGCTTTTGGTGCTTGTCGTATTGCTTATATCTCGGCATGTAGTATCTTGCTTGTAGAGAATATTACTCTTTTCGTCTGCATTTGAAACGCTATAGTAAATGTACACGGACAATCTAAATTTCCATTTCTTTTTTACGTATTCTTACCCAACTAAGTTGCTAGCCAAAGTCGAAAGAGTTGCGTCCCTTGACAACAATGCACGGTAAATCACGAGCTCAAAGAAAACAATTGAAAATATAAAAATGGGAGATAGCTTGATGTCATGCCAAGAAAGGGCAAAACCAGAATAAAGACATTAAAAGTGAGTAAAACTACCATAAGTAGGGTCATTCAAGCCACGCTATTCATAGCCATGTTAATAACGCTGGGTCACGTGGGGATGTGGAATTAAACCCATGGCCTCCAACAAAACAGCGTCAGAGACCTTTGACTTTTGCAGAGATTTCGGTAGCTGATGGATCTCAGCTACAAGAAAGTATGTTGCAAGCAAACAACAGCCCTATTCCTATATATACCACCACATCTACATGTATTCGTAGAACAAGATAAACTGATAATACAGAACTTATGTCTTTCTTAAGAGAAATAAAGTCTGAAATTAAGTCCGATTTGTCATCCCTCAATAATAAGATAGACGATTTAAGTACTACAGTACAACAACTGAAACAGGAAAATGAAAATTTGGTGAGAGAGAATAGTGATATTAAATAGGAACTGGCAAATGTTATGGAAAAATTTGATAAACATGAAGGTTATTCGTGAAGGAACAACTGAAAGATTTATGGGGTAAAGGGAAAATATGGTGAGACCTTGGAAGACACTGACTTGTTGACAAGAGAGGTTTTGCGAGATCAGTTGCAAATGCCGAGTTATAATGATATAGACATTGAGTAAGCACACCAACTGAAAGGGAGAAAAAAGAATAGTTGTCCCATCATTGTCAAATTTTCAAGATTTAAAGATCGTTGTGAAATTTTACAGAGAGGACACCTAGGTAGAGAGAGGGTTGGATATATCGTCCACGAGGACTTCTCCGATTTGGTTAGAATGTAACGTCGAGAACTCTGAAAATGAATGGTTGAATCTAGAAATAACGGAGAGTATGCTAAAATCAGCTTCGACAAGCTAATAATAGAAAACGAAGTCTTCAAGTATGACGAATCGAAGAAGGAAATTGTTCGCATTGGATACCCGAGAAGGCGGAAACAGCTGAATAGTTACGAGCACAATGTCATGCAAGTGGAAACCAACTCCAGCCAATCATATAACAGGGATCCTTTTGAAGTTGTATATGTGCATTTTCAACCCCCCCAAAATTTACCTAAATCTACGCAGTTTAGTGCAACCTACTACTTACTTCAGTCTATAAAAAGTATTTTACAAAGTAGGAGAAAGTAAGTTTAACAATCATGAAAAAAAAAAACAGATTGATCTTATATCTATAATGATACAGGTATTGGGACAATATGGAAATGGAATCTTCCTGTTTCACTTAAGTAGTGAAGAGAGCACAAATTTAGAATCAAAATTAAGTACTTTATTGGCCCATATAAGAAATTGCATTAGTGATATGAAAACATTAAATATTACAAAAATAACTATCTTTATGTAATACAGAAGATCTACGGCTAAGCAACATAAGCCATGCTCTGTGAAAATGGGATTTACTACATCTGCAAAAAATATTGACCCATGTCAGCCTGGCCAGTCCGCACAGGCTGCTTGGATCAAAACTTTCTGCTTTTGGTAAATTTTTTACAAGTTCAAGGACTATCCTACCTTGGGATCCAGCCGGCTGTTTGACAAAATGGATTTTATGAATCCATAAATTTGAAGACTTGCTCGGTATAATGCATCAAAGAGATGCATAACACCCCCTTTTGCCAGAGCAGGGCTGAAACAACTTTCACCTGCAGATGACTACTATTGTCTACAGCAGACCACTTTTGAAAACATTGTGGCAAAAACAAAGAAATTGGTCATAATGAGAAATTTCCACTTTGGCCACTACATTTTCACATGATTTCAATTATGTTCATTCTACCAGCCAACAAAATTTCAGACTCTTCCAAATAGAAATCATGTGCAGGCAACAAAATAAATGGGGCTGCAAAAATGAAGTGTAAGATGTTGAGAGGAAAGGAGAAAATGCATTTTCTCCTTTTCCCACAATAGAAATTATGCCATTTGAGCAACCTTCAATTTGTCGTCTGCAAATGCTTTGAATTCGGACATACCTAAAATTTGTAGTTTGGTAAAGAGTTAAACATTTGTTTATATCGATAATCCATGCTGTAAAGTCGTCTGCTGCAAATTTGTTTCTGGGACATGATAAGTTCTGGGACTGCTTGTAGCCAATGGAGCACCAAGCGCACTATAACTTCAGCTGCTTTTACAGACCGTATACTAGATCTTATTCAGACTGCATAGCAAAAGCAGTTTGATTTTTCATGTAAGCTTTTCAATATGTTGTAGGTCACTCAGACAAAAATGGCTTTGAACTTGCAATATTAATCCTTTAACCCTTTACCACATAATGCCGACTTTTAACAACCCTGAGGAAAAAGTCTTTTGAAAACATTGTAGGAAAAGGAGAAAATGCTGGAAACCAGCATTTTCTCCTTTTCTCCTAATGTTTTCTACTCTATCAAAAAAAAATCACATTAATTGAGCCACACTGAAATTGTCGTCTGCAAATGCTTTCAATTTGTACGGGTCTAAAATTTTGTTGTTTGGTAAAGGGTTAAAAAGCAATCCTGTATCTTTACAACCTTTACAACTAAATCTTCAGTTAAAAACATTGTGGAAAAAGAAGAAAATGCTGGTAACCAGCATTTTGTCCTTTTTCCACTGTTTTCTACCTTTCAAAGACAACTTACATTAGATCAAATCATTTCAGTCACATTTAAATTGTTGTCCTCAAATATCTTTAATACGGCTAAGTCCAAAATTTGACTGCCTTGTAAAAAGTGACTGTTATGGATCGAATGAATTTTTAATGAATGCTTTACCTAGTGCTGTACAGGCAAATAAAATATAAAGTTTTTAACAAATTTAACTACACCAAATAATCAAATCAAAAAAAAAAAAAAATAGATCATAAACCACGAATTTTCTCATTATGAATGAACATTAAATAATTGAATTGAATAACAAACATGTACAAAGACTTAAAAGACTGCCAAAAATACCCAAAGCCAGCTGAGTAAGGCACTAGTTTATATACTGATATGTAACAACAATTCAAAACAATTAACCCAATATTATATCACTTACAAAGTGATAAAAAGGAGAAAAAAAATGATGGAAAGGAATGTAAATGAACATTATATGTCTGTACAAGGGCTTCACATGTAGAGCCAACACTCGCCTGTAGTTCTTTTTCAGTGAAAGAAGGGGCATAACTGTGTCAAAAATATGCTTAGATTTACCTTTCCTTCTGGGATCAATTTTTTTTTATTGGTTAACAACTAGCTCTAGTTGAAGTCATTATCATAACTCTTTACCAAACGAAAAAATTTTCGACTGGTCTAATTGAAAGCATTTGCAGACTACAAAATAAATGTTGCACAAATTATGAAATCTTGTCTTTGAAAGGGTAGAAAACATTGTTGGAAAAGGAGAAAATGCTGGTTTACCAGCATTTTCTCCTTTTCCCACAATGTTTTCAAAAGTTCTTTCCTTTGAGGTCATTAAAACTCGGTATAGTGTGGTAAAGGGTTAAGCAGTGACTGTGACCAATAATAGTGACAGACAAAGTTTTGAATGATCCGAATCCCACAGAAAACAAGAGGGCCATGACATCATCTCAATGTTTTCTTCAAAATTAGCCAAGCTAACAAATGAGGGAAAGGAAAGGTGGTTGTCTATTAAATATATTTGAAAACACTGGTGGGAACAAAGCAATCATTTAAAACCAGCAAAGTACTCACTTACCCACAAGTATTTAGTAGTCTTGTTTGTGCTGTGACAGAATAACAAGCTAAACATGAATATAATACCAAACTCCAACCTCTTAGAGAACAAAACAGAAGTTCTGTTGCTCTTGCAGACAGTGTGGTACAAGATCAGACTTTCAAATAGCAATATCTCTGTTTGTTGAAGTGACTATAAACATACTGTGTGTAGTTCATTCACTGGACCGTGTAAGCATCACAATCAATTAGATCTAATTTACATCATATTTCAAATTTTTAACCACACAATCCCGTATTTCAACAACCATCAGAAAGAAACCTTTTAAAGAGTCATTGTGGGCAAAGGAGAAAATGCTGGTAACCAGCACTTTCTTCTTTGCCAACAATGTTTTCTGTCATTATACAAACAGTATCACCCCTAGAGCTAAAATAAACTTCTCATTTGAAAATGCTTTCAGTTTTCCTGCAGCTACAATTGTGTTTTTTGGTAGAGTTAAAGATACATAAGTACTTGTTTTCAGCCCGTTTTTGACCTACTTCATCTTTATTTTATCAAACTATAGTCATTCTTGTATATTAATGCCAAATTTTGCCCCTTATAGTTGCAACACTGCATAGATTATGACCTAAAAATGCATTTCGTTTTCTTGGGGGCCATTAAAGAAACCACTGTTGTGATGTTTAAAGATTTAAATCGAAGATTTCTGATATATGTATTTATCCCTTACACATTACATATCGGTAATTTATGTATGTTTACACAGCTGAGTAAAATTCGAACCATTCTACAGTCTACCTAATTTTTACAGCATTTTTTATCTCTTGCTGTAAGGTTGTATCTTTAAGTAATTTTCCTGTTTTAACTCTTACAACCGTTGGAAATCAGAGCAGCCTTTGAGGACAGTGTTGATCAAGATCAAAGTGCAACATAAAAAATTATAAGCTGGTTATTTATCTACTCTGGCGCTTGTTCCACAAAGTACTGGAGCCAACTTAAACCTTAACTACACAATCCTGAGTTTTAACTAGCTTGAGAAAGAAGCCTTTTGAAAACATTGTGGGAAAAGGAGAAAATGCTGGTAATCAGCATTTTCTCCTTTTCCCACAATGTTTTCTACCTATTAACCCTTTACCACACAATCCCAACTTTAAATGGCCCTGAGAGAATGGCCTTTTGAAAACATTGTGGGAAAAGGAGAAAATGCTGGTAACCAGCATTTTCTCCTTTTCCCACAATGTTTTCTACCCTTTCAGAAAAAAAAATCAATTTTTCAGCAACATTTATTTTGTCGTCTGCAAATGCTTTCAATTTGGACCAGTCTAAAATGTTGTCGTTTGGTGAAGGGTTAAAGGACAAATACTACCCAATAAAAAACATTTGAATTGTTGTCTGTAAATTACTTCAACATGGACAATTCTAAAATTTTGCAGTGTGGTAAAGGGTTAAATTGTTTTTGCAGACTGTGCAGCCTGATCTTGGATCTACATTGTCCACTTTTTTGATATAGATTCTGATCTCTATTCTGGCTAAAAGAACTCTGAAATAATAATATTTCTGATGTTTTATTTTCCTTTTCCTCTTTGAAAAGGTTGATTTCATTAACTCTTGACCAAACGACAAAAGTTTGGACTCAACCAAATTAAAGGCATTTGCCAACGACAAATTAAATGTACCTCAAGTGATGATTTCTGTCTTTGACAGGGTAGAAAATATTGTGGGAAACGGAAAAAATGCTATTTACCAGCATTTTCTCCTTTTCCCACAATGTTTTCAAAAGCCGTCTTCTTCAGGGTCGTTAAAACTCGGGATTGTGTGGTTAAAAGTTAATTCAGTGCTCTAAGGATTAAAATAGCCAAATTTATCTTTTTGACAATAAAAGATAAAAGATATTCCTTATTTGTGTTTGTTTTACTATTTGGTGGGGTGTGCCAATTTGACTTGCAATTGGTTAACCCTTTACCACACAATCATCCCAAGTTTTAATGAATCTGAAAGAAAAGGCTTTTGATTATAATCTGTGAAAAGAAGAAAATGCTGGTAACCAGCATTTTCTCCTTTCCCCATAATTTTTTCTACCCTTTCAAAGACAGAAATCATCATTTAACCCTTTACCATACAATTCCGAGTTTTAATAACCCGGAAAAAGAAGGCTTTTAAAGACATTGCGGGAAAAGGAGAAAATGCTGGTAACCCGTATTTTCTCCTTTTCCCACTATGTTTTCTACCCACTTTGATACAAACACAATCATTTGAGTCACATTTCTTTTGCAGTCTGCAAATGCTTAAATTTGGACCAGTCTACAAATGCTTAAAATTGGACAAGTCTAAAATTTTGTTGTTTGGTAAAGAGTTAGGCGTCATTTGTCTTCTGCACATGCTTTCAATTTGGTTCACTCAGAGTCCAAAAGTTTATTATTTGGTAAAGGATTAATTGGGAGTTTAAGAATCAAAATTATGTAATGCAAAGTGAGTATTAAATTAAACCAGCAAGATTCAAGAGACAATCATGTCATATCACAAAATTAACTTGGAACAGAAATTGACACAAACACACAGACAAAAACAGGTTCATTTAACCCTTTCCCAAACGACAGATTTTGGACTGGTCCAAATTGAAAGAGTTTGCAGACGACAATTTTAGATTTGATAAAAATGGCAGAAAGTTAGCAAAAAGGGTAGAAAACACTGTGGGAAAAGGAGAAATTGCTCGTTATTTCTCCTTTTCCCACAGTGTTTTCAAAAGACTTGTACTGCAGACACGTGAAAACCAGGGCTTGTTTGGGAAAGGGTTAAATAATGAGAAAGAGAAAAATCTAGAAACAATATCCTCTGTAAGGAAAAGACATATTCAGCAGCAAAGATTGGAAGAATAACTTAGTGGAGAGTGTTTAAATAGAAAAAAAAAAGAAAACTGAGAATAATCATGGGGGATAAACCTGAAAGAATTGAATATATCAAATATACCAAAAAGACAATGGGAATACATCAGAATTTAAAATACTATCACTGAAAATTAAAAGAAAAAAAAAAAAAAAAAAAAGATAAAAAAAATGCAAAAAATCAATGAATATAGTTCCTAACTGCTCTTATCTGAACCAACAACAAACAGTTTCTGAACATAAACATAGTACATGTAATCATAATTGAGGCGAAATATTCCCTCATGTTTGAACTTTCAACATTAACTCTTTTACCGCAGAACAATTAACCATTTACACATAATCCCCAGTTTTAAGTACCCTGAGGAAGAAAAATTTTGGAAACATTTTTGGAAAAGAAGAAAATACTGGTAACCAGCCTTTTGTTCTCTTCCCACGATATGTTCCAGCCCATCAAAGGGCAATAGCTCATTCGTTTTAATTTCTATGTTTTTCTGCTGTGCTTACTTTCATTTTGAAAGTGTCAACAATTTGTTGTTTGCGAAAGATTTAACCCTTAACTCTTTACCAAACAACAAAATTTTAGACTGGTCCAAATTGAAAGCATTTGCAGATAACAAAATAAATGTTACCGAAAAATGGAAGTTTGTTTTGGGAAGGGCAGAAAACATTGTGGGAATAGAAGAAAATGCTGGTTACCAGCATTTTCTCCTTTTCCCACAATGTTTTCAAAACGCTTCTTTCTCAGGGTCGTTAAAAGTCGGGATTGTGTGGTAAAGAGTTAAAGTGCCAAATAAACCCAGCTGACATTTTCGTACGGGAAATAAGGCTCCAAAAGTTTAAATCTATAGGTTTTTATCGTCCAGAATGTCAAAGTAAAGTGGACAGTATAGATCAAAGATCAGACTGCTAATTTTGTGCAGTCTGATCTTGGTCTAAACTTCTCACAACTATATGCAATTAAATCTTTACCACATGACAACATTTTAGACTGGTCCAAATTGAAAGCGTTTGCAGACAACAAATTAAATGCAAATGAAAAATTAAAACTTGTTTTGGTAAGGGTAGAAAACATTGTTGGAAAAGGAGAAAATGCTGGTTACCAGCATTTTCTCCTTTCCAACAATGTTTTCAAAAGGCTTCTTTCTCAGGGTTGTTAAAACTCGGGATTGTGTGGTAAACAGTTAAAGTTGTGAAAGGCACTCTAAAGGTTCTCTTTACCAGATAACAAAATTTTAGACTAGTAATGCTGTTCTAGTTGAACACATTTGCAAATAACAAATTTGAGAGGGCTCAAACTTTGAGTTTTGCTAAGGAAATGGTAAAAAACATTCTGGGAATAAGAGTGAATACTGGCTATCAGCCCCTTCTCCTTTTCCAACTATGGTTCCAAAAGCTACCTCGCTCTGAGATATAAAAACATGGGATTGGTTTAGTAAAGGAATTAGACCCAAGATAGGGAGATAAAAAAAATAACCTTTAGGCAGCCATGCACAACTCAAGGACCTTTTGCTGACAGTGTAGATCAAAATCAGACTGCACAGAATGCACAGTCTGATCTTGGATCTACACTATCCGATATGGAGATATTTTCCTAGAAAACTAGCTTTGAAATAGCAACATTTGGGGGTTTTACTATCAGAATGAAAGCTTCATTCACTTACTCTGCAGGTAAAGGGTTATCATTTTCACTAAAAGGAAAGGACTTAAATATGGCAATGGAAGTAGACCCATATGCTACTTGTGCAAAGTTGCAACTGATTTGGCAAGATTATTTCTCAAAGTATATGACATAAGATTAGGCGGTATGTTTTATACAGTCTGAATTTGATCTTAACCATAGGCAAAAGCACTTCATGTTGTCCTGAGCAAGCTAGAAATGTTCATGATTGATACCACCAGTGCTGCAAATGATTTTTATGTCTAACTGGACTCTACTTTTAAAAACAATGTTGCATACAGGGAAAATGCCATAATCAAGACCAATTTCTACCTATCCTGCACTGTTTTCACCTATGTTTATGTATCAAAATTTGATTCATCTTGATTTTAGATACCTTAACCCTTTACCAAATAACAAAATTTTAGACTGGTCCAATTTCAAAGCATGTGCAGATGACAAATTTAATGTGGCTAAAGTGATGGAAGTTGCGAATGAAAGGACAGAAAACATTGTGTGAAAAGGAGAAAATGCTGATTACCAGCATTTTCTTCTTTTTCCACAATGTTTTCCAAAGCCTTCTCCACAAGGGTCGTTAAAACTTGGGACTGCGTGGTGAAGGGTTAAAAGGACATTTTCAAATTTGTGTACTGCTAATTTATTTTATGAGGTAATGTGTAACAGATGAATGTAAAAGTAAAAACTATATCCCATAGAGCTGCAGCTCCTCTGTCAGTCAAAAAATCTCAAAACAATAAAAAAAATATTGAGCCATGGGCTGTGAAAAGGGGGCTTAATGCATCTGCAAAAAGTAACAACCCATGTCAGCCTGCAAAGTCTGCGCAGGCTGACATGGGTTAAAGCTTTTTGCTGTTAGTTAATTTTCAGCATGTCATTGGCCCATTTTACCTTCAGATCCTCTCAATTGTTGAACTATATGGATCTGTTGGATCCATAATTATGTGACAACTTGCTTGGTATAACCCTGTACCACACAATCCCAACTTTTAACAACCTTGAGAAAGAAACCTTTTGAAAACAATATGGGAAAAGGAGAAAATGCTGGTAACCAGCATTTTCTCCTTTTCCCACAATGTTTTCAACTCTTCCCAAAACAAATTTCAATTGTTGAGTCACATTAACTTTGTCTTCTGCAAATGCTTTCAATTTGGACTGGTCTAGAATTTTGTCGTTTGGTAAAGGGTTAATGCATCAAACCATCATTTGCCGGAGAATGGCTCATCTAAATATACATGACAACTCACAACAATTAATTCATTGCAAATTTTTTCTAATAATCTCCAGCGCTAGTTTATTTTCCAGACAGTTGTAAGTCGCTGGTGCTTTCAATTTTTAGGTCAAATAATCTCAAATTCTTCTCCAATGTGTAGAGAACATTGAGGGATAGAAAGAAAGTGCTTTTTAACAGCATTTTCTCCTTTTCCCAAAATGTTTTCAAAGGCTTTCTTCCCGGGGGGGTGGGGGTCACAAGAAAATAAACAAGAGGGCCATGATGGCCCTGTATCGCTCCACAGGCTTATAAATATAAACCATGAAGAAAAGTCTTCACTATATAAGCCCTTATAAAACTTTGACCCCAGGGCTACAGTCTGACTAAATGGGGAATATATGTATTAGAAGAATAACATGCCAAATATGGGAGTTCTTGGCCTTATGGCTGGTAACAAGATGGTTTCTGAACTTTTCACTCCATAAACCCATGTAAAACTTGTGACCCCTGGTGCAGGGCCAAACTTGATCCTAGAGCTGTAACTTGGGCCCTCTTTGTAACTGTCCACTAGATAATGCTATAATTATATGCAAAATTTGGTAGCCTAAGCCTTATGGCTATGTACACCAAGATTTAAAAGTTTTCCCTATGTAAGCCTATGTAAATCTTGTGAACAATGTAAAACTTGTGACCCCTGGGGCAGAGCCAATTTTGACCCCAGGGCTATAATTTCAAGAAACATGGTAGAGGTCTACTACATAAAGCTACATGCCAAATTTGGTAGCCCTATGCCTTATGGTTTCAGACAAGAAGATTTTTAAAGATTTCCAATATTTTTCAGTTTTGTTGCCATGGCAACCAGAGTTTTTGAAGGAATCAAATTCTTTCAAGAAATTCTGAAGAGGACCATGGCAGGATCATTTCTGTGACGTTTCATGAAAATTGGATGGGTAGTTTCAGAGAAGAAGATGTTTGAAATAAAAGTTAACGCACGGACGGACGGACGGACGTCGGACACCGGGCCATGACATAAGCCCGCTGGCCTATGGCCAGTGGAGCTAAAAATGAACCATGTCCTATGAAAAGGGGGCTGATTGCTTTTGCAAAAAGTATCGACCCACGTCAGCCTGTGCAGTCAGCGCAGACTGACATGGGACGAAACTTTCTGCTATTTTAAAATTTTCTATATGTCCAAGGACCACACTACCACTAGATTAAATCAATCATTAGACTAAATGGATTTTATGGGTCAATAATTGTATGGTGACTTGCTTGGTATATAAGCCCCCTTTTCCTAGAGTGTGGCTTGTACAGCTTGTTTGGTAAACAGTGACACAGATTAGATTTACTTTCAGAAATTTTCTTTATTATAGTAGAATTTAGCTCCATTGGAGGAGGAATGTTGATTGCAGGCTTTGTGGAGAGCAGAGGACAAAACTTTGGGGCCACAGAAAAACATGCCAATCTTGGTCCTGAAAGAAGTGAAAAAGAAACTGGGTGTAACATACCAATAATATTACATGTAATATTATTCAATGAGTCATACTCTTTGAAAAGGGAGCTAAATGCATCTGCAAATAGTATTGACCCATGTCAGCCTGTGCAGTTTTCACAGGCTGACATAGGTCAAAACTTTTTGCTATTGGTCAATTTTTTACATGCCCAAGGACCATTCTACCTCATGATTCAATCTGTTGTTAAACAAAATGGATTTTATGGATCCATAATTGTTATGACTTGTTTGGTATAATGATACATTAAACTGCGCTTTCCCAGAGCCACACTCAAATGTATTTAGCTTTTTACTTCTGTTCCTAAATCTTTACCAGATGTGGAAATTCTAGACTTGCCCATATTGAAAGAATTTGCAGACAACAACTCAAATACAGCTTGAATGATTTCACTGTTGAATGTATGAAAACACTGTGGGAAAAAGAAAAAAATGCTGGTATCCATCATTTTATCCCATTTCCATAACTAGTGGTAAAGGGTTAATGCAGTTTTGAGAGCTTAAACCTTTACCACACAATGCCGACTTTTAAGGACCCTAAGAAAGTAGGCTTTTAAAACTACTGTGGGAAAAGGAGAAAATGCTACTAACTAGCATTTTATCCTTTTTCCACCATGTTTTCTACCATTTTGAGTTACCTTTACTCTGTCAAGTGCAAATGCTTTCAGTTTGGACTAGACTGAAATTTTGTCATTTGGTAAAGGGTTAAGTCATTCCACAGCATATAGTGAGTGCATCTATTCATGCATTCCATGAGTATCTGACAAGTAACTTGAAAGCTACAAAACTACCACCATCTGCTTTCTCAAATAAACAAGATATCATGTGTGACCAGTGCATAAAAACGGGTGTTCACAGGAAAAGATGAAGAGCGTGCCTAAGTATAATTTGTCTCAGTTCAATAATCCAACAAAATATGGCGTGTAACACACGAAAAAGGGCCTTCGGACATTTGCCTAAAGTGTCGTCTCGGATTAGCCTGCGCGGTCCGCGCAGGCTAATCTGAGACGGCACTTTACGACTACATAGGGTTTTTTCATACAGTAGACTTTCGTGAAACAAAAAATCGCACAAAAACAGGAAGTGTCATCTTGGATTAGTCATAGACTGCACTGGCTGATCTGAGATGACACACTTTTATGCATATGTCCGAAGGCCCCTTTTCGTGTGTTGCACGCCCTATATGGAAAATTTGCTAGGGCATTTTTTTTTAATATCAGAGACAGCAAATACTGAAGAATTCGACTGATTGATTGACTGAATAAGTGTTTTTACGCCAATTTAATATTATTTCTGTCATATCACAGCAACAGCCTGCTTATTCATGCACATCCTGAGTTTCACCGGTACTAGGCTACAGCTCTGAAGTGTCTTGCCCATGGACACTTCCACAAAAAACCCAGTGCTTCCAATGAGGCTCAAACTAATACTAAAGGAAAGAGATGGCAAATATACTAAAGTTTCAAAACAGAATGTGTGCTCTATTTCAAATAACAAATGCAGACAACAAATTATATCATGGCTCAAAGGTCTCTGAAAGGGTGGGAAACATTTTGAGAAAAAGCAGAAAGTATCAGTCAACAGCATTTTTTTCTTTCACCCTTTTTCCAGAAGCCTAGAAACCTTTCTTAGAAAACATGGGATCCTTTTGTAAACAGCTTCAACCCTTTACCACACCATCCTGAGATTGAACGACCCTAAAATAAGACGCTTTTGAAAACATAATAGGAAAAGGAAAACAAAAGGTAAACAGCAATGTCTTCTTTGAATGTCTTTTTCTAATTTAAAGACAGAAATAATCTTTTGAGCTTTCACATAATTTATTTTGTCTTTCAACTATATTTTTGATATACAATGTATTTTACAGAACATGAATCAATTTTCTGCGTATAAACATGTTTTATGACATTGTCAACATCATTCATTATGTCATTATTACAACTAATCCATAAAAGACTTAATTGAAAACAAATATTTCCTTGAAATAACACACATACTGTTCATTTTTTTTTCACAATGAGTAAAACTCAGACGTTAAAAGATAAATAGAATACATGCATATCATTGTTGTATATCAAAAATATCTAACTCCACTGAGAGAACTGATAATTGTCTCGCCAAGGCTCAACAATTATCAATTCTCCCACCTTCATTAGATATTTTTGATATACGACAACACTATGTACATATTCTCCATGTCTGCAATTACTATGAATTTGGTCGAGTCTAAAGTTTTGTTGTTTGGTGAAGAGTTAATTCTTTACCAGACAACAAATTCTTACGCTTGTATAACTTGAACACATTTGCAGATGGCAAATTAAATATGGCTCAAGTTATGGGATTTCTTTAACCCTTTCCCAGACGACAAATTTTGGACAGGTCCAAATTCAAAGAGTTTGCAGACGACAATTTTAAATTTGATGAAAATGGCAGAAAGTTATCAAAAAGGGTAGAAAACACTGTGGGAAAAGGAGAAATTGCTCGTTATGAGCAATTTCTCCTTTTCCCACAGTGTTTTCAAAAGACTTGTACTGCAGACACGTGAAAACCAGGGCTTGTTTGGGAAAGGGTTAAGAAAGGGTTGAAAGGATTATGTGAAAAGGAGAAAATGCTGGTAACAACCTACAATGTTTCAAAAGCTTTTTCATCATGGGGTTGTACAGTAAAAGGTAAAAACAGAATACATAAAAAAAAAAAGCTACTGCACTTACCCTGGGTGGTCTTTGGCTATATCTGGAAGAATCTGATCCCAATTTGGCCGTCCATAATGCGTTTTCTGATGAAGCCCAGTGATTGGGTCATAAATTTCTTCATCATGCATCACAATGTTTTTGGCCTAGAATATTCACACAGAACTATTGCTTTACGGATATGATTAACATATATACAAAAAAGTACAGTAAAACCTGTATTAAGTGGCCACCTATGTTTAGCAAATAACCTGTAAAAAGAAAGCCTATACTTAGTTCCTACAGAAATGTGTTGAAATGGACCTGTTCTAAGCATTGATTGATTGACTGATTGATTGATTAATTGATTAAATGGTGTTTTGTGCCGCTTTCAACATTTTTCAGTCATATCACAGCAACGGCTCACATATTTATGTTTGCCCTCAGTTTCATGGTACTAAGCCATGACTCTCAAGTGTCTTGCCCAAGGATGCTCCTACAAAAAACCAAATTACTTCAAGTAAGGCCCAAACCTGTAGCCTCCTGGTTAAGAGTCCTACACTTTAACACTGAGAAATGCAGGACCCCTACCTAATCTAACAAAGCACCTGTTTTAACCCTTTACCGAACAATCCCGGGTTTTCACAACCCTGAAAAAGAAGCCTAAGGAAAACATTGTGGGAAAAGGAGAAAATGCTGGTAAGCAGAATTTTCTCCTTTTCTCACAATGTTTTCTACATGTCCCAGAACGAATCTTAATAGATGAGTCACATTAATTTTGTCATCTGCAAATTCTTTCAATTTAGAAAAGTCCTGAAATTTGTTGTTTGGTAAAAAGTTAAGCAAGAACATTTTGAGTATCCTAGTAGCACTTTTAATACTGGTTTAAATGTAATTCTAAATACACATGTACAGCATTTGCAGTATAACATAGTTTTATATGCATAAAACATTAAACTTAAATAGCAACAGACATAGCTCTTTACTAAACAACAAAATTTGACCAAAATGAAAGCATTTGCAGACATCAAATTAGAGGTAGCTCAATTGATGATTTCAGTCCTTGATAGGGTAGAAAATATTGTGGGAAAAAGAGAAAATGCTGGTTACAAGCATTTTCTCCTTTTCCCACCATGTTTTCAAAAGCCTTATTCTCCTGGGCCATTAAAACTTGGGACTGAGCGGTAATGGGTGAAGAAACGCTTGTTTGGAATGGGATGTAAAATTATTCTCCACAGTATTTGTCAAATCACTGCAAACAGTTCATTTATTAACCCTTTCCCAAACGACAAATTTTGGACTGGTCCAAATTGAAAGAGTTTGCTGACGACAATTTTAAATTTTATGAAAATGGTAGAAAGTTATCAAAAAGGATAGAAAACACTGTGGGCAAAGGAGAAATTGCTCGTTACAAGAAATTTCTCCTTTTCCCACAGCGTTTACAAAAGACTTGTACTGCAGACACGTGAAAACCAGGGCTTGTTTGGGAAAAGGGTTAATGTCTTTTCTGGGTTTTCTTAACTCTTTACCAAACAACAAAATTTCAGACTGGCCAAATTTGAAAGCACCTGCAGATGACAAAATTAATATGGCTCCAATAATGGAATTTGTATCAGATAGTCTAGAAAGTATTGTGGGAAAAGGAGAAAATGCTGGTTACCAGCATTTTCTCCTATTCCCACAATATTTTCAAAAGGCCTTGTTCTCAGGGTTGTTAAAACTTGGGATTGTGAGGTATTGGGTTAAGCCTTTACCCGACAATGCCGCCTTTTAACAACCCTAGGAAAGAAGCCTTTTGAAAACATTGTAGGAAAAGAGAAAATGCTGAAAACCAGCATATTCTCCTTTGTCCATAAAGTTTTCTGCCCTATCAAAGACAAATTGCACCATCTGAGCCACAATGAAATTGTTGTCTGCAAATGCTTTCAATCTGGACAAGGCTAAAGTTTTGTCGTCTGGTAGAGGTTTAAGTGCTAGGCCAGAGCTTTGCATTGCATGGTCCAATAACACATTCAGCAGATACTGAACTTGGACTTTCTGTTCACAAATCCAATGCATTTAGGGTTGAGCCATTGAGGCTGTGAACAGACGGGAAGACTCTAATCCTCTACCACACAATCCCGACTTTTAACGACCCTAAAGAATAAGACTTTTTAAAACATTGCAGGAAAAGGAGAATATGCTGGTAACCAGCATTTTCTCCTTTTTCTACAGCGTTTTCTTCCCTGTCAAAGACAGAAATCATCACTTGAGCTACATTCATTTTGTCACCTGCAAATGCTTTCAATTTAAATGGGTCAAAATTTTGTCGTGTGGTAAAGAGTTAAACATTATAAGAAATCATTGAGACAAAAATTTAAATGTTCTCATTCTAAGTACAGTCAAATTTGTGTACAACAGCCACTGAAGGGAAGTTCTGAAAGTGGCTGCTGTTCACAGATTGGCTGTTGTCAGATTAGTGCTGTGCAGATTAGTGCTGTGCACATAGTAATTAAAAAAGAAATATGCGCCGGCGGACTTGTGTTGGCTGCTGCCCACAGATTGGCAGCTGTTCATGCGTGGCTGCTCGCACAGATTTGACTGTACTTTCTCCATTTGTGATGTTTTTGTCGAATAATTTATTTCAGAGACTTAAGAAATTAATTCAATGCAGGACACTTACAAGATTTCTATCCCATCCCCTGGTGAGGTAAATAAAATAACTCAGAAACTGAGTTCCACCGGTCTTTGCCATCTCATGATCGTAATACTTGAGCAAGTCGTGAAGCCACTCAAAAGCGTTGGTGTCTGGACATACCCAGTAGAAGTACACTTTCTTCAGTTTGAAGTCAGGGCTAGCTGTTTTCTTCTTATACCTAGATAAAAGGATAAACCCTTAACTCTTTACCAAACAACAAAATTTTAGACTGGTCCAAATTGAAAGCATTTACAGTCGACAAAATAAACGTGATTGAAAAATTGAAATTTATTTTGGGAAGGACAGAAAACATTGTGGGAAAAGGAGAAAATGCTGGTTACCAGCATTTTCTCCTTTTCCCACATTTTTTTTCAAAAGCTTTTTTTCTTTGAGTTGTTATAAGTCGGGCTTGTGTTGTAAAGAGTTACAGTATCTTCCACAACTATAGTTGCCTCTGAGGCCAATATCTGGGTCCATATTCTCCAACCATTCTTTGTCTTATTCTCCAGAATTTTCTGAATTTGAAAGTAACACAACATCTGATCAGCTAAAAGATTTGGTATTGCTAATCAGAAGTTGTGTTACTTTCAAATTCCAAAAATCTTGAAGAATAAGACAAAGAATGTTCTTAAGCATAGTTGGTGAATACCGACCCCGGCCCGTTACTCAGCAACCATTCAAAATAGCATATCTACTTTAATTCTAGTATTAGAAAGGAACATAATTAGTGACTGGCTAAACCAAGCCAATCAAAATGGTTTAGCCAATCAGAAATTGTGTTACTTTCAAGTTTACAAAATTCTTCAGAATTAGACTAAGAATGTAATTTAGAATGGTTACTGAAGACAGGCCCAGACTGCACAAAACCTACAGTCTGATCTCTGATCCTAATTGCCCACTTTGCTGACATTCTGGGCAAAATCAACCACTTTTAGGTCTTATTTCTAGACTGACTATGTCTGATGTGTTTATTCTGCCCTCAAAGGATTCAAACTGGATTAATGCATTACCTTCCACAAACAACTCTTTCAGTCTTGTTGTAAAACATTTTACGGCAAAAGGAGAAATTGCAGACGGCTTATGAAAGAATGTAGAAAAAGCAGAAAATGCCAATAAACCAGCATTTTCTGCTTTCCCCACAACATTTTGTACCCTTTCAAAGGCAACGTCTGTCATTTGTGCGGCATTAAATCCGCATCTGCAAATGCTTTCAATTTTAATAAGTCTAAAATTTTGTTGAATGGCTAAGTGTTGAATTGTAAAACAGACATAAACATCTTGTTTACTGTACTTCTTTCAACATTACATATCATCTTTCTTAACCCTTTACCATACATTGCAGTGTTTTAATCACCCTGACAGAAAAGACTTGAAAGTATTGCTGGTAACCAGCATTTTCTCCTTTACCCACAACATTTTCTGTCCTTTCCTAAATAAATTTCAAGTCACATTTATTTTGTCTTCTGGGAATGCTTTCAATTTGGAACGGTCTAAAATTTTGTTGTCTGGTAAAGAGTTAATCCCAGAGAAAGAATGTGTTTGTAAAGCGTAACTTACTAGTATTACCTTATGAATGCAACAGATATATTTGTAAAAGATCAATAAAAACGTAGATAATCAACATGGGGTTAGGCTAATAAAAACATGTGAAAACATGACAGGAAATGTTCTTACAAAATAACTCATGATTGTGACAAACAAATTTGTGAAACATCAATAACAATATACAGTGTGTATAATCAACATGGGGTAGGGCTCATGGTGACATGTGAAAACATTATCGGAAATTCTCTTGTAACAAAACTTATTACCTTATGACTGTAATAATATAGATAATAATATAGATAATAAACATAAGGCTCATGTAGACATGAGAAAACATTAACGGAAAATTCTTATAGCATAACTCATTGCCTAACGACAGTGAAATACAAATTTTTAAACATCAATAACAATAGAGATAATCAACAATTGGGGAAAGGTTCATAGACATGTGAAAACAAAAAAAATGAATAAATTGATCACAATGAGCTATATCACCTTCTGTCGAAACGTTTTTGACACTGGAATGTAGCAGGTATTGCTTTAACTTGAGTTTTTCATAAGTGGAAAGTGTCTTTGAAAGGGTAGAAAACATGGTGGCAAAAGGAGAAAATATTTGTTATTTAGAATAGTTGGTAAATATGGTCTCCCATATGTATCATCTCAATATGTGTAACACAAGAGCACCAACGCCTGCCTCCAAGTACTTGATTTTCTGTGAAAATGGTAAGTTAAGGAAGGGGCATAACTGTGTCAAAAATATTTTGATGGTTACCTGCCCCTATTGCATAGGTTCCTGTTTAAATAGTTAACAACTAGTGCAAGTTTGAAGTAAATATCTACGGTATAGATATTTATGAAGTATCAAAGTTTTTACAAAATCTGAGTCGAAAAAAGGGGCATGACTGTGTCAAAAAAAGAAATTGGCCGAGCTGGGGATTCAAACAAGCAATCCCCTGTTCTCAAGTCCTGTACACTACTGACTCCACTACCACGGCTGTGCAAGTTCCAAACAAACATAGGTATCATACATAGTGGCAAGGGCAGATGTGAAGCTTATCTTCAGGGCAGTTATGGAAGGATAGTTTAGAAAGGAGGTATGCAAGAATTAAGTATACCTCTGAAAAGAAAATAATGCAACAAAAGCAGAAATCAATTCATGCTCTACACCAAGGAAAGGTATAACACAGGAAGTTACTTGCGAGAGATTTCTCAAAGAAGGGGGGAAAGTACTGATAGAAAATATAGTATCTTGTTTGAGCTGTAACGTATCCTGTAGTAGGTCACTTGTTTTTAACACAGAGTATTCTCTCAGTAGCCAGTTAAGTGTCTCAAAGAAAGCAAAAAGCAGAGTTTAAGTCTTACCAGACAAAAAAATTTTAGCCTAGTCCAAACTGAAAGCATTTGCAGACTACAATTTCAATGTGGCTCGAATGGTTCATTTTTTTCTTTGATAGGGTAGAAAACATTGTGGGAAAGGGAGAAAATGCTGATTACCAGCATTTTCTGCTGATTACCATTCTTTCCCAGGGGCGATAAAAGGTGGCATTGTACGGGAAAGGGTTAAGAGATATTGTGTCATGGGAAGGGACAGGACAGGGAGGTAGTCATTAACATATCCCTCTGTGACTGTGAGTCAATGCTTGTAAATGCCAGTCCAAAGGAGTTATCTCTCTTCGGACAATCTTTTGCATACATACTAAGAAAATGAACAAGTCTTATGAGAAAGCACATTATTACTGGAATCTACACTGTGCCAGTAATGAAGCCAACTGTTAAATAGCCCATAACAGGAAAAGATAATGAGAAATGGAAGCCTTCAGATGCTCATTAGACACTGCATCAGAATGAAATGTGCCTTCATTAGTAAAGATGGCTGCATTTGATTGTATTCCATTTAAGATTCCATGATTTTTGTTTACGTATTTCTAGTAGCAGGTCTAAAAGGGCCTGTAACTCGAAGGGTTCCACTAATGGAAATATGAAGTATTGCTTGACAACAACAAGGAAAGAAGTATTTCATGAACAAGCAGATTTCATGAAGATGACAAAGAGAAGGAAAGCAGGTGTCAGGGTTCAGAAAATAATCATGTTCACATACCCATCTGCGAGTTGATTGCTTGAAAACAATATAATCATTATCTATTAACCAAACAATCCCGAGTTTTCACTACCCTGGAAAGAAAGCCTTTTGAAAACATTGTGGGAAAGGGAGAAAATGCTGGTTACCAGCATTTTCTCCTTTTCCCACGATGTTTTCTACCTTTTTTGTCGTCTGCAACAGCTTTGAATTTGGATGAGTGTAAAATTATGTCCTTTGGTAAAGAGTTAACCCTTTATCAGATGACAAAATTCTTGACTTGTCGAAATTAAAAGCATTTGCACACAAAAAATTCAATGTTGCTCATATGATGAGATTTGTCTTTGAAAGGTTCGAAAACATTGTACCAGCATTTTCTCATTTTCCTACAATGATTTCAAAGGCTTTCTTCTTCAGGGTCACTGAATTTCTGCATTGTGTGGTAAAGGGTTAACTACTGCATAGTTGACTTAAAACATAATCATGCCAATACAGAAAAGTAGGTCCACGACATAAATGAGTCCATCTGGTCGGTTGCTGCAACTGGACCAATACTAGAATCTTCACAAATGACGTTTTTTAGCAGCCATCTTGAGAGCTTTCCTGGAATGCAGGTGACCCATTTTGATTAATTTCAAGTTTTTATTGGTGCTGTTCTATATTTCACCTCAGTAAGTTGGTGACTGCATCAATCATTTCCACCATGGTGTATACAGATATCATTCACCTTTCTACTTGATTCCATTTTCCCACAACTTGACATAAAAATCCCTAAAAAAAACCCTAAAAGTCCTTGTGACTCTCTTGCTTTCTCTTCTAAAACCCTCAAATTTCTCAAAAATCTTTTACCTTCTTTAATCCTTTACCACACAACAAAATTTTAGCCTAGTCCAAATTGAAAGCATTTGCAGATGACAAAATGATTGTGACCGAAAAAATTAAATCTGTGCTGGGAGGAGTAGAAAACATCATAGGAAAAGGAGAAAATGCTGTTTTTACAAGCATTTTCTCCTTTTCCCACGATGTTTCAAAAAGGCTTCTTTCCCAGGGTCGTTAACAGTCCAGATTGTGAAGTAAAGAGTTAATTAAACCCTACAAAGTTCTTGTGAATTTTTTGCTTTTTTCCTAAAACCACCCAAAACCTTGTGAATTGACCCTTTACTAGACGATGAAATTTTAGACTTGTCCTAATTAAAGGCATATGCAGACCACACATCGATAGATGAGTGCAATACTATGCTACGAGCCTGTACATTGTATAGGCACTTAGGATGGTATTGCATTCACCCATCGACATTTAATTTTGTTCAAATTATGTGGTTTGCTTTTGGAAGGGTAGAAAACATTATGGGAAATGAAAAAAATGCTGGTTACCTGCATTTCTCCTTTTTCCCACAATGTTTTCAAAAGCTGCCTTTTTACGGATTTGTAAAGCTCAGGATTGCATGGTAATGGTTCACTAAAACCATGACTTTTTTACCTTCTCAAATTCCATGTGACATTTTTGGTTTCTTGTCTAAAACCCCTCATAGTCGTAATGAATCTAGGTTTCTCTGAATTTTTTGCTTTCTTTAAAGGTATTTTTGGAAGTTGTTTCTACCACTTTTCAACAGTATTTCAATTTTGTACTAAAAGCACCTACCATATATGTTTGAGAATGGAAGCAAACGGTGTAACTCCAATCCCTGCAGCAACAAAGATATCCACCTCATAGCTAAAAATGTCCTCTGTGGCTGTACCAAATGGCCCATCAACTGCTACCCTGTATTTTACAGAAACAAAATGTATACAACTGTTTAACTCTTTACTAGCACTACTATATACTCAAAGCATTTGTAGATAAATAAACTACCATTTAAACGACAGGTTACGCCCCTGAATTGGTGCAAAACATTGTGCAAAATAAAGAAAACTCTGGTTACCACAAATTTTTCAATATGTGAGTGAAATTTTTCAAATTATTTGCAGATGCATTAAGCCCCATTTTCACAGAGCATAACTAAAATGTTACATACTGTTTCCTCATACTTACTAATCATGAATGAGGCAATCTGATAATTGATCTCAGTAATTCTTTGAGAACTTTTATTCTTATACACTGCATCTGCCAATTCAAGCATCAAATACAGCCCAGTAACTCATTTCAATAACTCTATTACCAGTTATTTAGAGAAAGACAAGAGCACTGCATGTAGATGCCAAAGCTCTGCTGCAGTTGCTTGATTTTCAGTGAAAAGTCCATGTGAAAAAAGGGGGATAGCTGTGTTGAAAATATTTTATGGTTACCTGCCCCTGTCACATGTTTTCCACTTTTGATAGTTAGCAAGCAGTCCAAGTTTGACGTGAATGTCTTCATCAATGATACAGATATGATAAAATGTCAAGATTTTGCATGACGATGATGCAGACAACGACGACAGGGCTACGAAACTACCTCAATGTTTTTTTCAAAACGAGCCCAGCTAGAAATGAAGTCATCTACTGCAAATCTGTTTCCACAGGGAATGAGCTTAGCCAGCTATCAGCAACATTTCCTAAAAATTGCCAATAGCTTGCTTGAAGTAAATATTCGAAAGTAACTAATCAAGATAATGAATGACATACTTGGGAAGTTTCCAAGACTCTTTGAATTCTATTTCATCTACATGGCATGCTTTTGCTAAATCATTGGTCCAATTTCCAACTCGTCTAATGTGGACTGAGAAATAATCATCTTCTGGGGCCTAAAAATAGAAGCTTAACCCTTTACTACTTTTGAAAACATTTAGGGAAAAGAAGATTATTCTAGTAATCAGCTGTTCTCCTATTCCCTAAACGTTTTCTACATATCAAAAGAAAAATACTACCCAAGCCATTTTCTCCTTTTCCCACAATGGTTTCAAAGGTTTTCTTCTTCAGGGTCATTAAAACTTAGAATTGTGTGGCATAACTCATAGGGTTAACCCTTTACCACACAGTCCAGACTTTTAACGACCTGGAGGAAGAAGCCTTATGAAAATATTGTTGGAAAAGGAGAAAATGCGGGTAACCATCATTTTCTCCTTTTCTAATATTGTTTCCTACCCTATTAGAGGCAAATTCCACATATAATTTGTCGTCTGCAAAAGCTGGATGAGTCTAAAATTTTGTTGTTTGGTAAAGAGTTAAAGGCAACAGAGGAATTAATCTTGTCAAAATGACTTTCATCATTATTTAGAAATCTTTTTAACCAAGCTGGTTTTTTAAACTTGTAAACTTTGGGTTACAGACCATGTGCAATCAACACCCTCTAGCTAGGTATGGAGTTTTGTGAAAATTTAAAATTCTTAGACAAGACTACAGGCAGAAGAGAAACCTTCTGTAAGTTTACTTGGGCTACTGATGACCGAGTACCCTTTCAGTATTAAATTGCATAGGTCCACAAACTAACTTCTTGGAGCGAACAATGATAAATACATAACTTCTAAGCCCTTCAACAAACAATCCAGTGTCTTTTCCAACAACCCTTATGAAAAAGGCCATTGCAAAAAATGTGGGAAAAGCAAGATGCTGTTAACCAGGACTTTCTCCTTTAACCCTTTACCACATGGTAATATATAGACATTTCCTAATTAAACGCATTTGCAGACAACAAAATAGATTCAAAAATTGAAAACTGTTTTTGGAAGGATAGAAAACATTGCGGGAAAAGGAGAAAATGTTGGTTACCAGCATTTTCTCCTTTTCCCACAATGTTTTCAAAAGCCTTCTTCACCAGGGTCGTTAATATGCAGAATTGTGTGGTAAAGGGTTAACCCACAGTATTCCATTGCTTCAAAAGGCAAATTCCATCACTTCAGTCATTTGTTGTTGTTGTTGTTGTTGTTGTCATCAAATGCATTCTTTTTATACAATTCTAAAATTTTCTCATTAGGAGAAAGAGTTAAAATAAATGTGCAAGGCAATTATTACTGAGGTCAATGTAAATGGATGCCACTCTAATTTTGAAATAGATGGACAGTGTAGAAATATATATTGGCCTGGTCCCATAGAAAACCCTCTCTTCTTCATTTGAAGCTCAAACACGTTGGATGGATGTTTTATCACCTGGAAAAAAAAAAGTATGGATCATTTTATCTTATTTCTGTCAACTTATTCAGGGACTGCAGAAAAAAACTAGAAGGCCCTGAAGGGCCTGAATATGCTCTACTGGCAGGGAATGCAGACTTTATCATGTAAACAAGAATTGGAAATTTTCAACATGAAATGGCTACTTTTCCCACATTGTTTCTTCGATTTTTTTTTCAAAATCAATAGGGTTGAAGCTACTGATGAGATAAACAAACTGTGTGATTTTCATGAAAATCTGACCAGAAATACAGACTTTATTGCGTAAACAAGAACAGAAAATTTAAATTTTCAACTTTAAATGGCTACTTTTCCCATACTATTTGTTGGATTTTTTTCAAAGTCGATAGGGTTGAAGCTATTGATGAAATAAACAAACTGTGCAAGTTTCACGAAAATCTGAAGTTATTTGCAGACTTTATCGCGTAAACAAGAACTGGAAATTTTCAACTTGAAATGGCTACTTTTCCCATACTGTTTGTTGGATTTTTTTCAAATTCAATAGGGTTGAAGCTATTGATGAGATAAACAAACTGTGCAAGTTTCATGAAAATCCGGCAACAAATGCAGACTTTATCGCGTAAACAAGAAAAAGACTAACGGACAGACAGATGGATGGACGGACAGACGGACGGACGGACGACGGAAACCCCGCCATGACATAAGCTCTGCTGGCTTTCAGCCAGTAGAGCTAAAAAAAAAAAAAAAACAGTAAGTTATGAAATATCTCTTGATTCTGATGTCATTATTTTAAAAGCCTTGATATCTATCTTATTTTGAAATGAATTTGCAGTATACAACTTTGAAAACGTCCTTGTAAAATCCAGTATCAACAGTACAGAGTAAAATCGACACAAACTAGAACTACCACAGGCCAACAAAATTTATGCCACCTACAGATTACCCTTTTCACAAGATGAAGGAAAAAAATAACCCTTTACCACACAATCCCAAGTTTTAATGACCCTGTAGAGGAAGCTTTTGAAAACAGAGGAAAAAGGAGAAAATGCTGGTAACTAGCATTTTCTCCTTTTCCAACAATGTTTTCAGCCCTTGCTAAAACAAATTTTGAGTTTTCGACTTATTTTACCATCTTCATATGCTATCACTTTGGACAGGTCAAAACCTTCTTTCTTTGGTCAAGAGTATAAAGGGCCCTAACTCCTGTAAGAGTACACAAATCATGATGAAAACAAGTGTACAGGTTCCCTGTGAAAGTGTTAGAGATCCAAACAAGAATTTCATTTTGTTTAAAAGTGGGATTTTTAATTTTCTTTTTCAAGATAACAAATTAATCCCAATCATCATTGAAAAAAGAAAAAAGTTTTAGAAAAATACTACAGGTATCCCCTGTCATAATAGTTTACTATGGTTTGAATAAAGACCCTTGAACATCAATTAGCATTACCTTTGCTTGTATGTTAGTGCGATCAAGCAAACAGGCCAGCATGGGCCCTCTGAATAAACATGTGCACATTTTTTACCGATGGCAAATAACCATCTGTTTATTCGATTTCATTATACCATGAAGTACTGCATAAGTGGAAAATTTTGCAACATGGAAACGTTTGCGATGTCGCAAATCGAACAATTCTCACAAACTTTTCTGTTCAAGTATTTTACCACAAATATAACAACAATTAACAAGTGTCTTGAGTTCGCAAACATTTCCGTATGCATAATGTCCTTAATCGGTAATTCGCGAATTTTTCGACACACATATATATCCACCTATACAGTAGATCAAAAGCAAGCCAAATCAGTTATGCCAAAAAGACAAGCAAACAAGATAGTAAAATTGTAAGTGGTTAAGTACCTTTGTAATGACAACACCTTGTAAAGACCTTATAAACCTGATCAACCTTTCTATCAAGTACAGGGCCATTGGAACAACCACCCACTGCCATGTCTGAAATAAACAAGTCAACTTGTTACACTCAGCTGGTTTACTTAATTTTTCCTGCCGCAGGACACTTATCAAAACACTGTTGTAAATGGGTTCATTGCTAGTTACTACAAAGTTCTCCCTTAGTCACAAATTAATTTTCTGCCAAAAGTTTGTTTTTTAGTAATTTGTTGTAGTTTTTGGTAGATCTAAAGATAACATGTTCAGTGAAACACATTTCTTGACTGATTATCATGTCTTTCATCAAAAAAATGTGCTGTTTTACCTCTTAAACCTTTACCACACAATCACATGTTTTAACAACCACAGATAAGACTTTAGAAAACATTGTGGGAAAAGGAGAAAATCCAGGTTACCAGCATTTTCTCATTATCCATAATGTTTTCTAAAGGCTTCTCTCTTCGGGTCTTTAAAACTTGGAACAATATGGTAAAAAGTTAATATGTGTGATCTGCAAGCAATGACTTACCCCTGGGCTGGACCCAGCGAATTGTGGTATTGGACACTCGGGTATCTTACCCCACTCTGTATAGTGGTCCTTACAATATTTAGGGTCATGAACATCTGTATTTGTTTGACCTCTAACGATACCTCTGAAAAAATTAATCAAGGTCACATGGGTATACGATCTAGTGACAAATTCAGAAACAAATTATTAGCCACAAGCTGAGCAATCAAGAACCCTGGGCTCAATACCTCATTGAAAAAAATATTTACAACAGACAATTTTTACAAAGCAGTCGGGTATAATAAAGGCAATTTACATGAATTCAGATTTAACTCTTCAATAAATTCTGCATTTTCTTCACTTCTCACAATGTTCTTACCCATACAGAGACAAATCATTTGTAACACATTTAATTTTTCCTTTCCAACTTGAAAAATTTTAAAATTTTGTTGCCTGGTACAGAGTTTTATTGCTAAGCTTAATTGCTATTTTGAACAATTTTGTGATACAATCAGACAGTAATGAATATGTACCGGTAGTCTGACCTTGAAGCTACACTGTCCAATATTTTGCATAGTTTCCTTGAGAATATTAGGCTCCAATTTAACCCTTTACCAAACAATCCTGAGTTTTAAAGATCCAACTGAAGACCTTTTAAAACACTGTGGGGAAAGAAGAAAATGCCAGTAACCAGCATTTTCTCCTTTTCTCACGATGTTTTCTACCCTTACCAGGACCATTCCTATCATCTTAGGTATGTTAAATATGTTGTCTGCAAATGCTGGTAACCAGTATTTTCTATTGGTACTTTTTGCACAATGCTTTAACCCTTCCAAAAACTCTTGAAAAAGGCAATAGCCAAAATATTGAATGATAAAGTGTTGTTTTTCATAGTGTTTTATTCATTCCCTGAGGAATTCATAGTGTCATTGTAAAGTTCTATTGTTTGGTGAATAGTAGACATATTTATATAACTCTCTGAGGTCAAATCATTAAGAAATTATTCAATTTTAACATTACCCTAAGGAAGAAGGCTCAAAAACATTGTGGAGAAAGGAGAAAGCGATGATAATCAGTATTTACAATGTTTTCTAACCTGAAAAGAAAATCTAATCATTTGGGCCAAGTTTATTTTGTTGGCTGCAAATGCTTTCAATATGATAAAGTAACAAAATTTGGGTTCTTGTAAGATTTAAAGAGGGTACTTCAAAGAAAAAGTGATAGAAAGCTATAACGGTGTTAAATACTCACTGAATACCATGAATACAGATTCCAATAAAAAATATCACAAACAGATGATGTGTGAACCAAAATACTTCAAAATATGACCTCCTGCAAAATGTGAATAAACAGATCTTTACTCAAACCCAGCAACGAATTCTAAACACTTTCTTATAAGAAATACCAACAATAGCCTCCTTGGTTTGCTGTTACAATTTTGGTACATGTAGCAGCCAATCAAGAACTTTAGTATTATTTGTCACCGAGAGAACATGTCTATGTCTAGCACCAGCACACTTTCAAAAGCATTGTGGTAAAAGGAGAAATTGCATTTACTCCTTCTGACAAGTTTTTAGGTGTATAAATGTGTAACCTTATTGTTTCAGGACTTATAAAGAGCAAAAACCTGTTTTAGTGGCCACCTCTACCATGCAACAAACCTTTCTTAGGGGGCTAATGTATCAGTTCTCAAATGTGAAAGAGTAAGGAATTCACCTGTATTAACTCTTCACCACACAATCCCAACTTTTAACGACCCTGTGAAAGAAGCCTTTTGAAAACATTATGGGAAAAGGAGAAAATGCTGGTAACCAGCATTTTCTCCTTTTCCCACAATGTTTCTACCCTTCCCAAAACAAATTTCAATTTTTCAATCACATTTATTTTGTCATCTGCAAATGCTTTCAATTTGGACCAGTCTAAAATTTTGTTGTTTGGTAAAGAGTTAAGCATGCACTTGCCTTCAAAAAGCACCCTTACTAAATCACATAGTGCTTGCTCAACTCTTTACCACACAGTCTAGTGGAAGAATGCTTTTGAAAATATTTTGGAAAAAAGAGAAAACACTGGTAAACAGCATGTTCTTCTTTTCTCATACTATTCTCTACTCTTCAAAAACAAATCTCATTATCTTTGCCACAGTGACAGTTATGTTGTTTTCTGCAAGTGCTTTCAATCTGGAGAAGTTCCAAATTTTGTTTTCTGGTAAAGAGTTGAAACAGGTTTTACTGAACACATTAACTCTTTACCAAACCACAAAATTTTAAACTTGTCCAAATTGAAAGCATTTGCAGACAACAAATCAAATGTGACTGAAGAAATACAATTTGTTTACAGAAAGGTAGAAAACATTGTGAGGAAAGGAGAAAATACTGATTACCAGCATTTTCTCCTTTTCCGAAAATGTTTTAAAAAGGCTCTTTCCTTAGGGTCGTTAAAAGTCGGGATTGTGTGGTAAACCGTTAAACTTATTCCTATTGATCCTTACACAAAGCAGTGTGGACAGCCATGTATTAGTGATGTGTTGGCCTCTCACACCACAGGTTCCATGAAACAAGCAAATATCTTTATTTGAGCCAAACTTAATTTGTAATTTGCAAATGCTTTGAATTGGACCAGTATTAACTCCTTACCAAATGACAAATTTGGAGTTGCTTAAATTCAAAGAATTTGCGGGCAACAATTTAAATGTGGCTAGAATTATGAGATGTGTCTGCAAAAGAGTAGAAAACATTGTGGGAAAAGAAAATGCTGGTTACCAGCATTTTCTTCTTTCCAACAATGTTTTCAAAACCTTTATTTCTCAGGGTAGTTAAAATACAGGATTGTGTGGTGAAGAGTTAAATCTTGTTGTTTGATAAAGACTTTAGAATTGTGCCTCTGGAAGTATCACTATGTTGTGAAGCTGGGTGTGAATGTTATGAACCCTTACCTGATAGTTTCTGTTGATGAACTGACCATCACAATAAGGCACAAAGTGACCACTACCCCTGAAACTCCAGCTATGGTCTTCAACAAAAATAGCACAGGGTCCTGTAAGGTAAAAATTAGTTAGCAGTTTGATTTTGGCAAAATCTGATGTCTTAAACCCCTTCTGACCTTTGAATCCATGCTGCGACCTTGACCTTGGAGACCAGTATGTGAAATCTTCGTTACGCATATTGTATCACTGAGGTGAATGTGTGTGATATATTTTTAAATCAGAGGAGTTCAGGTAATAATCATGGAGCAGAACTGTAAACCTGACAGACAGAGAACAGTCAACTCTATCAAAAACAATACCTCTCTCTAAAATCAGTTTTGGGGGAGACAAAATAACATGGTACTGAACTCAATATAAGACAGATACTGAAAGTAACAATTTCATACTATCATTAACCCTTTATTACACAGTCCCGAGTTTTAACAACACTGAGGAAATAGCCTTTTGAAAAACTTGTAGGAAAATGAGAAAACCAGCATTTTCTCCTTTTCCTGCAAGGTTTTCTACACTTTTCAAGACACTTATCATTATTTCAGCTTGATTTAATTTGTCATCTGCAAATGCTTTCAATCTGGACCGATCTAAAATCTTGTCGTTTGGTAAAAGGTTAATCTCTCAGTAAAAGATCATGATTTAACGACCCCGAAGAAGATGACTTTCAAAATCACACAGCACTTTCTCCTTTCCAACCATGTTTTCTACCCTTTCAAAGCTTAAACCCATCAAATGAGCCATAACTATCATCTACAAAATGCTTTAAAAACATGCAAGAGCAAAGATTTTTTTATAGTGCAGTGTAAAAAGTAAAAAAGAAAGAGATGTCTGTAATTTTATAAAGATGCCTCACTCAAATCATCTTAACAGATAAAACAAGAGCACCACATATGGGTACTGATGGCAAGTGCTTGACTGTCACTGAAATTTCTATGTCAAAAATGGGACATAACTGTGCCAAAAATATTTTGAAAAGGTTCCCTTGTGATGGTTTACAACTAGTTCAAGTTTGAAGTAAATATCTCCAGTAATGACAGACATATAAAATGTCAAGATTTTGAAAATTCTTAGTCAAAAAGGGGCATAACTGTGTCAAAAATATGTTGATGGTTACCTCCCCCTGTTGTATGGATTCCCCTTTTGATATCAAACATCATGTCCAAGTTTGAAGTAAATTTCTTCATAAATTACAGATATTACAAAATATCAAAGTTTTTGCATGACGATCCAGACAACGCCAAGGCTATGACAATACCTCAATGTTTTCTTCGAAAAACAGCTGAGCTCAAAATATTTGTAAAAACTTATTTTAACTCCTTGCTTCCGGTAACAATTTGCAGATACGTTTGAAAACATTCATGTAAAATATGGATAATCAATCTGAAAAGAGGTCTAGGACGAAGTATATGAATATGTGTACAGGTAAGAAAATTACAGTCAAAGGAGAAATTGATCACTTTAAAAACAAGATATTAAGGATAATGCAGGTTAAGATCAGACACCCATTCTTTGGAGTCTAACCTTGGATTAATATAGACTGGCATTTAGTGTCATATTCTGACATTATTCACTTTAATAGTTTTTTTTTTTTTCAATCCCATCAAACTTACATTGCTGGGGTCTCTAACTGGGTTCACATAGGTCTGGGAAGCTATTGAATCATCTAGATTACTTAGCGTAGACAACAAATCACGCATATTTTCATCATCGCTGTCATGGGCAACATACATTCTCTGTACATTGAAGACATGGGCACCTATATGAATAGCTGTAAAATACAAAAACAAGAGGGCCATGATGGCCCTGTATCGCTCCACTGGCTTATAAATATAAACCACGAAGAAAAGTCTTCACTATATAAGCCCTTATAAAACTTTGACCTCATGGCTACAGTCTGACTAAATGGGGAATATTGTATTAGAAGAATAACATGCCAAATGTGGGAATTCTTGGCCTTATGGCTGGTAACAAGATGGTTTCTGAACTTTTCACTCCATAAACCCATGTAAAACTTGTGATCCCTGGTGCAGGGCCAAACTTGATCCTAGAGCTGTAACTTGGGCCCTCTTTGTAACTGTCCACTAAATAATGCTATAATTATATGCAAAATTTGGTAGCCTAAGCCTTATGGCTGTGTACACCAAGATTTAAAAGTTTTCCCTATGTAAGCCTATGTAAATCTTGTGAACCCCCCCCTCCAAGTATGAGGCCAAATTGACCCCAGGACTATACTTTGGACACTTTTGGTAGACTCCAACTAGATCAAGCTAAATGCCAAATTTGGTAGCTCTAGGCCTTATGGTTTCAGACAAGAAGATATTTAAAGTTTTCTTCATATAAGCCTATGTATAAAACTTGTGACCCCTGGGGAAGAGCCAATTTTGACCCCAGGGCTATAATTTCAAGAAACATGATAGAGGTCTACTACATAAAGCTACATGCCAAATTTGGTAGCCCTATGCCTTATGGTTTCAGACAAGAAGATTTTTAAAGTTTTCTCTATATAAGCCTATGTAAAACTTGTGACCCCTGGGGAAGAGCCAATTTTGACCCCAGGGCTATAATTTGAAGAAACTTGATAGAGGTCTACTACATAAAGCTACATGCCAAATTTGGTAGCCCTATGCCTTATGGTTTCAGACAAGAGGATTTTTAAAGTTTTCTCTATATAAGCCTATGTAAAACTTGTGACCCCTGGGGCAGAGCCAATTTTGACCCCAGGGCTATAATTTGAAGAAACTTGATAGAGGTCTACTACATAAAGCTACATGCCAAATTTGGTAGCCCTATGCCTTATGGTTTCAGACAAGAAGATTTTTAAAGATTTCCAATATTTTTCAGTTTTGTTGCCATGGCAACCAGAGTTTTTGAAGGAATCAAATTCTTTCAAGAAATTCTGAAGAGGACCATGTCAGGATCATTTCTGTGAAGTTTCGTGAAAATCGGATGGGTAGTTTCAGAGAAGAAGATGTTTGAAATAAAAGTTAACGGACGGACGGACGACCGGACGGACGGACGGACGGACGACGGACACCGGGCCATGACATAAGCCCGCTGGCCTTCGGCCAGTGGAGCTAAAAATAAATTATTTATTTCTTTACTGAAGAAACCCATGTTTTTACAATCCTGCTGAAGCTTTCTAAGCCCATTCTTGGATAGGGAGAAAATGCTGGAAACAAAAATTTTCTCCATGGGCTGACTTCATCAACTGAGATACATTTAATTTGTCATTTGAAATGTTTTCAATGAGGACAAGTCTAAACTTTTGTTGTCTGGCAAAGGGTAAAACCCAAACTAATCCCCTTGTCCATACCACTAGCCCTATATACAAGGTACAAATCCAAACAAGAGAACACCATACAAACTATTCAGTAAAAAAAAAAAAAAAAAAAGGAATTAAAGTTTAAAAAAAAACCTTCTTGATATCTCCATTTTACTAAACAATTCCAGGCTTTAATGACCCTGAGAAAGAAGGTTATTAATAACAATGTGCAGAAAAGGAGAAAATGCTGATAACCAGCATTTTTTTTGTCTTCCTGCAAGTTTTTTACCTGTCACAATCAAGTCTTACCACTTGCACCACACTTAATTTGTCATCTACAAATGCTTGTAATTAGGACAAGTCTAAAATTTTCCTATGAGGTCAATTTGCTGTATCATGCATCCTCCAAGTGTCAGTTGATATTCAGTGCCTGCAGTGCTTTGATTATATAAAAAACTTGCAGTAACATACCTGTATGTACACAGATCATGTAAGCTATATATTGATGAAAGGTGATGTGCTTATCAAGCTGTCTTCTTACTGTCTTATTGCAGCACAACTAAAATATAGAAAAAAAAAAAACTCCTAAAAAATTGTCAAACAACTTTCATCTACTTTATTCAGTATACTAGGGGTTCGCCTTATCCAAAATAACAGATTTTAGACACTTTAAAATTGATTAACCCTTTACTCTGATTTGGTATTCACTGTTCATAAAAGTCACTAAAATTGTGTCTTGTATATGAAACCTTTACCATACAACAAATTCTTAGGTTCTTTTAAGTTGAAGGCATTTTCAGGCATTTTCAGGCGACAAATTTGATGTGGCTCCAATAATTAAATTTGTCTTCGAACAAGTTGTAGAAAACATTGTGGGAAAAGGAGAAAATGCTGGTCACCAGCATTTTCTCCTTTCCCCATAGTGTTTTCATAAGCCCTTTTCATCAGGGTAGTTAAAAGTCAGGATTCTGATGTAAATTGTTACTAAAGGTAGGTCAGAGATCCTTAAACTACATCACTTGTCTTTTTTTAATGGTGTTTAATCCATAGGATGCTCAAGGAATGAAAAAGATCTTTTGAATTATCTCTTTACCACACAATCCCAAATTTTAATGACTCTGTGGAAAAAGCCTTTCAAAAACATGGTGGAAAAAACAGAAAAGGAATGTTTTGTTTGGGACTGATATAGCTGTCAAGCATGATATGACTGAAATACTGTTAAATACAGTTTTCACCCTTAAAGTGCTTGAACCTGCTTGTTGCTCTACCAGACAATGTAGATTAAGATTGGATTGCATAAAATGAGTTCTGATCTAGGATCTACACTGTCTACTTTGTTGCACAAATTCTAGCCATACCTAACTTGAAATGGCAAGATTTCAGATTATCATCTGAACTCTTTACCAATCTACAAAATTTTAGACTAGTACAAATTGAAAGCATTTTCAGACAATGTGATTATCAATAATTGAAATTTGAAGTAGGAAGGGTAGAAAACATGGTGGGAAAAGGAGAAAATGCTGGTTACCAACATTTTCTTCTTTTCCCACAATGTTTTCAAAAGGCCTCTTTCTCAGGGTCATTAAAACTGGGGTCTGTGTGGTACAAGGTCAAATGGGGATGATTGATGGCAAGGGATACCAACACAATCCCGACTTTTAACGACCCTGTGAAAGAAGCCTTTTGAAAACATTGTGGGAAAAGGAGAAAATGCTGGTAACCAGCATTTTCTCCTTTTCCCACAATGTTTTCTACCCTTCCCAAAAACAAATTTCAATTTTTCAATCACATTTTATTTGTCGTCTGCAAATGCTTTCAATTTGGACAAGTCTAAAATTTTGTCGTTTGGTAAAGAGTTAACCCTTTACCAGATGACAAAGTTTTAGATGTGTCAAATTCAAAATATGCAGACAACAAATTAAATGTGACTCCAAAATTAAAATTTGTTTTTAGAGGGGTAGAAAACATTGTGGGAAAAGAAGAAAATGCTGATTACCATCATCTTCTTCTTTTTCAGCTATATTTTCAAAAGCTATCTTTCTCAGGGTTGTTAAAACTCAGGACTGTGTGGTAAAGTGTTAACACTTTACCACACAGTCCCAAGTTATGGCAACCCCAAGGAAAAGACTTCAGAAAATATTGTGGGAAAAGGAAAAAAATGCTAGTTACCAGTATTTTCTCCTTTTCCTACAAAGTTTTCAAACCTATGATGGACAAATTCCATCATTTGAGCCACATTTTAATTGTTGTCTGCAGGTGCTTTCAATATTTGGGCAAGTCTAAAATTTTGTCGTATGGTAAAGAGTTAAGTGGGCAGCCTTTGACAAGACTTTGGGAAAATGTTAACCTTGCAGCACCTTTCCTGTTCACATTAAAGTGTTTATGTGGCCTATGTAACTGAAGAACAGAATGCACAAAAACATTAGATCTACACTGTCCAGCACGCTAGGTTGATTGTATGGTGTTTAACACCGTTTTCAACATTATTTCAGTTATATCATGGCAGCCAGTTCTACCTATCCATGCTTTCCTAGAGTTTCTTTTACCAGTAATCCGCACAATATTCTTTCCAAGCCACTGGCTGCTTTCCCACATGGCCATTGTCGAAACAATGGTCAGCGGTGAGAGAGCCACCATGCTAGGAGATCCTGGTCAAAAGCAACATTGAAAAAACAATCATTTGCTTTTCCTTTTTTGAACTAAACTTCTTTTTTTCCTTTCTTTATTTGGCACTCTTTGGGATAAAATGTTCTTCTATTATTCTAATACCTCTGATGAAAGAGGAAAAGAAGTCATTTATAGGTGGTAAGATTTAAGGACCCAAATACTGCAAATTTAAGGCTGAAAATAGCCAGAAAATCACAAATAAAATGTAAAGTACCGGTAGATCAAAATCAGACTACACACATTGTGCAGTCTGATCTTGATCAACTCTGACCCCAAAAGCAGCTAGAGTTACTACAGGCAATCTGAACTGTTTACTTCACAAATTTTTGACAAGTCCAAATTAAAGGGGTTTGCAGAGGACAAAATAAGCCTGGCTCAAATGAAAGTTATTGATACCTCACACAATCCCGAGTTTTAATGACCCTGAGGAAATGACCTTTTGAAAACATTGTAGGGAAAAGAAGAAAATGCTGGTAACCAGCATTTTCTCCTTTAACCACAATGTTTTCTACCCTATCGAAAACAAAATTCAATTTTTGAGTCACATTTATTTTGTCATCTGCAAATGCTTTCCATTTGGACTAGTCTAAAATTATGCTGTTTGGTATAGAGTTATTTATAAGGAAGAAAACACTGTGGGGAGGAGAAAATGCTGGTTACCAGCACTTTCTACTTTTCCCACAATATTATCAAAAGCATTCTTCCTGAGGGTCTCCAACTCTTTACCTCACAACACCCACTTTTAACGACCTTGCGATGGAAGACTTGTGAAAACATTGTAGGAAAGGAGAAAATGATGGTAACCAGCATTTTCTCTTTTTCCCACTATGTTTTCTATCATTATTTTATCAAAGACAGATATCATCATTCGAGCTTCTTTTTCTCTGTCATCTGCAAATGCTTACAATTTACGTGTAGTTGAGTTCAAAATTTTGTAGGGTGGCATAGGGTTAAAACTCAGGATTATGTGATAAAAGGTTAAGGGTTACGAGGGGTGTTCAATAAATACGCGAAAAAGTACTGTCATTCTCTCAAATATTACTTAAATACAGCACATTTGATACATACTGTAGACAAATTAATTCTGTATTGACAGAAAAAAATTCAAGTCAATATCTCAACAACTTATGGAGATATGGTTGTTATAGCAACACCATTGCTCAAAAACCGGTCCAACGTCATCCACCGTCAATTTTACGTTGCTTTATTTGCATTACTTATTAACTGTTTCTTTCACATACCTAGATGAGATAACTGTCTAAAGAATTAAATCTTTTTCAAAATACTTTCCTCGAAATGTAGTATACTTTTTGCATCGTTTCACCCTGGAATAGAAGCTTTCCTTGTTGGCAGCAGACTCAACGGAAGCAATCGCGGAATGCTCTGCACTCTCTATGTTGTGTTATTGACGTCGACTGTCCGCTGCCCTGGTCATCTGTCACACTTTCATGACAGTCTTCATAATGCACATACCATCGTATAAAGCTATTTTCTTCATGGCTGAATCGTCGTATGCCTTTATTAACATTTCCATTGTTTCTTTTCTGGATTTTCCATTTAAAACACAAAATTTAAGTGTAGTTCTCTGTTTTAGATGTAGTACTCATTTTGAAGCCTGTGAATAAACAATATAGCCGCCAAATGCTCAAATGATGTCAGACATAAACCTGACTTCATATACTTCATATACGTCAAACCAAGAGTTGGCGCTGGTGCCAAATCATGACAAAATCTGGTGACGATATTCTGATCAGATACAAAAGAGATATGTTGTTTTCCAAACAGCAAATGCTTTCGTCTTATTGCATTTTGGGCCGGGTTTTGGAACATGACGTTGCCATAACTACTATATCTTTATAAGATGTTGAAATAATAGCTTAAAATTTATTCTTTCAGTACAGTATTAATTTGTCTACAATATGTATCAATTTTGCTGTTTTCAAGCTATATTTGAGAGAATTACTGTACTTTTCCGCATATTTTTTTAACAGTCCTCAGATATATAAATAAACCTAAAAGTACAGAACATTAAATAAACCTTTCTTACGTCGTAAATAGAAATGTACATCACCACAAAAAATAACAGGAAAGAGGAGGAAAACTCCAACTAAAAAATTTCATATACATTTTTAATGGTTTCCTTGAAAATATTTTTGTGGTTGCATTTTAGTCAAAACTGTTCATATTAACCCTCTACTAGATGACAAATTTAAGATTTATACATACTATTTTTCAGATGATGACACATTAACTCTTTACCACATGGCAAAAGCTTTAGAGTAGTCCATATCCAAAGGATTTGCAGATACAATTAGGATGTTTTTAAAATGATTCTTTTTGTCCTTGAATAGGTAGAAAACATTGTGGGAAAAGGAGAAAATGCTGATTATCAATAAATTTTCCTTCTCCCACAATATTTTCAAAAGCCTTCCTTCTCAGGATAGTTAAAAGTCGTGATTGTGTGGTATAGGGTTAAATGTGCCTCAAGTGATGTGAATAATCTTTAACCCTTTCCCAAACAAGCCCTTGTTTTCACGTGTCTGCAGTACAAGTCTTTTGAAAACACTCTGGGAAAAGGAGAAATTGCTCGTAACGAGCAATTTCTCCTTTTCCCACAGTGTTTTCTACCCTTTTGGAGAACTTTCCGCTATTTTCATCAAATTTAAAATTGTCGTCTGCAAACTCTTTCAGTTTGGAAGGATCTAAAATTTGTCGTTTGGGAAAGGGTTAAAAGGTATGAAAAATTATGGGAGATGAAAAACAAGGGCACTGCATATGGGTGCCAATGCTTGGCTGCAGTTGCTTTTAAGTTGAAAAAGGGGCATAAGTGTGTCAAAAATACTTTTATGATTACCTTCCCCTGTTGTATGAGTTCCCTTCAACTCATTACCAAACAACAAAATTTTAGACAAGTCCAAATTGAAAACATTTGCAGACGACAAATAAATGTGATTGAAAAATTGAAATTTGTTTAAGGTAGGGTAGAAAACATTGTGCGAAATGGAGAAAATGCTGGTTTCAAAAGGCCTCTTTCTCAGGTTCGTTAAAACTCGGGACTGTATGGTAAAGGGTTAAATAGCTAACAACTTGTCCAAATTTGGGGTAAACGCAGACGATGCAGAGGACAACACTGCCAGGGTTATGAATATAAGTTGACGTTTTTTCCGAAAACAGCCAAGCTAAACAAATGCTGGTTACATTTCAAATTTTGCTCATGCCAATAACAAGAGGACTATGATTGTCTTATATCCCTTGCCCGAGAAAAGAAGAGCTAGAACTTTTCCATGGCAAAAATAAGTCCTCTACTCTGGTTTCGACCTTGAACCTTACTTTTTCTTTAATTATCATTTGCAGATGTCATATTAGATGTGACTCAAAAATTGGAATTTCCCTTTGGAAGGGAAGGAAACATTGTGGGAACGAACCAGCATTTTCTCTTCTTCCCCACAAGTGTTTTAAAAAAGCACCTTTCAAAGTCTGGATTGTGTGGTTAAGGGTTAATAAATAACCTAACTTTTCTAAAGTTATTGCAGATTTAATTGTTTCTGTTTTTAGTCACAGTGACCTTAAACTTTCCTTTAGACATTTGATGTTACTTGCTTTTCAAGATGGTGCTGTCATCTAGACTTGACCATAAAGCTGTAAAACTGTTTATACAAAGTCTTCTCCAACCACAGTTCGTGTAGAATGGTTTTAACTCTTTAATTACCATACGAGAAAAATGTAGACCAGTCCGAATTGAGAGCCTTTGCAGACGACATTTTAAATGTGACTCGAATGAGGAATTTTGCCTTTGATAAGGTAGAAAACGTTGTGGGAAAAGGAGAAAATGCTGGTAACCAGCATTTTCTCCTTTTCCCACAATTTTTTCAAAAGGTTTCTTTCTCAGGGTCGTTAAAAGTCGGGATTGCGTGGTAAAGAGTTAAGAGAAAATAGTTATAACAATATAAATAAAAAAAAAATCACTAAGATGGAAAATTAGGCACACTGATTCTAATCCTTGTCAGGCCATGATCAACAAATTTAGAATGCCCAGCAATTATGTGAAAAAGTATGTCACATGGAAGAGATGCTGTATTTGACCTTAATCATTGTCTAAGATCGGGTGATAATCAGCAGTAATATGCAAATCGAATATAACATGAATCATGTTTACAATTTTGTCATAATTATAATGGGCTGTTCCATCCTAATAAGAATAATATAGGTTTGAAATGGTAGCAGATATTCTGAAACACCCGATATATTATTCGTTATCTACAGCCATACAGTATCAAGATCCATCACCATGTAAATTTTATAAATTTTGCTAGATGAAATTTACAATAAAGTGATTTAACCCTTTACCACACAATCCCAAGTTTTAACGACACACCCCCCCAACAAAGAAAGCCTTTGAAAACAATGTAGAAAAAGGAGAAAATGCTGGTAACCAGCATTTTCTCCTTTTCCCACCCTGTTTTCTACCCTTCCCAATGCAAATTTCAGTTATTGAATCACATTTTATTTGTCGTCTGCAAATGCTTTCAAACTGGACTCCTGTAAAATTTTGTCGTTTGGTAAAGAGTTAAAGTAAAGTAATGCTGCAGAGTTTAATCTTTTCCAGTTTTAGTATCAATGACGGTGACTTGCACTTCCTTTCCCACACAATCCCAAGTTTTAACAACCTGAAATGAGAGGGCTTTTGAAAACATTGTGGGAAAAGGAGAAAATGCTGGTAACCAGCATTTTCTCCTTTTCCCACAATGTTTTCTACCCTTTTGATGACACATTTCACCAAGATGTTTTCAATTTGTCGTCTGCAAATGCTTTCAATTTGGTAAAATCTAAAATTTGGTAATTTAATAAAGAGTTAAGGACAATCTGCATATCATAGCTCTAAAATTACGCACAATGTTCACCTGGTGTGAGTAATGTTCAAGTAAGGTCAGATTTCCATATAACCCAATTCATTACAAGTGACCCCTGGGGTAGTCTGGATTACCTGCCCCTACCACTACGTTATCGGGTCAGGCAAAGCGCAACAATGGCGGCCTCCATGACAACCTCAAGTGTAGCCCTTCATACCTTCCTGTTTTTCCCAATTTCATGTGATCCAGTTGATCAGTTAATAAGATGAGATCAATTTTGTACAAAATATACATTACCAAACCTAAAACATGCTGTTGGGGTATGGTTTAAATCTTTACCACACAATCCCGAGTTTTAACAACCCTGAGAGAGAGGTCTTTTGAAAACATTGTTGGAAAAGGAGAAAATGCTGGTTACTAGCATTTTCTCCTTTTCGCAGAATGTTTTCTGGTAAATCTGATACAAATCCAATCATTTATGCCAGACTTATTTTGTTGTCTGCAAATGCTTTCAATTTGGACCAATCTACAATTTTGTCATTTGGTTAAGAGTTAAATATAACTTTGACTATGAATCATTTTAAAAGTAGCCCTGTTTTCGGATGTTATACAGGCCCATTGACATTTCGGATACTTAAAGCATGTCTGATATGTAGTTTTTCTCGCCAAATAAGAACGACGGTTAAAAAAAAAACTGCCATTACTTTATTGCAAGCGATCTGTTTTGAATTTAGCCTATGATCCGATTTGATTAAGTGAAATAACAATATCCCGTTACCTCTGCATATTACTAACGGGGGCCGCCATTATTGCACTTTGCCTGACATAGTCTTGAAGTATGGCCGGGTACCAGACTACCCCTGGGGCAGTGCCATATCAGAACAAAGGGACACAATTCCAATGCCTGTCACAGAAGACAATCAGATTATGCTATTACACCGAATGTTTAGCTTTTATGCAATATGGTTGACTCTGCTGACCCGTCTTTGACCAAAGGTGCACATCGAGACAAACTTTAATGTGTTAAGTACACAAGATGATATTACAGACAAACAGCCAACAGTCTTTGCAGTTCTAGACAAGAATTTTTTTAAACTCCCAAAATAGAACTCAGTATAAAACATGTGACCCCAGGAGTGTGGCGATTTTTGAGCCTTTAAAAGGACATACTATGATCAGCTATGATAAGGAATAGTCCTGCTTTCAACATTATATCAGCTATATCATGGGAACAGCTAATGTATTAAAGTGTTTCCTTGGTTTTATCCATAATAGGCTTGGGTTCACGATGAAAATAGAGTAAAACTATGGTCACTGCCATTACAATGTGAAACCAAGGATTGATGATAGTCATTGTGACAGGATTTAGTTCTCTCTCATTGCTGAAAATTGTTTCATCAATTATTAGGATGAAATTGGTTTTTTTTTGAAAGAATGTTTTGCCAATTTCTGGTGAAAGAAACTCCAAAAAAGCATGAATGGATGAACTGGCTAATGTTATATAAGTGAATTAATATCCAAAACAGCAGTAACTCTTTACCATATGACAAAATTTTAGACTAAGTCCACATTGAAAGCATTTGCAGATGACTAAATAAATGTGACTCAGTCTCAAGAACTGAAAATTGTTTCGGGAAGGGTAGAAAAAATTGTGGGAAAAGGAGAAAATGCTGATTACCAGCATTTTCTCCTTGTCCCACTATGTTTTCAAATAGCTTCTTTGTCAGGGCCGTTTAAGCTCAGGATTGTGTGGTAAAGGGTAAAACATTATACAAAAAAAAAATCTTCCAGTTATACCTTTAGGGTATCTAACCTTGTTCACCTGCATTCTATATGCATCAATGTAACAGACAATCTATATGCTAGCAGTCAATGAACTTTAACCCTTGTGCTGCTAAGCGCGACTCTTGTGCCCATGATGTTTTCTACCCTTTTAAACATGAACCCCATTATTCAAGCCACAGTTAATTTGTCACCAGCAAATGCTTACGATTTGGACAAGTCTACAATTGTGTCTCTTGGTAAAAGAATCTCTAATAAAAATGTCCTGATATTTACCACTCTGAGACAGAATGCTGTTGAAAACCTTATGGCAAAAGCAGAAAATGCTAGTAACTGACTATTTTCTATCATCAATGATTTTTACTCATCATACATTTGACAGGTAATCCAGCATTTTTGAAAACTGCCTGGCAAAGCAGAAATTGCTGGAAACCAGCATTTTCTCTTTTTTCCACGTTTTTTACCACTTAGTGGTGAATTCGATCATGTGAGCCACATTAAATTTGTCATCTACAAAAACTTTTAATTTCATAAAAAAAGTCATAAGAATTTGTAGTCTAATAGAGAATTAAAAGGCTAATCCCATCATTTCACCTTTATAACACTTTACTAAATAACAAAAAGAACTTGTCAAAATTGAAATGCTTTGCAGACTACAAATTATTTGTGGCTCAAATGTTTCATTTATCTTTCAATGGGTAGAAATCACAGTGGGTAAAGGAGAAACTGCTGGTTACCTGCATTTTCTCCTTTTCCAAGCATGCTTTCAAAAGTTTTATTTTCCAGGGTTGTTAAATCTTTGCCACACAATCCCAAGTTTTAACGACACTGAAAAAGAAGGCTTTTGAAAACACTGTGGGAAAAGTAGAAACTGCTGGTAACCAGCATTTTCTCCTTTTTTTCCCACAATGTTTTCTACTCTATCATAGACAGAAATCATTATATAAGCTACATTTAATTCGTCTTCTGCATAGCTTTCAATTTGGATGAAAATTAGGCTGTGTGGTAAAGAGTTAAAAACAAGATTGTTTGTTTAAGGGTTAAAGATACATCTATACTTGTTTTCAACCGGTTTTTAACCAATTTCATCCTTATTTTCAACTAGTTTCTTTCACCCATATCCCCTTTATTTTATGAAACTATAATTGTTCTTGTATCTTCATGCCAAATATTACCCTTGAAGCTGCAAGGTTGCACAGATTGGGATGGATGGAAAATGTATTTCATTTTTTGGCAGCCTTCAAAGAAATTTCTCTGTCACCAAATATATTGGTAGCTCATCTACGTTTACACAGCTGACCAAATTTGACCCATTCTACACACTTTCAAGTTCTGACCACGTTTTTTTTTTTTCCTATTGCTGTAAGGATGTATGTATCTTGTCATCTGCATAATGCTTTTAAAATGCACGAGTCTGAACTTTTGTCATCTGGTACAGACTTATGCTATATAAAATAAGGCATTCTTCTTTTGAAATTGCAGCCAATGGTCTTTTACCAGAAAGAAAACCTTTCATTCAAATGATTAATTTCGTACTTTACCACACATGGCTCATGCTGTAAATCTAGTATTTGATTGAATTATGTATTTTATTTTCCTTGACAAAGGCTGCTTGCCATATTGATGAACAAGAGGCCAATTTCGTCTCCAGGGCTATGAATTGAAGAATGTTTAGCATAAGTCCATTAGATGAAGCTACATGCTACATGCCAAATTTGGTAGCCCTAGGCATTACAGTTTAGAACCAGAAGATTTTTAAAGTTTTCACTATATAAGCTCATGTAAAACTTGTGACTCAGGGGGCTGGGCCAATAGCGACTCCATGGCTATAATTGAAAGAATCTTGCTAGAGGTCAATTAGATGAAGCTACATGTTTGTACTACATAATATATGTTATACATAAAGTCATACTAAATATTAATTTTCTCATTGCAATAAATATCGTTACCATGACAACATGAATCTTTCATAGCAAATATTTGATATACATGTACAGTAAAACCCCGCCTAACGACCTCTCAGTGAAGCGGGCAACCCGCTATTACGACCCTTTTTTTTCCAGAACCAAACTTTGTGTTCATTATTTCAATTGATTTGCCTCCCGTAAAAACGGGCACCCGCTATCCCGTATAACGACCAGCAAATTAACAACTAATTAAAGGAAACAGTCTAAAATGACACCCGACTTACGACCATCACTTCACACCTTGTGAAATCATTATCAATACTAGGTGGCGAACAAAGTTGTTTACATATGATCTGGGTTTTACGACATGTGATTTACGGCAATCACCAATTACGACTACCACAAACTGTTCTGTTTGTTGATTTGACTGATTGGACTTGATTTGCAATTAATGACCACCAGTTTGTTGATTAAAGACTTTCATTCAAACAAATTCTGTCTTTCGGATGCACTGTTTTCACACAGTTTAAAATAGGGAAAACACAGGTGGGTGTTTTTATTTTTTTCTCGTGATAGTTTGAAATGTGAAACTAGTGTGAAACGAAAAGAAAAGTGTTTATTGAGGGCGATTTTTTTGTTCTAGAAAAACTGTTTCGCAGCTAAATCATTCTTCTTCTTGACCATTGCATCCTTTTGTGTTTAGAAAATCCTTTGAATAACATCGGAAAAAACAAGAAGCCTTTTACTAACCCTTTCGCAGCTGGAGAAGACTTCACACCTCTGAAGTCAAAGGCTTATGAAAACAATATGGGAAAAGAAGAAATTGCTTGGACAGATTTTTCATGCCTCTGAAATTCTTTCGAAAACATTATGAGAAAATAAGAAATTGCTTGGAAACACTATTCATGCCTCTAAAATATAATGATTTTGAAAACATTGTGGGAAAAGATGACATTGCTCAGAAGAAATGGATTAATTAAGCATTTTCCTTGTACAGACGACATTTTATGACTCTGAAGTCAAAAAAGGAATTTTTGGGAACGACTTTAAATGCCTCTGATGTCAAAGGCTTTTGAAAACATTATGAGAAAATAATTGTTTGGAAAGACTTTTCATGCCTCCGAGATAAAAAGATTATGAAAACATTGTGGGAAAAGAAGACTTTGCCAAAAACAAAAGGATTAATTAAGCCTTTTCAAGATACAGAAGACTTTTTACATTGCATGGCAGTCAAAATCCAGTATTAAGACCACCCCGCTATTAAGACCACTTTCTCAAAGAACCAAAGTGGTCTTAATAGTGGGGTTTTACTGTATATTTTGTAGTAATTGTAAATAGTTTAGTGAAAATGTGATAGAACTAGCAAAATATTAATTTCATATAAAATAAAGCTGAAAATGAGTTACTTTATATGATTATGTTTCTGTGGTTGCCATGGTAACAAAGGACAAAAATATGTGAGTTTTGACTTTTGCTTTATAACATGCAGACATTGTACTTTCACTTTAAACACAATTTCCCAAAATTCTTCATAGGGCCAAAAATGTCTTTTTGTGAAACTAGCCCTTTGGTAGCCCTAGGCTTCAAGGTTTTGGACAAGATTTTCAATATTTTTCACTTTTATTGCCAGCTTGTTTATACAGGAATCAGATCCTTTCAACAAATTCTGAAAAGGACCTTGGCAGAAACATTTACATGAAGTTTGGTCAAAGTTGGGTGGGATGATTTACAGAAGAAGATGTTTGAAATAAAAGTTAACACAGACAGAGGCACAAAAGCACAATAGACACAGGGCCATGACATAAGCTGGCTGGCTTTCAGCTAGAAGATGAAAGTTTCAATTTATGTGTCATATACTGTACTTTAATTTTCTATGTAATTATTTTTCAATGTGGTAAAGACTTTCCTTTCACCAAACAAAAGACTTTTGAAAACAATGTGGAGAAAGAGGAAAATACTGGTGACTAGCATTTTGTCCTTTCCCCATAATGTTTTCTGTCCTTTCAGAGACAAATTCAATCATTTGAACCACATCTAACTTGTCGTCTGCAAATGCTTTGAGTATGGATAGGTCTAAATTTTTTCATCTAATAAAGACTTAACCCTTTACCATACAAGCCAGAGTTTTAATGACCTTGTAACAGAAGGCTGTTGAAAAACATTGTGGGAAAAGGAGAAAATGCTGGTAACCAACATTTTCTCCTATTCCCACAATGTTTTCTGCCCTATCCGAAACAGAAATCATCATTTGAGCTACTTTAATTTGTCATCTGCAAATCCTTTCAATTTCAATTCAGTCTATGATTTTGTCGTTTGGTAAAGAGTTAAATTACTGTACCTTCAAAGAACCCCTCAGAAAGGAGATAAGATTTCTGCAGACAGGCAGTAAAATCAACATACAGTTTAGATTGAGACAGGCAGCACTGGCTCTTGCCCAGGGCAAGGCATCCTGAAAATGAAAAAGAAGATAAATCAACCTTTAACCCTTTACCAAACAGTCCCAAGTTTTAACAACTGTTAGGGGGGAGGCTTTTGAAAACATTGTGGGAAAAAGAGAAAATGCTAGTGACCAGCATTTTCTCTTTTTTCCAAAAAGTTTTGTAACTTTTCAAAGAAAAAACCCATTATCTTAGCCATGTTATTTGTTGTCTGGAAATACTTTCAACTTGGAGTAGTCTAAAATTTTATTGTCTGGTAAAGCGTTAAAGCATCTATCACTACTCCAGTTGCCTTTGCAGCAAGTGTAGATCATGATCAGACTGCACAGAACATGCAGACTGATCCTTGATCTACTCTATCCACTTAGCTGAGACATTCTTGACAAGGGCAACTTTTAAATTGCTCTTGTCAGTGCCTTTTTTCTACAATGAAAATACCCACTGAGTTTACTTAGTGCTCCAATGGTTAAACTTGTAAATTTCAAGATCTATAAAAGTCAAACAAAGAAAACATATTATCTCATTTGGAGAAATTGCTTGGTTTTTTGTGGCATTGGTCGAAGACAATGCCACTATGAGTTCAGTATGGTACATGTATTTTGAAAATCCGAAGGAAGTAAACCTAATTAAACTCAATTTTTCTTAGACAAATATAATGTGTCAATTGCACTCAGATATGGAATTGAAAATGCATATTAAAACAAGAGGGCCATGTATCGCTCTACTGGACCTGTGGGGCAGGGACAATTTTGACCTCTGGGCTGTAGTATGAATTAAGAGCTCTTGTGATGGTTTATTAGATAAAGCTACATGCCAAATTTAGTAACCCTAGGCCATATGATTTAGGACTAGAAGACTTAATGTTTCCACCATAGAAGCCTATGTAAAACTTGTGGCCTAAGAGGTGGGGCTAATTTTGACCCCGGGGCTATAAGGTGATGACTTTTTGTAGAAGTCCATTAGATAAAGCTACATGCCAAAACTTGATAGCCCTAGGTGATATGGCTTAGGACAAGAAGATATTTTATTTCACTATATAAACCAAAGTAAAACTTGTGACCCTTGGGGCGGGGCCAAATTTGACCTCTGGGCTATAATTTGATGAGTTTTTGTAGAGGCCTATTAGATGAAGCTACATGCCAAATTTGATAGCCCTAGGCCTTATGGTTTAGGACAAGAAGATATTTAAAGTTTTCACTACATAAACCTATGTAAAACTTGTGACCCCTGGGGCAGGGCCAATTTTGACCCTGGGGCTGTAAGTTGAAGAGTTTTTGTAGAGGTCTATTAGATGAAGCTACATGCCAAATTTGGTAGTCCAAGGCCATATGGTTTAGGACAAGAAGATATTTAAAGTTTTCACTATATAAAACCTATGTAAAACTTGTGACTCTCAGGGCATAGCAAAATTTCACCCCGGGGCAATAATTTGATGACTTTTTGTAGAGGTCTATTAGATGAAGCTACATGCCAAATTTGATAGCTCTTGGCCATATGGTTTAGGACAAGAAGATATTTAAAGTTTTCACTACATAAACCTATCTAAAACTTGTGACCCCTGGGGCGGGGCCAATTTTGACCTCAGGGCTATAATTTGAACAGTTCTTGTAGAGGTCTATTAGATGAAGTTACATGCTAAATTTGGTAGCCCTACGCCGTATGTTTTAGGACAAGAAGATATTTAAAGTTTTCACTATATAAAGCTATGTAAAACTTGTGACCCCCAGGGCGGGGCTATTTTTGACCACAGGGCTATAATTTGACAACCTTCCGAAGAGGTCCATTAGATGAAGCTACACACCAAATTTGGTAACCCTAGGCCTTATGGTTTCAGACAAGAAGATTTTTAAAGATTTAGTAATATTTTTCAGTTTTGTTGCCATGGTAACCAGAGTTTTTTATAGGAATCAAATTCTTTGAACAGTTTCTGAAGAGACCCATGGGAAGATCATTTCTGTGAAGTTTCGTTAAAATCAGATGGGCAGTTTCAGAGAAGAAGATGTTTGAAATAAAAGTTAACATATGCACGGATGGATAGACGGACGCATGCACAGACGACAGACACAGGGCCATGACATAAGCCCACTGGCCTTTGGCCAGTGGAGCTAATAAATTGGATTAGGCCATCGATTGTGGAAATACAGTAAAACCCCTCTATTAAGACCACCCGTGGTACTTTTGAAAATTGGTCTTATTAGCGGGGTGGTCTGATTTCCGGGTTTCACCCTCCTAGATTTTGAATCAAACCCAGACTATGTGTAGACTTATGTGGATTTAAATTATGTTCCGAGTAATGTATACGTATTTTAGTCGGGGAAGCCTATGCCCACACATTTAAATGACAAAAAGAAAATTTTCATGTTTATTGTAAAGTTAATATGTGCTTGAATTTTTATGAATAAATTCAAATGACAGTAAATGCCCATTCATAATTGCCTATTTAAACTCTTATAGCAAGATATGTACATTAATCAAGAATCTGAACTTAAAGACTTGTTGTGGAATTCCCGTAACTTCTAAAAATACCCATAGTACCCTTGGCTCCTGAATTGCAAAAGAGAACCCCTGTTCCCGCGCGACTGGACCGATTTATTCAACACGAGACGTTCAATGAGTAAACTAGATCCACCAACAAACGTCTGACTACACTGTAATTAACGAAGACGCCGCTTGGAAATCGCCAATAGTAAGTCCTTCGTTATAATTATAGTATTTTAGACAATATTGGCGTTGTCGGCTTTTTGAACCGTTGAATCAGCGCAAAAAACTTGGGAACTTTCAAAGCTTTTTTGGTGTCGCCAGCCGTCGAAAAGTCGGAGTTGGTCCCTTCGAGGCTGGATACATTGACGGGATTTGATAGATCCTAAATCGTCCTTTGTATTGATATTCTGCCTACGCGTTTTATACACGCGTTGCGGCTTGAATTAGCGGTAGAACGTTAGTGCAAAGGATTGCTAAGGGTCGAAGATCTTATCGATTTAATGAGTGCTCAGTGATACGATCTCGCTACGCTTCATTCTTTCGATAACGGTTTTCATCGGCTTAGCTCGCGATTTCGCTTGATTTCCTGAATTGGTAGTCGAGGGATATCGTTGGTTTCGATTTGGAATCGTTTTTATCGACTTTCGATTAACGGATCGCGATTTTGAAATTTTTATTTTGTATCTTCGGCAATCTCGATCAAGTCAATATTCGCCATTTTGGATAGAAATTCATTTCCGGCATCGTCGCAGAAGCTTGCGCAGACGCATTTTCCCGCGCGTTAACTCACGAGACCGGAAACGTCTAGAAAACACGGAAGTAATTAGACTTTGGCTGAATCGAAACGATTTCTTGTCACTGTTGCTATTATTTCCAAACTTTGAAGACTTTTTGCAATTGAAAATTAATTTATTTGACTAGCCCCTGAGCATTGTATTTTGATTTGTGGTCAAACACTTTCGTTTTGCTTTAATGATTCTCTTTAGCTGAAATAAATCATACTCAGAAGAAATTGGACAGAAATCCCTGGTCACTTTATTAAATAATAAAGTTAATAATAAATAATAAATAAATAAGCTCATTTCCCTGGTGCTTTATTTAAGAAAAAGTTAGTACTTAATACTGTTTGGATTTAGTGACATTTAGGGTTAAACAACTTGAAACTTATTCATACACTTATTAACTTGTAAAATTAATAAAAATAATAAAAATAAAGTTAATAATAAATTCATTTAGTGTTTTCAATAGCTTTCTCATGTTACACTAAAGATTTTTTTTGATGTTTAGTTTGGATTAGCAAATAAGCACAGCAATATTACCCAGGAATTGTGTAACAACTTTAATAAAATAATAAAAATAAATTATTTAATAAAATCTTGAAAGCAGTCAGACATTAACTTACCTGATAACTTACACAATTGCTGTAAGTTAGTTACATTTGGCTTTCCCTATTAGATCTATTTAATCAGTGTTTGGCCATAGATCGTTGTGCATTTTAATAAAAATACTTAGTTACAGGCCGGCAGCAGAGACCATAACTTCAAGTTACTTGTGTCTCTTGATGTGAATCATCAATATTAGAGCCAAGAGACCACAAACAAAAAAGTTTGCTGTGTTTCTGGGTTTCTATATATACACCGGACACGACATACAACCTAATAACCCAGTAATTGCTCAGGCTGGGAATATATAATTGAACTACCACACCACGCCAGATTGAGTAAACCTCAAATTTCAAATTTGTTAGCGTTTTCTCACAACAAACAAGATCAGTTGAATTAAGACCGCAAAATTCCAAATTTAGCAGAGTCTTCTTTCAATATTCAAAATGGAATCAGTTAAAATTAATTACTGTTCTGCTTGGGAGCTTGAACTTATCCCAGGCGTAGGCAGCAAAATTGCAGAGAGGATTTTGGCTATAAGGCAAACAATGGGCAACATCACTCCGGAGAAATTCGCCACATTGGGAATTAGAGATTTGCCATTGGCCATGAGCCGCGTCGACTTCCAAACATATGTGCCAGCCCATTCCCCCATGTGGTCGAATTCAATGTCGCAATGGCCAGCAAGCTCTGCAGACAACATACAAACTACACAAGACGGAGATGAAGCTCAAGAATTCATGAGTAAAACACTTAAAGTGATAAATGACAGACAATCCCAGGTCCGTGTATCACAGTCCAGTGACCGGCCAGATATGTCATACCAATCAGTGCCTGCGGAAGATCATTTTACTCAAGCTTATTCACCTAAGCCTACTTACTGGACATCTCGGTCTCGAAATTATGCTGACCAAGAGATGTATGCAGGACCTCATGACTGGAGATCACAGCCAAGGGGAAATGAAATGAAAGCTGAGCCATTCCATTTCTTTCGAAACTTTGGTCAAGATTACGAAACCTATCCTAGGACCCAAGTCAGGGAATTTATGCGTCCTGGTTGGTACAATACCCCTTACGCTGGACCTCTTTCATTTGGACATGAGCACCCACAAATAAGCTTTGAACGCCAGGAGCCTTATGCATTTGACAACACTCGAGCAAAATCATTAAATGTCCCTAAGTCAATAAGCTATGATGGAAAATCAGACTGGCGTTCCTTCATCACTAAATTCACGACCTACGCCGACAGAGAGGGATGGAACTCTACTGTACGACGGGATGTGCTGTCGTGGGTCCTTGAAGGAAAGGCAAGTGAGTTCTACTCCAGAATAGTAGAAAGGGATCCAAATATGGACTATTTTGAAGTAGTTAACAAGCTGGCCAAAAGGTTCGACATTAAAGATTTGCCTGAAACGATCCAGATGCAGTTCACTTGCGCTTCTCAAAACCAGAAAGAAACTTTGGTGGAATGGAGTGACCGCGTAGTTAACATGGCCATGCAAGCTTATTCGGAACTAGCGGATCATCAAGTTTATAAACAGGCCGTCTTCAGATTCTGCCAGGGTTGTTTAGATAAAGAAGTGGGACTGTACGCTTTAAACCAAAAGCCGCAATCAATCGAAGAAGCTATCGACCGGGTTAGATGGTTTCAGCATACAAGCCAAGCAATATACGGAAGAGCGAAGAGAGAAATACGTAGTGTACATGAAGAAATGGATCCCGAGATCCGAGTTGCCAGATCATTTCAGAATTCTGACAGAAAGATGAATAAGTCCCTACAAACTCAAGAATCCACGGAAAATGCTGCAGCAAAAAAGCAAGTTAGATTTCAGGAATCTCAAGATTATACCGCATTAGAGTCTCGGATGAACAAGCGAATGACGGTTTTGGAAGAAAAGATGGCTAAGATTACTGAATCGGTGGAGGCTTTAACTGTAGCAGTGAAAAGATCACGCTCACTGTCAAGAACAAAGGCATGTTTTAACTGTGGCCAAGAAGGACATTGGATAGCAGATTGTAAACTGGCTTCCAAAAAGGAAAAACGAGTTCAATCCGTGTTTGACCCGCTCCCGGACACGGAGAGTGATGAGTCAGACAGGGATTTAAACGAAGATGGGTCGGAGCACTAGGCCTACCCCCGACCCAAGAACAAGACCGCTCGGGCCTATATGAATTAAAATATTTAAAATCAAAGAACAATGCCATTGCAGACAATCCAAAAGACATCCTTGTAGATTCCACTGGAAAACAGGAGGACTTCTGTGAGCATTTGTCAGAAAACAGGTGTTCATCCTTGTCAGATGTGACCCCCCCTTTACAAAAAGGGATGGAATGTACTCATTACCTAGATTATGTGAAAAAGGAGGATTATCTGAACTACCATGATTCTGACAGATGGTGCCAATCAACATCAGACTGGACCTATCCTGTTAAAAAGGAGACTGGCAAAATAAAGGCCAAAGTAGCGTCTCTAATTGAGACCGCAGTCTTTTTGCCTGAAGACCCTAAAATGGGAAATACAGAAAGCAAATCTCCAAATAGTGATGCAATGCAGGACAAAAAGGCTGAGATATCTCCTGTCAAGATCCCAGTCTTGCCAGCTGGAAAAAGTGATGAATTATTTAAAGAGATATCTTCCGAAAAAACAACTTTCTTAAGACATACGGAAACAGACTTGGCAGATGCAGGTTGTAAGTTAGACAAAGATGGGAAGCCGTCTCATTCTGAGACCCCCATCTTGTTAGCGGAACCTTCAGAGGAACCAAGTGAAATAGAAGGGGAAGAAGAGCCAGTAGTGCTACAACTACGCTCAGGTCCAACATACAGAATACCAGTTACAGTGAATGACCTGAGGGTGGCTGCTGTTGTTGATACTGCTGCTCAAGTTACCCTGATTTCGGATAAGGTGTTGGAACAACTTGACCCTAAACCTAAGTTGATTAAAGAAATTAACTTGCAGACTGCTGGAAGGGAAATGAAAATGAAAGGAAGAGTGGTAGGACCAGTAGAATTAAACTTAGGAAACAAAATTTGCAGTGAAAATGTGTATGTGGCACCCATTCAAGATGAAATGTTATTGGGGTTAGACCTGCTCAAAAAACACTGTGACCAGATAGAGTTGATTAGCAACACTCTATGGGTGAATGGAAAAGCAATCAAGATGGAATTAACAGACTCAAAGGTAGATGCTCAAGTGGTAGTAATCCGTCGCACTATCATACCGCCAAACTCTGTGAAGTTGGTGCTGTGTGAAACAAAGTCCAAGGCAGATAATTTCATGTTCCAACCAAAAGATAATTTGCCAGTATTAGTTCCCAGATCTGTGCATACTAAGGACCAGCCGATCATGATATGTGCGGTTAATGTGTCCAACAGTAATGTCACCTTGCAAGCAAAGCAATCAGTGGGAAGGACAGAAAATGTGGCTATAGTAAATCAGCAGTTAGACTTAGAACCTGCTATTGATACAACCAAGGCAGAAGAAGTTAAACAAAATAAAGAAGAGCAACTTGTTCCAGATCATCTGAAAGAAACGTTGCAGAACTCAAAAGAACATTTGACAGAAGCTCAACAAGCTCAATTAACGAAAGTAGTGATTGAGTACCAAGATGTGTTTGCCAAAGATGACTTTGACTTAGGAAATTTCACCGCCATAGAACATTCAATAGACACTGGCGATGCCCGACCTGTTAAACAGAGAATGAGGCGTACTCCAGTATGTTTTGTGGATGAAGAGAAGGCCAATTTGGATAAAATGTTGAATGCCAAGGTAGTCGAGCCATCAACATCCGAATGGGCTTCAGCTCCAGTGTTAATTAGGAAACGTGATGGCCAAGTACGTTGGTGTGTTGATTACCGTGCACTAAATGCTGTCACTGTGAAGGATGTCTATCCACTACCCTTGCTGGACGAGTGCATGGATACTCTTGCCGGAAGTACGTGTTTTTCAAAATTGGATGCAAACTCAGCATACTGGCAAGTTCCAATCAAGAAATCGGACAGAAAGAAGACGGCGTTCATAACCAAGTATGGTTTGTTCCAATTTGTTCGGATGGGTTTCGGACTCTGTAATGCTTCAGCCACCTACAGCCGAATAATGAATTTAGTGCTTCGCGGACTTAATTGGAACACAGTGCTCGCCTTCCTGGATGATATCATTGTGATGGGAAAAAACTTTGACGACCACCTAGTTAATCTAGAGGATGTGTTGAAAAAGTTCAGAGATTATGGCCTTAAACTTAAACCAAGAAAGTGTGAGCTGTGTAAGCCAAAGGTGAAATTTCTAGGGCGATGGGTAGGTGAAGAAGGCCTTCAACTTGACGAGCAAAACATTAAAGACGTTAAAAATTGGCCTCGGCCTACAACAACTAAACATGTTGAACAATTTTTAGGGCTACTGAACTACCATCGAAGTTTTATTAAAGACTATGCACAGCTAGCAGTTCCTCTGTACGAAGTCACAGGAAAGCAAAGATTCAGATGGGACAAAGAACAGGAAAGAGCCTTCCAACAGATCAAGAAAGCCCTTACAGAAGCTCCTGTTCTGGCTTGGCCCAACCGACATGAAACATTCATTTTGGACACAGATGCTTCCGATGTGGCAATAGGTGCGGTAGTGTCACAATTACAGAAGGGCCAAGAACGGGTCATAGCCTATGCTAGTCTGGGACTCTCTCCTGAGCAAAGGAGATATTGTACTACTAGAAAAGAATTGTTAGCAGTAATTCGATTTACCAGACAGTTCAGACATTATCTGCTGGGGCGCCCATTTGTTGTCCGTACTGATCACAGTAGCTTAACCTGGTTGCTAAACTTCAAGGAGCCACAAGGACAGATAGCACGATGGTTGGAAGAATTGAGTCAGTATGACATGATCGTTACACATCGTCCAGGAAAGAAGCATTTGAATGCTGATTGTATGTCCCGGAGACCTCATCCTGAAACAGGTTGCAGAGATTTCAAATTGGGAGTGAAGCTTGAGGACCTGCCCTGCAAGGGATGCCATTATTGTGCCAAAGCACATGAGGATTGGGATGAGTTTGTCACAAGAGTGGATAATGTGGTTCCTCTGGCACAAAGTGCTCGAAGTAAAAGAGAATTGAGGCAGCTACGAAAAATAGTGTTGACAGACCAGTCTCCAGAGTGCTCAGAAATCAGCGTCAGTAGCATTGAGCTTGTGACAAATAGTGATGGTTGTGAGTTCTTTATTCCTGGTGTTAATGAAGTTACTGAATTGAAGGAGACCGATATGGTTGATTGGGCAAAAGAACAGAGTGATGACAGAGACCTCGCAATCATATTGGAATATCTTCAAAACGGTCAAGAGCCCACTGAAGCAGAACTTTTTCTTGAAAGTCCAAGTTCGAAGCACATGTGGATAGATAAAGAGAACTTTTGTCTTCAACAAGGTATACTTTATAGAAAGAAGAGAGATGGAGGTTTTCAGCGAGTAGTGCCCCAATCTTTGAAACAAAAGATTTTGGAGGTACATCACGATCTTCCATCTGCGGGACATCAAGGCCCTGAAAGAACTAAGCTTAGGATAGTCGACAAATTTTGGTGGCATTCAGTAAACAAGGATGTCAAACATTACATTTCTGCTTGCAGTACATGTAACAGAAACAAAAAACCAAACAGACATGCAAAAGCCCCAATGACAAATTACCAAGCAGGTGCTCCCATGGAACGAGTCCATTTAGATTTTCTGGGCCCACTGCCTAAGACGCCACAAGGAAATGAGTATATTCTCATGATGGTTGACCAGTTTACCAAATGGGTGGAATGCATACCTTTGCCCTCACAAACTGCTGAAGTTACAGCGCATGCGGCGGTTATGGAATTCTTTAGTCGCTTTGGGTGTCCTTTTCAAATTCACACAGATCAAGGACGAAATTTCGAGAGTAACCTCTTTCAAGCAGTTTGCAAGTTCTTGAAAATCCACAAATCAAGGACCACCCCGTACAGACCATCAGCCAACGGACAGGTCGAACGGTATAACCGTACTTTGATGGATGCGGTGCGCTGCTTTGTGTCCTCCCAGAATTCATGGGACAAATTTTTGCCACAACTAGCCGGCGCCCTTAGATCATGTGTGAATCGACAAACTGGTTTTACAGCAAATAAGCTGATGCTCGGGAGAGAAACAAACCAACCTGTGGATTTATTGTATCCAGACCCAATCAGAACACAAAAGTATGACACCCCTGAACAATATGTTGCAGATTTACAAAGATCCATAGAATATGCGCATAAAGTTGCCAGGGAAAAACTGGGCGCGGCTCAAAAGGTCATGAAACGGGATTACGACACTAAGATCCTGGTGAAGACATTTCAAGTAGGCGATGCAGTGTACATTCTCGACACTGCAACGGTAAAAGGAAAGAGCAGCAAACTTAAAGCTCCCTGGAAAGGACCGGGCATTATTGTGGAAAAATTTTCAAATGCACTGTTTCGGATCCTGGTAAAAGAAAAGGACTTTGTGGTGAATCATGACCGAATAAAATTGTGCACTGACAGATCACTTCCACAGTGGATAAAAAGACTCAAAAATGATCCAAAACTAATTGAGTCCCTGCTAGAACAAAAAAGAAACTGTGGCAGTGCAGAACAAAGGTATTGTTTGTGCAGACAGCCAGATAGTGGTGAGTTCATGATACAATGTGACTTTTGTTTAGAGTGGTACCATGGTCCCTGTGTAAACATTACCCCCGAAAAAGGAAATAAACTTGATAAGTATGCGTGTCCGGTGTGTGAAAAAGATCTTAATTCCGGACCGACCTGCTAATTATTTTTATTTCAGTAATGAGTCACCAATCACATAGGGAAGGAGTCCGGGATCCCAGGCAGCTGGTATATGAGATCCTGTCGACCCCCCAGAGAATGGACACACAGGGGTTCATAGCACTTATCAGGGGCCAATATGAAGATGCCATTGAAAGGAGGGACCAGCACTATATCCGGGAATTACAACGGGAGTGTGCCTGAGTAGCTCTGTCAGAGGAAGATGTCCTGCGTTTCCTTCCAAACCCATATGGCAGAAACTTCAGGTCTGCGCCCAGGAGACGGCCATCATCGGACCACGCTAGAGAAACACGGGTCATGTGTCAGGATATCCGTCTGCAAGACAATCCTGATCTACCTGTAATCAGGAGAGATGCAGCAGGAGGTGCCCCGGGTACAGCGGGAACTGTGACCGACACCCCTGTTGCTGGATCAGAAGAGAGAAGTGTTGAGGGCTCAGCGTGTCGACCCCAATCGACCGGAGCTCCAACGCTACAGGTATCTGCCGAACAAGTGAGAGACTTCCAGTGTCAAGAGTCTTTGACCGGAGTCCAAACGCTACCGATTTTGACAACAGAGTACCATCGTAGTGAACCGGGAACCCAAATTAGGTCAAGACCTGAACATCGGAGGAGTCAGAGACCTAGATCTAGGAGTCCCGGACATTACCGTAGTAGACACCAAGCGCCATCCCGGACAACCGACAGGGATAGGTCAGCCGGACAATCTCCAGTTGAGAGGATTTCATCCATGATTTTCTACAATCGGCGCTCTCAATTGGATAGATCTCACAGTCCTGACAGATCCGAGTACCCTAGGCGTCTAAACCAATCCGTCCAGGACTTCCAAGACAGGAGAGAAATGAGACGTTCTAGAGGCCCCCGGATCCACACAGGGAAACAAGAGTCTGTGCCCGATATAGCCATCACAATAGCTGGGAATCGAAGAGTGGTAGGTGGAGAACGAGGGGTAAAGAGAACCAGAGAGGAATCGCCTCATCATCAAAGACGTCGGCCATCGAAGAGGAAGGTCTGTCCAGTTAGGGGATGTGGAGCGCCTGTTGGAAAACTGAAACAACACTTAAGACAGGTCCACATCCCAGGACTCTTTTATGACGGAGAGACCCCCGCTGAACTGGCTAACTCCCAGTTTCAATCCCTGAGACGACATGCTTTGGAGATGATGTCGAGGTTCCTGTTTGGAAGAGAGGGCACAGTGAAAGATCTCATGGACCTGGTGAATGAGGAAGCAGATATTAAAGATGCGACCATTACATCTGAGACCCAGCAAGCCATGGAAGCGCTAGCTTGGGAGTCCAGGTGGAGAAGGCCCAGAACATTTTCTCTGGAACCAGTCAACTCGCCAGCTGCCCTTATTCATTGGCGTCCAATGAGCTTTATTATAAGTCTTCTGTCTACGGCTCAGAGGGAAGAGATTTTCAAACTATTTGGTGAACGGTGGACAGTACCTATCGCAGAGGGACAACAAGAGAAAAAATCTCGTAGACACTGCAGGCCAAACCCTTCAAGGAGGAGGAGGAGAAGAAGAGCAAGAGAAGAAGAGAAGGAAGAAAGAAGACAGCATGGTAGTTGAATGGAGGAGGATGCTTCTCAGACCATCCACAGGAGACAGGAAATAACCATGGTGTCTGGAAGAGAAAAAAGCCCATCTACGAGAGACAAAAGGGAAACACAAAAAGATAAACCACTGGGGAACCTAACATTCAGTAGAAGACTTTCACCTATACCAGAAGAAGGTCAAACTAGTCAAACAGACCGAACCCAACCAGAAGACAATAAATCTCCATCCAAAGTGGGTGCACGAGTCTGCTTAAAACAAGGACTCAGGGAAGTCAGCATGAGTAAATTATCTATGCAGAAGTTTAATTCGACCACAGACATGATGTTGACTCTTGAAAACGACAATAATCCAGAGTTGGATTATGAAGGTACCCCAAGTCCACAAAAGTCCACCGTTTCAAGTTCATTGGATGAAGAGTCATTATTGAAGTCTCCATCGTCGACTCAAATGGAAGTGGTGGATAAGGTAGATGAGGACCCAACTTCCGTAGAGGGTTCAGGCATGTCCTCAGACCAGAAAGAAGAGAGTTCACCTATACAGCCAATGGCAGAAATGGAAAAGAGCCAGACTGAAGAAAAAACTACCGTAGAAAGTGACTCTTCATACGCTGAAGCCTTAAGAACCAACTTACCAACTAAAGAGCAACCTGGGACCACGGCCCTGACTTATGCAGAGGTTTGTGCGTCCAATCCAAAAACTAGTTCACCAGTTGGGATAGTAAAACCCAGGACGTTGAGAGATACCAAAAAAGACCAGAACAGAGCCTTTGATAGCCATTTCCACTGGGACCGCCTTTGCTGGAATCTAAACTATGCTGAATTGGAAGAATCAGTCATTTATCGCCATGCAGAGGTTTCCCCAAGAGTTCCAGTAGAGTTATCGGGGGGTGTTATGATATTTTGTGATCCCGCTGGATACAAACATGTACCTAACAAGACGGATCCCAAATGGAGAATATCTGTAGGTGTTCATCCTAAGAAAATTAAAGACTTGACGCCTCCTAGGCTTCAACATCTGCAAAGCTTATTGCTTCAGCCTCGGGTAGTGGCTTTTGGAGAAATTGGTCTCGATTATAGTGAAAGTGACACTGACCGGGAACGACAAAGGGCCCAACTTGAGGAGCTTCTTTCCCTGTGTTCTCCCAGACACGTGTTAGTGTTACACATCAGAGGAAACAGGAAGGAAAACATGTCGGAACAAGCCTTTAAGGATTGCTTTGAAACTGTAAAAGAACACGTTCCGAGGGACCAGCGGATCCACCTTCACTGTTTCTCGGGAGGCCCTAACCAAGTAACAAAATGGAGTGAAGCCTTTCCAAATTGTCACTTTGGATACACCGGAAAAGTAGCCCGCTTCATGAAACCTCAAAGGGAAGCTGTTCGTCGTGTGCCGATCGAGCGTCTTTTGATAGAGACGGACTCCCCTTATCTACCAGTGCATGCCGGGCAGAAAATTAATACTCCCGTGTACCTAGGGGACGTAGCGAATTTGGTCGCTCTCATCAGACAGGAGCCAGTAACGCACATTTTGCAACACACGGTGCATAACGGCCAGATACTGTATCCACCGTATACGGAAGGGCAAAGTTGAAGCTTGGTTCTTACTTGGACCGCCGACTTCCCTTGTGTGATCATAGAAACGGTAACTCACATTCTTCATGTGTAAATCTGAGATGGTGTCCAACCCGGGACCACCAGATTACGTTAGGTGAGGAGTCTAATGAACAAAGATTGAATTCAGCTAGAGGACCACCGGATTCTATAAAATGGGGGGGAGTGTTGTGGAATTCCCGTAACTTCTAAAAATACCCATAGTACCCTTGGCTCCTGAATTGCAAAAGAGAACCCCTGTTCCCGCGCGACTGGACCGATTTATTCAACACGAGACGTTCAATGAGTAAACTAGATCCACCAACAAACGTCTGACTACACTGTAATTAACGAAGACGCCGCTTGGAAATCGCCAATAGTAAGTCCTTCGTTATAATTATAGTATTTTAGACAATAGACTACATAATTAAATGTTACTGATAGAACTTGTCATATTCCCTGTTTTAATCTGCTTTTTTTTAAATCTTGTGTAGTCTCAAGAACTCCTACTCCATGCGCTCATTTTCATTTTTAAACAAAGAATTTCGAATATTATTGAAGAGCCCGACGTTTTTTTTTTTCCCCATTTTGATTCGAGTTGAATGTTCGAACAGTCCTACTAATCGTCGATCGCAAAGTTGCAGTGTTCACCAGTTCAAAAATTGCATATTCTCTACGATATAAGTATGGCTTTAATGTGTAACAAAAACCAAATAATTATCACATCCCGATCGCTAGATATTAATCCAAGTGTCTCAAATTACAAAAGCTAGATGTACAAAACAAATCGTAATTACCCGGATGTCGACATGTTTTTCACCCGTGTCAGCAATGTGTGATAAACGCCTGATTACCGAACAAAAGCCGAATTAATTATCATCAATTCATTGGTCATTTGATTATGTAGGGTAACACCTTGATCACTTAACACGATTGTGTTACTGTAGTCAACAGATAAACAAAAGATCGCTTATTGATTGTCTACTCCATCGGACCCAAGAATATTCGTACATGAAGCACGGCCTCCACTTCGCGATTATGGACGCGTGAAAATTAGCTGGTCGTAAAAAAATGTGAAAATTAGTGGTCGTTTCACGGGGTTAAAATCTATTGGTAATTACTCATTGGTACTGAAAATGGTGGTCGTAATTTCGGAATAGCGGGGTGCCCGTATTTCCGGGGTCGTGGTCATTGATTATGAAGAAGGAAAAATTCCATTCTGACAAAAATCGTTCGTAATAGCGGGTTGCTCGTATTACCGGGGTGGTCGTGAGGAGAGGTTTTACTGTAGTTTTTTTTAATTGAAAATGGCGTGATCCCCAATGACCTTCTATTGGTGTAATGATACACACAATCTTTGTCTCGTGACCGCCAGATTCTGTGCTTGTTTGACCCAAAACCAGTTTGTTCCTGGGCCTATACATCCCTGGGCTCGTTTGCCCTGACTTGTTTGTCCCAAGATTGCACTCTATCAGATTGTGCCTGACTATATAGCAGGTTGACTTTTAAGCCAAAATTTTGAAAATATTTCTGTTGTTTATTTCTCAAAATACTAATTCCACACAATGGCTCCCTAGGCAAATGCCACACCAGTGCTTTCAATGCTTTGATTTTCCACAACATTGTCTTTGTGTATTTGTGTGCTGATCCTTTACCAGACAACAAACTTTCAGACTTGTCATATTTGAAAGCATTTGCAGACAACAAATTAAATGTAGCTTGAATGGTTGGAATTGTCTTTTTTTTTTCAACAATGTTTTCAAAAGCTATCATGCTGTAGATTCTTAAAACATAGGACTGTTGGGTAAAGGTATAGTTACCAAGAGCCTGAGTGGGAATACAGGTAACTTTGTAATTGTTTAACTCTTTATCAAAGGACACAATTCTAGACTTGACCAAAGTGAAAGCACTTGCAGAGGTCAAATTTAATATAGCTAAAAAATTATTTCTGTCTATGACAAGGTATAAAACTCTGTAGAAAAAAGAGAAAATGCAGGTTTCCAGCATTTTTCTCTTTTCACATCATATTCTTAAAAGCCTTGATGCTATGGATTGTTAAAACATAGGACTGTTTCAGTTTGGTAAAGGTTTAAGTTACCAAGAGCCTGCAACATAACACCAATAACTGTGCCCTGACATGCAATGTAACAGTGAAACCTCTGTTTTCACTTGACCCCCTCTCGATTTTGTTAGATAAATGTAATGGCTTTGGGACACCTGCTTTAAACCTTAACCAAATGACAGTATTTTGGACTCTTCAAAGATGAAAGCATTTGCAGAAGACAAATTAAATGTAGCTTAAATAATGATTACTGTCTTTGATAGGGTAGAAAATGTAGAATTAAATGTGGCTTAAATGATGATTACTGTCTTTGATAGGGTAGAAAACGTTGTGGGAAAAGGAGAAAATGCTGGTCACCAGCATTTTCTACTTTTCCCACAATGTTTTAAAAAGCATTCTCTTTCAGGGTCATTAAAACTTGGGATTGTGTGGCGAACAGTTAACTTTTTACCCAACATCAAAATTCTAGCCTTTCTTCCATATTCAAGAATATTTGAGCCATGCTCTGTGCAAAAGAGGCTTAAAGCAGTAATGACCCAGGTCAACCTTCCCATACCATGCAGGCTGACCTGGACTGAAGCTTTTCACTATTGGTCAATTTTCTGCATGTCAAAGGACCAGCGTACCTTATGATACATTTGGTTGTTTCACAAAATGGATTTTATGGATCTTGCTAGGTATCATGCATCACAGAGATGCATTAAGCTCTCTTATTAAGCCAGATGGTGACTCATTTGCAGCTGACAAATCATTTGTGGCTTGAATGATGAAGTATGGTATGTCATCAAAAGGATAAAAAATAATGTGTGAGAAGCAGAAAATGCTGGTTATCAGCATTTTCCTCTGTTCCCATAATGTTTCCTAAAGCATTTTATTTTTTCTAATTGTCCTGGGACCAGCTTAAGTTGCTTCTGCAGACAGTGTAGGTCAAGATTAGACTGCACTTGACATGCAGTCTGATCTTGGATCTTCACTTTCAGCTACTTTGTTACATATTCTTGCTAAAACAACACTGAAATAACAAAAGTTGGCCTATTTTTTTGACTTTCAAAAAAAGGGCTTATATTAACTCAAACACACAATCTCATGCTTTTACCAACCTGAGAAAGGAAGCTTTTTGAAGCATTGTAACAACCCTGAGTGAGTTGAGCTTTAGAAAACATCCTGGAAAAAGGAGAAAATGCCAGTTAGCAGCTTTTTCTTCTTTCCCACAATGTATTCTACCTGCTCAAATAGGAAATTCTGTCATTTAAGCCCTTGCCATATTTCTTGCATTTGAATGCTTTCAATGCGAACGAGTGAAAAATTTTGTTGTGGTAATCAATTATAATCAATTTCTCTCGCTAGTACAAATTTTTCAAAAGTGTTTTTTTGTAAGTTGTCTGTATGCGGAAATGTTCATCTTTTCCCATAGTTAGTTTCTCTGTCCAAGACCTGCTTGTAACCCTTTACCAACAATTCCATGCTTTAACGACCCTGAGGAAGAAGGCTTTTGAAAACACTGAAAATGCTAGTTACAACTATTTTCTCCTTTTTTATAAAATTTTCAAAAGCTTTCTTCCAGAGCATCCTTAAAACACAGGTTGTGTGGCACAGGATTTATGCAACTTACCCCAATGATTAACCTTAAGTAGTAGAAGGAGTCCTGATTTTTATATTTCAAGTAGCCATAAATAAACATTCCTATATTGCCACCAATCCAGACAGCCTGAAATAATTAAATATATATAGCATCAGACATGTGGTGGCATTTGAGGTAAGATTTTATTAAATTAGTCTAGGAAAATGTTATTAACCCTTTACCGCACAATGCCGCCTTTTGACGCCCCTGAGAAAGAAGCCTTTTGAAAACATTGTGGGAAAAGGAGAAAATGCTGGTAACCAGCATTTTCTCCTTTTCCCACAATGTTTTCCACCCCATCAAAGCAAAGTTGCACCATTTGAGTTACACTGAAATTGTCGTCTGCAAATGCTTCCAATTTGGACAAGGCTAAAGTTTTGTCGTCTGGTAAAGGGTTAAGCAAGCCTATATGAAATTTATTATTATTTTTGTGGACAAGTTTATAAAAATTTTGCCTCAAAAGTCACTGAATGTCAGATTCTTTTTATAACATAACACTACGTATTAATAGGTCAGAATGGGCAAAACCATCCATGTGAGCAATGCTCTGTGAAAAGGGGGCTTAATGCATCTGCAAACAGTATTGACCCATGTCAGCCTGTGCAGTCTGGCATAGGCCAAAACTTTCTGCTATTTTTAAATTTCCTGCATGTAAAAGGATCATTCTACCTCATGATTCAGTTGGTAACCTTAACCCTTTCCCAAACAAGCCCTGGTTTTCACGTGTCTGCAGTACAAGTCTTTTGAAAACACTGGGGGAAAAGGAGAAATTGCTTGTAATGAGCAATTTCTCCTTTTCCCACAGTGTTTTCTACCCTTTTTGAGACCTTTCTGCCATTTTCATCAAATTTAAAATTGTCGTCTGCAAACTCCTTGAATTTGGACTAGTCCAAAATTTGTCGTTTAGGAAAGGGTTAAACAAAATGGATTTTATGGATCCATAATTATGTGATGACTTAATTGGTATAATGCACCATAGAGATGCATTAACCCTTTACCAGACGACAAAATTTTAGCCTTCTCCAAATTGAAAGCATTTGCAGATGACAATTTCAGTTTGGCTAAAATGGTGCAATTTTTCTTTGATAGGGTAGAAAACATTGTGGGAAAAGGAGAAAATGCTGGTTACCAGCATTTTCTCCTTTTCCCACAATGTTTTCAAAAGACTTCTTTCCCAGGGACATCAAAAGGCGTCATTGTGCAGTAAAGGGTTAAGCACCCCTTTTGCCAGAGCATGGCTTATGCACATAAGGTAATTTCTAAAAATAAAACGCACTTCACTTCTCTGAAAGATGTACAAAAAGATGTCACATGACATCACATAAAGTTTATCTCAAACCTGTTTAAGATAAGAAACTTCATAATGGGTGCATTATATTGAAAACGAGGGGAGTTTTGTAATAAAACATTATTCAGATTTATTTTACAATCTCTATATTTTCTAATGAAACTTTTCCACCCTTCTTCAAAATGATAAACCTTGGAATATTATAAACATGTTCTTAATAGCTATACAAACAAACCTGTAGTGAAAACTGTTTACTAAATGACAAATTTTGGACTAGTCCAAATTCAAAGCATTGATTTTGTAGAAGACAATTTAAATGTGGCTCAACTGAAGGAATTTATTTTTGATGGGGTAGAAAACATAGTGGGAAAAGCATAAAATGCTGCTTACCACTATGTTTTTCACTATGTTTTTCACTAGCTTTTCCTTATCTGGGCAGTTGAAACTCAAGATTGTGTGGTAAAAAATTAACCCTTATCATACAATACTGACTTAAATGACCCTGATGAAGATGGCTATTGGAAACATTGTGGGAAAAGGAGAACATGCTGATAACCAATAATTTCTCCTTTTCTACCCTATGACAGGCAAAATTTACCCTTTACCAAACAATCCAGGGTTTTAATGACCCTAGGAAAGAAGGCTTTTGAAAACATTGTGGGAAAAGGAGAAAATGCTGGTAACCAGCATTTTTTCTTTTTCCCACAATGTTTTCTGCTCTATCAGGGAGCTTAAGCCTGTTTGTTCCAAAGTTGAATTTGGCATCCGCAAATGCTTTGAAATTGGACTAGTCTAAAATATTGTTGTGTGGTAAAGAGTTAATGTTTTGAGTTACATTTGTCATCTGCAATTACTTTCAATTGCTTTTATATCAACAGCTAGAGAAACAAGCAAGCACCTGCTGGATACTTGCTTGAAAGACGTCAATGTCCATGAGGAGTAGTATGTTACTGGCCGTGAACAGAAAACAAAACAGTTTTTTCAAATCTGCTCAAAATTCCATTCAAAAGGTAAAGATGGTCACAAGTACCGGTACTCACTATAACTATCCATCTTGGAATGTCATTCAATATCCGTGCCATGTCTGTTTTTCTGATTGGCTATTTCCTACTAAATGACATCCTGGATTGTAATACTTCAGTGTATTGAATTGTTGTATATTTTTACGTATTAACTGTTTGGTGCCTGAAAATACACAAAAGAATATTAATGCTTTACCACATAATTCAGAGTTTTAATGACCCTGACAAAGAAAGCTTTTGAAAATATTGTAGTAACCAGCATTTTCTCCTTTTCCCACAATGTTTTCCACCCTGTCAAAAATCTTAGGTTGATTTGTACCACTTTCAAGTTTGACGTCTGCAAATGCTTTTAATTTGAATGCAGAAAGTGCCAAAAATTTGTTGTTTCGGAAAGGGTTAAAGCATTTTCAGAATATATTTGGATTTGTCTAGGAAATGGCAGGAGAAAATGCTAGTTTGCATAGCTGATAAGCTACCACTACAGTAAGGCTTTTTTTTTTTAGCTTTTTACGTCAAACACCTCTCAATAACACAACTTATTCTTTCAGGAACGCTCAACCTTGAGAATCAATGCAGATAAATTTATATTTATGTGAAAGCACAAATGTTCAGACAATTACATTATGGCAGGTACCATTTCTCCACCTCTGCCTCCAATATTGTCACATGCAATGTCACAGTCATCTATGCAAGAATTCATCATATCAGTTTTTTAACCCTTTACCAAAGGATCAAAACTTATAGACTCATCCAAACTGAAAGGTTTTACAGATGACAAATTGAATGTGGCTCAAATGATGTGTTTTTTCTTTGAAAGAGTAGAAAACATAATGGAAAAGGAGAAAGTACTGCTCCAAATAGACTCAATCAATTTTTCTTTTTCCAACAATGTAAAAGCCTTCTTCCTGATGGTCACTAAAACATGGTATCATTTGCTAAGGGGCTAAGGACACTGCTAAACAAGCTAGCCTATGTTGGGACACCCCCCCAACCCAACCCTCTCAGTGCCCACCCTCTCGGAAAATAAAAAAAATAGAAATATCAAAATTTGTGTTACGCCATTTCAATATAGTTTCAGTCTCGTCACAGCAACAGCACACTAATTTATAAATGTTCTAGGTTTCATCTTTATACATAAAAGGCTAATGCTGTGAATTATCTTTTCCAAAGAAAGTTCCATGAAAAACTCAGCGCCTTAACCCAGAGACTTAAGAATACTAGAGCTCTCTACACCTCTGCTGCGCACGACACTAATGATCACCCTGACTGCCAGAATTCCCCTTTTTCCACAAGTTTTTCTACCTTTTACAAGTTTCTTCATTGCAGCTTTTTTTTTCAGTCTGGTTCATTGTATTTTACACTCCCACCAAAAACTCAGTGGATCCAGTGAGACTTGAACCCGGGCCCTCCAGGTCACAAGTCCTACACTTTACCACTGAGCCACACAGGACCCCTACTTAACCAGAAGGCATATTGCTATCGTTTTGTGCAATCCACAAGCACAGATTCCTTGAGTTGGTTAAATTCGATTAAACCAGTATAAAATCCCAAGTTTTAACATCCCTGGCGCATTTTTCCTTTTCCCACAACGTTTCTCCACTACCAAAAGCAAACTATCATTTGAGGCCCATCTACATTGTCGTCTGCAAATGCAATCATTTTGGCCAGGTCTAGAAATTTGTTGTTTTGTATTTGCAGCTAATTTAAGACCACTGTAAACAATTACTATTTTTAAAAGTTTTAAAGTAGACTATACTGCAGTGCAGTACAACTGAAAGAATGACTTACAAAAGCTATCCGTTTGCAAAATTGTCTATGCTATGATTAAAAAAAAAAACCATATATGTAAAGAGGGCTTCCCACTCACATTTATCATTAGTTCGTGACAGAAACTGATGATGAATCATGTATCGTTTTGGGTGGTAACCAGATTCATTTCCCGTTTTGAGTTGACGTTTTGTTACCGAACAATAATTAAACTTTCGGACAAGGATTTTTTATAGGTAAATAACCGAACAATCCGATCGCGCGGTGACATTATAATAGCTGTAGTATGAAGTATACACGACAAACGTATACTTGAAGTAGTTTAGCGCGCATTTTCCAAATTACAAATTTACATTACTACGGAGCGAGACTGTTTGATCTATATGAGGACAGTGCTGATAAAGATCAGACCGCACAAAACTGGCATTCGGACCTGCACCGTCGATATGAATTTAACCAACTCAAGGACACGTTCGTGAAATAAATCTGACAGTAAAGGGATGGGGGTGAAACAAAAGGATCCATACAAAGTTGTCATCGCAAAAAATTTCGAATTCTATTCTCCCCGTCATTAAGGAAAAAAAATCTCACACAGTTTATTGTTTGAAAAATACATGTCGTACTTCTACATAAATAATCAGAGGGCTAGTCCCGGGCCTTAAATTTAAATACAAACATGTAGAAAAGAAATATCGAAAGACCTATCGAAATTGAAAGGATTTGCAGACGACAACTTCTATTGGTATCAAATGATGGAACTTGTCATTTGAATGGTAGAAAGCGTTACTGTAAGAGATTTGTCGTTCGTTTATCGCTGCATCGAACAGGTCCTGATCATAATACTCAGAGTCATGCGCTGGCAAAAGGAGGCTTAATGCATTTCCGTGATGCATGATAAGAAGCCAGTCATCACGGTATTATGGTTCCATAAAGTCTATTGTGTCTAGCAACTGACTGAATCATGAGGTAGACTGGTCATTGGACATAAAGAAAATTAACCGATAGCGAAAAGTTTCGGCCCAGGTCAGCCTGCGCGGACTGCGCAGGCTGACCTGAGTCGATACTTTTCGCAGATGCATTAGGCCCCCTTTTCACAGAGCACGGCTCAAATCCTAAACACTGTCTGTCTATCTGTTTTGCCTGTCTTTCTGTTTATATGCCTTTCTGTGTATCCATTTCTCTGTATATCACAATGAATCATTCTAGCAAAGAATTACTAGCATTGCACTTTACAGAGGCCGAGCTCTGTAGCTCTGGCGGTAATATACAAGGCTTGAAACCCTGAGTCCCTGGTTCGACATCCCTTTCGGTCAAATTCTTTTCGAGAAATGACGACATCCGTTGTGACAGGATTCACTCCTCTCTAACAAATGAATATTGTTTCGACTATGATCGAAAGCAGCCAGATATGGGGGGGGGGGGGGGGGAAAGAGGGAATTCTGTGCGAAGCACTTACGAAAAAATACCCCTGAAATGCAATGAATAGGTGCATCAGCCGCCGAAATATAACTATAACTGACGTTATGATGAAAACATCCTCAAACGTCAGCCAATCAATCAATCGATCAATTAATCGCTCAATCAGTCAGTCGGTCGGTCAGTCGGTCCTGCGTTCCTTCGGTCAGTCAGTCGGTCAGCAAGCAAGACAGCCAGTCAGTCAAGCAAGCAATCATACAATAAAACAAATCAACAAGCAAGAAAAAAAAAAAAAAAAAAAGCAAACAAACAACATACTAAGAAACAAACCTTTGACACGGAACTCTTACGTCCTGTGCATCAAGCACAACGTAACCTCCGTTACAACAGGATATAACACAATTGTTCGCAAAGATGTAATTTGTAAACTACTGCGCCCTCAGCAATTCACCCACTTCACAAATACGACATTTTACCTCCTGAAAGAGGACAGTTTTTGAAAACATTGGAAGAAAAGGAACAGTTGCTTCAAACGAGCGATCGGTTCTTTTCCTTCAATGTAATTTCATATAGCATATAAGGGGAAAAAATCATTTCCGTCAAATGTTGATCTCATATGTATTACTTGTCACCGCGTCGTGATTGGTTAAACGCTCTACCAAACAACAAATATTTAGACTGGTCCAAATTGGAAGCGCTTGCAGACGACAAAATAAATATGAATAAAAAAAAAAAAATGAAATTTGCAGTGGGTAGGTTTGAAAATATTGTGGCAAAGGAGAAAACGCTGGTTACCAACATTTTCTCCTTTTCCCACAGTGTTTTCAAAAGATTTCTTCCTCAAGGTCGTTAAAAGCGGGGATTGTGTGATAAAGAGTAACTCTTTATCAGATGACAACATTTAAGATTCGTCTGAATTGCAGACGTTCGCAGACGACAAATTATAATAGCTCAAATTTATCTTCGATGATTTCAAAACATTGTTGGAAAATGTAGAAAATTGTGGTAACAAGTAATCTCTCTATTTTCCACAATATTTTCGAAAGTTCTTAAAGGGCTTGAAAACCCGAAAAGTTTGATAAAATGTTAGAATCAGTCTTCACAGGGATGGGTGAAACTGAGGGCATAGGAAACCAGCTATTAACTACAACGATAAGTTCATCGCTGGTTTAACAATATAAACAATTTATTCAATAGTATTTATAATAAAAATACAATAAATCTTTACCACACAATCCCGAGTTTTAACAACCCTAAGAAAGAGGCCAGTTGAAAACATTGTGGGTATAGGAGAAAATGCAGGTAACCAACATTTTTTCCTTTTCCCACAAAGTTTTCTACCCTTTCGCAGCTATAAAGCATAAGTCCAGCCACATAATTATGAGTTGTCGTCTGCAAATGCTTTCAATTTGCACAAGTCCAAATTTTTGTCGTTTGGTAAAGATTTAAATACATGTATTTGTGTATTGTGAATATTATTGTGTTTGTTCGATCAAAGGTTCACAGCATTCAGCATCACGGCGTCAAGTGCAACTATCTATATGTTTCCTTGTGTTTCTTAGCCCTTATCCTGCTAAATAAAAGAAATGGAACTTTTAAACCGATAGTTTAAACCTAAATTTTCCTATTTCAAAGGTATTTTTGGAGCAAATGTATCTCGTTACCGAACAGTGTAGATCCAAGATCAGACTGCACATTCTGTGCAGTCTGATCTTATTCTACGCTGTTCGCAAAAGGTCAGTGAGCAGTGAGTAGTGCTTAGCAGCCTAACAATTACCTCCTTACCACACAATCTCGACTTTTAACGACTTTGAGAAAGAAGTCTTTTGAAAAACATTGTTGGAAGAGGAAAAGCTGCTGGTAACCAGCATTTTCTCCTTTTCCAACAACGTTTTCAACCCTCTAAAAGATCATTTCCACAATTTGAACCACATTTGATATGTCTTCTGTAAGTGCATTGGGTGCGGACATGTCTAAAAGTTTGTCGTGTGGTAAAGGGTTTATCATGCTCTGCACACAATACTCTTTCCCGTCCATTTGGTCAGCTTTTCCGAATAAAGTCGGAATTAGGTTCATAATTAACCCCTTATCCTGCTAAACAAGTGAAAGGAAACTTTCAAACCGACAGTGAAAACCCAAATTCCGCTATTTTAAAAGTTTTTTTGGGGGGTGGGGGGTGGGAGATATCTCCTTATCTGACAATGTAGATCCAAGATCAGACGGCACGTTCTGTGCAGTCTGATCTTGGTCTACAGTGTCCGCAATAAGTCAATGAGTCGCACTTAGCAGCCTAAGGGTTAAAGATGAGCCCTTTACCCAAATCCCAAATTTTACTACGCGGAGGATGATGGCCTTTGAAAACATTGTCGGAAAAGGGGGGGGGGGGGGAAAGCTGCTAATCGATCTAGTTGGTTATGATTGATTGATTATATGGTGTTTAACGCCGTTTTCAACACCATTTCAGTTATATCGCGGCGGCCAGTGCACCTATCCATGCTTTCCTGGAGATTCTCTTACCGGAACTAGGTACACTATTCTTTCCAAGCCATTGGCTGCTTTCCCACATTACCATCGTCGAAACAATGGTCAGCGGTAAGAGAAGACAGAATCCCGTCGCAATGACTATCATCAATCCTCGTAAAGACATTGCCCGAGCCAGGCATCGAACCAGCGACCCTGTACATGTTCTCAAATCCTGTACGCTTCCGACAGAAGGGAAAAAAATATGGGAAAAATGAGAAAAACGCTAGTTACCAGCATTTTCTCCTTTTCCCACATTGTTTTCAAAAGTTTTTTCTTCTTCGGGATCGTTAAAACTCGGGATTTTGTGATAAAGGGTCAAGGGTTAAAAAAGGGTAGACGGCGTAAAGGGTACTGGAACGTGCAATTCAATGTGGAGAGAAATTGATGAAAAATTACCAGGCCAGCAATTTCCTCCTTTTTCCCAGCTGTTCGCATTTTGTTGACGAATAAAGTTTTCAAATAGATATTTATATTAAATGAGCCTTGCTCTGTGAAAAAGGGGGTTTAACGCATCTGCGAAAAGTATCGACCCAGGTCAGCCTGCGCAGTCCGCGCAGGCTGACCTGGGCCGAAACTTTTCGCTATTGGTCAATTTTCTGTATGTCCAAGAACCAGTCTACCTCATAATTTCTGTATGTCCAAGAACCAGTCTACCTTATGATACAGTCGGTTGTTATACATAATGGATTTTATGGATCCCTAACTATGTGATGTCTTGCTTGGTATCATGCATTACGGAAATGCATTAAGCCCCCTTTTTGCCTGAGCATGGCTCATTTTTCAAGATGACATTGTAATCCAACTCATCGTAGGAAAAACAAATCAGTCTCTGATTAAAGTGATGCGTCTGAAAATATAGTCCCCAAAATAAAGGAACCCTGTTAATTGTTTCTTCTAACATGATATCACAGGGTGACTATACCTCTCAATATTTTAGCAGATTCCAAGAGCAACGATACGCCGTATCAGTTCCAGTATGCCCGCCAGGTGTCATGCAGGTATTGCTGCACATGGCGGTCACACCCGTTATTGACTTGGATTCCATATCTGGTACATGTTTTAGGTAAATAAAGAATTACCTCAAGATGAAATACAAGGTCTTCCTTATTTTTGGAGACTGTCAGTAATGGGCTATAGAGTAAGGCATTAAAAACCATAAATTACCAACTAGTTTAACCCTTTGCCAGACGATGTAACTACAGGCTCTTCCATTTTGAAAATATTTTCTGATGACAAATTAAATGCACTTCATATTCTGATATTTGTCTCTTAGAAGGTAGAAAACATTTTGGGAAAAGGAGAAAATGCTGGTTACCAGAATTTTCTCCGTTTCCCACAATGTTTTCAAAATCCTTCTCACTCAGGGTCGTCAAAAGTCGGGGTTGCGTGGTAAAGAGTTAAAAATCAAGAAAAGAATCATTTCCTAGCGCATTGATTTGCTAAGATCTATGTGAATAAGGCGCCGCGGAGTACCGATTTGGTGTAGCAACCCTTGTTTATTGGTGTAATACATGGACCCTCAAACAGACCGGAAAAAATGGCCCGCAGAATAAACATGTACTCATTTTTTGTCAGACGCAATTACTGTTTTATTCACTCGAGATTAATGCCAAGAATTAGGTCAAAAGAAAGCTTACAAACAACGCCGAAAAAAAAAAAAATGACTACAGCTTCTAAGGCATATAATTTGTTGCAACATTTTAAGATATCGAAGGTTTTACTTAGAAAATGAAAATGTTCAATTAATGCCCAATGGCATTAAACATGCATATACGGAAATTGCAACTACTTTTTTTTTTTTATCTTCAAAAATTTGATAGTTCATCTCCTTATTTCCTCGATACTTTTGCTTTGATAAGATCAGTTATACGATCGTTCTTGTTCGATATCGTTAGTATTTTATAGAACTTGCGGTGTGATATCAAAAAATATGAAACTAAATATCTTTCTTGGTTTGGTGGTGGTAAGTACATGCATGACTTTTTTTCCCGTGCACAGTCGATATTCTTTCCTTTATTGTTGACTGATACTTTACGCAGAAGCTCCCCAAACAAAACTTTAGCAGATGGTGTCGGGAAAAAAGCTTATCGTATGAATGGGATTATCAACATAATTTAAAATTTAACTCTTATCCTGCTAGATAACTTGAATGAAACTTTCAAGGTGATGGTGAAAACCAACATGTTGGTATTTCAAATTTACGGGGTTTGGGGAAACATCTCCTTATCGGACAGTGTAGATCCAAGATCAGACTGCACGTTCTGTGCAGTCTGATCTTGATCTACATTGTCCGCAAAAGGTCAGTGAGTCGCGCTTAGCAGCCTAAGAGTTGACTCCTTACCAAATAACAAAATTTGAGACTCGTCTAAATTTAAAGCATTTGCCAACGACAACTTATATGTTGCTCGAATGATGGAATTTATCTTCGAAATGGTAGAAAACGAACTGGGAAAAGGAGACAATGCTGGTTACCAGTATTTTCTCACAATGATTTACAACGCTTTATTCCCACAGGGTTGTTAAAACTCGGTGTTGTTTGGTAAATGTTTAACAGATGTGTCCATGTGAACACATTGTAGCCAAAAGGAGAAATTGTAGTATAGATTTGTCCTCTGCAAGGAAAATTAGTCAGTATAGGTATTTGTACATTACGTCTGACATGAGTGGTATAAATTTGAGATAACATTTTATGAAATAAGTCTAGAAAAAAAGTTATTAAGCAAACCTTTTACAAGCTTGATATTTTTTCTTTGACGAGGAGTTTAATAAATCAAAGCGCTGAAGGCGCTGAAGGCCTGGGCGTCTGAAGGGGAGAAGAGGTAGGAAAATTAGGCCCAGAAGCTTAAAGTTGCTATGACATTTGTACAGGCTTAAAAACTGCTATCACATTTGTACAGACTAATAAAAAAATATTTACATGTCTCACACTGACAGTCTGTGGAGTTGACAGAATGGAAAAACATGAATTTGTAAAGGCCAATATAATGAGTATTTTTGTATAGCCTTAGCCTCATGGTCTTTTATGGATTAAAAGGAGATAATTTTCAAAGAATTTTCTGTTTCCTATTTGCTTCCTTTACTTTTCTTTGGCAACAAATCAAAATGGTAACAAACCAAAATGAGCAGCGTGCAAAAAATTACCGATGGGACAAGTCCAGTGAACATTTCTGGAAAGTGCAAAAAATCCACAGTGGCCAACAATGAATCATATTTTTCTTTCATTTTACCATACTCTGTCTATAAGTTGAAATAGTAACAACGTCCTTTGAGCAATGAGAAGGAAAAACGCAAAGTCTTTAAAAGCTAATATCACAGAGCATGATTTGGTGTCTGAGAAGACAATTTTTATGTATTTGTTTTAATTTTTGCATTTTGATTTCTATGGCAACAGATAATAAGGGTGCCAATACTCGGCAACAGTTGTGTTTGATAACAAGAGCACCATATGCGGGTGCCAACGCTCGGCTGCTGTTGCTTGATTTTCAGTGAAAGCACAAAGTTGAAAAAGGGGCATATCTAGATAGTTATTTACCCTTATTGTTTATGTTACCATTTTGATAGTCAACAACTTGTCCAAGTTTGAAGTAAACATCTTCAGTAATAACAAAGATATTGTAAAATGTCAAAGATTTTGTATGACGACGACACAAACGACGAAGATGATGACATTAAGGCTATGAAAATACCATGCCTCTAAAAACAGCTGAACTAAAAGTTCTTAGTCGAAAAAGGGGCATAACTAATTACTTTGCCAAAATATCTTGGTGGTTACCTGGCTCTGTTGTACTGATAAAAATTCCCCTTTTAATAGTTAACGAAAGGTCCAAGTTTGAAGTAAGTATCTTCATTAATCACAGAAATGGTAAAATATCAAAGGTTCTAAAATTCAAAGTAGGAAAAAAGGACGTAACTGTGTCAAAAATGTTTTGATGGTTACTTGCCCCTGTTATATGGGTCCCCTTTTGACAGTAAATAACTTGTCCAAGTTTGAAGTAAGTATCTTCAGGAAGAACAGAGATATTACAAAATGTCAATATGATATGATATTAAAATGTCAAAGGTTCTAAAATTCAAAGAAGGAAGAAAGGACGTAACTGTGTCAAAAATGTTTTGATGGTTACCTGCCCCCGTTATATGGGTACCCCTTTTGACAGTAAATGGCTTGTCCAAGTTTGAAGTAAATATCTTCAGGAAAAACAGAGATATTACAAAATGTCAAAGTTTTTGCACGACGACAATGACGCGTAGACTTTGACAATAGTTTGGCGTTTTCTTCATAAACAGATGAGCTAAAGACTACCAGCTGAATAAAATCATATGGAGGATACAAGACTGCTCAAGGAACATTTCTATAAAAGTTTTGTCAAAATATCTGCTGTAAATGCCACTTTTCAATTTTCCCATTGAAAATCTATGGAATCTCTAAGTTGCCATGATCAACCAAGTTGGAAAGCCGATTTTCATAAACAAGAGGGCCGTTGGACCTAAAGCCCTCATCTGAGTAAAGTCATCTAGGATTGATAAATTTACAGAGCTCCTGGTTGTGATTATGGAAAACACAAATGAGCCATGCTCTGGCAAAAGGGGGTTTTATGCATCTCCGTGACATATCATTCCAAACAAGCCGTCATGTATTTATGGATCTATTGTTGAACGACCGACTGAATCATGAGGTACACTATCCTTTAACATGCAGAAAGTTTGCCAAAAGCAAAAAGTTTCGACCCAGGTTAGCCTAAATACCTGCACCTATGGAGATCAAGATCAGATTGCACTGAATGTCAAGTCTGATCTTCGATATAAAACGTCCACCAGTTACTTAACTCTTTACCACACAATCCCGAGTTTTAAGGACTCTAAGGATATAGCCTCATGAAAACCTTTTAGAAAAAAAAAAAAGCTCTCTTTTTTCCTACAAGGTTTTCTGCACTTTCACAGCCAATAAGCAATATTTCAGCTAAATCTAACTTGCCGTCCGCAAATGTTTTCGATTTAGACAAGTTTAAATTTCATCCTTTTATAAAGATTAACTTGTTTTCAATGGCTCATGTTACAAACTTTAATACATATTTGATATTGTATGCGTCGAGTTTGCGATGGGTCGAAATTGTTATGGGTTGAGATGTTATATCTGGACAACTCTGACAGGAAGAAATAAGGCATATATACCAATCAAATACATAGTTATAACTTCAGACACGAGGCGCACAGTAATTTTATGAAAATTAAAATCTTATCAAGGTTTTGAGACACCTTTTTCAGAGAAAGAGCACACCGTCTGCGTAAAATATGCTATCAATATTTGTCATTTACATGGTGTCTAGAAAAGCACAAAAGGACAAACGAATGATCCCAAGCAACAGCACTCGTCAGAATTCGGTCTACATCTAACCATTTGATCAACGATCACCCGAGGTTTGCCAATTGTTTCTTTCACTGTTAAGCGCACGAATTTGCCGTTATTGATAAGCTCACCAGGGCCCAAAATTCTCAGTCAACACTTTCGTACGATTAAAATCGCACACCTGTCAAAGTTTGTTGTGAAATTCAACCTTACTATGATGTTTAAATCGAAATATTTTTTATTCTTTTAAGGGGTCGTTACTTTCAGTGTAATGAGATGGATTGCAGGCGGTACTTTTCACTTTTACTCGGGTTTTTCCGTAAATGCTTGGATGGGGGTTGAAATTTTGGTAGACGATTCCTATGGTATTGGACTTGGCAAGCCAAGCCCCGGCCAAAAATTACCTCAAAAGCCGACGTATGTAATATTCTTTCCACCATATAACTATATCTCAAGAACTATAATCCATTATGTGCTATAACATAGGGTTACATGTACATGTACATAGACATGTATGTATTGAAATTTACATAAGGTCTACTCGCTTCTCTAAAAGGTGTGTAAGTAATTCCATAGAAACTTGCTTGATAATGATTTCGATGTGAATCTAAGGATGCAACTTTGTCACAATCTTCAATCTTGATTTCACAGAGAAACCTTAAGAATCGATGTTTTAGAAATGAGGCGTATGATTGAGCCTTGACCAAATACGGCACTATTTGCTTGTCTCAAACTTGAGTAAGATTAGAACATTCGTTATGGCTGTACTGACCTGTGGGCTGCTAAGCGCGACTCACTGACTTTTTGCGGACAGTGTAGATCAAGATCAGACTGCACAGGACGTGCAGTCTGATCTTGGATCTACACTGTCCGATGAGGACATATTTTTCTCCAAAAAATAGGACGTGCAGTCTGATCTTGGATCCACGCTGTCCGATAAGAAGATATTCTTCTCCAGCAAATAAGTTTGAAATAACATTAGTCGGGTTTTTACTATCTTCTTGAAAGTTTTATTTAACTTACTTAGCAGGATAAGGGTTAAATTAAAAAATAAGGGTAGTGCTGTGAAAAAGTGATCACAAGGAAATTTTGGCCGACTCGGACATTCCATAATTTGAAAATATCAAATCATATGCAGGAGCAAACTTACGTAAGTTGCAATCTAACGAGCGACCAAAACATCTTCTGGACTATTTTACCTGCCGTAAAAGTGATATTTTTATCTATTTAGACAATTACTCATCTTTTTTTTTTTGTTATTTATCTGTTCTATTTTTTATTTACATGTACTTATTTCTTAAACATGAGCAGCAAATGAAAATATATTTTCTATATTTGAAAAGAAGGTATCATTACGCATGACTGATACTGATACAAAAAAGTTCGCATGTGAACTGCAGAGAGACATGACGTTTTTAGTCACAATGATACTATACAAATGGTATATTAAATGTTCAAACTGGGGATGAAATCAGGGGGACGCTGGTAAGATTAGAACATTCGTTGTGGCTTATTGACCTGTAAGCTACTAAGCGCGACTCACTGACCTTTTGCGGACAGTGTAGATCACGATCAGACTGGGGATGAAATCAGGGGGACGCTGGTTCGAATCCCCGGCTTGGCAATTTCTATCCATAACAGTCATTGCGACAAAATTTATTTCTCTGTCACCGCTGATCATTGTTTAGGCGACGGTTATGTGGAAAGGCAGTCAGTAGCTTGGAAAGAAAATTGTGCGAAGCACTGGTAAAAGAAACTTCGGGGAAGCATAAATAGGTGCACTGGCCTTCGCGATATAATTAAATTAGTGTCGAAATGGAAATAAACACCAGACAAACGAACGAATCGAATCGTTCAGTTGTTCGCCTTTTTTCTGTAAGCCAGCTCCAAATTGCAAGACAGCTGCATCGTGAATTTTAAAGAGCGTCTGACATATCCCATCATTTCGGCCACATTTAAGTTGTCGACTGCAAATGCTTTCAATCTGGACAAGTCTAGTAATATAAATAATGCGCAGGCTAACATGGTTCGATTCTTTTTTCCAGATGCATGAAGCCCCCTTTTCACAGAGCATGACTCATATGATATAAATTATTGATTATTTAGAGAGCTGACATTAATGCTCCTGACAGAACAGGAACACATATAGGAAAAGAATTCAAAGCCAATTTCTATTTCCCAGGAATGTTTCTTGAAAGTGGTTGTATTTAAACAATAAAATATGTTCAAGGAACGACATATTTTAATGATCCTAGATTTTTAATTCAAGACCTCACATGTAAAGGATCAAATAGACCGTAGTTTGCTGGTGTGTTTGTTGCACTCTCTCCACCATTTTTCAGATGTCAAAGTTATCGTTGAGTTTAATAGACAAAATAATTAAAATAAGATTTAAATGCTTAAGACAATCTTTTCTCCCGTAGTTTTGTAAAATAACCAGGTAGGTGCAAAGAATTTTCTGAAAAGATATTTTAGATAGATGATATAGAGCAACAAAATGGCCTATACAAATACGAAGGAGACTGTTTTAAGTATGTCAACCCTATGCCCCATCCATCCATCCATCCATCCATCCAAATCATACATACATGTACATGTGTATATTTTTCAGATCCTGGTACAAGGTTATGCAGGGATGACCGTGAGCAAGAGGTCTTGTCTCCCGACTATTACCGGTAAGTTTGACGGCATGGAATAATAAATCAGTTTGGTCGTCCAGGGTCCGTATTCACCAACCATTCTTAAGAACGTTCTTAGTCTTGTTCTCCAACAACGCAACTTCTGATTGGCTAAACCATCTTGGAGAATAAGATCAAGAATATTCTTAAGAATGGTTGGAGAATGCGGGCGCAGGTTAATCTGTCGAGGAAAAACCATGGCTTTCGGGAACATATCCAGTGTTTCGTGTTTTACGCAGAAAGGTTTGCATATATGGCTTGCAACACACGAAAAGGGGCCTTCGGACATATGCTTAAAAGTGTGTCGTCCCAGATTAGCCTGTGCAGTCTGTGACTAATCTGAGGCGACGCTTCCTGTTTTTGTGCGATTTTCTGTTTCACTAGAGTCTAATGTATGAAAAAATCTTATGTAGTCGTAAAGTGCCGTCTCGGTTTAGCCTACGCGGACTGCGCAAGCTAATCCGGGACGACACTTCACGCAAATGTCCAAAGGTCTCATGTCGCATGTTGCGGGCCATATGTCTTTTCTGAAGAATGTTATTTATAAAAACATCGTTTACGGTATAAACGTTCATTTCAAGACTTCGCCATCTCAGCGTCAAAAATATGAGACATGCTTAACGCATTTGCAAAAGGTATCGACCCAGGTCAGCCTGCGCAGTCCGCGCAGGCTGACCTGGACCGAAACCTCTTGCTATTGGTAAATTTTATACAGGTCACAGGACCAGTGTACCTCCGGATTCAGCAGCTTCTTATACAAAACGGATCCTGTGGATCCATAACTACGTGATGACTTGCTTGGTATCATGCATTACAGAGATGTATTAGGCTCCCTTTTTTCAGAGCACGACCCTTATAAATTCGATCTCTTTCGACTTTTCCCATAATGTTTTCGAAAGGCATCTATCTCAGGGCCGTTAAAACTCGAGATGTATGTGGGATGTATGTGTTTTAGATAACGCCAGTATTCTAATCAGATCATTAATTTTATACGCCTAGCAAATTTCTTAAGTGTACATGTATAAAGACGATGACATTTCATTCATTTTCATTAAGACATATTAATTAATTGCAAAACAGAATTAGTAAGTTCAAAATTAAAAAGTTCTAAGGAAGACAACGATGTACACAATGGTATTTGTGAACCCGCCAGTTAAAACATTATAATGTCTAGTGTGTCCACAAGCTGTCACAACTTGGCATCGTCGGTGCACTGATGTAACGTATCTTTTGGCATAGTTCTGAGGAACATTGACCCAAACCTTACCGACTTCAGCTTTGAGTTGGGCTACTGTTCGTAGTACGCTTCAAGTTCTTACTTGATCCATTCAATTAAACTTAGCATAGCCATGAGGTCTGTTGACTTTGGCGGTATTTCGAAAATGCATGTATTACTTTTGTTTAGATTCTGGCCGTGTGTGCTGTCCACAATCCCGTATTAAATGTAAGCGTCACCGAGTCTTTAAAAGCGTTGACCCAGTTTGAAGGTCTTTAATAGAATCTCAAATTGTGGTACACCAGCTGACGTTCACGAAACCGGCAGTTTGTCCGCGTGTTTAACCCTTTCCCAAACGATAAATTTTAGACTGGTCCAGATTGAAAGAGTTTGCAGACGACAATTTTGAATTTGATGAAAATGGCAGAAAGTTCTCAAAAAGGGTAGGAAACACTGTGGGAAAAGGAGAAATTGCTCGTTACGAGCAATTTCTCCTTTTCCCACAGTGTTTTCAAAAGACTTGTACTGCAGACACGTGAAAACCAGGGCTTGCTTGGGAAAGGGTTAACTGACAGCCGAACCATTAGTAGTATAGGAGGGCAGATTTCGGCATTTCGGCGAAAATGCCCGAATCTGCCCTCCCTGGAGGCAAATTTGCCCCAAATTGCCCTCCCGTGGCGGGCAATTTGGGGCAAAAATTGCCCTACGCTGCCCTACCGCCAAAGTGGGGCGGCTATTTCGGCATTTTTGCTTCCCCCCCTCCTCACACCACTGCAAAACCATATACTGTCTCAGAGACGATACCTCAGCCTCACACCACTGCAAAAAAGCCGGATCAGACTGGTTCAAGCAGAGCCTGTAGGGGTTAGTCTGATCTTGATCTACACTGTTCGGCTTGGTCGATCATTGTTCGCCTCTGTAGGACTTAGTCTTTCTCCCCGTCTTTGTTCGGCTTAGGCTTTCTCTGTCATTGTTGAACTTAGTCTTTTTTCACGATATGGTTATTTCCCCCTTCTCAACTTGGGCCAAGGCAAAGATCATCGTTGGACTTAGTCTTTTTTCCGTCTTCGTTCGCCTCAGGTTTTCTCTATCGCCGTGTTGGACTTAATCTGTTCGGCTTGGTCGATCATTGTTCGTCTCTGTAGGACTTAGTCTTTCTCTCCGTCTTTGTTCGGCTTAGGTTTTCTCTGTCATTGTTGGACTTGGTCTTTTCTCCACGATAGGTCTATATGGGTACTGTCAGATCTGTATGGGTGCTCGGGAAAGTCTTTTTCTTCACCTTCGATCGACTTGGGCTTTCTCTATTATCGTTGGACTTAGTCTTTTCCCCCACGATATGAGCTATATACCGGCTCAGATTGGTTCAGCCAAAGACTGGCTCAAAGTTTGATTTTACTTGAAAGAGTAGTCTTAAAACCCTCTGTGCAGATGAAGGAGAGAATAAGTTTGTAACATGGCTTGTAGCAGACGATCTTGTATAAAGTACTTAAAAAGTAGTCTTACATTCATGTAGTTAGTGGTGGGACGATGTTTTTAAGCGATCTATTTGGAGCAGGCTCCGGCGTTATCAAAATTGTCTTCCTGTGTTTTTTCAACCCGTCCTTATTGTTTAAAATCATAGAATGATAAAAGAATAAGCAGCGTGTAGCGAGAGTGACACGCATCGGTTTATCACGTGCACATTTGTTTATTTACCTAACCTAATCAATGAAACCACGTCACTGTGTGTAAAACGAATTGACCAATCAAATAAAAAAGGCCCTTTTACATTATGTCCTATAGTCTATTTCTTATTCTGACCAAGGTTATGGCCCCCCTAACTTTTCTAACCTATTTTTCCCCGTCACTTTCTATAATTTTATATGTATGTAAGTTGTACTTTTTGTTCGTGTATCATGTATGTATGATTTGAACAAATAAACTTGATTGATTGATTGATTGATTGGTATATACATAGCTTTTTTTCGTCTGCATGTTTTAGCCTGAGATTAAATAATACTACCAGAGCGTTTTTATATCGCCGAGACTGGAGTGTATTTTCCAATATGAACAGCAGAGTGATAGTAAAGTACGTCTACTCTCTCTGAAGGTTTAAACCGAACTGATTACTACCAGAGCGTTTTATATCGCTGAGACTGGGGTGTATTTCAGTAACAAATATCGTCTACTGTTTTCCAATACGTGGCGGAGAGCGATAGTGAAATACGTCTACTCTCTCTGAAGGTTTAAACCGAACTGATTAGGTGTAGAATTGTTTATCTTGCAGGCGAGTCCATGTGTGACGGGTGAACAGGTAGTATCTGTCTGTATAGTGCAATGAAATCAAATGAGATATTGTACAACAGTTTAACCGATGGTTACAATAGACTCGTCTAGTGAGTATATATATGGTGCGAATTTCTAATAGTATTATCGCTACTGCAGTATTTCGCGTGTAGTATTGGTACCATGATTGAAATTTTATATCGACGCTTAAAATTGTACTGGGAGTATATTTTATTATCGGGTTTGGTAGGATGTAAATCCATAGTGTTAAATGTACAACTATAACGGGTTAAGGCTTTGGTATCGCACATTTGTTACCGAATTGAGTACGGGGAGTCTGCGCTATCCACTGAGCTATGAGGTGATGATGAGGAGGTTTAGAACCCTCTACGGGGAAAAGAAGGTACAGTCTTTTCAGGACTAACCAAGACCAAGAAAGGTTTTTACTTTTCTTCAAATTGTCAAAAAACAAAAAAGTCAAGTCCTATATGTTTTTATATCTTTATTTAAAACATTCTGTACAATAATCATTACAATGAAACATTGAAGTACAGAAATATATACAATGAAACATTGAACTGTGAAAATACATATATATTCTGGGTCTTACAATCAGCCCTAAAACAATGTCTAAAAGGATGACTTATAATCAACCCTAAAACAATGTCTAAAAGCCTAGTACCCTAGTTAGTATCCTATTCACACAGTACAAGCGATGATGAAACAATTCAGTCCATGTCGAAAAGAGAAAAAATTACTGTCACATTTTTCTTTTTTTCTTCGGGATGTCAGGCTCACAGTCACTCTTGCGTTTCCTTTCATTGTTTTCATTAATGTTTTTATCCTTGTTATTTTTCAATACATTATCTGGACAGATTTCTGCACCATGTTTTTTTGATTTGTGAAGGAAACTGTTCTTCTTTTTCTTGTTTTCTCTTTTCTCGTTGATTTTCTCAACATCGGATTTCCATCTACGTCTCAATTCGATATCTGAACAGATCTTCTTTCCTTCTCGTCGAATAGGCTTTGCATATGGTAATTGCCTTACACGTGGGTATTCGTTTTTCCCCTCTCCAGACTCTGGAGGGTCTTTCTTGTTTTTCCCCTCTTCAGACCGTGAAGAAACTTTCTTGTTTCCAATCGCTGAAGATTTTTGAGACCTCTGTTCGTTATTTTGGTCTTCTCCAGATTTCTGATCGAGTATATGAGTATCCTCTGAAGAAAGTTTCTTGTTTTGGGAGCTTTGTTGCGAGCTTTGTTGTGATTTATCATGTATATCTATCTGAATTCTACAGATCTCTGTATCGCTGATTTCTGTGTTATCATGCTCCATATTTTCGATCTGCTTCTCGATCTGCTTTTCGATCTGATTTTCAGTCGATGACTCGTTGATTTTATTTTCTTCAGATCCTGAAGAAAGTTTATTTTTTTGGGAACTCTTCCCCTTTCCAGGCTGTGACGGTTTTGTCTTCCGTTTATTCTCGTCTACTTTATAGGATAATAGAGGCCCAACGTATTTCATATGTTGAGATTCACCACCCGTTTCCGTTGTTGGTGAAATTCTGACATCGTGGGTGTGGGGGTCCACGAAGACAAAAACGAATCTCCACATCTGATTCTCTTTTTCTGGACATTGTCTGGCCCAATGTCCTGATCTGTCGCATGTAAAGCAAATATTCGTTGTCATATCACCCACTCAATGGCGTTTATCGAATGTCGCTTGATCCAGGACTCTGGTGATACGATAGACGTCTTTTTCTGCAGAATGTTGGTGGGATAGAAACGATCCCACGTAGTTTCCAGTATGGTAGACTTGATATCTTGGCGGTATATTGGTGATTTCATAATCGTGAGTGTATGAGTTAACATACAGATACATTCTCTTTGGTGTTGTGCTTTGTAGCTTGAACTCACTCATTTTTCTACCGACTGTCCTGTTTGAAATCTTTCCGAGGAATGATGGAGATTTCAATCGTAACGTCTCTTTTTATACCCGTTCGGCCTGAAAAAAGGTATAAAAAAGCTAGGGTTTCTTGAGTTCTGGGACATTATTTGACTCACAACCAGTCATAAAACCATGTCTAAAAGGTTAGTACCGTATTCAGACAGTACAAGCGACGATGAGACATTTCAGTCCATGTCGAAAAAGAGAAAAAAATTACTGCCGGCCAAAAAAAGAAAAAGAATCCTAGTCTATCCAGATAGTAGCAGTAATAATGAAAGCGACGATGAGAAATTTTCAACCAAAAAGAGAAAAAGTTTGAAAGAAGAAAGTGACGGTGAAAGCGACAAAAAATCTTTGAAAGTCTCAACAAAGAAAAAATCTTTGAAAGAAGAAAACGATGGTAATTTCACCTCAACGAAGGAGAAATCTGTACAAATGAATGTAATCTGTACCAGTGAAGATGAGAAATCTTTGAAAGAAGAAGACAGAAAATCTTTGAAAGAAGAAAGTCACGGTGAGTTGTTTTCACCCAAGAAAGAAGTATATTCTTCAGAGAAAAAACCTTCGAAAGAAAGTCATGCTGGATCGTTTTCGCCCAAGGAAGAAAAAAGTGAAGACAAAAAATCTTTGGAAGAAGAAAGTTATGCTGGGTCATTTTCGCCCAAGGAAGAAGTAAATTCTTCAGACACAAAAACCCTAGATTTGGATCTGAAGAGTCTATACGACTTAACAGAAGTGGGAAAAAAGAAGTCAAGAAAATTCAAAACAGAATCCCATGTACTGGAGGCATCTTTTAAGAAATTCGATGAGTTACAACCACAGCAATTGACCACCTTATTTGACGATGTTATCCAACAAATCGTTCAAAAGTTAAAGGCTGAATCGAGGGATATGATTAGAATTAGCATCAATCACCCTTCATTGAATATGGGAATTCATATTCCCTTTCTATATGTAGAAGAGTTAGAGAGTCATACTATGTTGGACGAAATTGAAAAAGTTCTACAGTCGAATGAGGAATTCGTCTTGAACGATGGTCGCATGACATTCGATATCACACATACGATACCCCCAAGTGGAAGTGGCAAAAATCTTAAGGCCTCAGAAGTATTGGATTCGAAAGTTTTTGCAAAGAAGAAATATTCGGTTGTTGAAATTATCAATCAAGATCATCTATGTTTTGCAAGAGCTGTTGTTGTGGGGATTTGTTACCATGAACGTGAAAACACCCAAGAATGGAACCGAAGATGGGATAACATCAAAAGATCAAACAGATTACTTCAAAAGACTGAAGCCGAGAAATTGATGAATGAAGTTGGAGTTTCGTCGACACAACCTGTAGGTCTTGAAGAATACAAAAAAATTCAAGATTTCTTGTATGAAAAAGACTATGTTATTAAAGTCCATCAACAGCAGTCGAGATTGGAAAAAGTATTTGAACATCCAGAAGTGAAAGACGATAGTAAAATCATACATTTGTACTTTCATCAAAACCACTATGATTACATCAAATCCATCACAGGATTTCTTGATTGTGCTTATTATTGTGAGTTCTGCGACACGCGTTACAAGAACCGGGAAGACCATACTTGCTCAAAGATCTGTAAAGGTTGCTTTCGTGCTGGAAAATGTCCATCGGAATCAAAAGAGTATGTTTGCTCCAATTGTCATAGACGATTTTTCAGTGCAGAATGCTTGAAAAATCACAAAACGCTTCAAGGTAAAGAGAAGAAAACCATTTGTGAATTAGTGAAACTTTGTTCAAAATGTGGAGGCCAGGTTTTTGACAGAGAAATCATGTCTGTAAGGGAAAGAAAAAGTGTCACCTCTGCAAGAAAATAGTTGACTTTTCTCATCGCTGTTTTATTCAGCCTTACCAGAGTAAGATGAAACACAACAGCGACGATGAGACGAGTTCTTCTGTAGTCAAAAAGCCTTTGTTCATCTTCTTTGATTTCGAATGCCAGCAAGACACGGGTGTACACATTCCGAATTACTGTATTGCACACGAGCCTGTGCTGAATGTATCGATAAACCACTTGATTTTCATTGTTCCACATGCAGTGAATTCGAAGAAGGAAGAGAAGTTATTTTTCAAGGAAAAGAAACTTTGAGTCAATTTTGCAGCTGGCTCTTTACAAAGCATCATAAAGGAATCATAGCTATTGCCCATAATCTCAAAGGCTATGACGGTCAATTTATTCTCAACCACATTATCAACGTTGGGATGAAAGAACCAGAACTAATCATGAATGGAAATAATATTTTGAAGTTAGAACTGAATGGCGTGTGTTTGATCGACTCCTTCAGTTTCATGAACTTTGGGCTGGCGAAATTTCCGACTACGTTTGGACTTCAAGAAATGAAAAAAGGTTACTTTCCTCACTGGGCAAATACAGACGAATTCTGGGATTACGTCGGCCCATACTTGGACATGTCTTATTACAAGCCCGATTCAATGTCCGAAGAGGCTCGATCGAAATTCATAGTCTGGTATAATGACAAAGTTCAAAACGGTGAGGAATTCAATTTTCAAAAAGAGATGGAGTTGTACTGTCGATCGGATGTTGATATCCTAAGACGAGGATGTGGTGAATTCAGAAAGTTGTTCATCGAACAGAGTGGGATTTGTCCATTTACAGGGTCGTTTACCATTGCCGGCGCCTGTAACAAGATTTGGCGAAAAGATTATTTACCAAAAGATCAAATAGCCATCATTTCAAGCAAAGATCCAGTCAGGCGTCGGTTTTCTATGAAAGCAATACGCTGGGTTCAAAGCATCGCTAGGGAAAAAGGGATTCATATTCAACATGCCAGAAATGGTGGTGAATTTCGAATAGGGAAATACACTGTAGACGGATTTCACCGTCAATCAAAGACTGTCTATGAATTCCTCGGGGATTTATTTCATGGTTGCCAGAAATGTTTTAAGGATCGAAAATATGACAATCCCATCAATGGAAAAACAATGGATGAATTGTACAACAGTACTATCGAACGATTAGAAACCATCAAAAGAATGGGATATAACGTCGTGGCCATATGGGAGCATGAATTCGACGCCAAGATGAAGAAGGACAAAGAGTACAAAAAAACCATTGAAAGTCTATACCCAAACTGCGACCCCATCGAACCAAGAGAGGGGCTGGCTGGAGGCAGATGCAATGCAATAAAAATCGCCTATGATGTTGAGGAAAGCAGTGAGAAGGAAATCAAGTATATTGACATTTGCTCTCTGTATCCTTACGTCTGCAAACATAAATTCTATCCTGTAGGCCATCTAACAATCTTGACTGCTGAGAGTATTGATATGAAGAATATTCATCAGTATGAAGGACTCATTAAATGCAAAGTTCTACCCCCAACTGATTTGTTTCACCCCGTTCTTCCAGTTCACTGTAACAACAAGATGATGTTTCCACTCTGTATGAAATGTGCACAAGAAAGCTCAAACGTTTGTAACCATGAAAAAGAAGAGAGAGCATTGGCTGGAACTTGGGTTACATTCGAACTGTTCAAAGCTCTTGACTGTGGCTATTAGCTAATACAAGTGTATGAAATCTGGCATTTCGACTCTGTTTCGGACCAATTCTTTAAAGGCTATGTGGACAATTTCTTGAAAATCAAGCAAGAAGCCAGTGGATATCCCGGCTGGTGTCAGACAGACTCGGAAAAGTCCCAATTCATTCGCGAGTATGAGGAAGCCGAAGGGATTCGTCTTGACCCAAAATGTATTCAAAAAAATCCTGGCAAAAGATCATTTGCTAAGATTATGCTGAACTGTCTTTGGGGAAAATTAGCACAGCGTGAAAACATGAGCAAGACGAAATACATCAGAGAACCGTCTAAATATTTCGAGTTGATTACCGACCCGAAATACACGGTAAAATATATGGAAATCTTTGACAACGAGTGCCCATTCATTTTGGTCAACTATGAAGAAAAGATGGACTTTGTCGAAACGCATGCTACAGCCAATGTTATTGTAGCGTCTTACGTAACAGCTTATGCAAGGTTGGAACTGTACAGTGTTCTTGAAAGATTGGGGGATAGAGTTCTGTATTTCGATACAGATAGTTGTATGTACACTCATGATCCTGAATTGTGGAACCCTCCCATCATTAACAGCAGACTTGGAAAATGGACCGATGAAGAGCCTGATTGCAGAATTACCCATTTCAGAGGATTAGGCCCAAAGAATTACGCCTATAAAATGAGAACAAAAGATGGAAAAGAAAAAAGCAAATGCAAAGTCAAGGGAGTTACTTTGGATCACAATACAAATCAGCTGGTGAATTTTGACACCTATTCAAAATGTGCTTTGGATCGCACAGTAGAAATTAAAGTTCAGTATGACTGCAGAATCAAAAGACATAGAGACAGAACAGTGACCAGCGAACCACAGTCAAAAACGTTTCGCTCTGTATACACCAAAAGAGTGATTGTAAACGATACTGATACTGTGCCCTACGGATATAAAAGTTTGTGGATATAAATAAACTGTAAGAAAACAACATCGTGTTACACTGATTTGAACGACCAAAGTAAGACGGTTTTAAAAACATTACTAGTGAAAACTACCAAAAGTGAAAATCATGTCAAGTGAAATGCTGCGTTTACCGATAGAACTACGTGAAAAAGTTTATAGAGATTTCATCGATCTGCACACACTCGATGAACAAGTACAGTCTGATATTAAATTCAACTGTTTGAAACTTTGGGTAGATAGACTGAATAAGGGAGCTGCAAAAGGAGAAACATCCTGCAAACTGTATAGCATACACAGTTTTATTATGATGTTGGTGGACGATACAGGTTCAGATCCCATCCTCGAAGCTTATTTAGCAGGTTGGTGGTGGAAAGATCTCATTATTGCTAAACAGATGCAAAATTTCACTAAACAAATGCGAGCCACAGGTCGATGGGTATTCATTATCATAGGAAGAACAGAAGAAAGTTTTCTGAACGTCCTGAAAATGAAATCAGTTCTGTTTGACTTGTACTTACGCTACAAAAGAGGATCCATTCAAGGCAGTGAGGAGACAGTGGATACCCTGGAAGGCTATATTCTATTTGATAGAGATGTCACAAAAGAAACCGTATATTCATCTCTTTCAACAAAAAACGTTTTTAAACATATTTTTCCATCTAGTGGAGTACGTCAATACAGCGAAATGGATAGCGTATATCCAATGTCTTTGGGTAATGAACATCTGCACAAAGTTATTGTGGAACATGAAGACAAGTGGAAAAATCGAGGTGTCTGTGAATTCGCATTGTAAAATTGTTGTAGATTAAAACTGTATTGTTAAAACTGTATTGTTAAAACTGTATTGTCAGAAATATGTCAATCATGTATTGTCAATAATGATTTCGTAAATGTATTGTAACTTGAATAATGTTAAAAACTTTGAATACAGAAAATGATTTAAAAAAGTTGCCTGTTTTTGATTTCTTCCCAAAAAGTTCAGAATATAAAATTAACAAGATCCCAAAAAAGTTCAGAGATGGAAAAATGTAGATAGAAATTTTATTCATATAGAATGTTATTTTCTATGTGAATGAAATTTCTAGTACATTATTTTCTATCTACAATGCCTACAGAAAAGCCTAAGTCTACATCCCAAGACAATCCCCTCTACCAAAAACTATAAATTGCTGGCGAACTTTTTCTCTATAATCATTCGATTCTCAATTCTCGAGTAGTACGAATAAAACAAACTTTTAACTAGTACGAATAACGGAAAAATGGATTCCAACTTAGACGTTTTAGACGACTCCTTACCACAAGAAAACCCCGTCCTAGACAACTCCTCACCACAGCCTGAAAACAGTAGAGATATTCTATCGACAGCTTTGAATTCAACATTCCTTGAGCCGATGACAGGATCGGTTAATAAAATCGAAGAAGAAATAAACCAATTGATTTCAAACCAAAATTCTGTAATAACTCAGATTTTAGACGAAGTGAAAATATTAAACAAAAACATTGAGACATTATGCCTACAAAATCAACAGAGTCAACAAGATTCGCCTGTAACGATCCCAGCCCAGGTTAACTTTGATAAAGCCAGTTTTCAAAAGTTAACAGCTTCTGTCGTCACTCCTGTAGAACATCAGTCAAATCAGACAAAAGAAGTCAAGTCAAGAAGAAAACGAAAAGCAGAGAAAGCAGAGAAAGACGATAACCAACTTCACAAAAAACAACGATTCGATCCCAGCTATGTAACACCACCACTGGTAGAAGATAACTTCAAGGACCTCAAGATTCTGATGATCCCGAAAGAACCAAAGGAAAGCTCTCAATAGAGGAGAAAGCTATATCAAAAACAAAACAGTCCTTTTCAGGACTAACCAATACCCAGGAAGTCTATCTTTTGAGAATTGTCAATTTCGCAGATGTGTTGTACTCTTGCAGAGAGAGAAAAACTGCAAAGAAAAAATTTTATCGATAGAAAAAAATCTTGCAGACAAAAGAAACCTTGCAGAGAGAGAAAAACTGCAAAGAAAAATTTTTATCGATAGAAAAAATCTTGCAGACAAAAGAAATCTTGCAGAGAGAAAAAACTTTTTTGGTGATAGAAAAAGTTGTAGACAAAATTTTTCAAATAAAAAATCTCACAGAGAGAAAAAAGTTGTAGACAAAACTTGAAGAGAAGAATTTTATCGATAGAAAAAGTTGTAGACAAAAAAATCTTACAGAGAAAAATGTTTTCAAATAAAAAATCTTACAGAGAAAAATTTCGGATAAAAAACTTTTTAACGATAGAAAAACTTACAGACAAAAATTTTTTCGATTAAAAATCTCGGATAAAAATTTTTACAATTAAAAAAAGTTTAGCAGATAAAAAACTAGGGACGAATAAAACTAGGAACGAATAAGACTAAGATCGGATAAGTCTAGATGATCCGATTCCTGGGAAATGTCGGAAAAACCCAGTAAACATGATTTGGTTACATTTTCGGAAAATGACGTCATGTTTGATTTCCGGGAAAGTCACGTATAGCACAAAGGGAGACAAATCTTGTCTGACAAATTCAACCATGATACGGTATATAGCCTATATCGTGGAAAAAAGACTAAGTCCAACGATAACAGAGAAAGACCAACATATCGTGGGGGAAAAGACTAAGTCCAACGATAATAGAGAAAGCCCAAGTCGATCGAAGATGAAGAAAAAGACTTTCCCGAGCACCCATACAGATCTGACAGTACCCATATAGACCTATCGTGGAGAAAAGACTAAGTCCAACAATGACAGAGAAAACCTAAGCCGAACAAAGACGGAGAGAAAGACCAAGTCCTACAGAGGCGAACAATGATCGACCAAGCCGAACAGATTAAGTCCAACACGGCGATAGAGAAAACCTGAGGCGAACGAAGACGGAAAAAAGACTAAGTCCAACGATGATCTCTGCCTTGGCCCAAGTTGAGAAGGGGGAAATAACCATATCGTGAAAAAAGACTAAGTTCAACAATGACAGAGAAAGCCTAAGCCGAACAAAGACGGGGAGAAAGACTAAGTCCTACAGAGGCGAACAATGATCGACCAAGCCGAACAGTGTAGATCAAGATCAGACTAACCCCTACAGGCTCTGCTTGAACCAGTCTGATCCGGCTTTTTTGTAGTGGTGTGAGGCTGAGGTATCGTCTCTGAGACAGTATATGGTTTTGCAGTGGTGTGAGGAGGGGGGGAAGCAAAAATGCCGAAATAGCCGCCCCACTTTGGCGGTAGGGCAGCGTAGGGCAATTTTTGCCCCAAATTGCCCGCCACGGGAGGGCAATTTGGGGCAAATTTGCCTCCAGGGAGGGCAGATTCGGGCATTTTCGCCGAAATGCCGAAATCTGCCCTCCTATACTACTACCATTCTGTGTTTTCTGAATATGCGGATAGTTGTACATTACAAAATGATCACGTGCAATTTTATTCAACTGAAACCTGTCAATTTCTGTGGCATTTCGTGTTTCTCTTCCGTTAATATATATATCAGGGATCTTATATATATGCGCAGGCTGACCTGGGTCGAAACTTTTTGCTTTTGGTAGATTTTCTGCATGTCCAAGGACGATTCTACCTCTAGATTTGGTAGGTTGTAAGACAAAATTGATCCAAAATAATGTGACTGCTTGTTTGGTATAATGTATCTCAGAGATGCATTAAACCCTCTTTTGTCAGAATATGGCTCATACATATACGACCCCTGTTGGAATGTTCCACTTGGCACATATACAAATTTCTGTGCAAAAACGTCAAAAAATTTAAAAGAAAAAAGGTTGAATTTGACAATAAAAACTGCACACTTACAAGATTTTTAAAAACGTAGACCTGTACCCATATAGTAAAGACTACAGAGTAAATATATTTTATCACATAACCTCCCTTGTTTTCAGTGTAGTAGATCTATACCCATTACGAATTTTCTTATCTTATACACGTTTGATATCACAATTGTGTGACGTCATTTTTTACCACATTTTGTACATATTTCAAGCATGTAGAAGTGAATGGGATATAACCGCGCATGTATAGATCTATATAGATGGTTTTGCATCTCCTGATCTATAATTTGTGAAATTTAGTTATGTGATAAAAAGAATCTTACATTCGTTGGCTTTGAGATAAATTCTTTTTTATTAAACTCGTCAAGAAAAAAATGTTATTAAGCTCGCCAAAGGCTCGCTTAATAACATTTTTCCTTGCTTCGTTAATAACGGTTTACCTAAACCGCAAGCTCATGTCAGATCCTATATATCTTTTATAGTCTGTGGGAGCATTCCTGAGATAGCTAACGGAGCTTTTAGCGGTTCCCGTATCGAGGGATCCGTGGCAAATCTGACCTGTGATGAAGGATTCATTCAAGCCATTGGGCAATCCGAAATAACCTGTCAGTCAGATGGCAACTGGGAGGAGGTAACTACCGAATGCGGTAATGACATATTTTAATTACTTTTCATTCAATCTGACAGTGCCGAATCCGCTCGTAGTTACAAAGGACCATTCTTCCGCGAAGTCCAGTCGATTGTTAGACTAAGTTGATTTTATGGATCTTTTATTATATGACGACTTGCTTGGATCATGCATCACGGAGATGCATTAAACTAACTTTCGCCAGAGTAAGGCTCAAATTACGGAGAGGGTGCAAATATTTGACTGCATTTTTCATGTAGTCGAACCTTTGACTACTTTTTGAACAGAAAATGTTGGGGCAGCAGTTCATAGAATACCAGTTAACCCGCCGAGCTTGGCAGCTCAGTCGGTCACGTACAGGACTTGAGAACAGGGAGTGGCTGGCTCAAATCCCCAGCTTCACCGATTCCTTTCCGAGGATTGATGTAGTCGTTGCAACAGGATTCATTCCTCTCTCACTGCTGATCATTGTTTCGACTATGGTTATGTGAGAAAGCACCCAGCGGCTTGGTAGGAATATTGTTTAGACTTGCAAAAATTTAACACCATTGCAGAAGACAAAGTACGTGATCGGATTCGTCGTCTAAAGGATGGAAAGCATTGCGGGAAAAGGAGAAAATGCTGGTTCCCTCCCACAATGTTCTCAATGGCTTTTCCCTTCAGGTCGTTAAAACACAGGAATGTTCGGTAAACGGTTAGAGCCATTTTAAAAAAAATAACATGGACTTTCACAGTTAAAAACAGAGACCAAAACATTGCAATTTATGGGTGTTTTTGGTAGAATGTTTTGTTTTTTTTTTTTTAAACTAAAATACAGTATCTATCAAAGATCAGGCTGCATGGTTTGATCCCGTAATATTCCGCCTTAGAGTTTTTTAGCGGACATCGAAGACGAGAGCGGACAGCGGAATGCGGACTTTTATGCGGAGTTGTCTAAAAAAAATCACAAAGCGATAATTGCTGTATTTAAAGGGAAACTGTTTCGAGTTTTATTGTCAAAGCATATACTGCAAGTTATTAGCAGTTCAGCTCATCATCATTCCTCATGTAGACTGAGTCAAACGATATTTAAACTTGTCACAAGACACACCATGAACAAGAGCTCCTCCTTTGGTAAAATTTTAGACATTAGAGCATACTGATGAGCACCTTTTATGTGCAATAAAATGCCGCTGCTCTTCCCCTTTAAATGGACTATCCTTAAAAAGCATATGCACTTTTTACTACCTGCATGGGGATATCGGAAATCGTAAATACATTTGAATCCGGTTTTATAAGCTCACGAGAAAAAATGTTTAAGATATGTTACTGTGATCGCTTACTGTTTGTTAAATTCAATTCTAATATCTTTAATAGACTCTTGTTGGATATTAACAAGAAATAATTCTTTAAATGGTCTTCGTCACGTGACCAAGATGGCCGCTGATACTTCATTTATCAGAAACCTTTAGAAATGATCTCCACTCGAACAGCGATGCAGATGCCGTTCAATCTTTCTATTGATTATACCTATCAGGAGTACTACAAAGTCTACTAAAATGATCGACTACGGATAGCATTTGACAAAATTTTGGATAGGTAAACTCTGGCTACGGCATCTTATTGATTTATATCACGAAAACATCATTAATCTTCTTTTCTAACACAGCAAAGTCTAGAAAAGATATATTTTGTACGTACCACCACCTAGAGAGATCCATCGTCAAACGTGATTGTTATTCAAGTATTTTCAATAATGTCCATATAGCACTATCTTAGAGGTCAGAGGTTTTACATGGAGTATTGTTTTGGAGGATCAAAAGAAAAATGTCTAAAATTATAAGGCCTTATTTCCTACGTATTGCTTTGTAGTCACCTGTTAATGCCTAAATTATGTTCTTGGTTAAGAACAACCCTGTTCCAGAGGCCAAATGTTTTCACAGATTAAGTTATATGGAGAATTTGAAAAATTTAATATCTTCTAACCTAAAACTGCAAGGTATAGACTGGAAACATGTGATAAGTGCATTCATCCTTTTTTCTAATATTAAAGTTGTTCAGACTGTGGTCCTTGGGTCAGAGCTGGCCCTTTTCTGAAGGGGTAACATGCTGTTCGTAGATACCTGTAACCATCTCAATCATTCTGAAGATATGTTTATGAAACTTTGCATTGTGATAGATTTTGATATACAGATTTTGCTTTAGCTACTTTGTTAGTTTTAGGCTGAAGAGAAAGTTAAAGTCACTGAACACATTACTTATAACTTGAAAAAGAAAGGAAATCTGCAATAAGTTCAAGTACTTCTGACAATGTAAAATAGCAACTACATGTATATTCACAACCTATCACCTATGTTTATGTTTATTGTTCCAATGAGACAAGTATTGGTAAAACAAATACCACAATTATCGCGTTCACATTATATATGCAAACAAATACTTTCTCTTTTTGAAGATCATTAACAAATACGTCTCGCGATTCCCTAACTCCGCCAATAAATTCCTGACCTATCGATACAGGAACCGAGAGTTTCCATAATAAACATTTGTTTAACGCCGTTTGCAACATTGTTTCAGCCATATCACGGCGGCTAGTGCACCAATCCATGCGTTCCTTGACTTTGATACGCCAGTATTTCGCACAAATTTCTCTCAACGTCATTGACAATTTTCCAACATAAACTCAATGATTCAGCGGTGAGACAGGAAAAAAATCCTGGAAAATAGCCCGGTCCAGCTTAAATTCGAACTGGAGACCTCTGGATCTTTTGTTCAGTCTGGAATTTAACGCCGTTTTAACAGCTTAGGTCATATTTCACGGCGGCAAGTGCAACTACGCATGTGTTTCTGGCTTTCTCACAACAGTACTGACACAACTTTCTTTGCAAGCCACTGACTACTTTTCTCACACGCATCAAAGGTGAGAGGCGAAAAATCGCCATAGAGGGAAGTTTGTCGCAGCCGGGTATCGAACCCGCAACCACAAGGTCATGAAAGTCAGATACGCTAACCACTGAGCTACCCGGCCGGACGGGAGACCTCTGGATCACAAGTCCCGTTAGTTACTAAGCTACCGGGCTGGGCACATTAGGCGGGATGTCTTTATTTTGAACTATGTAAGCACCTTTCTAAGGAAACATATTTCGGGTATCGCCTAAGTGCTTTTTTAACTACCATAAACAAAAATCTTTTGGAAACATTGTCGGAAAAGGAAAAAAATGCTGGTAATCAGTATTTTCTCCTTTTCCTACAATGTTTCCTACCATTTCGAAGACAGAAATCTTCTGTCGGGCCACATTTTACTTGTCGTCTGCAAATGCTTTCAATTTGGTGGAGTCCAACCTTTTGTCGTTGGGTAAAGAATTAACACTTTGGATGCCAAGCGCGACTCGCTGACCTTTTGCAGACAGTATAGATCAAAATCAGACTGCACAGAACGTGCAGTTTGATCTTGGATCTACACTGTCCGATGAGGAGATATCTTCTACTCCCTTCCCTAAATAGCTTTGTAAGAGCAAAAATTGGGTTTTTTAAATATCGGCTTGAAAGGATAAGGGTTAATACAGGTTGGACCATACGTCCGTTTCAATAATTTGCCTCTCAAAGACTTCTACCCTATTTGCTTTTAAGTCACAAATCGTTTTTTATTATTATTATTATTATTATTTAGTAACACCTGGATCATTGTACGTCACGGTCTTCCCAAAAATCACTGAAAGTAGTGAAGCCACAAACGACCGACTCGTGTCCATAGCGACGTTCAGGCCAACCGAGGTCATGATCACGTCTGAATTCGAATCAACCTCAAGATCATTAATTGTAAGTGAATCAACAGATCAAAGTTTTAATACAAGCTTTACCTTAGAAAACGACGACGAGATAACAAATCGTGTCATTGTTATCAGAGCCAATGACACCATGACAGTCCACACAATTGAATTTCGTCGAGGAGAAGGTAACCTCGGATACCTTGGCTTTTTTGTCCGACCTGTAGAACAGCTGACAGATGAGTACCTTTTAGTTGTACCAACTTTTGAGCCACAATTTAATGTAATTGCTGTAGAGGACGATACAATTGTGACAATTGAATTTAGAAATGGATCAACCTTTGAGAGAACATTACAAATGTTCGAGGTATATTCGTTCATTGCCAACGACCTTTTATTTGACTTTTCGGGTACGAGAATTACATCGAATAATAAGATTTCCGTCATTGCTGGCGCTCCATTCACTAACATTCCAAGCAACACCGGCTCATCGGATGGCGCCGCCGTACAGCTTGTAGGAGTGGCACAGTGGTCAAATGAATGTATACTAGCGCCTTTTCTTATCGGGGACATTCCATATGAATACAAAATTGTCGCCAGCGATAATGACACAGTTGTTACCATTACAGACAGTACTGGATCGACAAGCACCACTCTGGACGAGGGCGAAGTTTTCCTTGGTACGGTCTTAAATGATGAAGCGATAGTGATCGAAGCCACTAAGAGTATTCTTGTTGCGCAATTTTCGTACAGTCGAGCGGGTAACATCAGTAATCGAGACCCTTCCATGGTTCTTTGTCAGCCTCCAAATGCCTACTTGAGCTCTTATGTCTTTAGAGTGCCTCGCATAAACGTCAATACCAACGTTGTTCGTGTAATAATAGAAAGCGATAGCGCTAGCAGTCTAAATCTAAACGGTGGCCCAGTACCTGTCCTTGGGTCGATGTCATCTATTGAACTTGGAAATAAAAACTATAGTATAATCTATATTGATATACAGCGGGGTTCGACCAATCTCCTAACTGCATCTGGTGTCGCGTTTGGGGCGGATTACTATGGAACTGGCAGTCGGCGCCAGTTAGCTTACAGTCTGGGCTGGGGCTACTCTTAAATTTCTTTGAGCTGTGTACACCGACAATTGTAAAAATGATTCTAATTCCAGAACGAGCCTTCTAAATGGCCAAGACGCCCTGTCTTGGCCATTCTAACGAAGGACATGTCTTGTAAATCATAGTGAGATTGTTGGTAAATTCGAACCCATGCTTCTTTTAACTCTTTACCAGACGACAAAATTTTAGATTTGCCAAAATTCAAAGCATTTGCAGACGACAAATTAAATGTGGCTCAAATGATTGGATTTGCTTCTGATAGGTTAGGAAACATCGTGGGAAAAGGAGAAAATGCTGGTTACCAGCATTTTCTCCTTTTCCCACGATGTTTTCAAAGGTCTAATTTCCCAGGGGCGTTTAAAGTCGTCATTGTATGGTAAAGAGTTAAAACGACAGAAATAAAATCTTAAGAAAATAAAACCTCTTGTTTTCTGAATCTATGTCCATGAATTGTTTGAAAACTAGACTATAAACTTGATGTTTATGAACTAGCTGTAAACTAAACGGTAGAGTGTATGCCCCCAAATCGATTGAAAACTAGACTGCAGAATCTATCTGTTTAACTGGTTAAAAACAAGAATGTGGAATCTTTCTATATAGCAGATTGGAAACTAGAATTTAGAATCTATAAGTATAACCGGTTGAAAACAAACTAGAATGGAAAGTCTATCTGCATTACCAGTTGGACACTAGAATGTCGAATCTATGTGAGAAGGGCTATTGCAAAAGGGGGTTTAGTGCATATCTGTGATGCATTATATCAAGCAAGTCATCGCATAATTATGAATCCCCCCCCCCCCCCCCGAAAAAAAATAGAGGCCCTTGAAGGCCTGAAATCGCTCTACTGGCAGTGATTTTGCTTTTTTTTGTCTAGCATACATTATGAATTCATGATGCAAAAAGGTGAAAGACAAACACCCCGAGAAAAAGAGCTGTTGTTGCAAATGGGCTTGAACCCACTAAGAAAGCACAAGTAGGCATGTTGAATTGAACAAATAGTGAAAAAAATTGAAGTACAATTTCTCAAAACCAACTGTTTGAAATCCAACAAAATTTGATAGGGTTTCAGTACTCGCTGTATTAAACAATCCCTGCAAGTTTCAAAGAAATGTGACTAATAATGTGGACTGTGTTGAGTAAACAGTACTATGTCTTCAAATGGCTGTTTTTCCTAAACTGGTTGCTAGAATTTCTTCACTTAAATAGAGCTCAATCCCTTGATGACACAAATAATCTTTGCAAGTTTCAAAAGAATTGAATGTAAAATGCGGACTTACTTGCTTAAACAAGAAATGTAAATTTTCAACTTTAAATGGCTCCTTTTTCCCATACTGATTGTCGAATGTTTTTCAAAATCAATAGGGTTCAAGCTATTGATAATATAAAGCAACTGTGCAAGTTTAATGAAAATTCGACCACAAATGCGGAGTCGTTGTAGCGTGAACAAGAAATGTAAATTTTCGAATTTAAATGGCTACTTTTCCCATACTGCTTGTCAAATTTTTGTAAAAATCAACAGGGTTCAAGCTTTTTATGATACAAAGCAACTATTGATAAGATAAACAATCTGTGCAAGTTTCATGAAAATCTGACCACAAATGCAGACAAAATCGTGTAAAAAAGAAATTTAAATGTTGAATTTTAAATGGCTACTTTTCCCACACTGATTGTCAGATTTTTTTAAAAAATCAATAGGCTTCAAGCTATTGATGAGATAAACAATTAGTGCAAGTTTCACGAAAATCCGACCATAACTGCAGACTTTATCACGTAAACAAGAAATTGAAATTTTGAAATTTAAATGGCTGTTTTTCCTACACTGATTGTCAGATTTTTTTTCAAAATCAATAGGCTTCAAGCTGTTGATGAGATAAACAATCTGTGCAAGTTTCACGAAAATCCGAACAAAATGCGGACTTTATAGCGTAAAAAAGAAAAAGACTAACGGACGGACGGACGGACAGACGGACGGAAACCACGCCATGACATAAGCTCTGCTGGCTTACAGTCAGTAGAGCTAAAAACAACCAGCTGAAGCATGAGGTAAAGTGGCCCTTGGACATGCCGAAAATTTACAAATATCCAAAAGTTTCGGCCTACATTGTATGTCAGCCTGCTCGGGCTGACATCGGTCGATACTTTTGTTATGCATTAAAACCCCTTTCAACAGAGCATGGTTCATGTGCATAAACTGGTTGGAATTAAGGATGTAGAATTATATATCTGAATTACCGGTTGGAAACTAGAACTATTATCCATGAATTGGTTAAAAACTAGAAAAAAGAATCTGTGACCATAATTTGGTTGGTAACTAGAATTATTTACCAACCGAATCGTACTTAAGCCCTTTTCTATACAATACCGTGTTGTACAGCCATAATGAAGACTACTTAGCACGGCTGTTTTCGAATATACGTGGAGTTACTGCCGTAGATCTTCGTCGTGGTCGTGGAAAAAAAAAAACTTTGACATTTGACATTTTACAATATTTCTGTTATTAGTGAAGATATTTACTTCAGTCTTGGACAAGCTGTTACACAAAACTGTTTACAGGAAAACCCATACAACAACGGCAGGGTATTTTTGACACGTTCTGTGCAGTCTGATCTTGATCTATACTGTCCGCAAAAGGTCCTTGAGTCGCGCTTATTAGCCTAAGGGTTAATGGATATTTGGCACCGAAAGAGAAAGAGGATGTCCTTCTCGAGTGAGGTGGACTACAAGCAGGCACTTGTACCACTGACAAACGATACTTGTTCGTGTTGCTTCCTTTGAAATACCTAAACTTAACTCTTTACCAAACGACAAAAATTTAAACTCGCCCAGTTTGGGAAAAAAAAAAAAAACATTGTGGGAAAAGTAGTCAATGCTTGTTACCAGCATTTCCTCCATTTCCAACAAATGATTTAAAGTCTTCTTTCTTGGGGTCATTACAACTCGGGATTATTTGGCAAACGGTTAACCGCAGTTTGCTAACTGCAATTCTACCCTAACTTAAATGACGATATTATCAGTCTGTGAAAGGGTATAAAACCTGGGAGACAGGGAATGCTGATTACCAATATTTTCTCCTTTTCCCATAAAGATTTTAAAAGCATTCTTCCTCGTGGGAAACTGAACCCAGTAGCGCAGTCGGTAGCGCACTGGACTTGAAATCACGGAGTCGCTGGTTCGAATCCCAAGCTTGACACGTTTTCTTTTTTTTTTCTTCCGAGGACTGATGATAGTCATTGCGACAGGATTCACTGCAGTATCACCGCTGATTTTTGTTTCGACTTCGACCATGGTTATCTGAGAAAGCAGCCAGCTGCTTGGAAAGAATATTTTGCGAATTACTGGTTAAAGAAACACCGCCAAAGCATGGATAGATGCACTGGCCGCCGCGATATAACTGAAATAATTTTGTAAATGACGTTTAACACCAGACAAACCAAACAAAAATATCCTATTGGGAATGTTAGGTAAAGGGCAAAAATTCTACGTTAAATTCTTACCCCCCAACCCCCCCGCCCCACTACCACCAGATGACAAAATACTAGACTTGTCCAAATTGAAGGTATTTGAAGACAATATTATTAAATGTTGAGATCTGTCTTAAGAACGAGTACAAAACATTGTGGGAAAGGGAGAAAATGCTGGACCATCATTTTCTCCCTTTTCCCACAATGTTTTCAAAATCTTTCTTTCTCAGAATCGTTAAAACTTGAGGCCGTTTGGTAAAGTGTAAAGTCGTACAAGGGACCTATGTTGTATAAACAAGAGAGCTGAAACTACATTCGAGAACCATCCTGCTTACAGAATTAATTGTTGGATACTTTTTCATTCTGATCATTTGCCCATCAATTCAAAGGGGCTAGACTAACCCTTACACTGCTAAATTTATATGAGCCATGCTCTTGCAAAAGGGGGCTTAATGCATCTCTGTGATGTTTGGTACCAAGCAAGTCATCATATAACTATGGATCCATAAAATCCATTTTGTCTAACAACCCACTGAATCATGAGGTACATCGGTCCTTTGACATGCAGAAAATTGACCAATAGCAAAGGTTTTGGCACTGCGCATGCTGACCTTGGTTGATACTTTTTGTAGATGCATTAAGCTCGCTTTTCACAGAGCATGGTTCATATGTAAGTTAAATCAAATTTTCAAGCCAATAATGCTTATTTAAAACTTAAGTTTTGGAGAAAAAACATCTCCTTATTGGACAGTGTAGATCAAAGATCAGACTGCACGTTCTGTGCAGTCTGATCTTGATCTACACTGTCCGCAAAAAGGTCAGTGAGTCGCGCTGAGCAGCCCACGGTTAAACCCCAGTATATTTAGCCAAACCTAAGGCTCTAAATATCATGCAGCCTAAGGATGTAATACTCGTGAAAAGCGCGTTACCAGGCAATCTTTTTGTCTTCGTACCGCAATCTAAATTCTGTTAACAAGGCCTGGCTCCGCAGGCTCATAGCGCGTACTTTTGGTTCCAAAACTATCGAACAAAGAAGGTAAGATCAATTTCAAAGACAAACTAAATGCACCATTTAACAACCTTACACAATTCATAACAGTAATAACTACTCTTTTTAACAAATACCATTCAAAACCTACCCTTTCCGAACGTTTCATTCGAAAAAAAAAAAAAATCAAAGCGTTGAAAGCACTGGTGTGGCATTTGTCAAGGGAGCCATTGTGTGGAATTAGTAATTTAAAAAATAAACAATAGATATACATGTAGTTTCAAAATATTTGCCTAAAAGTCAACCTACTTTATAGTCATGCACAATCCGATAGGGTAGCATGCAATCTTGTGTGACGAACAAGTCCGGGCGAACAAGCCCAGGGACGAATAAGCCCAGGAACGAACTGGTTTCGGGATGACCAAGCACGGAATCGGGTAGTCAGGAGACAAAGATTGTGTGTATCATTACGCCAATAGAAGGCCATATCGGATTTCGATATTTTCGATAAAGAAAGGAGTATATCGACGATTGATGGCCTAAACCAATTCATTTTAATACGCCATTTTCAATTTCATATCTGAGTGCAATCGAAACACTTATTTGTCTCAGAAAAATTGAGTTTAATTGGGTTTACTTCCTTCGGTTTTGCACAAAATACTATACATGATTTTCAAAATGCCATATTGAACTCATAGTGGCATTGTCTTCGACAAATGCCACAAAAACTGCTCGTCTGTACACTATAGTGGCATGGAAGTGCCACCACTTATAAAATAATAAAAGGGGGTATTTCCGGCAAAATCATGACGGATTTCAAGTTATCCTAAAACTGTGACTTAACCTTTCCTAATAGTACTGATTTTCGAAAATACTGCTTGAGTTTACACCATGGTGGCACAGAAGCGCCACCACTTACCAGATAATAATGGCGGATATGTCCGCGAAAATAATGGCGTATTTCAAGTAATACAAAAAAAATCATGATTTTTTTATATTGATTTCTTTTTTATATATATTTTATCATGGAATTAGATAAATAGGTTAAAACGGATGTTTTTCACGTTTAGTGCTCTGCGACAGCCACCACTTACCATGTAATTAAGGTGAATATTTTCGTGGGAAAAAAAGCAGAGTTCACCTTTTTTGAAACTATCGTGATATGTTTTTTGTCGTGAAAACACTTTACGACAATACTGAGAAAGAAATACCATTACCAAATATCAAAAAATATAATCAATGTGCGTGGTATATACAATAAAATTATACATATAAAGGCATTCCAAAGTATTTTGCAACTATTTTTGGATTTGTTAACGATTCGGGAACACCCAGTTGATTGTATGAATCAGTACGTTTTAATTTTTGGCTAAAGAGTGGCCGAGGCGTTCAAAATGATTAACACGAAAACTAGCAACAGGCCGCAGTCTAGAGCAGTGACAGGTAAAAAAAAAAACAAGCTAATGCATTTATCTCCCCCCCCCCCCCACACACAAAAGCAAATCATAAATTTAAATTAATGGTGTCGCACCACTGCGAGATTGCTTCCGGGTCGTAGTAGTCAAAAGTAGTCCGATGTGAAATTTTGCAGTAGCACTTTTGTTGCACTGTTTCGTGGAGCTGAGAGGGCTTGGTGGTATATAATTTAGATTTGCTTCAAATTTAGGTAGTGGGGGACCATTTCGATGTGATTTTATCATAATTATATTAATTGGACTATTTTATGTTAGTGGAAGAACCAAAAAATGGGGTCATGGCGGTGAACAGGCGTTTTTGAGAGGACAATTTCTAGGGTTCCTGTATTGATTGGGATTTAGCGAAAAACGCAATCGATTGACACGTTGTTTTTTATGCATTTTTTGAAGGACTATGACTGTACTTTTGAGAGCAAGAGACGGTAAAGCCAAAGTTTTGCCATTAAGCGATTTGTGAAGCATCAAAGATGGTCAATTTCACTCTATTTTCAATATGGCAAAAAACCAGTGGTGTCACACCTAAAGTGCAATCCGCCATAGTTTTCGCGTAAATATGAGCCATTATTATCAAGTAAGTGGTGGTAATCGGATGCCACCATACGTACACTTACTAGCCATATCACCCTCTTACTGCGCAATGCCGCCTTTTAACGACCTGGAAAAGAAGCCTTTTGAAAACAATATGGGAAAAGGAGAAAATGCTTGTAACCAGCATTTTCTCCTTTTCCCACAATGTTTTCTACCCTATCAAAGAAAAATGCACCATTTAAGCCACATTGAAATCATCGCCTGCAAATGCTTTCAATTTGGACAAGGCTAAAATTCTGTCGTTTGGTAAAGGGTTAAGGCTTAACTTGCTAAATAAGTTGAATGAAATTTTCCAGCCGACAGTAAACCCTCAAATGTTGGTATTTCAAAATTAATTTGGAAAGTGTCTTCTTATCGGAAAGTGTAGACCAAAATCAGACTGCACGTTCTTTGAAGTCTGCTCTTGATCTTCACTGTCCGCAGAAGGTCCTTGAGTCGAGCTTAGCAAACAGTCAAAGACCGGGTGCACATGTATGCGTTCTTCTTATGTCATGACCTTGCCCTTTTTGGTTACTTGAAAATAGAGTGGAAACAACTATATTTGACCTTCTGCTGTACTTGTTTTGGGTAACTTGGGGCTTTTCTTTTCTTTCTATGAACCCTTTACTAAACAATCCTGTGTTTTCACAACCCAGCGAAAGAAAGCTCTTAAAAAACATTGTAGGAAAAAAGAGAAATGCTGGTAACTAGCATTTTCCCCCTTTCCAACGATGTTTTCTATCGTTCACTAGATATGCCCGATCAAATAAGCAACACATATTTTGTCGTCTGTAAATTTTTCAAAAATTAAATTTTAAAATTTTGTCAGGAGCTAAATAGTTAAGCAAATGTCTAAATGCCTCACCTAGAGCTGAAAAAAAAAAAAAAAAAAAAAAAAAAAAACAAGAGGGCCATGATGGCCCTGGGTCGCTCACCTTAGTAGAGTGCCTGAAAGGTTTTTCTTTAATTTGACCATCTGACCTAGTTTTTGACCGTGACCCAATTTCAAACTCATATTTCATGAAGACAAACATTCTGACCAATTTTCAAGTCAATTGAGCAAAAAATGCGGCCTCTAGAGTGCCCTAAAGATATTTCTTTAATTTGACCTAGTGACCTAGATTCCGACCCCAGGTGACCCAAATTTGAACTGGTCATTGACTATATCAAAAGAAACATTTTAACCAATTTTCAAATCAAATGAATAATAAATGTGGCCTCTAGAGTGCCCACAAGCTATTTCTTTAATTTGACCAAGTGACCTAGTTTATGACCCCAGTTGACCCAAATTCAGATTCATGTGAGATTTTACAAAGACAAACATTCTGACCAATTTTCAAGGCAATTAAGCAAAGAATGTGGCCTCTAGAGTGCCCACAAGGTATTTCTTTATTTTGACCTAGTGACCTAGTTCATGGTTCCAGATGACCAATCCAAACTCATCTGGTATTTCATCAAGACAAACATTCTGGCCAAATTTCAGGTCATTTGAGCAATAAATGTGGCCTCCAGAGTGCAAACAAGGTATTTCTTTAATTTGACCCAGTGAACTAGTTTATGACCCAAGTTGACCCAAATTAATCTTATGTCAGACTTTATAAAGACAAACTTTCTAACTAATTTTCAAGGCAATTGAGCAAATAATGTGGCCTCGAGAGTGCCAACAAGGTATTTCTTTAATTTGATCTAATGACCTAGTTTATGAGCCAAGATGACACAATTTTGAACTCAATGAACTTGTTGCGCTTAGATGGGCAAACAAACTTAGAAGAGAATCACTCCATACCAAATATCAAAGCTCTACGCCTTCCAGTTTTCAAGAAGACTTTTAAAGTTTTCCTTCTTTGTTCCTATGTTCAAACTTGTGACCCCCGGGGCTGGGCCAGTTTTGACCCAGGGGCATCATATGAACAAACTTGGTAGAGGTCCACTAGGAAATGCTACATACCAAATATCAAAGCTCTACACCTTCCCGTTTAAGAGAAAAAAAAAAAAAAAAATTAAAGTTTTCCTTCTTTGTTCCTATCTTCGAACTTGTGACCCCCGGGGCGGGGCCAGTTTTGACCCAGGGGCATCATATGAACAAACTTGGTAGAGGTCCACTCTGAGATGCTACATACTAAATATCAAAGCTCCACACCTTTCGGTTTCAGAAAAGAAGAATTTGAAAGTTTTCCTTCTTTGTTCCTATGTTCGAACCTGTTACCCCAGGGGCTGGGCCAGTTTTGACCCAAGCAGCATCCTTGGAACAAACTTGGTAGAAGTCCACTAGGAGATGCTACATACCAAATATCAAAGCTCTATGCCTTCCCATTTAAGAGAAAAAAAAAATTAAAGTTTTCCTTCTTTGTTCCTATGTTTGAACTTGTGACCCCCGGGGCAGGGCCACTTTTGACCCCAAGGGCATCATATGAACAAACTTAGTAGAGGTCTACTAGGCGATGCTACATACCAAATATCAAAACTCTAAGCCTTCCAGTTTCAGAGAAGATGATTCTTAAAGTTTTCCTTCTCTGTTCCCATGTTCGAACTTGTGACCCCCGGGGCAGGGCCAACTTTTGCCCAAAGGGCATCATATGAACAAACTTGGTAGAGATCCACTAGAAGATGCTACAAAGCAAATATCAAAGCTCCATGCCTTCCTGTTTCAGAGAAGAAGATTTTTAAAGTTTTCCTTCTTTGTTCCTATGTTGGAAATTGTGACCCCCAGGGTGGGGCCAGTTTTGACCCCAGGGGCATCATATGAACAAACTTGGTAGAGGTCCACTAGGTGATGCTACATGCCAAATATCAAAGCTCTACGCCTTCAAGTTTCAGAGAAGAATATTTTTAAAGTTTTCCTTCTGTGTTACTATGCTCAAACTTGTGACCCCCGGGGTGGGGCCAGTTTTGACCCCAGGGGCATCATATGAACAAACTTGGTAGAGGTCCACTAGGCAACGCTACATACCAAATATCAAAGCTCTATGCCTTCCAGTTTCAGAGAAGATGATTTTTAAAGTTTCCCCTCTTTGTTCCTATGTTCAAACTTGTGACCCCCGGGGCAGGGCCAGTTTTGACCCCAAGGACATCATATGATAAAACTTGGTAGAGGTCCACTAGGAGATGCTTCATGCCAAATATCAAAGCTCCATGCCTTCCTGTTTCAGAGAAGAAGATTTTTAAAGTTTTCCTTCTTTGTTCCTATGTTGGAAATTGGGATCCCCGGGGCGGGGCCAGTTTTGACCCCAGGGGCATCATATGAACAAACTTGGTAGAGGTCCACTACGAGATGCTACATGCCAAATATCAAAGCTCTACGCTTCAATTTTCATAGAAGAAGATTTTTAAAGTTTTCCTTCTTTGTTACTATGCTCAAGCTTGTGACCCCCAGGGTGGGGCCAGTTTTGACCCAAGGGGCATCATATGAACAAACTTGGTAGAGGTCCACTAGGCAATGCTACATACCAAATATCAAAGCTCTATGCCTTCCAGTTTCAGAGAAGATGATTTTTAAAATTTCCCCTGTTTGTTCCTATGTTCAAACTTGTGACCCCCGGGGCAGGGCCAGTTTTGACCCCAAGGGCATCATATGAACAAACTTGGTAGAGGTCCACTAGGAGATGCTTCATGCCAAATATCAAAGCTCCATGCCTTCAAGTTTCAGAGAAGAAGATTTTTAAAGTTTTCCTTCTTTGTTCCTATGTTGGAAATTGTGACCCCCGGGGCGGGGCCAGTTTTGAGCCCAGGGGCATCATATGAACAAACTTGGTAGAGGTCTACTAGGAGATGCTACATGCCAAATATTAAAGCTCTACGCCTTCAAGTTTCAGAGAAGAAGATTTTTAAAGTTTTCCTTCTTTGTGACTATGCTCAAACTTGTGACCCCTGGGGCGGGGCAAGTTTTGACCGCAGGGGCATCATATGAACAAATTTGGTAGAGGTCGACTAGGAGATGCTATATACCAAATATCAAAGCTCTGCGCCTTCTAGTTTCAGAGAAGAAGATTTTCAAAGATTTTGCTTTTTTTTCCTTTTTGTTGCCATGGCAACCAGAGTTGTAGGTGGAATTCAATTCTTTGAATAATTTTGGTAGAGCTTCACCCAAGGAACATCCCTGCCAAGTTTCATCAAGATTGGCCTAGTGGTTTAGGAGAAGAAGATGTTTAAAGAAATTGTTGACGGACGACGGACGACAGACGACGGACGACGGACATAGGGCGATCACAACAGCTCACCTTTAGCACGTTGTGCTAAGGTGAGCTAAAATGAGCTAAAAAGCACCTCATTACCCCCCCCCCCCCCCATTTCCATCTCGAACACAGCTACCATTGAAATACCACGTGAAAAAAAATGCTATACATGTAGTTGGTAGTAGACCATGTTGCTATATCTAGTCACAGGCACGAAATAGTTTCCAATGAAACTGTGCTGGATTTCCACAGAAATAATTAAATTAAAAGCAGAAATATATTTCAGAATTGTCCTTCTATTTTCTCTATAACAGTGCAGCAGAAGTGCTTTGTGTTTCTTGGCAGTATCCCGATCCGGAAGCATTTTGGTGAAGCGTGACACCTGGTAGTCTGGTACCCCGCTGTACTACAAAAGTAGTGGTAGGGGCAGGTAATCCAGACTAGACACCTGGAAGAACTGCAAGGGTCAAAGTACTAGGGGAGATAATAAGCTAGTATAGGGCAATTTTAAAATCAAGAGTTTTTCATCTCCACCCCCCCCCGTACATGTTAACATCACGATATGATTATGTAAGAGTCTTTATAAAAAAGTTGTCAAACTCGAAAAAAGAAAAACCCTCATAACTGTGAATTATTATGAGTTAATCCAAGATATACCGCACCCCGCAAAATGCTGGCATGTTGTTGAAAATAGGACTCCGAGTTTCGTTGTTTTTATCCTTGATTTGTTTTCGGGATATTGCGATTAGCCTAAATTGATTCTTGTTAAATGTGTTTGTGTAAAGTCCACCTGTGACTTAAAAGAGATTATGTACTCTGTCATAAGAAGAATGCATGTATAGATTTCATTTTCATTTCAATACGATTTACTCAAGAAATAGATCTTAGTAGTGCAAAGAAAACCAGACATAAAAACCAAGTAATACCCTTACTAAGACCAATGAATAACTTGAGAAACTAGAGGCGCTTGAGCGCCTGTATCGCTCCACAGGCCTGATATTTCTATAATGGCGAAAAGAAGTTTTTAACAATTACCATTCAATCCTGCATTTTAGCTCACTGAAGAAAAAAGGTATGGAAAAAACTTGTGAGAAAAGAAGAAAAAAATGGTAACCAGCATTTTCTTAGTTTCCCACAATAATTTCTATCCTTTTTTATATATGTCTTACTAATTTGAAGATATGTTGTCTGCAACAGGTCCTTTCACAAACCATTTTGGGTGGGGAAACATCAAAATATAGAAAATATGTCTTTCTCAGGGTCGTTAAAAGTTGTGATTGTGTGGTAAAGGGGTAATCTAAAAGAACAGCTAGGAGGGCAAATGAATGAATGTTATAGCAATATAGATCAACTTACATCAATACACCAGATAGAATGAAATATGCTGGCATACAATGAACACCTAATCCCTAATAATCAACTTTTCACAGTCACAGTTAGAATGTCTTCTGTGGCAAACAACACAAAATGGTCTACAAATGCATTTACATAAATCAAATATCCTGCTCCAGGGCACAGATTAATTCTGGTGTACTGAAGTTGCGGGATCAGTTTGACTGGATAACATTAATGCCTTATCACAAATGTAAAGCCCTGTCCCACTCTGTACCAGGTCACCAGGATTTACACCCCTTCTGTCCACTCTGCATTTACTCATTAGTAGGTCAACAAACCTTTACCAGAACTAATAAAAATTAAAAGTGCAGAGGTTCTCTTGTTCTATATCAAAAGGACTATAAAGTACCTACAACATGGGGGTTTTGTTATTAAAGTACTTTTTCTTTTTTATCTTGGCATGGTTACTCAGGCTTAGTAATAAGGCAAAATTGAAAAGCTCAAGTTGTGAAAGGTGCTCAAGCTTTTATCTTATTTATGGCCAGTGATATTTTATTACTAGTACTAACTAATAGCATATCATTGGAGTAAATTGTGATCTTAATACCAAGGAAAATGTGTGGGCTTAAATAGGACAGCCCTGACTAGGTCAAGCCAATCCAATTTTCTTCCTTTTTCTTTGTTAGTCGATAAAACTAACACAATAAATAGTTCTGGAGAAGAACATTTTTTTGAAATATAAGCCTTGTCTATAAAAAAATGTGTTTTTAGGTGTATCATTTTTTTAAAAGGAATTTGGTATACAACCACCATAGAAACAATTTGGCAGACAACCACCATAGGAACTTACCTGCAAAACAACAATGAAATCCAATGAATAGTTTTAGAGAAGAAATTTTTCAAAGATTTTACTTTATACCATAAAAGGAAAATGAGTCTCCCATAAAAGCCATGTTTTTTGACAGATCATTTTTTTTAAAAGGAATTCTGTAAACCTGTATCTAAGGAACATTCCTGCAAAATAATAATGCTATCCAAATAGCGGTTTGGGAGGAGAAGATTTTTAAAGGTTTTTTACTTTGGTTGCCATGGCAACCAGAATTCTTCATGGAACACAATTATTTGAAGGAATTTGAAAGAGGACCACCAAAGGAACATTCCTGTGAAATTTGGTAAAAATCCAGTCAATAGTTTCTGAGGAGAAGTTTTTTAAAGAAAAAGTTTACGGACGCACGCACAGACGAACGGACGAACGGACGGACGGACGCACGACGGACACAACGCCATGACAATAGCTCGCTGGCCTTCGGCCAGTGGAGCTAAAAATCAAGGGAAAAAAATGGCCCTTGAAAACCAATATCTATTTGTACCCTATTATTTTTCGATTAGACAACCATTCTACTAATGTTATAAATCTATGCTAATTTCAACAAAATTAGTGAAAGTTTTTCGAGATGCTGAAGTAATTGTCTTTTCTGTCTTCAGTGCTTAATTTTATCAATTGATTTCTGCATCACATTCCGGTGAACCATTGTCCAGATTTAATGATACCATAATAACTATAAAACTCATATTCTTAGCAGACGCCATGTCAAGTTTTAAGCCATGAGCATCGATACTCATCGCTTAAAATTTCGTGACGTCAAATTGTTTGTCATCAGTTAAATTGGAAAAATATTGTCTTGGAAAATCAGCCAACAATGCAGCATTCTGTAAGTAACATTTATTATGATGAATAAGGCACTGTTTAACGAATTAATGAAAATAGACGAATGCATGTATAGATTTCATTTTCATTTCAACACCATTTACTCAAGAAATACATCTTAGTAATGCAAAGAAAACCAGACATAAAAACCAAGTAATACCCTTCTCAGGACCAATGAGTAACTCGAGAAAAATCAAGGGAAAAAATGGCCCTCATTTGAAAACCAATATCTATTTGCTCCCTATTAGTTTTCGATTAGACAACCGTTCTACTAATGTTATAAAACTATGCTAATTTTAACAAAATTAGTGAAAGTATTTCGAAATGCTAAAGTAATTGTCTTTTCTGTCCTCTGTGCTTAATTTTATCGATTGATTTCTGCATCACATTCCGGCGAACCATTGTCCATATTTAATGATACCATAATAACTATAAAACTCATATTCTTAGCAGACACCATGTCATAAAGTTTTAAGCCATGAGCATCGATACTCATCGCTTAAAATTTCATGACGTCAAATTGTTAGTCATCAGTTTAAATGGAAAATTATTTTCTTGGAAAATCAACGAACAATGCAGCATTCTGTAAGTAACATTTATTATAATGAATAAGGCACTGTTTAACTAATTAATGAAAAAAAGAGCAGGGAAAAACACTGTAACGCCCGTCTGATCAAGAATCTACAGGATTTTTACTTGGGAAATGGAGTTTTATTGATGCCGCCGGTAGTTCGGTACAGGGTTTTAAGCCCATGCGTAGCTGGTTTGCGTCTCCAGCTCGACAAACTTCTTTCCGGGGATTAATGATAGTCATTGCAACAGAATTCATTTTCCCTTACCGCTGACAATTGCTTCGAGTATGTTTATTCGGTAAAGCAGACAGTGGTTTGCAAATAATTTATGCGAAGTTCTGGAAATTGAAATTGCAGAAAAGCATGGACAGGTGCACTGGTCGGCACGATTAGTGACATAATGTTGAAAACAACGTTAAGCATATAATGAACAAATATCTGAATTTTAAAGGAACGCTAAAAAGAAATCGTGTCAAAAACATGTATAGACGCACAGGTCGTCGTAAAATTATTAAGATAACGTTAAAAACAGCAGTGAACATCATTGAAAAATAATAATAATAATAACTAGAAGCCCTTGAGAGCCTGAATCGCACTACTGGCATTGATTCTGCTTTTTTCTTAGCATACACTGGGAATTCATGATGCAAAAAGAAACAATAGGACAATGACGGCCCTGAAGTCGCTCACCTGAGCCTTCTGACCGAACCTGACCCATTTCCAAACTCTTCCGAGATAAAATGATAAGCCATGATGAGCATTCTAACAATTTTCATGAGTATTGGACTGAAAACGTTGCCTACAGAAGGTATACAAGGGTTTTCAAAAATTTGTCTCGGTGACCTAGTGTTTGACCCAATGTGACACATTTTCTAATTCATATAAGAAATAATTAAGACGAACATTCTGACCAGTTTTCATGAGCATTGGACTGAAAATGTGGACTCTATAGCATACACAATGTTTTTGAAAGATTAAGCCCAGTGACCTATCCGACATGACCCATTGTCCTGAATATCATCAAGACAAACGTGCTGACCAACTTTCATGAGTATTGGACTAAAAATGAGACGTTTTTTTTTCTAAGATTAGACCTTGTGACATAGTTTTTGACCCGACATGAGCCATTTTAACACTCATCGAGATATCATCAAAAACATTCTGACTGTCTCTTATGAGTATTGGACTAAAAATGTGCCCTCTATAGTATACAGAAGACTTTTCAAAGATTTGACCCGGTGAACTAGTTTTTGACCGCTATGACCAATTTTCAAACCCATCAAAGATTCTGACCACTTTTAATGAGTATTAGATTATAAATTTGGTCTCTACAGCGAACACAAGGTTCACCAAAGATTTGATCTGGCGATCTATTTTTTTTTTACCCATTTTCAAACTCTCTTGAGATGTTATCAAGACAAACATTCTGACCAATTTACAAGAGTATTGGACTGAAAATGTGGTATCTAGAGCATACAAAAGATTTTTTAAAGATTTGACCTAGTGACCTATTTTACAACCCCACGTGAATCATTTTAGAACTCGTCTGAGATATAATCAAGATAAACATTCTGACATTCTGACTTAGTTTCATAAATATTGGACTTAAATGTGGCCTACACAATGTTTTCCTAAGATATGACCTAGTGGCCTAGTTTTTCACCCGACATGACCTATTTTCAAACTTATCAAAGAAATCATCAAGACAAACATTCTGATAGACTCTCAAGAGTATTGGAATGGAAATGTGGCCTCTAGAGCGTACACAAAGTTTATCAAAGATCTGACCCAGTGATCTAGTGTTTGACCCGAGATAACCCATTTTCAAAGTCGTACGGGATATTAACAAGACAAACATTATGATGAAGTTTCATGAGTATCGGACTGAAAATATGGCATCTACAGCCCTCATAAGCTTTTTTTCAAAGATTTGACCTAGTGACCTAGTTTTTTAACCTGACATGACCCATTTTCAAACTCGTGCGAGATATCATCAAGACAAAAAATCTAACACACTTTCAAGCGTATTGGAGTGAAAAATGTTGCCTCTAGAGCGTGCACAAGGTTTATCAAAGATTTGACCTACTGACCTAGTCTTTGACCTGACTTATTTTCAAACTCATCCTAGATAACATCAAGACAAACATTCTGACCAAATTTGAAGAGTATCAGACTGAAAATGTGGCCTCAAGAGCGTACACAAGGTTTTTCAAACATTTTACCGAGTGACCTAGCTTTTCACCCGACATGACCCATTTTCAAGATATCCGAGATATCATCAAGACAAACATTCTAAGCCACTTTCAAGAGTATTTGATTTAAATGTAACCTCTCAACCCTGTACTGAGTAAACAATTCTACGTCATGAAATGGCTGCTTTTCCTAAAATGATAGCTGGATTTTCTTCATTTTTAATTGGGTTCAATCCCTTGATAGAAATAATCTGTGCAAGTTTCAAAAGAATTGGAATAAAAAATGCAGACTTAATTGCGTACACAAGAAATGTAAATTTTCATATTGAAAAGGCTACTTTTCCCATACCGACTGTCGATTTTTTCCCCAAAATAAATAGGGTTCAAGCAATTAATGATATAAAGCAACTGTGCTAGTTTCGTGAAATTCGACCACAAATGTCGACTTTATCATGTAAACAAGAAATGTAAATTTTCAAATGAAATGGCTACTTTTACAATACTGATTGTCGGAATTTTTATTTTTTCAAAATCAGTAGGATTTAAGCCGTCGATGATACAATCTGCAATTTGAGCAATTTGAGCTAAAAAAAACTCACAGGGACGCTGGACAAAATCGTGTCACTTTCTAAATTCAGAACAAGATTGCATACAGAATGGTGGATAAACCCTTACCATCCAATCCCTTGTCTTAAAGATCCTGACGATTTGTTTGTTTGTTTGTATTGGAGTTTACTGCCGTTTTAACAGCTTAGGTCATATCACGGCAGTCAGTGCACCTACGCATGTGTTTCATGGCTTTCTCACACCAGTAATGACACAATTTTCTTTCCAAGCCACTTACTACTTTTCTCACAGGCATCAGAGGTGAGAAGGGAAAAATCGCCGGAAAGAAAGTTTGTCTCAACCGGGTATCAAACCCACAACCACCAGATCACGAGTCAGATACGCTAACCACTGAACTTCCCGGCCGGGCACGAACCCGAGTAAGATAGCATTTGAAAACATTGTGGGAAAAGGATAACCAGCATTTCCTTTATTTTTGCCAAAAATATTATCTATACTTCCAAAGACAAACGTGATTATTTGTTCCACATTTAATTTGTACGCTGTAAATGCTTTCAAATTGGACAAGTCTACAATATCTTCTGGTAAAGAGGTACATGTAAACAGGCTCCAATTTCGGCATACAGACACATCGGATTCGGATTGTAACCCTTGCACTGTGTTTCGCAACCTCTCATGTCATTTACAATTTGAGCAGACCAAGGTCAGCCTACACATTCGGGAAATCTGATCTCGAACTGATCTCATCGAAACCCAATTCATTGTTTTAGATTAACATAGCCCAAACATTAACATAGCCCATAGATCAACATAGCCAATAGATTAACATAGCAAACAGATTAACATAGCCCATAGATTGACATAGCCAACGAAAAAATCAACACAAATCCTGTCCAGTGGTAGATTCTATCAGTTATATTATCCAACTTGGTAAAGGGTTATTGCTTGTGTCATACTGTCCCAAACAGGATACTAAATAATATTTTCAGTTTTGTGCAAAGTTAGTCCCAGGCCCGTTTACACCAACCATTTTAGATAACATTCTTAGTCTAATCCTCAAAAATTCTTCTCAGTTAAAAAGTAACGCAATTTATGATTGGCTAAACCTTCTTGGCTAAACCAAAAGGTTTAGCCAATCAGAAATTGCGTTATTTTCTAAATGTAGAATTAGACTTAGAATGCAGTTTAGAAGTGGGAATACAGCTCAGGAACGTTGGGCAGCAACCGCCTAACTGCCGAAAAAGGGCTGAAGAAGGTGGTTAAAGATATCCTCATGAATGACCCGCAGTTGTTTTTAAGATCATAGCCGAATTTAGACATGGTGTGACAGTCTTTGATCAGTTTTGGGACAAAATATAGGCGCCGTGTCACCCCGGAAATTATTTCCTGAAATTTGGCAAAGATGTACATGTTCAAATCCGGCTCGATCTTAAAACCATCGTGACCGTTAGTGAGGGCACCTTCAGCCATCGTCTGACAACCGGAGGATTTTCTCGGGCTCCTGCAAGGAATTCGTGAGTAGTGACAAAATCTTCTACAAGCAAACAAAAATTGCCAAATGACGTTGCGAAGGTTCACAGTACTCTCAACATGACGTCATGTAGCCACTGTGCAGTCTTCGTATACCCCTTGTTTAAGTATTCGTCATAGTAACAATTCACATTTTCGTGTGGTCGTAGTGTATGGTTCGGATGCAATTGTTTGACATTCTGTAGGCATCGCGCTCACATTGGCTGAGAGTGGTTGTTTACCAACGTTCGGTGCTGACCTTGCACAATTTTAAAAAAAATCCAGACTCAAATTGCCATCTGGTGTCAATATTGGGACAGTGTGGCACCAGCATAAGTTAGATTTTATCTGATGAGATGAATCATGCAGGACTAGAACCAGTATTTATGGCCTCTCATATTTTCAGACGTATAAGCTTTGTTCCAATTTTGCAATCTGAGTTCGGACATAGACATGGGTGTTTCGTTTTAACCAACCAAAAGTTGCGCCATCTTTGAGCACCTGTGACTTTTGCAAATCAATTTCAAAACCGTTCTTTTTCATGACACTGATGACGTACGACAAAGGTCTGTTGTTTATGTGCTCAAGTCCACCTTGACCAGGTACTGCCCAGCTTAATATAATACCTTCTTTAGCGTGTCTAAATATATTGTCCAAGTACACAGCCTCGTATTTTGCTGGAATATGTTCAGCGACCTCTAGCGACATTATCCAATCGTATGCTGGAAGGCCGTACTGAGGCACACTAAGATCAAGAAACTTAACTCTGCCCTCACTGGTTTGTTCACAGTACGGTGCGCCATCGTAAGCGTCGTATCCTGCCACTTCACCAAGCTTTAATATTTCCCTTTTATAGGCACCTGGTCCATCCCCGAAACTAGCCACCTTTTTCCCCTTGAGGAAGTCAGACAATACGGGTATTAGCTGCTTGTCAGTCATGTGACTACCACCTTTTTCAGTGCTTGCAGTCCTGCACCATCCTCCCTGATCGTTTGTTCTCTGATTGGATAGCTGTAAAGAAATAATAAACAAATGATAATAAGAAGAATTGTCATTCGACGACACAGCTCTCCAGGAACAGTTAATCGTTAGGGGTGGCAGTGCCTTGAAACAGTAACAGGGTCCCAGTCTAAGACAGAAAACCCAGCACCAATTCCGGCACAAAGGTTAGTGCAATCGATCTACCTAGACACAATGGCCATAAGCATGAGCAGAGGTAAAGATGAATCAAACTGACCCATATTCATCATACTAAATGTGAACCAAATCAGTCATTCGGTCTGCAAAATACATGTAGGAGCTCTAGAAAAACTCTGACTCAGAACTTCAAAATATGTGACTTTGACCTTAATATAACGGTCATGGGCATGGCTAGGGTATTGCTCAATGACAATTTGGAAGTTTGGACCTGTATCTGTCATCAAGTCAACCATGAATCAAATAATCGTATGGGTAGGAAAATACGAGTTCTTGGAAAAAAAAAAAAAAAAATATATAACGTGAAACTTTGATGTAAAATATCGAAGTCTACGACCTTGACCTTAAGATCATAGTCGTGGGCGAGGGTATTGCTGAAAAAAAACCTTTGGACCTATTTCTATCATCATACCATTATGAACGAAATCTATCACATGGTTTGGAGAATATGAGCTCTTAGCTCTTTACCAAAGACAAAAGTTTTGACTGGTGCAAATTGAAAGCTTGTTTAGAATAAATGAGATTCACATTTAAAAAAAAAAAAAAATGATTTTGGAAGGGTAGAAAACATTCTGAGAAAAAGAGAAAATGCAGTTTACCAGCATTTTCTCCTTTTCCAACAACAGTTTCAAAACTCTTCTTTCTCAGGATCGTTAAAACTCGGAATTGTGTGGTAAAGGGTTAAAAACTTAGACGTGAATGTGGACGCCGACTCTAACGCCAACGCTGGGGGTGGTACAATAGCTGCTCCTCGACTTCATCCAGCCAAGGGAAATATTTGAGGTGGTGTTTTGTGCATAATTATGCCCGAATAAGCATGCTAAACTACATATACACTTATTTATATCATATTTTCATCGACCTAGAAACAAAATCTGCAACTTATAATCACTTTCGGTGGTTCCTTCCTAGAAACAAAACAGTGCTCGCACTTGGGGTCGGATAGTTTAAGCGTCGACCTCGATAATAACGTCATTATAGCCTTGGACCTTCAATGCAAATACTGCCGCCTAACGCTTGTGTCTCCGACGTCAAATACATAATGGATTTTTTTATTCGTTGAAAGACCGAAATACATTTCATCGAATGAACATCATCGGTAATATTTTCACGAGTGGCCTAGCCACTCGTGAAAATATTACCATATGATATTCACGAGATGAAAAAAAAATCGATCTTTCACCGAAATAAAAAAACACAAATATTCCATTTATTTCATGCTCCTAACCCTTTTGTGTTGAGACTTGCAAAGTACAGGGGAGCTCTCGGTATTTCCGTACCAGTGAGTTTATCAATCGATAAATTCGCTGGTCGAAACGGTGAAATTATGAAACCATTATCCACCATTCTATCACAATAAACTACCGGTTTATCAATCGGTAAATTCACTGGTCAAAACGGTGAAATCATCAAACCATAATCCACCATTCTTTCACAATAAACTACCGAAAAGCATAAAATAAGTGATTTTAGATGACTAAACATTTCACTTACTGCATCTACAGCTTTATTTTTATATAAAATCTAAAAAAAAAAAAAAAAAATGGTATTCCATTATTTAAACGTGTGAATCTCGTTTACTAGTTTTACCCCTTCACCAAATGACCTCGTATTTGTAGAACCTTGAGGAAGGCGGCTTTTCCCAAACAGTCTGGATCTACAGAAGAAAGCGTTGGTGATCAGCATTTTATGCTTATGCCAATATGCTTTCAAACCTTTCAAAGAAACATGAGATCACTTATGACTTAATCTTACTTATCTGAATATGATCCCTCATATTTGCAAATGTGCAGCAAACATACCTGTAAAAATGAAAATAACTCTTTGCCAGACGACAAAATTCTAGACTTGTCCAAATCGGAAGTATTTGCAGATGATAAAATAAATGCGCCTCAAACCTTTAAACTTGTTCTTTTGAAAGGGTGAAAAATTGTTGGAAAAGGAGAAAATGGTGGTTACCAACATTTTATCCATTTCCAAACATATTTTTAAAAGTTTTCTTTCTCGGGGTCGTTATTGCCCAGGTCACACATTCACGGATCACCTAGCCGGTTCCACTACGGTTTAAATCTCACGGATAACCCCGGAAGTGCAAATTTTCGTAGTCCGGTACGGATGCGATACGGATGCACAACGGTGTGACTACAGGTTTTGACGTACCTACCAAGGATAAAGCAGGAAAGTGGTCATTTGGGGACATGAGTGATACAGATTGTTACGGTTTGACATGGTTTAATACGGAAATAACACGGTTTTATTCGGAACGACACGTTTCACGGCGTGTGCACTGCGGGTGAACGACGGTTTGCTACGGATAAGTAAGGGTTAGTACGAATAAGAACGGTCTGATACGGAACAGTACGAATCGCCACTAACCTATTACGATAAAGAATCCGTACATACATGCACATATAAAACGCTCGAGTACTCAGAATGAACCTCTGTGGATTAATAGTTTCATAAAATGAAAAATTAGGCAACAGAAAAGAGCATATCAGAAAGCTCAACGTACAAACAATCAACGTAAGTTGTCCAAATTTTAAAACTTTAAGAAACGAAGTAATTGCTCTCATTAGACAAAGAAAGCAAGACCGTTTAAACAAAATGGCACTGAAATTACGTTCAAATAATATAACGCCAAGGGGTTGGTGGAAAGTCCTGAAATCTTTCATAACCCCACCGTCTTCTTCGACTATACCTTCACTGATGACACAACTGACACAATGGTTGTTGATGAACACGAATCAATCATTGACGACTCATCTAATAATATCCCTGTTGATTTTATTCGATTTGATGGTAACTCGTTAGATTCAATAAGAATTACTCCGGCTGAAGTTTTAGATGTTTTAAAAAGGCTTCGTTTAGGTAAGGCATCTGATGGTTCCAATAATGGAATTCTGATGGAAGTTGCACAGCAAATATTCGAGCCTTTGAGTCAAATTTATAATCAGTCTTTGAACACAAGTGTATTTCCTTCTTCTTGGAAAATTTCCATTGTATGTCCAGTCTTCAACAGTGGTTACTCTACTCTTGCATCTAATTACCGAACAGTATCTCTATTAAACACCATGGGAAGGGTATTCGAAAGAATAATATTTAAATATGTCTTTAACCACTTTTAAAAACGATACTTATTTTTTCACAACTTCTCAATCATAATTTTTACCCGGAGACTCAACCGTAAACCAAGTTGTATTTTTATATGATAACATTTGCAAAGCCTTTGATGAAGGACAAGAAATCCGAGTTATATTTTTTGGTATTAGTAAAGCCTTCGCCTAAGTATGGCATAAAGGTCTCCTAAGCTGCAAAAAGCTGGAATCGGTGAAAAACTTCTTTCATGGTTTTCAGACTATTTCTCGAATAAGTATCAGAGGGTTGTCCTATCTGATGCTGTCTCAGACTTAAGTTCTATTAATGCTGGAGTTCCATAAGGATCTATTCTCGGACCTCTTCTATTTCTAGTCTACATTAATGACATTGTAAATGATATTGAGTCAAACATAAACCTTTTTACCTTTTTGCAGATGACACAAGTTCATCCATGGCTGTAGGTGATCCTGATAGAGCTGGTACAAGTTTACAGACAGACATCAATAATTACAGATTGGGCAAATAAGTGGATTGTAAAGTTTAATCTCTCAAAAATCAGAATCTCGAATCATATCCCGCAAAAATGGTGTAATGTTTAAACTACTCAGTTCACATCCAAAATGCCACCAAGAAAGAGAGCATGAGGGCCTCATACTGGCCATGGATGGTTTTTCGGAGAAGCCAGTCCCTAGTCAATCATCTCCCCTGCCTCCGGTCACCTCTATGTCTGTCTTCTGCTAGCTCGACCACCGCCCCGGCATTTTGTGTCATATCTATGTCCAATTCCAGCAAATTAATTGCAAACTTCAGTAGTTGTTTTTGTTGGGCAATGTCATGTATATCTCTACAGACTACGTTGGGCTGGGAGTATCAAGACGTCAGTTTGGTGCCAGTCTTGACAGTACGCACATATACTGTATTAATTCGCAATAAAACAGTCGTAGAACATACCATTCCGTATCTTGTCGTGATGTAGTAACCCGTAAAAGACCTTGAGATACTTGGCTGATCCCTATCTATCCGATATGCAACGTGAGATCGTGCCGTTCCGTGACAAATTCGTAACAAGACGTTCTCTGTTCTTAGCCGATACGTAGTGTAACTGCACCACTACGTAGTTCACCGTAACTAACCGTAGAAATCCTCTAAAGAATTTGGTACTACGCATAGGTATGGATTAATACGGTTTAAATACGGACTAATACGGATCAGTACGTTCAAATACGGTTTTGTAAGGATCTACTACAGTTGTTTGATCCGTGGTCGAATTTTGAAAATATTAAAAAATTGTCACGGATATACAATTACTACTACGTATGACTACGGCTACAATACGGAAAGCTACGGGCCAATACAGATTGCCACAAATAATGCGCGATCCTATGCGTAGCTAATCCGGCGTCAAATCCGTGAATGTTGACTTAAGCATAAAACCTGAGGTTGAATGGTTAATGGATAATCTACGTAATTAACCCTTTGGCTGCTAAGCGCGACTCAAGGACTTTTTGAGGACAGTGTAGATCAAGATCAGACTGCACAGAACATGCAGTCTGATCTTGGATCTACATTGTCCGATATCTTGATCCTCCTCAAATAACTTAGAAACAGTGAAATTATTGGTTTTAATATCGGCTTGAAAGTTTCATTTCACTTATTTAGCAGGACAGGGGTTAGGGTATAACGCCGCATGAATACAGGTGTAGACATAATAGTCTCCATCTTCGCAAGGCCAAGGTGACGATCACTAGGAGGATCTTATCACCTTTGCTGATCGAGATAAAATATACAAGTTCGGCGACGCGCCGCCTACTGGACTTTGATAGTTATCATCCCCAGATTTACGTCATCGAATACATATCAAATGTGTCGGGCTAAAATGTAGCTTCTAGACTGCACACAAGGTTTTTCTAAGAATTGGCCCAGTGACCTACTTTTTGACCAGACATAACCCTATTTCATACCTTCAGAGATATAATCAAAATAAACATTCGGGCCAAGGTTCTTTAGTATTGAACTGAAAACGATGCCTCTAGAGTGCACACAAGGCTTTTCTATGATTTGGCCCGGTGACCTACTTCGTGACCGGACATGATCCAATTTCAAGCTTGTGTGAAATATAATCAAGAAAAACAATCTGACAAAGCTTCATAAGTATCTGGCTGAAAATATGGCCTCTAGAGTGCGCACAAGGGTTTTTTTTTTTTAATTTGGCCCATTGACCTATTTTTTTTGACCCGACGTCACCAAATTTCGTACTTGTCCAAGCTATTATCAAGACAAACATCTTGACCAAGTTTCATGAGTACTGGGCTGAAAATTCTTGTTTGTTTGTTTGTTTTTTATTTTCTTATTTTTTTTTCTTTTTTTTAGATTTGGCCTAGTGACCTACTTTTCGACTTGACGTGACCCAATTTCGAACTTGTTCGAGATTTTATTATAAGACAAACACTCTGACAAAGTTTCATGAGTATCGGACAAAAAATGTGGCCTCTGGAGTGCACACAAGGTAATTGTTGACACCCGCACAAAGGAAAACGTAAGACAGACTCAGCACGATGACAAAAGCTCACCTTGTGCACTTTGTGCACAGGTGAGCTAAAATTCAAAACACAACATGTATAATTATTATTTGGTATTATTGTATTTTTATATTTAGGAATGTAGTTTATTGTTTTCAAAAAATAAATTTAGAATCATCTCGTATATCTGTGCAGAAAACTACTTGGTTTAGCCCATACTAAGTGACACACTATCACTGTTATACTATACTTGTACATCTCAACGATGCATGAAAACTTTACTGTATATAATAAACATAATAGCACTTATATACAAGACCATCATGATCTTTCAAAACCTGAAAGAATGTTTACCATGCCTGAGGAATATTTACAAAATTAATAGATGTGAGTCATGCTCTGTGAAATGGTGGTTAATTAAGCATCCACAAAAAGTATCAACCAAGTTGTCATGAGTACAAACTATTTGCTATTCGTGAATTTTCTGCATGTCCAAGGATTATTCTACCTCGTGATGCAGTTGGTTGTTAGACAAAGTGGATATTATGGATCCACAATTATCTGATGACTTACTTGGTACAATGCATCAGGTAGATGTATTACATCCCCTTTTAACATTGCATGGCTCATATCCCTTTTGATTCCTTCAGCTGCCAAGTACCGTAAATGGACCACACATTCTTATGTCAGTGAAATAAAGGTAAAATTCTCTATATGCAAAACCTACTAGAGTATTAAAGTGTCCTGCCTTATATCCAAAAACAGATCACACATTCGGTGCAGTCTGATTTTGATTCAAAAACTAAGTTCACCATAAGCTAAGGTTTTATAAAAGGTAAGAATTTCATTCACCATCCATCAAAAGTTCACAGTAAGCTAAGGTTTTATAAAAGGTAAGAATTTCATTCACCATCCATCAAAAGTGCCCTACCATTAGGTCAAATGCCCTGACTTTTGTTTGACCAAAAGGTAAGTCAAATCTCTGACCCTTTGCCAAACTTTTTTAACAGTCTAAATTGCAGATCTGATAAAATTAACTCTTTACCAAACAATAACATGTCTTGATTATCCTTAGAAATAGGCTTTTAAAAACATGCTGGAAAAAAGATAAAATATTGGTAACCAGCATTTTCTCCATTTCACACAGTGTTTCCTAGTCACTTTCATATACATTTCCCATAATTTGAGGTACATTTAATTCTACCAAACAACTTAACTTTAGACTAGTCCAAATTCAAAACATTTGCAGATGAAAATTTAAATTTAGCTAAAATAATAGAATTTGTATCTGATAGGGTAGAAATCCCTGCAGGAAAATTCTGGTTACCAGCATTTTCTCCTTTTCCCACAATGTATCCAAAAACCTTCCTTGTTAGGATCATTAAAAACTCAGGAAAGGGTTAATTAAACAGGGCTATTCACGAAGTCGTCTGCTGTAATTCAATTGCAGGGGATAATGTGAAAGTTAATGTTTAAACCTATCATGCACTGCAGTTTCATAACTAAAATAATAAACCCTTTTAATATTTGAAAACATTGTAGTGAAAGCAGGGAAAAAAAAAAGTAATCAGCATTTTCTCTTTTTCGCACAATGTTTTCTACCCTTTTAGAGACAAAATCCATCATTATACATTTTGTTGCCCGCAAATGCTACCAGAATTTTGTTGTTTAGTAAAATGATATATATATTGTTTCTAATTCAGAAATCAGAATGAAACGACTACAAGAACTTAAACAAGCACTAATCTCAAGACAATATCCCATATCGCTTTTTCTGTCGGGTATAAAAAAGGCTCTTAGTATCCCAAGGGATACTCTAATACAAGTCAAGACCCACTCCAAAGAAAACACCATCCCTTATGTCTCAACCTTCAACCCAAATAATGCAGAAATGTTTGGCATATTCAGAAATAACTTAGATATTCTTTATTCTGATGGTAAAATGAAAGACGTATTAAATGGAACCAAATTAATAAAAAGTAAAAGACAACCGCCTAACTCTTAAATAAACAATTAACATGTGCAAAATTCACAGAAGAGAGTAAAGATCAGAGAAAGTTACAAATTGTGGTCGTCTAAATTGCAGTTTATGCTCATATATGCCAAATGGTAGTTCATACAACTTCAATGGAAAAGTCTTTCAAGTTAATGCAGACTTGACCTGTGATGTACAAAATGTGATATACGTTATCACGTGCAATGGGTGTGGAGAATACTACATCGGCTAAAGAGGTGGCAAACTAAGAACCCGTAGAACAATTCATGCACAACAAATAAGAGATCCCTCAACCAGACATATTCCACTCAGCCATCATTTAGACTTATGCAGTAAAGACGAATTAAAGTTTAAGATATTCCGATTCAATAAAGTTAGTTCCGAAAGCATTTCAGTCAGGTTAGCCAAAGAGAAATACTTCAAAAATTGCTTTAAGCCCAAATTAAACCGTCTTCGTCAAAACGATTAATTAACTCCCCTGAGTACTCGTCAATAACGTTGCTAAGGTCATGTAATTACCTCCCTTCCGATTAGCCGAAACATGTTTGGTCTTTTATACAGTTTATTAAATTTAAAATAGTGAAAGGCGTGTGACGTTTTAATAACACATTTCACCTACTAAACCTTGTGTCGGACCGACATTTGCCGACTTTCCTGTTTCCATATATATATATTAGCCTATATATATATATGAAAAGTTCAACTAGTGCCGGTTCAAGGATATTACATAATAAACAAGAAAAACATCACATGGGAACATAGAATATAACATTTATTGCCAACCGGTTTCGCTTTAAGCTCATCAGGGCAACAATAACAATAGATCACGTAGCAACGTCGCGTTGCTATACACATAACGCAGTGATTGATGACGTCATGGCTTAATGTTCAATTTAGGCATAAGCTTGTTCATGAATGATTGTTCTTTAGATAACCTAGCTGAAACATTTTCGTTATGTATTTTAAAGAAAGGAAAAATTGAAAACTTTGGACTGTCTTCCTATTTCTTAATTTGTCACTAGTCTGTCCAATATAAAATTCTCTACACCCGTTACAAATTAAAACATAGATTACATTTTAACAGTACAATCCATATTTTCTTTTACGTTTTATCATTTAATTTGATCTTAGTACCTTCAATGATGTAATCGCACAGTCCACACCGTGGTTCTCCACATTTCTTAACGCAAGCGGCGGTGTCTTCACTGAACTCTGATCGCGTAATAAGGCGTTTAAGATTCGGAAGCTGTCTTTTACATTTTATGATTTTAGTGTCTGTGATTATATTATTCATTTTTTCATCTTGTTTTAGAAGAGTTAAGTCAGATTTCAACAATCCGAATACTTCTCTGTTTTCAGGATTGTGGGTGGATACGAACGGTATGATAGGGTTTTCCCTTTTCTCTTTAACTGTTAAAAGACTGTGTCTTGGAATTTTTAAAGCCTTGGTAAATCCCATTTCTATCACCTGAACTGGATACTTTCTGTCAATCAATACATGGATCCGTGCAAATCGATATTTGACCAATCAGGTCATCGCCTTTATTTGGCCCGATGTGTAGCCTTGCTGTCTGCTATTTCGGCTCACAAACAAGCGACTGTTAATGATGGAGAAGTGCGATATTATGTGTGTTTACAACGCTTGAATTTAAGGAAAAAGTTCAAAAGATGTGCTTTGCGATCGAGTACTGCTTACGTGAGATATACAAAGAGATTATAAGTTTGGATTATGATTATGATTGACAATGGGACATGAGCAAAGAGTTCGATCAACGCTATATTACGCAATGGATTAATTAATGTTAGTTTTTTTTTTCCTCTGAAACTTTCTGATAAAAACCTTAAACTGTCTTACAGTGGAAAACAAAGGTAAAATATATGAAATACTAATAAAGAGAAAGTACGTTTACTCAAATAGTTAATCTTGTTTAATAACATCTGCACATCCAAAAAGGGGCATGTGTCATCAATGTTTCAGTTTGACGTTAACATTAACCCTTAGTGCGTGAAGAATGCTGAATGTGTAGATACAGATCAGAGTGCAAAAAAATGCAGTTTATTCTTGGATTTAAACCATCTGCTACTTAAATTAAAGACATTTACGTGTATTCTTTACTGAAGGTACATGTAGATTTCAGTTATGAAACAGAGTAAGTTTTGTTTTGTACAGTTTTGGAAGTTTAGCTCAAAAGGCAACTTATGTTAATTAAATCAGCTTTTGACTTAGCCATATTTAGGTGGATTAGCACATCTGCCATTTCAAAGGGTATGTCGGTAAACTGTTAATTGATAAGATGTGTGTTTGATTGCCGCTGTAATCCACTCGACCACCCGTTGTCTTCAGTATATCATAAGATAAACTACCGCAAATGATATTAACAAGTTTGTTAATTGACAGCACACTTTACATTTTTTTTTAAAATCGTCAGGCAACCATTTTCCCTTAACTTGAATTTTAAACATTTCTCAGACTTCCACCTCTCTGTTGAATGAGACAACCTATAAATATTTCAAAATGCTTGTAATATAGTGTAATTTATTATCGAATACGATGTTGAGACAACCTAACAAGCCTTACAAAAATATTAATCATCTTTAATTCTATTATTTTTAAGCAAAACTGCAGAGGATTATGAGTTGTTTCACTGTTTCTCGTAGAAGTTCAAAACTTTGCTGGCACATGTATTACATTGTCCGTAGCCCCTGAAATTCACACTTTTTGTACAAATCCTTGTGTAAATAAGTTCATGTATCCATATATTTCTTGCAAAATCCATCATCGGCAGAAACACATGAAAAAGGTTATTTTTCCGGAATTTAATCGAAAGAAACAGGCATGAGAGCATGATTTAAGTAGCCTTTCTACTATACTGTATATGTATTTACTGCGTTTGTTTGTGAGCCCTTAACGACGGTAACCAAGGAAGTCGGTTTATCTCATAGCCACGGATCCATGTATGGGGAAGCTAATTCTTTTAGATGGGCATTACGAACACTTATATCAGAAACGATGGTACATATTCTACGAGCCAAAGAAAATGGGATGTTGATTTTAGTATGTTTTGGATGGCATGACTTGAAATTTAAATACTATTCCGGGTAGTAATCAATTACAAGTTTTCAACAAAATCAAAAATCTTATAGCAGAAAACATAAGAATGACCAACAAAGAAATAAATTTCCTATTGAAATTGGAATGTAAAACTAGTACTTTCTACGGCTTACCAAAAATACATAAGAGCAAAATTATTCAAAACTCTTGTTCTGACAGCCATTCTGATTATATTGAAATTCTGGATCCTGCAGACTTAACACTTAGACCTTTAGTAGCAGGCCCCTGTTGCGTAAAGTTTACGTTTACTCACTAAAACCTATTCTCTACGATTCATTCAGCTATGGTTAGCTAGTATATAACCTATGCATCGGCCATTTATAAACATAGCCCTTATAAGCTTGGGAAAAAGCCCCGGTATAAGCCCAGCAGGGCGGGGACGTTATTTTTGTCCGTCTCTTGCACTGGATAGAAGAAGATTCGGACCCAAGAAGATTCGGCCCAATGCAAAACAGTCGATATTGTCATATGTCATATTCAAGCCGGTGTGCCTCAGGGATCCATACTTGGACCTCTTTTATTCTTAATTTATATTAATGATATTGTTGATGACATTCACGCAAATATTAACCTTTTTGCAGATGATACCAGTTTATCAATGGTTGTAACGGACCCGGTTGCCGTTGGAACTATGTTACAAACAGATATCGATAGAATTACTCATTGGGCGCAGAGGTGGTTGGTCAAGTTTAATCCATCGAAGTCTGAATCTTTAGTTATATCTCGTAAACGTATTAAGACTAACCATCCAGATCTTTTTATGTCAAATATTGAAATTCCTTCTGTTACTAGTCATAAACACTTAGGCATATTCCTTTCTAACGATGGGTCGTGGGACATCCACATAGGTAAATCTATCGAAAAGGCATGGAAAAGAATCGGAATTATGCGACTATTGAAAACCCGTCTTGATCACCTTTCACTCCAAATTATGTATTTCTCTTTTATCAGACCTATTCTTGAATATGGTGATGTTATATGGGACAATCTGTCTCAAGGGTTGAAAGATCGACTGGATAAAGTGCAAAACGAAGCTGCTCGGATTGTTACCGGTTGTACTAAGCTTGTTTCTATCGTTGATCTATATCAGGAGTCTGGGTGGGAAACTTTAAGCCAACGACGGCGCAAGCACAAGCTTATTCTTTTCTATAAAATGGTTAATGGGCTTTCCCCAAATTATCTCAATACTCTTGTTCCACCTACGGTTGGCAATTCTTGCTCTTATAACCTTCGAAGGCCTAACAATTTAAGAAACATTGCTTGTACAACTAGTTTGTACAGTACTTCATTTTTGCCAGCTGTGATTAATGACTGGAATTCCCTGCCAGATGAAATTAAAAACTCTGAATCATTGTCATCTTTTAAATACCGTTTGAATGTAGATAAACCCTGTCCACGGAGGCTTTACTTTTTTGGCGATAGGAAAATTCAGATCATACATGCTAGATTAAGAAACAAATGTAGCTGTCTCAATGAACATTTGTACTTGAAAAATTTGGTGCAATCATCACTTTGTAGATGCGGTACAGTGGAATCAACCCAACATTTTTTTTTAGAATGTCCGTTTTATAATAACCAAAGAATTATTCTAAGCCTAAGTATTAACAGTATAACAAGACTTACACTCCAAATCATTCTATTTGGAGATGAAAACCTTAATCTGCTTGATAACCAAAGATTATTTGCTGCTGTGCACACATACATCCGTGATAGTAAAAGATTTACAAGTAATGCCTAATTGCCCACCTTTAAATAGTTAAACAATTACAATTTGTTAAATTGTGATGATCAAGCTGGAGTTTCTATAGCCATTATACAAGTGTCTTCAATTGAAATCTTTATCAATAACACTCCACACTCTTCTGTTATTTTTCCTATCTTTTTTCTAAATTAATTTACTTTTTTGCAATTAGTAATGATACATTCATGTAATACTAGTAACCGTTACCCGAAATTTGGAGAAGAACTTTATAAGCTTAAGCTTCCGTTCTTATCCTTTTCTTCAGTATATTTGTCATATGATTGTATTGTATTCTGTTAACCCGTATCTTATGCTGTTGAATAAAATATGTTTAAACACAAAACAGTCGAGAAGATTCGGACCCAAGAAGATTCGGCCTACATAGGATAACATTCCGCCCAATTGAGAAGAAGATTCGGCCTCAATTTTAGATTATATTAATTGTATTGATATTGTTGTTTTCACTTATTGTTACGTAACAATTCAAGATTCATCGTAGAGAACTTTAAAACTTTATCACTGAAACTGCTTTTTTCATAGTTTGAAGGCACACCTGGCCATTAAAGATTTATATGCTTTGATTAATTTTGTGGTTGATTTTATATGATTAGTGCATATGTATATAAATTTTCTTTAAAATTTGAGATTTTTTTTCCATGCTTGGTCTGTGAAATGTCTGAGTTTTGTTCTTTGCATAAAAGTTTTGTCGCAGCCGAGCGTCAGCATGCCATAACATCTGATATAATTATGCGGGCGGTGGTAGCATAGGAAATGCTAAAACACGTTTGAGTCAAACTCTCTATAAAACGTCAATAAATTAAATGCACATTGAAATATTCAAATGAAATATTCATAAAGGCTGCAGCTAAGGTTCATGTCAAGGGTGATAGGATTACGTAAATATCAAGTTTGGTTAAATGGGCGTGAAGGGTAATTTGATTTTACGTTAAGTGTTTTAGTTTAGTTTAAACATATTTTATAGCCGTAATTTACATACATATACAATTCATAATTACAAACAACTAAATTGGCAAATGGGTTGAGCTACAAGTTCAAAAACTTAGTTACGGCTCTCCCCATTGATCATTGAAGTAACATACTTAACTACATGACAGAGAAATATTTGTTGGCAATGTATCTAAATGGAAAATATAAATAAATATTTTTAAGTTAAGAAGTTAAGAGGAAGAACAGAGTGTAAAAAATGCAAAAGGATCAAACATGCTGCATAATGTATGAAGTATACACGTGTGTGTGTGTGTATTTGTGTGCGTGAGAGAGACAGAGAGAGGGGGGAATGGGTGACTCAGATCAGTTTTTTTTTTTACTCTTTACAAGCAATAATGATGATAACCCTACGGCAATCAGTGTTGTACATCTTAATGTAAGGAGTATTCGCAACAAACTTGAACTTTTATTTAACGAATTTTCAGATCATGATATCTTATGTTTTACTGAAACACATTTAGACGACAATATGTCACACAATTTTCTTTTTACCGAGTGCCCTCATTTTACCCTCTATAGAAGAGATTTATCTGCACACTCATGTGGTGTCCTGTTTATGTTTCAAATCGTTTGTTTTCCAAACGTAGACTCGACCTTGAATTACCATCCGTGCAGTCTATTTGGCTAGAAATAAAGCATTAGTCAATTTCTTTTTTTCTGTGTTCGACATATAGACCCTCTAATTCATGCGTTTAGTCTGGGACGAATTAAATGTTAGTATTGAAAGAGCGTTAGATGATACTCCGAACATAGTTTTGCAAAGTGATACTTAACGAAAATCTTCTGAATGAATTTTTGATACATTTAATCAAAGTGCTGAAGGCGCTGAAAGCCTGGGCATCGGAACGGGTGATGAGGTAGGAAGATGAGGTCCAAAAGCTTAAAGCTGCTGTCACATTTGTATGGGCTTAAAACTGCTATCACATTTGTACAGACTAATAAAAAATATCTACATGTCTCACACTGACAGTATGTGGAGTTGACAACAGAATGGAAAAACATAAATTTGTAAAGGCCATTATAACGAGTATTTTTGTATAGCCTTGGCCTCATGGTCTTTATGGATTGAAAGGAGATAATTTTCAAAGGATTTTCTGTTTCCTACTTTCTTCCTTCACGTTGCTTTGGCAACAAATCAAAATGGTAATAAACTAAAATGAGCAGCGTGCAAAAAATTGCTGATAGAGGACAAGTTCAGGGAACATGTCTGGAAAGTGCAAAAAATAAAAAAATGGCCAAGCAATGAATCATATTTTTCTTTCATTTTACCATACTCTGTCTATAAGTTGAAATAGTAGATGTGTCCTTTGCGCAATGTAAAGGAAAAACATAAAGTCTTTAAAGGCTAATATCACAGAGCATGACTTGTTGTCTGAGAAGACACTTTTTAATCATTTCTTTTTATTTTTGCATTTTGGTTTCTATGGCAACAAATAAAAAGATGTCCGCATTCGGGCGCTAATGCTCGGCAATAGTTGTGTTTGGTAACAAGAGCACCATATGCGGGTGCCAACGCTCGGCTGCAGTTGCTTGATTTTCCGTGAAAACACAAAGTTGAAAAAGGGGCATAACTTGAGTTATTTACCCTTATTGTTTATGTTTCCGTTTTGATAGTGAACAACTTGTCCAAGTTTGAATAAACATCTTCAGCAATAACAAAGATATTGTAAAATGTTAAAGATTTTGCATGACGACGACACAAACGACGAAAATGATGACACTAGGGCTATAAAAATACCATGCCCCTAAAAACAGCCGAGCTAAAAGTTCATAGTCGAAAAAGGAGCATAACTAATTACTTTGCCAAAAATATTTTGGTGGACACCTGCCTCTGTTGTACTCACATAAATTCCCCTTTTAATAGTTCACAAAAAGTCCAAGTTTGAAGTAAGTATCTTCATTAATGACAGATATGACAAAATGTCAAAGGTTCTGAAAATTCAAAGTAATAAAAAAGGGCAAAACTGTGTCAAAAATATTTTGATGGTTACCTGCCCCTGTTACATGGGTACCCCTTTTGACAGTAAATAATTTGTCCAAGTTTGAAGTAAATATCTTCAGGAAGAACAGAGATATTATAAAATGTAATTGCACGACGACAATGACGCATAGGCTTTGACAATAGCTTTCAAGACGTTTTCTTTCGTCAAGCGATCTGCTGTAAATGCAATCTTTCAATCATTATTATTATTTCAAATGAGCCATACTCTGGCAAAAGGGGTTTAATGCATCTCCGTGATCCATCATTCCAAACGAGCCGTGATATATCTATAGATCCATAAAATCCATTTTGTTGAACAACCGACTGAATCATGAGGTACACTGGTCCTTTGACATGCAGAAAAATTTGCCAAAGGTAAAGAGTTTCGACCCAGAGCAGCCTAAATACCTATGGAGATTAAGATTAGATTGCACTGAATGTCAAGTCTGATCTTCGATACAAAAAGCCCAATATTTATAAAGATTAACTGGTTTTCAATGGCTCATGTTACGAACTTTAATATATATATATTTGATATTGCACGCGCCGAGTTTGCTATGGGTCGAAATGGTTATGGGCCGAGATATCATATCTGGACAACTAACAGGAAGAAATAAGGCATATATACCAATCAAATACATAGTTATAACTTCAGACACGAGTTGCAGAGTAATTTTACGAAAATTTAAATCTTACCGAGGTTTTGCGACACCTTTTCAGAGAAAGAGCACACCGTCTGAGTAAACTATGCCACCATTATTTGTCATTCACATGGTGTCTAGAAAAAGGACAAAATTTAACGAACGATCCCGATTAGTGCTCGACAACAGCACTCGTCACAACTCGGTCGATTGCGTACCCACATCTAAACATTTGGTCAACGATCACCCGAGGTTTCATTTTAAGGGATCGTTTCTTTCAGCGTAGTGAGATGGCGGTACTTTTCACTTTTACTCGCGTTTTTCCGTAAATGCTTGGATGGGGTTGAAATTGTAGTATACGATTCCTATGGCCTTGGGCTTGGCACACCAAGCCCAGGCCAAAAAACATCATGCTTATCAATAATTTAAGGAACGTCATTGACACACCTACTAGAATAACGGAACATTCCTCGACACTCATAGACCCCATTATTATTTCAAATGATGTTGAATTTTACAAATCCGGTTTTTATGATATTTCAGAGTGACAATAGAGCAACGTTTATTTTTCTTAAGTCTATTTATGAAAGCCATGAATGTTTGACCCGTAAAGTTTGGTACTACAATAGAGCAGATTTTGGCCGTCTTAATGAATTAATCCAAAATGAAAATTGGGATTTTATTGACTCTTTTACAATGGAAGATCCTTGTGACAAACTAACAGAAATTCTTCTGAATCATATGTCTGAATGTATTCCATCAAAACATGTTACAATTAGGCCAGATGACAAACTTTAGTATGATTCTGAACTACTTGTATTGCTTGTATTGGAGTTTAACGCCATTTTAACAGCTTAGGTCATATCATGGCGGTCAGCGACGCACCTACGTGTTTCCTGGCTTTCTCACACCAGTACTGACACAACCTTCCTTCCAAAGCCACTGACTGTTTTTCTCACATGCATCAGAGGTGAGAGGCGAAAAGTCGCCGGAAAGAAAGTTTGCCTCAACCGGGTATCGAACTCGCAACCACCAGGTCACGAGTCAGACACGCTAACCACTGAGCTACCCGGACAGGCGATTCTGAACTACGGCGTTTTACAAATTACCGAAACAGACACAGAAACATTGCTCTAAAAACTAATACCGAAAGTAGTTGGATCAAATAAAAAAAAAAAAAAAAAAACTGCGCAAAAAAGTTAACAATCTTTTAAAAAATGCAAAAAAAAAGTTTCTTTGACCAAATTGAAAATAGAATAGAAAACGACAGTTCTCATAACAGCAGAAATTATTGGAAAACACTGAAAGATCTAACAAAAAAATTTAAGTCAGCTGATTCTATCCCTGTGCTTAGTCGCAATATTAATGGTATTGATGAATATTATTTTACTGATCAGGAAAAGGCCAATTGTTTAATTGAATATTTCACGTCTGTTTCAAATCTTGACGATTCCAATACAAATCTCCCTCCTTTTGAGTCTAAGGTTGACGCGTCCTTGAATCAAATTCAAATAGAACAACAAAAAGTTGAACAAATCATCGAAGTCATTGATGCCAAAAAAGCTGTAGGCCCCGATTTGATTTCGCATAAAGTTTTAAAAGGAGTGAAACACTCAGTTTATAAACCTCTTTCCCGTTTGTTCAATAAATCACTACGTGAAGGTATTTTTCCTCAGTCATGGAAATCTGCTCTAGATTTGCCCCTTTTCAAAAAGGGCGATAAAAACTGCCCTATCAATTATCGCTCTATATCTTTACTTAGTTGCATAAGTAAATTAATGGAGAAATGTGTATACAGACATATGTACAATTTCTTTATTAGTAATAATTTAATATATTCAAATCAGTCGATGTTTTTTAAGTGGTCAGTCTACTGTTTACCAACTAATTTCATTATACCATCAACTCGCTCAATCTTTTGATAACAAAACTCAAACATGTGTAAACAATTGCTTAATTGGATTGAAAATTATTTAATTGATAGAAGTCAACGTGTGTTCATTGGAACCTCGTATTCTCGCCCTGAAGGAATACTGGCCGGAGTTCCGCAAGGCTCTGTTCTTGGCCCTTTACTGTTTTTGGTTTAAGTGAATGATGTAACCGAGTCACTACTAAGTGTCGTAAGGCTATTTGCAGACGACACGTCTCTTGCATGTACTACCTCTAACAAAGCTGACCCACAAACTAAACTAAATCATGATCTGGGTATGATTACTAAGTGGTCGGAACAATGGCTTGTCACATTTAATGCGGAAAGAAAAAAACGCAAATTAATCTTATTTTTTAAAATGATTAAGGGTATTACTCCTGCCTATTTATCATCTCTAGTCCCAGATACGGTTGGTAATACCACGAGTTATAACCTGCGACGAGCTAACGACCTCCGAGGCATTGCATGTAGAACTTCAATGTACAAGAATTCTTTTATTCCGTCAGTGGTGGACGATTGGAATGCTCTGCCTCAAGAAATGAGAAATTTAGATTCCCTTGCAGCTTTTAAGACGTACCTTGACAGGGACAAACCTATACCTAATAAGCTTTATTTCATTGGTGAAAGGGAATATCAGATTATCCACACTAGGCTGCGTAACAAATGTAGTTCGCTAAATTTTGATGTATTCCAAAAAAATTTAGTTGCTTCGCCCTTGTGTCAATGTGGTGCAATTGAGACTAGTCAACATTATCTGTTAGAGTGTAGGTATTATACTATCATTAGAAATAAGCTTTTTGCAACTATCGAGAATTTCACAACTGTCAGTTTGGACGTCCTGCTGTACGGTGACGAAAGCCTCCCCTTTCATGAAAATGTTACAGTATTTTTAGAAGTGCAGTCTTTTATTAAGGATAGCAGAAGGTTCAAGCTGTAGAGAGAATCCAATCAAGTCTTGTAACAATTTTATAATGTTTCGTCTTGCCATTATATCATACATTTAAAGACAATAGAGTTAATGCCATAATATTGGTTTCGAGAGCATCCCACATCGCACAATCTCTCTATAGTATCCGTAACTGTCTCCTTTTTTTTTTGCACCCTTTTTCTTTTACTTGTCAAATCATTGAATGAATGAATAAAATAGGACTTATACCATCGAGAATCCATGGAAAGGAACAGTATAAGCTTACGCTTCCGTTCCAATCCATTTTGTAGCATATTATATGTATATTTTGTAATTGTCTTATTATATTCTTGTATGTAAAATGTTACAAATAGAATATGTTTAAGCAAATGCGGCTAAGACTGAAGTTCTTTATTTTTGGAAATAAGCAAACTCCCCTTTTGACTTTTAACCATACGCTTTTCATGTTACTGATAATCACAAACACTTAGGACTGACTTTTAGTGACGATTGCAAATGGCATAGACATATTGATAATATTAGCCTATCAGCATCAAAACTTTTAGGTATCATGCGTTAGCTGAAATTTACTATCCGTCGTTAAACACTCAATCAGGTATATCTTTCTTTCCTTAGACCAATTCTCGAGTACGCTTCTGTAGTTTGGGACAACTGTACTCTGTATGAAATAGACAAATTATAAAAGATTCAAACTGAAGCTGGAAGAATTGTTACTGGACTGACACGCTCAACCAGTTTGTATAATTTTTTTCGTGAACTAGGCTGGCCAAGATTATCAGAGAGACGTAAATACCAAAAGCTTGTTCTCGCCTATGAAATCGCACATAATATGGTTCCGCAACATTTAAGTTCACTTTTTCCACAAAACGTTGGCAATTCTGTTAATTATAATTTGAGAAATAATGATGATTTTGTGCTTCTCCCATGCCGCACCTCTTTGTTCGAAAACTCGTGTGTTCCTTTTGTTTTAATTTCCCTCTGGAATCAACTTGAGACATTTACCTAGTATTTCTTCCTTTAAAAGAGAAATTTCTAACTATATGTTTCAAACATATGACGTCCCGTCATACTTTTCGTATGGAACACGGTATCTTTCAGTAATTCATGCAAGAATACGAAACAATTGCAGTGACTTAAAAAACGATATTTTCTAAATTCATGTTTCTTGTGAAAATAGTTGTGCCTTTTGTGAACATAAAGATGCTGAACATTATTTCTTCAAATGTTCCAAATATCAACTTGAACGTCTTCAGCTTTTTAATATTTTAAGACATCTTCATCCATTGAACTGCCATCTTTTATTATGTCGAAACGCTGGATTTTCTGAAGAAGCAAACATTTTAATTTTTGACACTGTACATAAATATATAGCTGCCACTGGGCGCTTCAGGATGGTTGATCGACGTTATACGTATTGCTTGTAAAGAGTGAAAAACTTACCTGAGTCACCTATTCCTTTCTCTCTCTCTCTCACACACACACACAAATTCACACACACATTTTTATTTAATACTTTATGCAGCATGTTTGACCCTTTTGCATTTTTTACACTCAGTTCTTCCTTAGACTTAACAAATATTCATTTGTATTTTCCATTTAAATACATTGCCAACAAATACTTCTCTGCCATGTAGTAAAGTATGTTATTTCAATGATCAATGGGGAGAGCCGTAACTAAGGTTTTGAACTTGTGGCTCAACCCATTTGCCAATTTAGTTGTTTGTAATTATGAATTGTATATGTATGTAAATTATGGCAATAAAATATGTTTAAACGACAATCGCGATATTAAGCTTCGGTGTTTTTTAACTTAATTTACAGGGGTAAAAATGAAACTCCACGTGCCTGTATGTGTTATCTAATTAATGTCCTTCAAGTATACAAGATTTATCCATTTTGTTTCAAATATTCACAAAATTTATTCTGCGAGCATGACACAGCCGACACAAGGAAGCCATTTTATCATGCAAATATATCCGCGGAAAGTGAGAGTAAACCATCATTTAAAAAAAAGACTGACCTTTAATCTCCTCCTCTAACACGGTCACGTGACATCCATGAAGTGCAAAACGTTGGGAAAGTAATTTTATTTTCAAATGTGGTTCTGTCTTAAAATAATTTGCATTTGTTATGGGAAGGGGTCTTTACGCTAATGAAATTACCGCTTCTGAATATGTGCTTTTCAATTTTGCCGATTTGCCTTTCTAAACCTCCTTTTTCTGCGATATTTGCAGATGGTACCAAAATCAACGAATCGTATGACTTCATCAGCCTCGATTTCGATAAGGTATCATGTGACTTATAAGAAAAACAAAATGGTCGCGAACTTCGATGTGTCGCGATTTTAGATGATTCGACGACCGTCCTTATTTTATTTACTTAAGCAATAATTCCCGTAATTCACGAGTTTATTCACGAGCGACACAAATACGCTTGACTTGCAGAAGGCAAGCGTTTTAAAATGACGTCATGCAGAGGCATAGCTATACAGGGCATCCAGTTAGATCAGGAACTATATTCTTTTTCATAAGCCTCATTAATATTTACCAGGTTTCCCTTGGACCTTTGGACATAAATGATATAAACGAGTACAATACTAGATTATCATGTAAGTTTAATTTGTTCTAATTTCATATTTTGATGTAAAAATCCTATGTAAATGTTAAATAAACTGTATTCCAGTACGACTGGTGAAAACAGGTATAAATTTAAGTTTTTCGATTTTTCAACAGATGTTTGCAATATCCTATTCGACTGCAAGATTTGAAATGGCTATATCTGGCGGATAACTGTCAGACAGGCAAAACGAAATACTGTACTGCGGGGTAAGGAGGGAAGGTATAAATGAAACACAAGTTTGACCCAGCATGTTTGGCAGGATGGTTATGAATAACATCAGTTTGACCCAGCCAGAATGCTTTATGATGAAGAAGTTGCAAATTGCAGTAGTCAAGCAGATCTACCTAGAATACATGACTAGACAAGGATTTTGAAGAAGCAATAAGTATATGTTATTGATCATGTATTTCATTTTTAGGGAATTAAATTGGAGGGAGGCGAAGCCGACCGACGATTTAATTCCCTAAAAATGAAATATATGATCAATAACTGACTTACAGTTTGCCCTACTTTCTAATTGATTGTCAGTCAGCTTCTCGGAGGAAAGAGCCATACAAGTCGGACAGAGAACGCGGTCGCCACGCCTTTTGTGGTTGACGGAGGTACAAATATGCGCACCGAGTCGTATTGTGTCACCTTTAATTTGGCACTGAACCTGATCTAGGACAACTGTCTGTGGCGCTAAACTTGATCTACGCTCATATTCACTCAAGCACTTCATTCAGCCATGGACACATCCTTTGGACTAGTTGACGACGAAGAATTTTACAAAGAATTTATTTAAAAAATTATTCAATTTACTTATTTCAAAACAGCGTAGAACTTACTATGTTTAATCATAGTTTTCTTTATAGACCAGTACAATAACCCTTATTCTGCTGATCACTTGGAAACTGGACCCGTTTATGCAAGCACCGAAGATAAAATGGTGTCTGCACATACTAGTACGTGCTGTCTGATAGTCGACTAAGTTGTCTGTCCCTTCCTTCATTTGACCTATTTATATGTTTTTAATTCATAAATTTCAAAATGCTTTCAATTTTAAAGATTTCGGCAGTTGTACTACATCTTCGGAAAAAGCAAATAATCACGGTGTTTTGTCAGTACTGGATAAAGTGTTTGGATTTCTTTTGATATTTCCTAGAGAAATATAAAGGTAACTCGTTCCTAAGTGTTTTTGTTTTAGTTAACTTTTCAGGATCCCAAAAGCTGCAAAAGTCTCAGCCTCTTTCACGGCAGCGCACACATTGTAGTATTTTTTACTTCCACAACGACCGGCTAAAATACTGTGAGCGGAGCTTCAGGTTTAGAGGGAAATGTTTGTATATAGGTCAACCATTTAATAATTAAGTGGTCGCATATTTGCGAGATACTGAGTCTGTATGGAATTAAATCAAGCAGTATTGAATGAAATCCGGCCTTTTGATTGGTTTAGAAAGTAGGGCAAACTGTAATGTAATGTATATTAAGGCAAAGAAGCAGTAACCTAGTTTATAAAGTGATCTTGGCCATCCAACAAATGGTTAAGATCTTTCTTTGGAAGATATCAAAATCTAACAGAGGAAGTCCTTTGGAAACTTGACAAATCAAGATCAATGATGGTAAATGTAATGAAAAATGACTTTGATTTTCTTGAGGACGCACCGGATTGACTTGTATACACATCTACAGAATTGAAATTTATAGACAGCCAAGTTCATCTTACATCAGTTGCTGTATCTTACTCTTTACTAGATCTACAAGAGAATTTTAGTCTTGTCCATATTAAAAGGATGTGCAGATGGCATCACAATGTGGTTCCAATAAAAGAAGTCTTTAAAGTGAAGAAAACATGTTGTTAAAATATGAAAATGCTGGTAGTAGACATTTTCTTCTTTCCCACAATGTTTCTAAAAAGCCTTCTTTATTTCGAATTTTCACCTTTTTCAAAATTAATGAGCTGAATAAATACATATATAGTTCAAGAAATAAAACTTTTTTCTTTTAAAGCAAAATTCAGCTGTACTTAAGCTGGAGTTTTCTCTGATGGCTTCAAAATTTGGTTTTATTTATATGAATGCCATCATCAGCAGAGCCAAGTTTCCTGCTGTGTAAAGCCACACAATGGACCATCTGTGTTCTACTGCTGTCAACAAAAGGTGTACATCTATAGACAATCAATGGACAATCTGTGTTCTACTACTGTCAACAAAGATGTACATCTATAAACAATCAGTCCCTTGAGACTGTAATTTTTTTTCAACATTTCTATTGGAAAAAGTGTGAGCTTAAATATCATACGTGCCACAACCTGTAAGAATCTGATTATCATGATGGTAATAGATTTATTTACCAAAACCCTGTTTAAAGTATCACACACATATAACCAGATAATTAAAAACAGTTTTGAACATAATTACTTTTGCTTCCAAAATTGATTGTATGAAGCAAGCTTATAATATGATTGTATCAACTATCAAGTCAAATGCTCTCATCTGGGGTTCTTTAAAGAAGTTTGAAATCCTGTTACGGGAGATCACTCTTCCTTACAGCACAGCTTCTTCCCGTATAAAATCAATACCTGACAACTGCGTTGTTGAGAATTCTCTTTAGCCCAGGGGTTTGTGTACTGGTCTTTTAAACCTCGATAAGCGAGGATCTTTGCTGCACGGGTTTCGAATCCCAGCAGGAGCAGTTTATATTTGAGTTATGCATTTGTTTCGGACTTTCATGTTCGTAAGACCTCCTAGTCAACAGAGATGCGACTGACATAACATGCAACTTAACTATGCTTGTTATACATATTTAGAGACAGATCTGAGAAAGAGGGGGCACGAGCTGCAGAGAACATATGTAACTGCAGCAATTAAAGGATTAATTTGCTTAGCCTGTTGCACTTTTCTAAGTCGATTCTCTTGTCAGTCCCTCCAGAATTAACTGGAGGGATTGATTCCAGACCAATTGTCACATGTATTTCCACCAGCTCCAGCCAAATCTGAAGATACCCGATGAAATTCTCTGTTACAGTCTTTAAAGCTTTTATTGTATATTTGTTCTTCTCTCATTTAAATATGAAATAATAAACTGGTATTAAGCAATATTCATAAATGTGTCTTGAAAGTGTCAAAATGTCTAGTTTGATTTAAAATACCAAACCACAGAAAGTTATACTGAAAACACTGTACATGTACATACATTTTCATGTCAAATTAACACTGTATCTGTTTGGGTTTTCTGAACTTGTAGGCCACTATGATAACACAGTTGGGAGTCTGGCAGAGAAGTGAAATGCAGAAGAAGAAAGAAAAAGGCAGACAGAAAATGGAATGGCAGAAAGGAAAAAGAAGCAACAACACATACATGTATGTGTATTTTCTGAATGACTAACAAGGCAAATAAAGCATAAAACAAAATACAAACAACAGTCTTGCACCGTTTTAGATGATATTATGATATGTGTATAAGTCTGTGTTTCCAGACAGTGAACTACTTGCCTTGAGTAAAAAAGAGAAGTAGTTTCAATAAGAGTGTGTAGGTTTATCCATGTTATGGATAATAGTTATAAGTGTGTATGAATTGTTGTCAGTGAAAGAGTTTGGCTGTAAAAGAAATACATCTATTTCGCAATAAAGATCTTTATAAGAAATAAGGCAATTCATCATTTTGCATCATTTAATTGTTGTGTTTGTGCACAGCACTTGCATTTCAATCATTATATGGTGTCATTTGCCAAAAAGGCATTTGTGATTGTGTACTAATAAAAGTTGTGATTATGAAATAACAAACTATAATTCTAATCTGTTCAATGGCTCAGTTTAAACATCAGCATTTTTTTATGCATGTTTATGAAATAATTGGCATTTTTTTTGTATCCTTATAGAAATAATTGACAGTATTTTACCACCTTAACTAAGCACAACAACAAATTAAATGCTGTTAGAATACTCACCTGACTTCTGCTTTTCCCTCTGCATTTCCCCATTTTTTTCTGGTAGAATATTATATTATGCAGTTAAATGCTGATAAATTCTAGAACTACCCTACCCCCCTGTGCAACCTCAGCTGAAACAGTCCATTATCTATTTTTGGTTCGCGCATGCGTTTATAAATTGTGAAAGTAGAATATGGACGCAGTTGTAGGTTGTTCCTAATTAACCCGTTGTAAGGCTTATATAAAACCTTAGACTTGCTAGAATATTGCATAATTTCAAGGCAAAATGATTTTTCATTCGATATCTTCTGGCAATAGTAATATTACAGTAATTCTGTGTACAAAATTCGGATCGCCGACACTGGTACTCTGCGTGACGAAAATTCGTCTATTGACCGAGCGGGTTATTAATATCGTTCTGAGTTTCAGTTACAGGTTATTTCAGATTTACACTCATGAATTTAACAATATTGAACCCTAGTTTGCCCAAGTAAAGTATTAATGCGAACTTGAAGAGTATTAACTTACAGAGTAGAAAAGGCTGTGAAAAAATGGCCGCCACTGGTCGTGAGCCAGTAGTCTGGTACCCCGTCGTACTTCAAAGTAGTGTTAGGGGCAGGTAATCCAGTCTATAGTTAGGGATGCAAATAAAAACTATAAACATTTTTGTTCAGGTATATTCGTGTTTTTCAAGGAAAATAAATTAACTTCTCCGTATTGGACTAATTCAGCGGTGGAAATCTGAAAATAGCACATTTGGGGCTTGCAAAAAAAATCTAAAATTAGACAAAACTTCTGCTAGGTGGCATTTTTCAAATACTCGAAGAATTTTGACATGCGCAGACCACGTTCCACTGCGGTCATCGAACAAGAAGGCCGTTGGCCATAAAGTGCTCACCCGAGTGAAGTCATCTACAGTTGATAAAGCTGAAGAGATCCTGGTTTTAATGATGAAAAACATATGAGTATAAGTGACCTACTTTTTCAACAAATGTGACTAAATTCCAAACTTGTCCAAGATATCATTAAAACAAACATTATGACCAAGTTTCATGAGTATCAGAGTGAAAATGTGGCCTATACGGTGTACACAAGGTTTTACTAAGATTTGGTCCAGTGACCTACTTTTTGACGAGATGTGACCCACTTTGAAACTTGCCCAAGATATTATCAAGGCAAACTTTCAGACCAAGTTTCATGAGAATCAGGCTGAAAACTCTAGAGTGCACACAAGGTTTTTCTAAGATTTGACCATATGACCTACTTTTTAACCCAACATGACCCATCTTCAAACTTTGTCTGAGATATCAACTAGATAAACATTTTGACCAATCTTTATCAATACAAGGCTGAAAATGTGGCCTCTATGGAGCACCCAAGGTTTTCCTAAGATTTGGCCCAGTGGCCTACTTTTTCAGCCGACATGACCCAATTTCAAACTTGTCTGAGATATCATCAAGACAGACAATCTGACCTAGTTTCATAAGTATCGGACAACAAATGTGGCCTCTAGAGTGCACACAAGGTTTTTCTAAGATTTAGCCCAGTGACCTACTTTTTGACCCGACATGACCCAATTTCCAACTTGCCCCAGATAAATACAAACATTCTACCCAACTTTCATGAGTTTCAAGCTGAAAATGTGGCCTCTAGAGGGCACATAGGTTTTTCTAAGATTTGGCCCAGTGACCTAGTTTTTGACCTGACATGACCCAATTTCGTACTTGTCAAAGATATCATCAAGATAAACAATCTAATCAAGATTCAAGAGTATCAGGCTTGAAATGTGGCCTCTAGAGTGCACACAAGGTTTCTCTTAGATTTAGTCCAGTGACCTACTTTTTGATCCGACATGACCCAATTTCGATCTTGTCCGAGATATTCTCAGAACATACATTCTGACCCAGTTTCATGGGTATATAACTGAATATGTAGCCTCTAGAGTGCACACAAGGTAATTGTTGACGCCTGGACGACGGACGACGCATGACGGACGACGCACACAGCACCATCACAAAAGCTTACCTTGAGCTCTTCGTGCACAGGTGTGCTAAAAATAGCATGACTTTTTTTGTCACATGACCCAATTTCGACCAATCAAAATATGATTTTTACAGAATGAGAGCAATTATAGTTTGATAAAATAAAGATGAAATGGGTTAAAAACTGGCTAAAAACAAATATCTGCTCCAGCCTTTCCCAAACAGGAAATTCTATTTAAACCGTTCCAAATAGATTTTTTGTATGGTGTTTGACGCCGTTTTCAAAATCATTTCAGCTAAATCGCTACAGCACCTCTCCATGGAAATTCTCTACCAGTAAGTGCGAACAATCTTCATCTCTAGCCACTGGCTGGTTTCCCATACGAAGGCCAGTGTTTTTTTTTAAATTTTGTTTTACCATTTTTTTTCGCGAAAAGTTAGGGATTGGAGGTATGAAAAAGAAAAGTTCGCCGCAACTAGATCTACGATCTACCACTGTCACGCTATTGATATTATAGCTACGAACGAGGGCGCATTCAAACTGCATTTTTTTTTAATTATTCCTCTTTACCTTTTACCAAATAATTCCGTTTATAAGCAACCCCTTGGAAAAGGTCTTCTGAAAACACTGTGGGGAAAAAAGATAATGCTATTAACCAATATTTCTCCCCTTTCTCTCTTTTCATTGAAAGTCCCACCATATGAGCCAAATTGAATTCATATCTGCAAAATCACCTTTTCTGGAACTAAGGTAATTTGGTAGTCTGGGCAGGATGAGCTTGCTGAAGCTGCAGTCTTTTAATTCTATGGTAGAGATTCAAGACAGCAGCCTGAGCGAGCTCGTCCTGCACTGTGTTTTGTTGCAAAAAGCATGGGGGAAACAAGTAATGATTTACAGTCATGCAAAACATAATTGTTGACAGACAGACAGACAGTTTTGCACGCAAAAAAAACTTATATATTTATAACTTCCAGGCACTGCTCACTGTTCATTTATGAAGAGAGTAGCACATACAAATGATGTGAAATTTATTCTCATATATCTTTTATTTAACTCTTTCACTACTTATGACAAGTTTGTGGCTGGGGTAGATCAATATCAGAAAGCACAGAATAAGCAGTCTGATCTTTTATCTACACCATCTGGTACCTGATGCTAGCCTATGGCGCAATAGCAGCGGGACTCTTCTCTTAGATCTAGAAAAAAAAAAAAAAAAAAAAAGAAGAAATTTTCTCCAGTTATTAATGAAAGAATTAAGGGAAGTTGGAAAATATTGAGCATTTTATCCTTCAAGGATACAACGAATACATCTGGGTTACTGCTATCGTGACTGTGTCATTGCAGAAGAGGATATTGAAAAAACGCGAAAACTGATGACAATTAAATTGGACTCACGACTGTCTGCATGAGGTAGACAAGTTTTTAACATGATGCACGGTCTCTTATGACATGATATCTAAAATCTAAGACATTCGTCCAATAAGATGCGCTCTTGTTATCTTTAATCAATCCGTCATATCAACTGCTCAGGAATCTGTTGGTCTATAAGTATGTGACTTGGGATTCCGTACGGTGGCGGTATGTCACTTGAATCTAAACAATGGTAATTTTTTTCGTTTGTTTTGAAAGTTCATGTAAAATTTTCTCATTCATTTGTACTTTTAATATACACAGAACATACCAAGCACATGAGCGTGCGATGTGAAACCTCCATAGAGCAATGGGAATGTCTTGATCATCTTGACGTGCGAATATTGAAATTGTTTTTGCCCACAAAAAATACCAGCTTTATTGTTTAAGCGCACATGAGAGTGTTCTTTCCAGATGAAAAGGTCTGTACATGTTCACGCTTTCTCTTTTTATCATCGAGTTCCAAGATGTGACTTCAGAAGGGATCAAAATATCGAAATTCTTCAATGCTTACTAAGTTTTGTACAGTGACTTGAAGAAGCAATATTTAAGATTAGTACAGTCACCTGAGATGACTTTGTTCTGTGACTTGAATCGGTTTTAAAACATTTCCATCTCATTCATTTGTATTTTTGATATACACAGAACATACCAGGCACATGAGCGTGTGATGTGTAACCTCCATAGAGCAATGTGAATGTCTTGATCATCTTGACGTGCAAAAATTGTAATGATTTTTTTACCAGAAAAAATACCAGGCTCATTGTATTATCGCTGATGAGAGTGTTCTTTTCCGACAGAAAGGTCTGTCCATGTACACGCTTTCTCTTTTTATCATAGAGTTCCAAGACTTCAAAAGCGCGAAAAATATCGAAATTCTTCAATGCTAACTAACTTTCGGACAGTGACTTGGAAAAGCAATATTTTAGATTAGTACAGTCACCTTAGATGACTTTGTTCTGTGACTTGACTCGGTTTTAAAACTTGTTTCCGTCTTATAAAAGGAATTTAGCCACTTTACAACAAGATCTTGTTGCATTGACCCATTGTGTTGACCCACATGATGGACACAAAGAAGTGAAATTGATATATAAAGTTTTCTTGCATTTCTGTTGTGTCCTCAGGCTGAAAATGGATCGTCTTCCGGTGGTGGGTCCACCCGTCCTCATACACCGTAGACAAAGAAATTGATAAGCCAGTGTACCAATATTGCAAATATTGTATACTTACTGACTGCTTAAAATAAATTAGGGTATTATTTGAAGTATACGTCGATAATGACAAAGCATTTCGTATAAAAAAAAAAAATGCTCCACGATCACAAACATTCAACTCAGTCAACTGTTGACTGGAATCAGATGTTTGGCCTCTCTTTTTTGTGGTAATATTTGGAGCTGACAGAAAAATGAATACTTCCTTTGCTTGAGCTTATACTACCAAAAATCCCGATTAAAGGCGTTCGCGGTAGTTTTTAGTGCGCACATTTTTGCGCACAATACTCTTAATCGTTATACGCTTCTTTGCAAGAAATTACTTAAAATAAATATGAGGATTCTAAAGGGAAGTTCACTACATCTAGGAAATAAAGTGGACTGAAGCACACTGACACTGTTAATAAATGTCGTTCTACTTCAGCAGAGAGTGAGAAAGTTACGGAGTGGCCTACTTTCACTTTTCGGAAACGAACATTTCTGATACTTTTGGTACGTCTTTAATTCCTTTAAGATCGGTCGGCGGATTGTTGAACTTCATCACGTCGCAGTAAATATTATGTGTTAAAATGGTAACATGCACTTATGGAATAAGACCGACATCTTTCTCAGTTTGGGATATCATGATGCAGTATGAGTCATGATTTTGACTGCAAGTTCACTCAAGATTACGCGATTTCGATTTCCATATCTCTGAAGCTGTGCGGCGAAAGTTCCTCATTTTTCACAGTGTGTTTGTTTGTATTGGAGTTAACGCCGTTTAAACAGGTTAGGTCATATCATGGTGGTCAGTGCACCTACGCATGTGTTTTCTGGCTTCCTCACTCTAGTACGGACATAACTTGCTTTCCACGCCACTGAGTACTTTTCTCACATGCATCAGTGGTGAGAGGCGAAAAATCGCCGGATGGAAAGTTGGCCTCAATCGGGTATCAAACCCGCAACCACCAGATCACGCTTACCACTGAGATACCACAGAAAGTGACTCATATGGAAGTATCTTCATGATATAAGTTTCATAACAAGAGGGCCATGATGGCCCTGGATCGCTCACCTGAGTCAGAAGGCGAAATTTCACTCCAGGGTCATAATTGAAAGTACTACATGCCGAATAAATATTATGTTAGGCCCAATTTCAAACTCATCCAATATTTTATCAAGACAAACCTTCTGACCAATTTTCAAGTCAATTGAGCAAGAAATGTGGCCTCAAGAGTGACCACAAGGTATTTCTTTGATTTGGCCTAGTGACCTCGATTACGACCCGGGTGACCCAATTTTAAACTCATCCTGGATTTTTTCAAGAGATTTTATGAAGGCAAGCATTCTGAACAATCTTCAAGTCACTTGAGCAAAAAATATGGCCTCTAGAGTGCCCACAAGGTATTTCTTTAATTTGACCTAGTGACCTAGTTTATGATCCCAGTTGACCCAAATTCGGACTCATCTGAGATGTTATCAAGACAAACATTCCGACCAATTTTCAAGTCAATTAAGCAAGAAATGTAGCCTCTAGAGTGCCCTCAAAGTATTTCTTTAATTTGACCTAGTGACCTAGATTATGACCTCAGGTGACCCAATTTTGAACTCATCCTAGATTTCATCAAGACAAATATTTTACCCAATTTTCAAATCAATTGAACAATAAATGTGGCCTCTAGAGTGCACACAAGGTATTTCTTTAATTTGACCTAGTGACCTAGTTTATGACCCCAGGTGACCCAATTTCGAACTGACTGAACACGCTGTGCTCAGGTGGGCTAACAAACTTGGAACGGATTCACTATATACCAAATAACAAAGCTCTATGTCTTCCAGGTTTAGAAAGAATTTTAAAATTTTCCTTCTCTGTTCCTTTGTTCGAACTTGTGAACCCCGGAGCAGGGCCAGTTTTGACCCAAGCGGCATCATTTGAACAAATTTGGTAGAGGTCTACTAGGAGATGCTACATACCAAATATCAAAGCTCTACACCTTCCAGTTTTAGAGAAGAAGAATTTTAAAGTTTTCCTTCTTTGTTCCTATGTTAGAACTTGTGACCCCCGGAGCTGGGCCAGTTTTGACCTCAGGGGCATCGTATGAACAAACTTAGTAGAGGTCCGCAAGGAGATGTTACATACCAAATATCAAAGCTCTACGCCTCCCAGTTTCAGAGAAGAAGAATTTTAAAGTTTTCCTTCTTTGTTCCTATGTTCGAACTTGTCATCCCCCTAGCAGGGCCAGTTTTGACCCCACGGGGACCATATGAACATATTTGGTAGAGGTCCACTAGGAGATGCTAGATGCCAAATATCAAAGCTCTACGCCTTCCAGTTTCAGAGAAGAAGATTTTTAAAGTTTTCCTTCTTTGGTCCTATGTTCGAACTTGTGACCCCCAGGGCGGGGCCAGTTTTGACCCCACGGGCATCATATGAACAAACGTGGAAGAGGTCCACAAGGAGATGCTGGATGCCAAATATCAAAGTTCTACGCCTTCCAGTTTCAGAGAAGAAGAATTTTAAAGTTTTCCTTCTTTGTACCTATGTTCGAACTTGTGACCCCCAGCAGGGCCAGTTTTGACCCCACGGGGACCATATGAACAAATTTGGTAGAGGTCCACTAGGAGATGCTAGATGCCAAATATCAAAGCTCTACGCCTTCCAGTTTCAGAGAAGAAGAATTTTAAAGTTTTCCTTCTTTGTTCCTATGTTCCAACTTGTGACCCCCAGGGCGGGGCCAGTTTTGACCCCACGGGCATCATATGAACAAACTTGGAAGAGGTCCATAAGGAGATGCTGGATGCCAAATATCAAAGTTCTACGCCTTCCAGTTTCAGAGAAGAAGACTTTTAAAGTTTTCCTTCTTTGTTCCTATGTTCGAACTTGTGACCCCCCCAGCAGAGACAGTTTTGACACCAGGGGCATCATATGAACAAACTTGGTAGAGGTCTACTAGGAGATGCTACATACCAAATATGAAAGCCCTACGCCTTCCAGTTTTAGAGAAGAAGAATTTTAAAGTTTTCCGTCTTTGTTCCTATGTTCGAACTTGTGACCCCCGGGGCGGGGCCAGTTTTGACCCCAGGGGCATCATATGAACAAACGTGGTAGAGGTCCACTAGGAGATGCTACATACCAAATATCAAAGCTCTACGCCTTCTAGAATCAGAGAAGAAGATTTTCAAAGATTCTGCCAGTTTCAGAGAAGAAGAATTTTAAAGTTTTCCTTCTTTGTTCCTATGTTCGAACTTGTGACCCCCCCAGCAGGCGCAGTTTTGACACCAGGGGCATCATATGAACAAACTTGGTAGAGGTCCACCAGGAGACGCTACATACCAAATATGAAAGCCCTACGCCTTCCAGTTTCAGAGAAGAAGAATTTTAAAGTTTTCCTTCTTTGTTCCTATGTTCCAACTTGTGACCCCCAGAGCGGGGCCAGTTTTGACCCCAGGGGCATCATATGAACAAACTTGGAAGAGATCCACTAGGAGATGCTGGATGCCAAATATCAAAGCTCCACGCCTTCAAGTTTCAGAGAAGAAGAATTTTAAAGTTTTCCTTCTTTGTTCCTATGTTCGAACTTGTGACCCCCGGGGCGGGGCCAGTTTTGACCCCCGGGGCATCATATGAACAAACTTGGTAGAGGTCCACTAGGAGATGCTACATACTAAATATCAAAGCTCTACGCCTTCTAGAATCAGAGAAGAAGATTTTCAAAGATTCTGCTATTTTTTTCCTTTCTGTTGCCATGGCAACCAGAGTTATGGGTGGAATTCAATTTCTTGAACAACTTTGGTACAGCTTCACCCAAGGAACATCCCTGCCAAGTTTCATCAAGATTGGCCCAGCGGTTTAGCAGGAGAAGATGTTTAAAGGAATTGTGGACAGACGGACAGACGGACGGACACAGATGGACGCCGGACAATGACCGATCACAATACCTCACCTGAGCACTTCGTGCTCAGGTGAGCTAAAAATCTAATTTACAGTTTTCTTAAAATTTGGTTAAGGACAACCATTTTTGTCTGCCAAGCCCAAGGCCATAGGAATCGTATACCAGAATTTCAACCCCATCCAAGCATTTACGGAAAAACCCGAGTAAAAGTGAAAAGTACCGCCTGCAATCCATCTCACTACGCTGGAAGAAACGACCCTTGAAAATAATAAAAATATTTCGATTTGAACATCATAGTAAGGTCGACGCACGACGGACACAGCAGGATCACAAAAGCTCACTTCGTGCTCAGGTGAGTAAAAAATAAAATAAAGCTTAAGTCAGAAAACCGTGGAATACTTCACTTGTGAATAGGTCGTACGTTGCAGCCAAGAACTGCATATATAGGTTTTCATTTACGAGGGTAAATTCACGAATGATCAGTTTTCATCGACGTAAAAATGGTTTTATAGATATATTTATGTCCCATACAGGCTACATATTTGGAACAAAGATTGTGGGTACAGATTAAAACCGCATCCATAAGGCTATTCCACTCAGTACCCATTTGTTTTGTGCAAAATATTTTTTAATCTGAAACACTTCTCTTTTTTTTTTCCTGCTATACAAACATTGCAAGGGAGTGTTGATGTAATGGTGCTAGCGTGGAGATCATCCAGGCATACGTTTAATGCATATTTCAAATGTTCAAACTGAGCCTCCTGAAAATTAATTTCTTTGTAGTGCCATAGTCGACCTAGTAAGCGCACTATGCGGTCAACTTTTCGACAATGCCCGGCAATTAGTGGATAAATTTCCTTCCAGTTGAGCCGCTTCATAATTTACACACCTTGTTTAATGCTTGTTTCATGGCAACAAACATTTTCAAGGTCGCACCATGCACTAAATTGCATTATAAATTAAATAATTGATTGATTGTATGGTGTTTAACGCCGTTTTCAACATTATTTCAGTTATATCGCGGCGGCCACTGCACCTATCCATGCTTTCCTGCAGTTTCTTTTACCAGTACTCCGCATAATATTCTTTCCAAGCCACTGGCTGCTTTCCCACATAACCATCGTCGAAACAATGGTCAGCGGTGAGAGAGGAATGAATCCTGTCGCGATGACTATCATCAATCCTCGGAAAGAAATTGGCCAAGCCGGGGATCGAGCCAGCGAACTCCTGTTCTCAAGTCCTGTACGCTACCGACTGAGCTACGGGGCTTGACATCAAATAATTTAAAGTTTATTATAAAATAGGCGGTGTAGATGAAATATCATCAATTCCATGTGCAATTATTATCATGATTTTCGATATTCTAAAAAAGTAGGGTGTGCTTATTAGGGCATTTGCGCTTATAGGGTTGAATATGGTAATGTATTAGAATTGTCTGAAGTTAAAACTTAAACCAGCAAACTTCTTTTTTCTTTTAGATGTTCGCGATGCCACACAACAAAGTATAACAACTGAAATCAACATTTGAGGTAGCATTTCTCAAATCTATCTTCTTAAAATTTAGGTAAACAATACAAAGTCTCATATCCCTTCAAATAAACAACTTTGTGTCAAATTTCCTTGTTCATTCTTCGAAATAAAAGACAGGCTTTTCAAGTCACTGTACAAAATAAAATATCAAAGATCTCAAGCGACTGTACAACCGCTTAGCAAGTGACTGTACAATTGTCTTTTCTCAAAGCGTCATTTTAAACGAAGAATAGTGAAGATTGTAGTCGACTTTGTTACCAAAACTTGACATGTTTTCACAAAAATATTAATAAAGAAACTGTTTATACATTTCCCGTCAGAAAACAGGTTTTTAAGCCTGAGTAATCGAGTGAAAACGGTATTGTTTCAGGACGAAATCATCTGTATTTTTAGCAAGTTCAAAAGATCGAGGCATCGTCATTGCTCTAAGAAAGATTCACAGCGCAAATAAGTGTTCCTGGATATGAATATTTTATGATTACTATCAAAATTAATGAAAAATCATCAGCTTGATTTACCGTGTGAACACAATTTTTAACACCAATTGACATACCGCCACTGTGCAGAATCCCAAGTCACATACAATCCCAAACACTGTACACTTCCGATCCTACACTGTGAACCATAATGTGGAGCGATATAGATCGAGATGGCATGATTGTGAGAATTTCTGACGTTTGCAAGCGGTTCATGTCATATTTTAAGAGATAAAATGTGCCTCAGAATGACCTAGGATAGTCCATAATATATAAATGGCAGTCTATTGTCGATCTTCGTCTATCGGACCGTGGCATTATGGGAGAAAAATCAGGAATCCGTTTACGTCATGTACTTTTCCTGACTTCTCCTTCCTGATTTGACTCGATATCGTAGTCATAGAAAGACCGTTGAAAGAATGTTCTATATTCTAAATTTGTTAACCGTTTTCAAGATTGTGTGGGAACACTGTTGGTGCTTGTAAAAAATACGTTCATGTATTTTGGTATGCCGTTCCGCTAATTGAGTCGCAGCAGGGATCGTATATAACATTTGTAAATTTAACGATCCCTGGTCAGAAAGGTGACGGAAAATAGAACTGAAAAAAAAATAGGACTTTTATTGTTTTTCGGTTTCATGAAAAAATCGGGTCGGCGGATCGGTTGATTGATTGATTGAATGGTGTTTAACACCGCTTTCAACATTGTTTCAGTTATATCACCTATCCATGCTTTCCTGCAGTTTCTTTTACCAGTACTCCACACAATATTCTTTCCAAGCCACTGGCTGCTTTCCCACATAACCATCGTCGAAACAATGGTCAGCGGTGAGAGAAATGGTCAGCGGTGTTTTCTGGCTTCCTCAATCTACTACGGACATAACTTACTTTGCAAGAGAGAGGAATGAATCCTGTCGCGATGACTATCATCAATCCTCGGAAAGAAATTGTCAAAGCCGGGGATCGAACCAGCGACCTCCTGTTTGGCGGATCGGTAAAACGAAAAATAAAAAAAATGTCGCCTAACCACTGTCAAAACAATGATCAACGGTGAGAAAGGAATGAATCCTGTCGCAATGACTAGGCCTATCATCAACCCTCGGAAATAAATTGGCCAAGCTGGTGATTCGAACCAGCAACACCCTTGGTCGCAGTTTCTCTCCGTTACCGACTGCGCGACCGGGCCTGTCCTCCTTCTAAACTAAAATAAGCTGAAGACAACGAATTGATAATTGGAACAAATGAGCTTATGCTCCCTAAAACTGTAGAAAACATTATGAGAAAAGGATAAATTGCTTGTTACAAGCAATTTCTCCTTTCCCACTATGTTTTGAAAATACCTCTTCCGTCGACACTTTTCAACAAATGACTGTTAGTAAACGCTTTGCCACACATATCTGAGGTTTTACGACCCAGAGGTAAAAGGCTTTTGAAAACATTGAGCGTAAAGCAGAAAACTATGGAAACCAGCATTTTTCTGCTTCCTCCACAATCTTTTCTTCCACTTCGTATGCAAATTAAATCATCTGAACCGCATACAATTTCTGATCAGCAAAAGTTTTCGTACGAAATAGTCCAAAATTTCGTCATCTGCTTGTAACTTGAGGAACTAATCTCACAGGTGAACAGGACATGAATAACTTACGTTAAATGCAACATAATCATGCGGTTCTAACTTGTATGGCCGTCTATAGAACTCCATTCATCTATTCAATCTTAACTCTTTACCAAACGGCAATTTGTTTATTTGTTGTTTAACTCTTTATCACACAATCCTGACTTTTAACGACCCTGAGAAAGAAGCCTTTGGAAAACATTGTGGGAAAAGGAGAAAATGCTGGTAATCAGCATTTTCTCCTTTTCCCACAATGTTTTTTTCTCCTCTTCCCACAACAAATTTCAATTCTTGAGTAATATTTATTTTTTCGTCTGCTAAAGCTTTCAATTTGGACTGGTCTAAAATTTTGTCGTTTGGTAAACAGCTAACGCAGTTGTCAACATCATTTCGAATATATCGCAGCGGCCAGTACACCTACCCAGGCTTTTCTGGTGAATTTTTTACTAGTAAGACGCATAGTATTCTTCCCAAGCCGCTGGCTGCTTTCCTCCATATGTGGAGTAAACATCGTCGAAGCAAATGTCAGCTGTGAGAGAGGAATGAATCCTGTCGCAACAGTCAATCCGTCGGCCAAATTAGCCCTACTTGGGATACGACCCAGCGACTTCTGATTTCAAATCTTGCAGTCTACCGACTGCGCCACTGGGTTCGACAAAAACGACAAATTTTGAGACTAGTACATTTTGAAAGCATTTACAGATGACAAATCAAATGTGGTTAAAATGACATGATTTTGTCTTTGAAAACGAAGAAAATGTTGGGCCATAAGGAGGAAATAAATATATTGTGGGAAAAATAATAAATCCTAGCAACTATTTTTTCCCCAATCTCAACAATGCTTTTAAAAGCTTTCTTCTCCGGGTTTGTTATAATACGGCATTGTCAGGTCAAAAGTGAATATGGTGACGTTTCTTTCTTTGTTACATGTAGAACCAGTAGGAATAATGCAATTCATAATTTGGACAAATGATCGAAACACTTTCCTTTAATGCTTAGATTTAATGTGTAAATTTGAAAATTCTGCTATATTTCACTCTTATTTCCATTCTCGTTCATCTGTTTACTTTTATTTCCAAACCGGTCCCCGAGTTTTAACGAACTTGAGGGAGAGGCTTTTGAAAACATTGTAGGAAAAGGGGAAAATGCTGACGGCGCAGGCTGACCTGGCAGATGCATTAAGCCCACTTTTCACAAAGCATGTGATACTATTATATAGAAAAATAAGTGGGTAGTAGCTTACATCACGTGGATACGTACAGAACTTGCAGTCTTTGAATACTAGCCTGGTTCCAGGCGCTAACAATCTTTAAATCACTTCTTACCGAGGCCTCCTTTCACGGTCCATACAGATCTGTTGCAAAACGGTTTATCGCTTCCGTATTTATCATCTCATTTTTGACAAAGTAACGTCCGAATATAACTGAGCCGTGCTCTGGCAAAAGGGGGCTTAACGCATCTCCGTGATTCATGATACCAAGCAGGTCATCACATAAGATGGATCCATAAAGTCCTTTTTTGTCTAACAGCCGACTGAATCAGGAGGTACACAGGTTCTTTGACATGCAGAAAATTTACCGAAAGCAGAAAGTTTCGGTCCAGATCAGCCTGCGCGGGCTGCGCAGGCTGACCTGGGTCGATACTTTTTGCAGATGCATTAAGCCCCCTTTTCACAGAGGATGGCTCAATTATAAAAGGCAAAATGATCGGGCTGGAACCCACGCTACTTGAATACATACATGTGAGCCATACTCTGGAAGAAGAACGTACACTGTATGTCCGTGATGCATTATATCGAGCAAGTAATCTAATAATTATGGTTTCACAAAACCCATTTTGTCTAACAATCGAATGAATCATTAATTCCACTGGTCCTTTGGCATGCAGAAAATTAAGCGATATCAAAAAGTTTCGACCCAGGTCAGCCTGCACGGACTGTGACACCTTTTGCAGGTGCGTTAACCGTTTACCACGACTTTTAATGACCCTGGAAAAGAAGCCTTTTGAAAACATTGTGGGAAAAGGAGAAAATGCTGGTACCCCCTTTTCCCACTATGTTTGCTACACTATCAAAGAAAAATCACATTATTTGAGTCAGATTGAAATTGTTGTCTGCAAATGCTCTCAATTTGGACAAAGCCAAAATCGTCTGGTAAAGGTTTTTCAAAGAGCATGGCTCTTGTAATATAAATATCTGCTACCCAATTCCAAATTTTGGCGAAAGAAGCCGTTTCTTTTACGTGGCATTGAATTATAACACTTTGGGAAAAAAATGGGTGAAATAGTAAGTAAACGATAGTGTAAAAGAGCGAAGCTTGTATCAAAGATCGAGAGGGTGTGTAAATAAAAGCGTTCGTGATGAATTAAGTATGTATAAAAGGAAAGCGAGAGTTGATTAACATTCATTAATTTAACTCTTAGTACATAGAGTGCAACGATAAAGTCTAGGCATTTGCACCCAATGTACATCAAGATCATACTGCATAATGCAAGCAATGTGATCTTGGGTCATCATTACCTGGAACATTCAGTGAAATTTTGGCCGAAATAGAAGAGAAATCGCAAAAATTCGGCATTTCCACAATTAAAACAGGTCCATTTAAATTACTTTCAGACTTCAGGGATAAACAAAAGCATATACACACAGGGAAGTGTGTCGTCTTTCTTGTGTAATTAAATCCTTGACAAGATAGACTGGAGAGGGTGAATTATGTGTGTTAGTGTGACTTGAAACACATGCGAGGAGAGTGAGAGAAGAGAGTGAAGAGAGAGAGAGAGAGAGAAAAAAAGAGAGGAGAAATGAGAGAGAGAGAGAGAGAGAGAGAGAGAGAGAGAGAGAGAGAGAGAGAGAGAATAGAGGAGAAACATATGAGAGAGAGAGAGAGATTTATATATCATTTATTTGTGGTGTTTCTCGTAACCAAAAGGGGAAAATGCTAGTTTCCTATTAAAGGACAATCCCATCATATGAGCAATTCAACTTTCATCTACAAACGCTTTTGATGTGGACAAGTCTAAAAATTTGTCGTGTGGTAAAATTTTCCAATGGGGTTTCAGCTTGGCAGGAGTACCAATGCACGTTGACTTTCTTGTCTCTCCTAGGTTTTATCGAAACAAGGCTAGAGTTCTCGAGTGCCTTGCTCAAGGACATTCATGCGTGTATTACAAAAATTTTAAAATTTGACAAAAACAAAAATAACCGCAATGTCTTTCTTTAATGCAAACCATTGAAATAAAATTGCATAGAGGAAGATAAAGAATTAGTATTTTGCATCGGTCATGATTCGGAAAAGAACAAAGGAAGCTTTATAAAACCAAACTGAAAATTAATCCTTAGGCGGCTAAGCGCGACTCACTGACCTTTTGCGGACAACGTAGGTCAAGATCAGACTGCACAGAACGTGCAGTCTGATCTTTGATCTACACTGTCCGATAAGAAGGTATCTTTCCTCCAGAAATACCTTTAAAATAGGAAAATTCGGGTTTTTACTATCGGCCTAAAAGTTTCATTTCTTTTATTTAGCAGGAAAAGGGTTAACCTTTGGATGTATTGCAAAGTTTCCGTTGGCTCTGCTGATAGTTTGAATCAAGCTGAACGGACAGTCTGATCCTTGACTCACACCGTCCAGTATTTTGTCAGATACATATAGTCTGCTTCAAACGGCTTGCAACTGTTACGAGTTGGCTCTTTCTTTTAACTCTTTACCAAACTTTAAAGATTTTAGGCTTGTCCAAATTGAAAACATTTGCAGACGACAGTTGAAATTATGGTAACTGTCTGTGAAAATGTAGAAAACTTCGTGGGAAAAGGTAAAAATGCTGGTTACCAGCATTTTCTCCTTTTCCCAAAATGTTTTAAACAGGCTTTTTCATCAAGGTGGTTAAAACTTAATATTGTGTTATAGATTCAACCGAATTTTCCCTATAATTATTTAGCAGTCTACGAGTTAAGGACCAAGCCCGGTAGCGCAGTCGGTAGCGTACAGGACTTGAAATCTGGGGGTCGCTAGTTGGGATCCCCAGCTTGACGAATCTCTTTCCAAGGATTGGTGATATTCATTGCGTCAGGATTCCTTTCTAATGGCTGATCATTGTTTCAACGATGGTTATGTGGGAAAACAGCCAGTGGCTTAATAAGAATATAATGCGAAACTCTGGTAAAAATAATTCCAAGAAAGCATGGCTAGGTGCACGAGCCGCGACGATATAATTGAAATACATTTATTGTTGAAAACGTCGTTAAAGACCATACAAACAAAACAAACAAACAAGAGTTGGGGCGCTGATCTATAGTTGTCCCAGGATAATTTTGAAGGCTTGAATACGTGGTAAGATCCCGCAAAACAGGGAAGATTGCATGATACAATAAATTCATTCCCAGTAGAAATTATCACTTCATGACCACCATACCATCTGCAAACAACTGCCTTCGTCCTTGTGTTTACAAACCACATAGGAAACATTGTAGCAAAGAGAGAAATTGCTCGTGACGAGAAATTCCTCTCTTTGCTACACTCTTGTTATGATTTAAAGCTAAATATTGGCTGTAAGAATTGACCTGGCAGGGCGTGGCTAATCTTTGAAATATGTCGACCAGTTAATTTATCATTTTAGTGGCCTTGAGCCAGTTCGGAATTGTACGTCGTATATCTGCACATACACATGCATCATGCATGTGTTTGTGCAGATATACGACGTACAATTCCGAACTGGCTCAAGGCCACTAAAATGATAATACTATCGATCACCAGACGGTCAATCCGTCGATAACGCTGATATAAATCAGCTGGAATAAACTTACGGCATCGACATTATTCTAATTATTCACAAATCGATGTCATTAACACCTGACTATCCGAATAAACATGCACACCCGATAATATTGGCACACAAGACTGTACTATAGCTCTGCATAACAGTAAAACACATTATCAATTTGACAAATAAAAGTGCAGTGGAGAAAAAAAAAATGTATTTCATTTCCTTAGACTTCTACAATAACCCTTTCTCTCAAAGAAACAACTTTTCACACCTCTGATGAAGATGTCTTTTGAAAACATTGTGGGGAAAGAATAAATTGCCCGTAACAAGCAGTTTATAAATGGCTGGTGCATAGGTTCTGTACTAGCTAACCATGGCTGGAAGAATCGGACAAGTTAGCGTAGTGGTATGGGCAGGTAATCCAGACTATACTATATCAACAAAATAGGTTCACTGGCTATACAAAATATGTCAAGTAATTTGGAAAAGCTCCAAGAAAGTGAAATAATCGAAGACCAGTGCCCACTATTAATTATGAATGTTATTCAACGACGAAATGAATCATGATCGGCTGTAAAATCGTTATTCTACATTAAATACTAGTAAAGCGGGTTTCTTAAATGGCGATTTTTTTGCAGTCGGCACTGACTAAAACCCGGATGGCAATGTCATCGTCGTCCTCGTAAAATTCTTTGTCTTTTAACATCTATCAATCGCCCCGGAGCGTTGAAAAGAGGCACTATGGCATGTTTGAAGAATAGCAAGTGTTTCTTGGTGCGACATCTGAAGACCAAGTGATCACCTGAACAACTAATTACTATGCCACAATAGATCTAGATCTAGATAAAAGGTGAAGGTCTGTAAAAACAAACGCAAGCTAAGTAAAAGTAAAGCAACGGTGACTTTAATATCAACTGTTAATACGGGACAGTATGATTAAAAGGGAATAGGTCAGTTCGTAAGACAAGCCTTAACGGAATACGTTCCTTTGAAAACATCGACGGAAAAGGAGAAAATGCTGGTAACCAGCATTTTCTCTTTTTCTCACGATGTTTTCTACCCTTTCGAAAGATAAATTCCAACATTCGAGCCTTATTTAATTTGCTGTCTCCGAATGCTCTCGATTTCGATCAGACTGATATTTTTTTGGTGTTAAACAGTTATACAATTTATTTGTTTAAATGATTGATTGACTAGTGTTTTACGTCGCTTTCAACATTATTTCATCATATCACAGCGACAAAAAAGTTGGAAAAAAAAAAATTGAAAGGTGACCGACGTCAATGCATGAGTATTCACTTTTTAGATTGCAGTGGCAATACCCGCTAGTTCACTCGCTAACGCTAAGGGCTAACATGCACGGGGTCACTGGTTCGACCCCTGAGCTCGGCCAACTTCTTTCCGAGGATCAACGATAGTCATAGCGATTCCTCTCTCAACGCTGACTATTGGTTCAAAGATGGTTATGTACAGTAATTGGGAAAGTAGTCACTGGCATGGCAAGAATATTGTGCGAAGTACTTTAAAAAGAAACTGTAGGAAAGCGTAGAAAGGTACACATAAAGGCCCCGACATAACTGAAATAATTGTTTAACTCTATACCACATGACAAAAATGTAGAATAGTCTAAATTGAAAGCATTTGCAGACGACATCTTAAATGTAGCTCAAAACATGAAATTTGTCTCTTAAAGGGTAGAAAACATTGTGGGAAAAGAAGAAAATACTGGTTACCAGCATTTTTCCTCTTTTCCAACAATGTTTTCAAAAGGCTTCTTTCTTGGGGTCGTTAAAAGTTGGGACTGTGTGGTAAAGAGTTAAAACGGCTATGTAAACAAAGAGTGTGCTGATCACCACTCTAAATCGACTGTGTACACATGGAAAGACCTCACCTGCAATACCTTAAGCGCCCGAGGATTTTTCCCCATTGTAAGCTCATTCATTGGCTGGGATTTTTTTTTAATCTCAGTTGATCAGCAGACTGGTCTCGCATGTTTACTAAACAACCCCGATTTTCGTATGCTTGATGTAAAACGCTTTAAAAACTTTGTGGGAAAAGGGGTAACGTGTTAGCAGTCAGCCTTTTCTAGTTTTGTTTATATTTGCTACCTTTTCAGAAAATAAAACACTTTCCATCATTTGAGCCACATTCAAATTATTGTCCGCAACTGTGCTCAATTTGGACTTGTCCAAAGTTTGACTGGAAAACAGGTAACGCTTAGAATGAATTTATTGACTAAAGAATGTGCAACGGTTCGTTGAACATCTAGATTGGTTACCTCCCCTGATACAGGAAGTATATCGGGATCAGTACAGGCGACTAAAACAGGCAGAATTCTGTCCGTCTTTTTTTTAGAACAGGCATATCGCGAGACTAATAGAGATTCAGGGGGAGTCAGAATTTCTGATACTTTTGATTGATATATCGATTGAATTGTTTTACGCCGCTTTCAACATTATTTCAGTCATACCACGGCGACACCTCACATATATTTTCTGGAATCCTTCAGTACTAAGCTAGGGCTCTGAAGTGTCTTGCCGAAAAATCCAGTGGATCCATTGAGGCTGGAACCCTGGTTACAAGTCCTACATTTTACGAAGGAGCCACGCAGGACCCCCAATATTTTTTACCTCACGAGTAAGTGAATTGTATTTTTGGTATCATATTTTAATGTTTATTTCTGCTAATATTCTTTTAGTTTCGATTACTACATTCAAATTGTGCAAAAATCGCCATTTTACCGATACAGCCAAACTGAAAATATGTAACGTGCTCTGATTGGCTATTCTGTGATGTACATGTAGCCCAATGAAAAGCAACGACACAACAGCCTGTGCCAGTTGTAATATTTATATATACAACGGGGAACCAGTTTATTGGACATCATACTAGTACTATATGTAATGCAGGTATACTTAGAGCGCCTGTCTCTCCAGGATCGAATCCTCTTTTTAGCGAGGTCAACCTTTCTTCAACTACCACGGGCGCATAGCTCGGTGAAAGCCTTGAAAGCCTGGATTTAACATCAATCTTTTCAAATTAGGCCGTTTTGAGAAAAAAATGGCGAATGAAATAGCCAAATATGTGAAAATTCGGCCCAGGTTTTGATCATCCATGGCTTAGATTTGTCTTAACCCTTAACCTGCTAAATAACCCAAGTAAAACTTGTAAAAACCCAAATTTTGCTATTTCAATGGCTTTTTTTTTTTTGGGGGGGGGGGGTATCTCTTTATCGGACAGTGTAGATCCAAAATCAGACTGCACGTTCTGTGTAGTCTGACCTTAATCTACATTGTCCGCAAAAGGTCAGTGAGTCGCGCTTAGCAGCCTGAAGGTTTATAATCTCTTGGCTACCACATAACGAGTAGCCACTTTTTATGTCCATGAAGCAAACATTGAGAGACTGACATATCCCAGGCTGAAGAGCTTGTTTAACTCTTTACTGCACAACCCCAGTTTCAAACGACGCTGAGAAAGAAGGCTCTAGAGAACAATGCGGGAAAAGGGGAAAATGCTGGAACCAACATTTTCTCTCCTTTTCCCACAATGTTTTCTTCCCTAACACAAATTCCATCCTCTGAGCTACATTTAGTCTGTCGCCTAGAAATGCTTTCAATTTGGAAGAGTCAAAAATCTGTCCTTTAGGACAGAGTTAACGACGGTGTAAGATGCCTGAATTTGTTCATGTGCTAACGTTACGAGATATATTTACAATAAATTTACGATTATTGATAACATTTTACCTCGTTAGCGCCTGACTTTGAATAAATTGGCAGCAGACGACATTGAAAACATCCGTGTACTGATATAGACTACGTGAAGCGAGGTTATGCCACTACAAGAAAATATGTTAAAACATTGCGAAAAAGGTAGGAAATGCTCGTCCTAGGCACTTAGTTTTCTAAAACCTTTGCCACTGGAGCGTTTAAAATCATTTCCTGCTACAAAAACGAAAAAGGTCGTCTGCAGAAGTTTACTTTACAACACAATCCCGAGTTTTAACGAAAGACTTTTGAAAACATCGTGGGAAAAGGAGAAAATACTGGTAACCAGCATCTTCTCCTTTTCCCACAATGTTTTCTACCCTACCAAAAGTAGAAATCATCATCTGAACCACATTTAATTTGTCGTCTGCAAATAATCTCTATTTGGATAAATCCAAAATTTTGTCGTTTGGTATTTACAGAGTTAAATGATCATTGAGGAGCGCTTACCTCACACTGCATCTGACCAACTTTCATCCGCATTTCGTTTAACAAAACCGACAACTCATTTCGTTGTTTTAAAACTTTGTATAGAGCTTCATTTGAAGTTGAATGCCTGGACGCTTCGGTTGACTCTTCCATCACATTCACAAGTAGTTTTTCTCTCCACCTTTCTAAGTTTTTAATTGACATCCCTATAGAGTTTGTCCAATGTAAAAACACGACGGAAACCATGACTAACAGTACAACAACAAGAATCTTAATTTTCGTTGCCCGTTCCATTACTAACTCTAGCCTGGTAGATCTTATTCTACAATTGTTTAAAAACAATAACCATTTGTTGTAGATCTATTATGCCAAATGAAATTAACCCGACGGCAAAAAAACCCTGGTTTAACCTTAAATTTCACTCTGCCACTACACACAAGTCACTCCTGAAATAACGCGACGGTCTGTTTTCAACATACTATTTTACACACCAGGATGTTGACAATCCGTTAGAGCGAGCATTGTCATTGCGGTTAGGTCATCATGCATATACACGGATTCTACATGACAACACAACGGATATTTGGCAGTATTATCGAACAACCAGAACGCTCTTGGTGTATTGAGCTTTGCATAATTAATTTGTAGCTTAGTTTTATGTGATTTGTCTGGAATATTGACAGGTGACTCGGCATTAGGGGAAAATAAAGGCGATGTATTTATTCCTGAAAATAGATCTATTTTAGCAAACTTTCTTTGAGAGACCAATTTCCAAAATACAACCCATTCTTGTGGCTTCAAGCAAAATATTGCCCCTGGCGGCTGCAACGTTGCACAAGGTACAACCAATATTTAAAATGCAATTTTAAAATGCAATTTTACAATATGATTCACACTGCATATGCAGTCGAGGATATCGTGACATGATGCTCGTCACGTGACTGTTTACGATCTTTGACTTTCGTGTTAATCCCTTGTACAAACTGTTTGTCAACGGTATTGTAGGTATATTTAGAAAGATTCGGAAAGAAAATTGTGACTAGAGTTGTCTTTTTCTAAGTGGAGTGTTACGTTTTAAAAAAAAAAACGGTAAAAGAACGGCGAAGAAATTAATCGTGTTGGTGCATATCAAGCTACGTGATACAGCCGAGGGACTTGATCAACGGATCACCAAAGGTTTGCCGAATGGCGTATTAATGAGGCAAGAAAAGAAAATGGAGCCGCGATACTCTAGCGCAACAATGTAGGGCCGATTACAAAAAATCAACACCGAATCACTCGAAAATGTCGGGAAATCGAGAGCGAACTAGAAAGACTTCAAAGACGATACAAATGTAAATTCAGTACACATGAAAAATATTATATAAGCCATGCTCTGGCAAAAGGCGGGTTTAATGCATACCCGTAATGCATAATACCAAGCAAGACATCACATAGTTAGGGATCCTTTAAGTTCATTATGTCTAACAACCAATTGTATCATAAGGTAGAATGGTCCTTTGATATACAGAAAATTCACCAATAGCGAAAAGTTTCGGCCCAGGTCAGCCTGCGCAGGCTGACCTGGGTCGATATTTTCGCAGATGCATTAAGCTCCCTTTTCACAGAGCACGGCTCATATGTTAATAGACATGTGACGGTTTGAAAATGAATATGATCGCTAAAATACAGGTGGAAGGGCATAAATAATCCATCAAGAGGACTAGTGTTCTATTTCCCATATTGTAATCGCAAGTAGGACGTTATTTTTTTTAGATGGCTCCAAGTGTGCAAATAACTATGAATAGTTTCCAGCGAAAAATTATCGCTGCTTAACGAACATTTTTTCACAGTTTTGACTTGATGTAGATTTCGCCCAACCTAGATTCGTTTCCTACCTGAAATCTGAAACTTTTTACTCTATTGGACAACAAATATCGACAGTTTAACTATTTAATCACAATTGACCAAATTCTGTACATTGGGCCATAACTGACTGAAAATGAGCACGGCTGCCACTTTAAATTTGATAAATTTTCAATCATAATATTTATAAAAAATACTTCTGACTCTTGCATGCCACTTTTTTGTCCTTGATATCTCGTTGGTCCTTTGCATAATAAAAAACATTGTAACCCTAGGCACAATTTCGTACTATCCATGCCATCGTAAAGATTTCTATCTCGCTACATTTTTATCAAGGGAAATCTAAATGTTCATCAACAGATTAGATTTTCTGTTGTTGAAAACCAGTAGTTGACATCAATACACCCCTAAAGGCACAATGGCGACCAAAAAGACAATGCAGGTGTTGAAAATGCATATAAATTAAATCATACCATTCAAAAGTACGGAAAATATTGTGAAGATGACAACCAGTTATTGGGTGGTTGGTCCAAATGTTAGTCGTAAAAAAGTGTTAAAATGTATTTTAAAATCAGACAATAAGTAAACAAAAGGTAGAGTGACCTGGCAAGGTTCCACCTACTTTGAAATTAATTTCTCTGCCTGCGACTATATTTTATCGTCGATTGAGTTTCACCTGGTTAAAGTTAAACCATTAGAACTTTAGGTAAAGCAGGTACAAATCATGCCTCGATAGTACAATGACAAAGTTGGTTAACCCTTTACCACAGTTCCGAGTTTTAACAACCCGGAAGAAGAATGCTATTGAAAACATATGTGGGAAAAGAAGAAAATGCTGGTAACCCAGCATTTTCTCCTTTTCCCACAATGTTTTCTTCCCTTTCTGAGACGAATTTTGTCATTTGAGACACACTTGATTTATCGTCTGCAAATGGTTTCAATTCGAACCAGTCTAAAATGTTTTCGTTGGTAAAGAGTTAAGCGGTTACATATACCCGAGTTGCCCATTCTGTGTTTTTGTTTTCGACTTTTGTTTGTGTACAAGTGACACGGGTCCACCGTTTAACATTTGGACCGACCGTGCAATAACAGGTTGTCATCTTCACGATAATTTCCATACTTTTAAATAAATTGAAATGCACTGCTTTGTTCACTTATGGTAGCTATTGTTACTTTAAATTGAACCAGAGAGAGAGAGAGAGAGAGAGAGAGAGCTGCAATGAATGAGGGAGAATAGTCTTATTTCATATACAGTATTGCTTGTTCGTTTTTTCGCTTCCTACTCAATAAACTTAACTCTTTTCCCAGGTCTCTGCAGTTGGACATGGGTTTGGTTATAGTTTAACATTTTGAGGCGGACGGTGTGGATCCAAGATCAGACTGCACGTTCTGTACAGTCTGATCTTCATCTACATCGTCCGTAAAATCTATTAAAGTCTCCACCGGCAGCGAAAAAGAAAAGTTAGAGACTTATATATGCATGCTTCGAGCTCATACTATTTCATATCTGAAGGTCTGGAACAAATCCGGTCGCCTTATTCTAAAAGCGCTCTAACTCCAAATTTTCAAAAATCACAATTTTGGTATCAATGGATTCGTCTTATCTTGCTCTATCTCCTGATTACCATACAAGGGTGTTTGACGTAAGATTTTCCGAGAAAACGCCTATGCATTTTGCTCTATCTCCACCATTTTTCTTAATTTTGGCCGATATTTTACTGTATGTCCATGACATAGGATAGTCTATGACTGAACATGTTTCGTGTCCAGTGGGAATTGGTCTTTTGATCATGTGACTGGTAATGTCTCTTCGGGTCATTTTGTTCTAAGTCCAAGGAAAGAACCTTGCTGTGAAACACGAATACGGATGAAAACTGGAAAATATTCTAGAAGTATGAAGTTCTTCGGGAAGTATGTAAGTACTCTAAAATCATAAATGTATTCTGTCTTTTTCTACCAGCATTTTAGTTATTTTGGTTAGAGTTGCGTCCCTTGGTAATGGCCGCGTTTCTTTGTCACGTGCACGACAAAAAGTTTGTAAATCGTAATGGGGACCACTTTGATGATTTACAGAGTCAGGATTGGGTTATTTCTGATGCCAAACAAATGCCGTATGATTAGAACGACACTTAATGTCAGCAGGTTGCCTGTAAGTACGACACTGAGACTCGTTCTTCTGCTGTCTTTGATGATAGTACTGGGTGGGGATGTGGAAACTACCCCAGGTCCGCCGAAGGTGCAGCGTCAAAAGACAATTGATGAATCTATTCTGCCTTCTCCAGTTCATAGCCCGGTTCAGTCAGGTCCAACCCCGTCAGTCTCAACTAGAGCAACCTCCGCTTCAACATCAAAACAATGTGAATACCAAGATCTAATGACATCCTTAGAAAGCATGAAGAAAGACATGAAAAGTGAAATGAAGGTCTTAAAATCAGACATGAGATCGGACTTTTCTTCATTAAAATCGAAACGTGATGAAATCTCCAAAACTGTTCAGAATCTTAAAGATGAAAATGATGCATTAAGGGCTGATAACAGAGGGATGAGGAAAGAACTACAGACATTAAATGACAAAATTGATAAGCTTGAAGGCCAGTCACGGCTTAACAACTTGCGTATTTATGGGATTAAAGGTAAAGTGAATGAGAACTGGGATGAATGTGAGTCTAAGGTCAGGGAGTTCATTCGAGACACATTGAAGATGCCAGGTCACGAAGAAATGGAGATTGAAAGGGCACATAGACTAACGGGTAGAGATCGTAATGTTTGCCCGATTATCGTTAAATTTAACAAATTTAAAGATAGAACAGCCATTTTAAGAAAAGCCAAAGAATGCTTAAGCAGTGAAGACGGTGTGTCTGTCCATGAAGACTTCTCGGACCGAATACGATTCAGACGGCGTAAACTAGGCGAGAGATTGGTTGAGGCTAGAAATAATGGATGTCGTGCCAATATCAGCTATGATAAGTTGATTGTGGACGGTAGGGTGTTCAAATATGACGATCATAGTGGAAAAATTATCCCATTTGGCCAGTCCAGATCCAGGGGTCTATTTAATCAATCCAGGGAGCATAATAGCGAAACAGAACATGATACCTACAACACGATGAGCCAACGGGAGAATCAGTTCGTTGCAGACAGCTAGGACGTTGGTCAAGGTCTAGAAAGAGACATATTACTTAAAAAAGAGTATTATTTAAGTATATTATCATGGAACATATCAGGGTTAAAGAAATTTGAAAATTCTATGCATATAACGCAATTTCTTTCATCATATAATATTATAGGTATTGTGGAATCTTGGAGTAACTTTTCTGGCGAATTTTGTAGTTTTTTAAATAGCTATACTTTATTTGATAGTGTCAGAGCTTTTAGAAACAGTGGTGGGATATGTGTTTTTGTTAAAAATTATCTGCTGGAAAATAGCTTCATAACCAGAATATGCCCTGAATTTTCCAGTTCAGTTGTATTATATATGAAATCTAGTATTTATGATTTGATGAATGATATCATCATCATGTTTATCTATATTTCTCCAGAAGGCTCATCGAGGTATGAAAGCTTAGAAGAAAAGAATGGAATCACACTATTAAATAGCAATATTGAATACCTCAAGCGCACATACCCAAATTGTTATTTCTTTCTTGCGGGTGATTTCAATGCCTGGACAAAAATTTTTTTAGATTATGTTCCAAATGATGATTTAGATATCATCTTTAATGCTAATGTTGATTACAAGTCAGATTATTTTGAGGCTCCTCGCAATAACAAGGATGATAGTAAATATAATTTGTTTGGAAGAAGTTTGGTAGAGTTATGTTGTACTTTTAATGTCCATTTTTTGAATGGTCGTTTATTTGATGATATAAATGGTAATTTCACTTGCACGGGAAATGGTGGTATCGCTTTTGATATTATATCAACAACTTTGCTGACTCTCTGCCAGACGGAAAAATTTTTGGACGGGGCCAGATTGAAAGCATTTGCAGATTACTCTCTATAAAATGATGAATCCTCATTTTTGATGTGTTGGAAAGCATAGGAAAAGGAGAGAATGCCGGTCACCTCCATTTTCTCCTTTTCAGCAATGTTTTCAAACACGGTCGGTTTCAAGGTTATTTAAAATCTAGATTGTGTGAAAAAGAGTTAAGTGTGTGGAAGTTAAATCTCGTTTATTGCTTGTACGCAACTCTTGTAAATACAGTTATTGTACCATGTAACATGTATTTTGGGCCGGTAGCCTTTATTTACGAATAAAGAACTTGAACTTGAACTTGATTTTGCAGTTGAAATCATCACATATGCAATTCTAGTGTAAGAGCATGAAATACCAATGGGTAGAGAAGCTGGACAAAACGCAGAACTCATTCACAATGTCATGGTATAGACAAATAATTTTCATTAACTCTTTATTTAATTCGATCCTGGGGTAAATTCAGCATTGAATTTTTAGGTCTGTTCCACATCACTTAAGCGATGCTATGCTTAATCGTGATTTTTCTCCAGGATCGAACCATTTTGAGGGCATGTAGGGCCATTTGTGAAATGCTTGTTAGTTTTTACAAACAATAGTTATTACAATGATATAAATTGTAATAAATAACATTGATGTAAGAAAGAAATGTTGACACCCTAATCTTTGAAAAATATTTCCTTAGCATTTGTCTGTTTTTAAACATTTAACCCTTGATGTACTACAATCAAATGAATATTTCAAGCCACTTTTCATTATCTAACTCACATTAAGGGGCAGTGTAAATTGAACATCAGACTGCACATTCTGTGTAGTCTGATCTAGATCTAGACCGTGTGAAAAGGCGCATTGAGTCGAACTCGGCAGTCTATAGGTTAACACTTTCTATTATTTTCAGGTTATTAAAGTTGCCTGATCTGGTGTTACTGGAGATTCTCAGTTCCATTTCCATTGACTTTCTTCTAATTTAGTAGTCAACAGAACATGTGAGAAACTAAATAAGCTAATTAAGTGTCATTCTTTCCTCTGGAGAAACTTCGAATTTGTATATCCTCTAAGACTGACAGAGTATGCTATGGTAAACATATTGGAACAATCAAGTAATTTGTCATATTCTTGCTGCCTGCAGGAAGAACATACAATCTAGAGAGCCCATGCATCGATGATATATTTTGATCAAGATTTCACTCGGCAAAGAGTTTGCATTGGGTATCGATGCTGCATGCATCTATTTCACTATTATGTATTTTACAGTTTGCACCAAACTTAGAAATTATGACTTCAGACATTGCAAAAATCTCACAGATGATGAATTTCTGGTTCTGAAAGACTGTGATAAGCTGTATCATTCACCAAAATTACACAAAAACACTGTCTCTTATTACAAAAGATAAGGTAATAACTGTAATAGACGCATGCGCAGTAGAATTCGGCGTTGATGAGTGCAAATATCTAATTTAACAAGTTTACGAATGCCTTTTATATTTTAGTCTTTCTCTTAAGGAGCAAGTTTAAGAGAGAGAGTTCTATCTTGAAGTCACAGACTACTACAAAGATCTTTCAATTTACTAGTATCGAAATGAACAAGTTTACTGTGAGTAATGAGCAAGTTTACTGCAATGCTTCATGAAATTACTCATATAAGTTCATTTGACGGTGACGAAAATGATTCATCTCAAATCACAGGTAGTGAAGATCGGAGCCTATTCGATCATGAGAATACATCCACAGAAACTTTGTACCTGTACATAAGTGCCGTATGGTTTTTGTCTACACATTTTGTAATTTTGTACAAATTTTGTTACATCAGATATACAGATAATTGTTGGATATCAGAAACCATGGTTGTACAGCTTTATCAGATCGGATTGGATAAGACTGATCGCTGGCTGTGATGAAACGTTATGAAACGTTATGAAAAAAAAAAGAAGCAATCGCTCAAGCGAGTGATTGCGTCTTTTTTCCACAATCATTTCAGAAGAGTTTTTCTTTACTGACTGCTTGATATTCCTTTAGTTGATAAGCCAATGAGTGCCAACAATGAGAGTTGTAATTGTTTAACAATGCAAACGTTTTAAACATCTTACAGCAGGATAAGGGTTGACCCCCTTTTTTATTCTTAAATCGTTGGTTGAATTGTTCCATTGTTTTATTTCTTTGCACTGTTGGATGTTCAAGTTTGACATCAAGTTTCAGAAATATAGTTAAATTGTTTGCAAAATGAAATCGGATATTTGTTTTTTTTTTTCCCTTCGTTTCTTGTAAAGCTAACCCTTATTATACCTCTTATTAGCATTAAAAGAGCGATATGATCAGTTCTCGATTTAATGCAATACATAATTCCAAATCTATTAGCTTTAAATTGCGATTTTATGCCTCGTCGGCTGTGTTTCGAAAGGTAACGATAGGAAAACTTTGGACTTAAAACTATATACTTTGGTAGAAGAATATTAAACATAATCAGTTTATAACATTTTTGACTATCAGGCAAAATTTGGGTCCATTTGAAGCTAAAAAAAAAAAAAAAAAAAAAAAAAATTTAGATCCGAATATTTTAAGACGATTTTCTCGAAAACCTGATAAAGGTAGTCAGGGCATTTTTAGAATTAGGCGACGAAATGTGGAAGCAAAACAGTAACATGTATGAAAAGGAAACAAAAATCCATTTTCATAATCAAGAAATAACTCGATTTCTGAGGAAAATAATATAATATATACACTATGTTGTAAGCTGTGCGGGACGAAATGTGTAGTCACTTCCAATATGGCGGACTGTTTACATGGAGAAAGGTGGGTGTCACATTTTATCATCAATAAAACTTTTTTTCTTGAAACCTTCCAGTCATGATACTTAAAATATATTGTGGGGGAATGATATGGTAAGCCTCGGTGCTATATAGCAAAGAGCCAGTGCCATTATTCGATACGTCATATCGGCATAAACATTGCCATTCGGTAAAATTTAAATTTTAAGCGTGGAACTTGCATCGTTTTTAGTTATAGAATGGAAAATAAGCTAATGCAGTGGATGAAGGTTGTTATTTCTGTAGGTATTCATCACGTACTTTCCAATGATTACGGTAATTTTTGTGAAATATGTCCAGAAAGACCCGAAAACATGTGTTTTGTATATCGCTAATGCAGCGGTGTAGTCCACATCAACAATTTCACATACAGCGGTGTAGACACGTTGTTTTCTGAACGGTTTAGACATAATTTAAAGCACAATGTATGTACGGTTTAGACACAATTGGCTCGGTCTTGAAACGAATCTATTCTTTTCTGAATATAACGTAACTTGGCGTTAATCCAGAATCCTGAAAATTGGCACCAACAGTTCGAGACAGTCTCCCTTATTACCGACACCCACCGAAGGAACCGTCTGGAACCGACAAGGGATCATCGTGGAACGAAAAGAGATAGTTGGGAACAAAAGAGTGCATCAAGAGATTATTTACGATATGTGCTGGATATGTGAATGTAGTTACTCTGGGTGTGCAGTGGCACACTTTTGTTCGTGGAATATAAATATCCCGTGTTCCTTAATGTAGCAACTGTAAGTCCTATTTCATCAACAATACTCAGCAACTCTTTAATGCAGTCTGACACGTCATACAAATCAGTTTTTTAGGGAACTGATAACATATACAAATTTTGATTTTCGCCAATCCGTTCCACTCTGTTTCTTCAACTTTTCTAACATCAACTCTTTCTTTACTTTTGTTTCTCTTAAGGTACGTAATTTTTCACCGACTATCTGTAAACTTTCAAGAAGCGGTGGCACTAACTTTTCACTTTCTTCAGAGGATAAATCTTTCAACAGTACCTTCCGACGAATAGAAAAAAGATCTAGATTTTCTGATATTGATTTCAGTAAGATAGTTTCAGTTTTCAATTCAGCTTTTCTTTCTGATAACGTAGGTGACTTTTCAAAACCAAATAGGTCAATGTCGCCGTTTGTCGTGCTTTTCCCAGCATTAATCTTTTTACCGTCTACACAAAGTTTATACGTTTTATTTTCTTTTGCTTGATCTGCCAACTTATCAATCATCGGTGTAAGTAGACCCGGTTTAACATCGTCTTCTTTAAACGCCCTGTTACTGCTCCCTACAGTCGCTCGGTAAGGTACAGCAAAATTAATTTTAGCCCGTTCGGATGACACCTCTTCTTCAGGATTTATGATTTTCTGCCCAAGGTTTTTCGGCCCACTCATAACATACAACCATTTCCCGTGAAAAAGACCATATCCAATTCGCCAGAAAGTTTCACTATGGGACTGAAACGCATTGCAGCAGTATTTCCAACAGAATAAAACTTGCAAACATCCATGAATAAGTGAAATGCAATATTTTCCATTGGAAACCGACCTTCCTGCACCATCTTATGAAAAGATAACCAATTTTAAAGTTGATCAATATTTCTTAATGACCGAATTACTTCCGGTAGTATACGATTGATTTCACTCATTATTTCCATGTCCTTTTGATAAAGAGGAGAATCTACAGAGTTATCTTCCATAACTGTTTCGGCACAGTCTTGTAAAAAATTATCAAAATCAGTCGGTGTTTTCTGAGCAACTTTATGTGGTGTTGAAGTCTTTGTTCGTTTACAAAATTAAAAGGACTCATACAGTCAGGATCGGGAATATCGTCAAGTGATAGATCAGTCCGTCAAAAATCATCATTTTCTGTGTAATCAATTCTAATTTTTGGGTTCCATCCTCATTTATAGCTAAAATGTCCTTGTTCGTAGCTTTAATGATATCATTTTCAGACCTTTTCTCCCAGTTCTTTCATTGATTTCCCTCCGACGCACTTTCAAAATCTTATCAGAATGTACTTTCATGGAGTGTCGAACAACACTTTCGAAATCTCCTCCAAATGGGCATTGGTAGCACGTGAATGGCGTGCAACTGAAATATAAGATAGACAAAGTGTTTTTTTAAAGCAGGTAAATGGTATGTAACACAAATATCGAAAGACAAAGTCTTTCCATTTCATGTCTAGACCACAGATACTGTCAAATTTTATGTCTAAACCGTACAGAATATAAAGCTTATGTCTGTGTCTAAACCATTCAGAAAACAACGTGTCTACACCGCTGTGTGTGAAATTGTTGATGTGGACTACACCGCTGCATTGGCGATTTACATAACACATGTTTTCGAGTCTTTCTAGACATATTTCACAAAAATTACCGTAACCATTGGAAAGCACGTGATGAATACCTACAGAAACAACAACCTTCATCCACTGCATTAGCTTATTTTCCATTCTACAACTAGAAACGATGCAAGTTCCACGCTTAAAATTTAAATTTTACCGAATGGCAATGTTTACGCCGATATAACGTATCGAATAATGGCACTGGCTCTTTGCTATATAGCACCGAGGCTTACCATATCATTCCCCCACAATATATTATAAGTATCATGACTCGAAGGTTTCAAGAAAAAAAGTTATTGATGATAAAATGTGACATCCACCTTTCTCCATGTAAACAGTCCGCCATCTTGGAAGTGACTACACATTTCTTCCCTCACAGCTTACAACATAGTGATATAAACATCCGAGTATAATTACTCAATGTTGTCCTCTATCCTGATGAGGTCTCAAAAGCTCATAGAAAAAGAAAATAGATAAAGAATACTGCAAAACGAAAGCGAAAGCCCAAAGGAAATGCACCAGACCTTATTGAAGGCGGATGAATGATCAGTGAATAATAATAATAATAATAATAATAATACCTCTAATGTGATGAAAATGACTTTCATTTCATAACAAGAGTACATGTACATACATGTACACTAAATAAAACTCGCTCGTACAAAATATGCAAGGAAACAAACACAGCTTGATTTCGCGCAACGACGGGTGAACGACATAGGTACTTGTTTCGGGCCAAACGAATGAATGATTAGTAACTTCAGTCAGTCAGTCGGTCGGTCGGTCAGTCAGTCAGTTTATTTTGATTGGCATTCGACATTGACCATTTAAAAAACAGATGAAATACATTTTCAAGAGCACAACAGGTTGCGTTTCGTAAATTTGAATGAACCATGCTCTGGCAAGAAGTGGCTTAATGCATCTCCGCGATGCATCATACCAAGCAAGATATCATATGACTTGGGATCCATATAATTTACTCATTCGGCATACCTCGGGTGATCTGGTGATCAAATCCCTCGGCTGTATCACGTAGCTTGATATGCACCTACTCGATACATTTCGCACATTTCCGGAAGCACGCCCCTTTACCGTTATTGAAATTGTAAGGCTCCTCTTAAAAAAGAATACATTAGTAAATTTTCTGTCGTTATCTTTCCAAGAATATTTCAGTCGGCAAACAGCTTGTACATTCAATATTTAGCGTGGTTTATCAATTCCGTTGGGAGCTTTCATCGACAGATCGACAGAAGTGAATAACTTTACCGTGGTTGTTCATGTCGTTGCTAAGCGATCTACAGGGGCGCCGCCATGGTTAAGATCATGTGATTGGTAGTTCAAAATGGAAGCCTCCTTTATACAGACGAGGTTAGATGTAGGTACAGAATCGGCCGAGTCGTAACGAGTGATAATTTACTATGTCTCACAACCGACTGTAACATGAGGTAGACTGGTCCTTTAACATACATGAAATTGACCAATAACGAAAAGTTTCGGCCCAGGTCAGTCTGCGCGGACTGCGCAGGCTGACCCGGGTCGATACTTTTCGCAAATGCTTTAAGCCCCCTTTTCACAGAGCATGGCTCAAATATTTCGGACACTAGTAAAGAAAATAATAATATATATTTTGCTTTTACGCTATTTGAAAATGACAGTCTTACACATTCTATTATTTCTTGTAATTAAATGAAATCTGCATGTTTCAAGGTCAAGGTCATGGGATGCTTTTCTAAACTAAGCCATGAATTTTTCAAATTTATTAAAAAGGGTTCAAATTCAAATTATTCCCCCACCCATTGCCAGGTGACACAATTTTAGTCTCGTCGAAATTGAAATTAATGCCTTTTGTAGACGATGGAGAAGATGTGTCTCAAACGCTGGGATTTGTCTTTGGTAGGTCAAAACACTGTAAGAAAACCATTATTTTCTCCTTTCCCCACATTGTTTTCAGAAACCTTCTTGTTTATGGTCATTGTTTGATATAAAGGGTATAATTTCTCGTCTTTCGCAACTTTACAGTTTTCAACGATTCCTTTTGTCCAAATGATCAACTTTCAAAGCGTTTATATAAAACACTATGAATGCAAAGCGACTTTATTTTCTTTGCTGCAGACCTCTTTCGTATTCCTTTGGCCACGATGTTTTAAAGAGTTGCCTCAAAGAGAAGAGAAAAAGTAGCCCGATTTTAGTTTATACGTAAGTGGTCCAATTTGATCGAACCTTTGATCGACGAATCACAAATAATTATGTGAATAATATTCAATGGGTGATAATTACCCAGGTATTCTGGATGTCACAGCTTCTTGTTTGTATTTTTTATTGCAGAACCTCTCGAAAATGTTTGATGCTGTAGATCCAAAATGGAACTGCATGTTAAGATACCATCAGGATCCGTGTCCACCAACCACTCTTAAGAATATTCTTAGTCTTATTCTTAAGAAATTTTGTATTTGAAAGTAACACGACTTTTTATTCGCCAAACCATTTAGTTTAACCAACCAGAAATTGTATTACTCTCAAATTTAGAAAGTCTCAGTTATAAAGACTAAGAATGTCCTTAAGAATGGTTGGGGAATACGGACCCTGATCTATATTGTAACTCTATACAAGTGAGTCATGCTCCGCGAAAAGGCGGCTTAATGCATCTGCAAAAATTATCGACAAGGTCAGCCTGTGCAGTCCGTGCAGGCTGACCCGGGCCGAAACGTTTTGCTTTTGGTCAATTTTCTGCAAGTCAAAGGACCAGAGTATCTTACGATTCAGTTGGTTGTAATACAAAACGGATTTTATTGACCCATAATTATGTGATGACTTGCTTGGTACCATACTCCACGGAGATGCGTTAAGCCTTCTTTTCACAGAGTATGGCTCAGTTTAGTATTTCTTAACTCTTAGGGCGCCAAATATAGAAACTTGAACACCTCCGACGGCTTAAAATACCATCCAATGAAACAGAGAAATATTTTGCCCCATAGGTTTGAAAAAACAAGCGGACGACATAGATCAAAGATCAGACTGCACGTTCTGTGCAGTCTGATCTTGATCTATGCCGTCCGCAAAAGTCCCTGTTTTCGCCTATGGCGCTGAAAGGGTTAAACCGTTCAGAGCCGGAGATATAGGCTCGACTTCTTTCGACAACTAAAAATCCAGTTCACTTTAACCCAGAAAGATTTTTGTCATACAGGCTTGACTAAACAAGCGGACAGTATAGATCCAAGATCACATCCTGTTCTGTCTGATCTTGAACTATGAAGGCAGACTGCCTCAGAAATTGCAATCGAAGTCCACTTTTTTTGCGAAATTGTTCTGATACACAGTCTGTTTCATCATGGTTTTATAAATAAACCGAAATAAAAATAAAACTGAAATAGGAAATAGAAATGTTTTGTTTTTATGTGACGTATTTAAAAAAAATAAAGATTTTTGTTTTGATTTGGTTGCAGATGTGTTTTGACGGTCGATACAAAAACCAAAATTATTTTCGGTATTTTCATCTCTTATTTTCTGTTCCTTCGTTCATCTTTTCCAAAACCGGAAACTAAAAGGGAGCTAATTCTTGCTTAACCTAAAAGGATAGTATCAATTATTCATTATTTCTGTTCAAAGGATACTTTCAATTACAGTAATTATCTTCAGAACAAAATGAACACTTCAATAGTTGTAATTTTTCATTAAACAAATAAATCTAAGCGGAAAAAGAATTTCGTTTAAAAAAGAGAAAGAGCACCGCGGAAAAAAGATCGTTCAACTTGAAAACGCAGGAAGGTCACGTGTCTGTCATGTAATGCATAAGAGGTTTCTATGCAGCGGCAATCATATAATGCCTTACTTCTTTGTTTACATGTTGTAAAATATATTGAAATTTAAAGCCAATAAACTATCTGAAAATATTGATGCTGACCTCTCCTGGCTTCTTTTTCAAAGAAGCCAACTTGTATATACAAACAATCAAGCAAAACCGAGGACGTAAATTGACGGCAGTACTTCGATTCATACCGTTTCGGCTTAGAATATAATGCCGAAGAATGTCCGGAGGCAGTCAATATTGACTTTCCTGGTAAAGTTCTTCCATAAGACGGTAATTTCTGATTATTGGCCTGTAATCTGAAATCTAATGTCATGTGAGACCAAGGCAGTGACAAGGATATCAGAATCATGACGTACCCCGAATCACGGACGTGTGTGTATATAAGATCCCTGCCTGAATAGATATAGAGGATACATTGTATTTGTTTTTTTCGGTGAAAGATCGAAATTTATTTCATCTCGTGAACATCATCGGTAATATTTTCACTCGTGGCGCAGCAGCCACGAGTGAAAATATTACCGATGGTGTTCACGAGATGAAATAAATTTCGATCTTTCACCGAAAAACACAAATATTCTATTTGTTTCATGCTTCTAACGCCTTTTTTTGTCGAGACTTCCATTAAAAAAAAAAAGAAAATGAAATCGGTATTCTCACTGGTCGTACCCGTGTAATATCGAAAAATATTTTCACCGCTATTTCTCGATATCCTACCGGAAAGCATGAAATAAACTAAAATATCACACTATTTACCAGATGACAAAACTTTAGACCAGTCCAAAGTGAAAGCATTAAATTTTGCAGACAACAATTTAACCCTTTAGCACTCAATGCCGCATTTTAATGACCCTGGGAAAGAGGCTTTTTGAAACATTGTGGTAAAAGAGAAAATGCTGGTAACCACCATTTCCTCCTTTTCCCACAATGTTTTTTACCCTATCAAAGAAAAATTCCACCATTTGAGCCACATTGGAATTGTTGTCTGCAAATGGTCTAAATTTGGACAAGGCTAAAATTTTGTCGTCTGGTCAAGGGCTAACTGTAGCTGAAATACTGACTCTTGTCTCAAAAAACCTAGAAAACATTGTGGAAAAAGGAGAAAATAACTTTTGCAAGCGTTTTCTCCATCTAACACACTGTTTTCAAAAGCCTTGTTCCAAAAGGGCGTTCAAGCATGGGATTGTTTGGTAAAGGGTTAATCCTTAGGCTGCTAAGCGCGACTCACTGACCTTTTGCGGACGGTGTAGATCCAAGATCAGACTGCACAAAACGTGCAGTCTGATCTTGGATCTACACGGTCTGATAAGGAGATATTTTTCTCCAGAAAATAAGTTTGAAAGAGCACTATTGGGTGTTTACTATCGGCTTGAAAGTTTCATTTAAGTTATTTAGCAGAATAAGGGTTAATCGCTAATTTACCCGAGAATAAAAGAATAAAGATTTGTTACCGTTAAGATTTTAGATCATTGCAAAGCGTGCTCGAAACGATCAAGAGGCATAAAAGGGAGAAAGTCAAAGAGAGAGATATATGACGTAATTTACGCGCATTTGCTCTAAAATCCTACCGCTTTTACGTTATCTGATATGTCGGCTGCTTCTGCCAAAAGTGGATTCTGTATTTGAATGAATAATTTGATTTCCCCCCTAATGTTTAACCTATATCCTGCTGAATAAGTTAAATGAAACTTTCAAGCCGATAGTAAAAACCCAGATAATGATATTTCAAACTTGTGTTTTGTAAAAAAAAATCTCCTTATCGGACAGTGTAGATTCAAGATCAGATTGCTGAATAAGTTAAATCGAATTTTCAAGCCGATCTTAAAAACGCGAATAATGCTATTTCAAACTTATGTTTTGTAGAAAAATATCTCCTTATCGGACAGTATAGATTCAAGATCAGACTGCACAGAACGATATAGGTTAAACATTAGGGGGGGGGGGGGAATCAAATTATTCATTCTGTTACTTTAAACTGAATATGAGAGAGAGAGAGAGAGAGTTGCAATAAATCAGGGAGAATTCTTATTTCATAATTATACAGTATTACTTGTTCGTTTTTCGCTTCCTACTCAATAAACTTGACTCTTTTTGTATCGTTTTTGATAATTATTCGAAAACAAAGGATGAATTGGCTATACGTGTATAATAAACAGAATAATAAACTGGTTGAGTGTGATATTAAAAATCTGTCTCTCGAATGGGGAGTAATGTTGAAAAAGTCGTCCCTCGGATTCGTTTTTTAACCGCATCACACCCCAATCTAGTGACAGATTTTTAATATCACACGGAACTAGTTGATTGTCCTCTATATCTTTGACCATCTGAATAGAATTATTTTATAGTCCTTCAAATTTTGCATTGATAATACAGTCTAAGTACATGTAACCTAGATCAGCTGGGTCCGTATTCACCAACCATTCTTAAGAACGTTCTTAGACTTATTCTTCAAGATTTTCCAAGTTTGAAAGTAACACAACTTCACAATCAGAAGATGTGTTACTTTCAAATTTGGAAAATTTTGGAGAACAACACCAAGAATATTCTTAAGAATGGTTGGTGAATACGGACCCTGGTTGGTAGGTCTAATGGGTAGCTCTACTTGCACAAACCCATTCCGCATTCATCTTGATGACAATTATAATATGGCCCGCAACATACGAAATAAGACCTTCGAACATTTGCGTAAAGTGCCGGTCTCAGATTAGCCTGTGCAGTGATATATGACAAAAATAATGTATGAACATAATTGTTAAATTCTTAATGAAAGAACTTAATAGGTAAAAAAAATCAGAAGGCTGAGTTGGCCTTGAATCGTTCCACAACCTTGAAACACGATGTCAGCCTGAAGGACAGCTATATCCCTAGTCCTATTTAGACTATAAGTCCCTACCTAAACGTTACGTTATTTTTCATTTTGACATTCATCGAGTACGTAGGGTCTTATAGGTTCCTTCATAGTTTCCTTTAACAAACTCTGACATCGAATTTTGTCGCTGTTTGAACTGCAAATTTTGGATACTTTTAACTGAACTTGTTCAATAAAATATACACGTACATCAGAAGTTAGATTAATGAATAATTTCTCGACTGAAAAAGGATATTTGTACAAAACTTGCCTATTTATGAGCTAAGTCTATTCCGATTCAACACCAATCTGATTACTTATGAATTGCCGTTAAAGAGATACGATTGTTCCAAACGAACCACCATAAATATGCAACTTACAGAATCATATTATGTCTTCTTTTTTTTTTAACGAAATTTGTTTCGGCACGGTCTTGTTTGATTATTGATTATAGGTTTCATTAAAGGAGCTTTAGTAAATTCTGTTTTATTATTTTTTACCACAGTGGCTGAATACTTTCAAATGGAGCTGTTCCTGAAGGTAAATCAGATCCTTTTTCGTAATAATACCGCTTTTAGAGAAATCGAACTGAATAGGACCCCTTTAGATGTTACATACAAAGGAAAAATAAAATGTGAAATTTCCAATAGATAAATGTTGAAAGGTAAATAAGCCTGTACGTGTACATATTTGCACTGGTATATGCCCTGCCATTTTTTTTTTTTTTTTTTTGAAAATCATTACAAGTGTTAATATTGACCTATGGAACTCTTTGAAATGGCTCTGCGAGACATGAAGCAACAAAAAACATAGACAGATTGACAGGTAGACAAACGGGGACAGCTGAAAGCAAAACCTTTGATTCCCAACATTTGACTCCCGAAAGCTGAGGTTCACGGTATTCCGAAATACGCTGGAATGCTGCAGTTTACCACTGTAGAGGCATTCCGTCTTTTCGTAATTGTTAGCCTGTAAGAGTTGTCGTTCGTGCGGGACGGTATATGAACTTCCGGTTTAAAAGTTTAACTTGGGTATTTATTTATGGATGCAATAAATACTTCTGTCCTGCCGATAACCCCTCAAACGACGGTAGAAGATATTTTGAACTATCGCAAATCAGAAATACAAACGTTTCTCATGCAAAACCGTCTTAAAATTAATGGAAACAAACTTCAGCTGGCCCAAAGAGTCGTAGACCTTATACAGTCCTCACAATCTTGCAAAGATCAGACTGATAATCGTGTTAACAACAACGAATTCTCAACGGTTTTAGATGACATTCCATGCATAAGTGACCTACAATCGGGATGGACTGGAAAAACCGATACTTTTCCAAAAGTGACCATCAAAGATATCGAACATTACTTGCTACATAGTAGTCACAGGACTGAAGACTGTGGTAAAATGCAGTGTTACCGGCAATATATCAGGGGATTGAATTTTTACAAAGAAGGTTACATACACAAAATAATGATTAATGACATAAGTCCCTCAAGTGAATTTTCATATATTCGGTCCAAATGTTATCCGTCGATGAGGAAAGGTGTTTATGAACAGTGGTTGTTGTTGAAAAAGGAGACCCCATTTCAAATTCTGAAGGCCAACTGTACATGTCCTGCTGGGTAAGGAAATAACATACAGCTTCATTTAAAACAAGAAATTGAATGCTAATGATTTGCACCTACCATTACCTATATAGGTACTCTTAATCCTTTAACCACACGACAAAATTTTACACTTGTCAAAATTTAAAGCATTTGCAGATGACAAATTAGATTTGGCTGATATGGTGAGATTTGTCTGTAAAAGGTCAGAAAACATTGAGGGTAAAAGGGAAAATGCTGGTTATCAGCATTTTCTCCTTTTCCCACATTGTTTTTAAAAGGCCTCTTTCTCAGGGTCGTTAAAACTTGATTCAACATTTTTTTTCTTCAATAATTTATACATACAGTTCATAAATTCATAATCCCTGGATTGTAGCCTATCCAGTACTATTTTTTCTTTTTCCTATAATAATGATTTTGCCAAAATCCAGAGCACCACGGAGGGAATGCATTCCATTATTTTATGGTCTTTGGTATGACCTGGCTGGGGTTTGAACCTGCGACCTCCCACATTCAAGCGGGATGCTCTACCTCTGAACTGAAGGAACGGTTAATTGAACTGGTTTCAGCCTTACGCACTTTGTTAAAATTTATATATATGTAGTTACAAAACCTTGCAGTTCTCTTCGTGAAGTTTCTCTTTGATACCTCTAAGAGTTCCGTGTAATGCTCTGGGCTCATATTTATAAACGTACTTAATTAAGTCAAAGTATGATACTTATGTTCCTGTCTAACTCGAGTATGATACCTAAGTGGAATTCATTATAATACTTATCTGATGTGTAATGCTCAAAATGGCACCTAAGTAGATACAATTTCCCCCGATCTAGCACAATTCCTAAGCTATCGGATTAGCGAGCTCTAAGCCCTAGGGCCCCCCCCTGATCTCCGGAAAATTCCGGTTTTCCATAATTCCGGTTTTGCATAATTCCGGTTCTTAGTCTTCTCGATCTTTCAGTCATTTCGGTTCTTAGTCTTTTCGGTTCTTAGTCTTCTCGATCTTTCAGTCCCCTCGATCTTTCAGTCTTCTCGATCTTTCAGTCCCCTCGATCTTTCAGTCCCCTCGGTCTTCACTCTTCTCGATCTTTCGGTCTTTTCGGTCTCTCCGTTGGTCTTCTCGATCTTTCAGTCTTCTCGATCTTTCAGTCATTTCGGTTCTTAGTCTTTTTGGTCTTCAGTCTTCTCGATCTTTCGGTCCTCTCGATCTTTCGGGGCTAGATCGGGGGATAGATTTAGCGGGGATAAAATCTTCGCGATCTTCAGATTTCTCGGTTCTCAGTCTTTTCGGCCTCTCCGTTTCTTAGCCCCTTATTCCCGCGCATCTTCGATGCGTATAACCCCCTGTACTTAAAATCTCTTTTCCATTTTTATATAATAGTATTTTTAACTATTATATAAAATTTAGGATCGCTTTAATACGTAGAAATTCTTTACTACCTCTCTGCAAATAGCGCATTTGTTTTTCCTCGTATTTTTAGTATTGCACGTCGCGCACATGCAAACGTGGCCGCAAGGGATATTATATATAGTAGGTTTCTCCTCTTGACACACGCAGCATTCGTCATACGCGAAGAAAGTTTTTTCTTCGGGTTCCGCGTTCGCGTCTTCCCGGGTTTCCACGATAATCAGGTCTTCTTCGTCAGAAACTTCTCCGTCGGAATCTTCTTCGTCGGAATTTTCTTCATTCAGTTCTCGAGATAAACTTTCGTGTTCGCTTATTAAATCTTCGGGAACATCATCTATGTCGAGTTCTATAAGTATATTATCGCGTTGACTTCGTAAATCTTCCACCTCCCTCCATATAGGCAATCTTTTTTCTTCGTGAATTCTTATTTTTTCCGACAACACGTTTATCGCGGTAGCATAACCAGATACGTGTACTCTCTTTTTTTTTTTAAATTATTTCGGATATTACTAGTTTTTGTTCGTTTAGTTCATCGAGACTAGAATCTTCTCGCGGCCATAATTCGAGACTAGCTATGTCTTCTACCATCTCATTAATTAGTAGGGATAATGAATGAAGAATATTTTCCGTGGTAGAACTGCGCATTTCATAACCGTTTCTCTCGCGATACAAACCCCCAATTAATCCGTGTATTTCTTCGATCGAGGCGTTTTTCCTCGTTATTTCTTGTTCTAAAAAACGCACTCGCTTTACTCGTTCGTCCGCACTCGTATTATTATTCTCAGCCATTTTTTATATATGATAAAATTACTTAAGCCATTTTTTAAAAAATAACGATCTTATATTTATTTTTCCAAACTCTCCCGTCCCAATTCAAAATCGTTTGAGGGCAACGTTTAATAAATTTGCCGGCTTTAAAGATCGAAGGGAAAGTATGCATTTCCCCAGTTTCAACATCCTCTAAAGTAACTTTTCTGGGATTTTTCGTGATAGTTTTTAATCTTTCGTATTTAGCGTTAATTATCTTTTCCCGTTCGGGCTCTCGTTTTTTATTACCTCTTTCTGATTTAGGTATCTTCTCGGGCATTAATCTGAGCTCTTTTACTTTCTCGATCAAATCTTTCTTATCCCAAAAAGAGAAATATTGTATATTATTCTCGCTAAGAATTCTTTTTAAATCCCTTACCGTTAACATTTTTATATAGGGAAAAAAAAAAAAAACGTTTAAATTAATATACTACGCTCATTTTTTCTCCGTCAGACTGGAAGGATATTAACCTATCGCTAATAATAATGCCGTATGCCTCCGTGTTTGGGGGTACATTCGCGTTAAAAATTACCTTAACTTGGATATCGGTAGAAGAATATTTTAACTTTTCACTCTGCTTAGAAACATCGAACACAAACAAAGGATAAAGGTTTTTATAATCTGCGGGGGAAATGTTAGGATTTGATACTAACTCGTCCATGTTATAAAACTTAGATCTGAACGAGGCGGCATCGCCATATACTCTACTAAATTGATGAGCCGCGAAATTCAAATCATAGTCAGCCTCGGGATATCTAGCGGAATTTAACTTAACATAAATATTTTTAACGTTCGCGTTATTAAACACGGCGGGATTTCGCAATTGATTATTATTTTTATCTTCCTGAAAGCCGATAATGATAAAACGCGGTACCTCGAGAGATTATTTAACGGCGAGTCTCCAAGTAAATGTTAATGCCTCAGGAACCGTAATAGAGTCGCATTGTACCATTCTATACCCGACTGGGAATTTTTCTTTCTTTTCGATAAGTTTATTTAGTTTCAATTCCTCCTCAAGCGAGGGCTTAACGTGGGGCATAAACCACGATATTTTAATTAAATTAACTCGACCGTCAACAGGATTACCCGCGCCATCTGGAGCGGCTTTAAAGATCACGTCATTATTTCCGCCTCTCGTCAATGTAAGAGTATGTTTCATTCCATAAAGAACGAACTTTATTATAATCTTCGCAAAACCTGAATATGTGTTTTAACGGAACTTTAAAACTGAACGTGCCATTCGGTAGCGGATCTCGTATAATATACTGCCTTCTTGCTTGGAAACCCGTATTGTCACCATTCGCTTCAGGTCCGGTGTCCTTATACCACAATTGGTTTAATCCCTGCGATTTAGAAAACTCATCCGAATATTTTAATAAGCCGAGCATCGTAGTAGCCTGGCCGGGATTTGTTACAGATTCAATCTCCTGGCCGCTAAGCTGATACTTAATATTTTGAAAAAGATACATCAAGCCGTTATTCGTTAACGAAATGTTGCTAGCACCGGCATAAGCCGCCCCATTATCATCTCTTACTAATTCGCCTATAAAAATTAAATAAGAATTGTGGGGATGCGTGAAAAGATCTTGAGTTTCGATGTTAATCCTGATATGTCCTCCGGGGTTGTTTAGATTGCTGCCAACGATAGGCTCATACTCGTGCACCTCATACTCATCAATACTAGTATCTTCCGAAATTGGCTCTACGATGTCTAGAATACTCATTTTATTATATATTATAATAATTTAACTTATTATAATATTTTTTTTTACGTCGTTTTAATACCCGAACCTCTACTTAATTTCTTAATTAATTTTTCTATAGCAATCGCGTCGTTACCACTACCATCTATTATAGCGCTAGTACTTCGCGGCGTGGGTAACGTGGCGTACTTTTGCAAAATTTTCTTGGATTTAGGGGTTAAAGCCTTTTTAACTAATCTACTGCCCGCATCTACCACCGCACTCTTTCCGGCCTCCAAAGCTTTTTTCGCACCCTCCTTAGCCACACTTTTTCCTACATCGAAGGCGGAAGAAGCAATTTGTTTAGCGGCGTTACTAGTAAAAAGTCTCGTAAAAAAGCTAGCTAAGCTGTCAAAAATTCCCGTACCCCCGTACGCGTACGTTCTTTTAAATCCTCTTCTTTTATATATTATCATCTTTTTATAATATAGACATTAATTTTTTATAGCTTTTTTTATCTAAGTGCCCTTGCCTTTTTAATTCGTTGCACATGCTAACGATCTCGTTTCTTACACCCGTATTGCCCGCCGCTTTACTCGCTATAAGTAAGTCTAATCTTTGCAGTAATGCGTTTGGATCGCACGGGATAATAATTCCTTCTCTGGTTACGACTTCCGGTTTAATCGTTTCCCAAATAGGACTAAGTAATGTCCACTTTCTTCCTCTAGCGGATTTCGGGTAATTACTATTCGGATTGTTATTGCGATAAAGAGTATTGCTTTTTATGACTAATTCACTATAATTTTCGTAATCCTTTTCCGTAAAAATGTTCGAATCCAGGTTTTTAGAAGTAATTAACTCCCAGAAACCCGGCGTTCCTTTATAAACCTCATTATCTAGCGAGATATCATTATTATTAATTGTGACTATTTTATCACCGATATAAAATTTACCATTTTTAGAATATAATCCGTACGTTTTATCAACGGCAGTTTTATCGAGAAATTTTATTAAATAGTTAAATGCGGTTGGTCCGATAGTTTGCATTTCGTCACCTTCCCCCATAGTTATCTCTCCTTCTTCGGAAGTAAAAAGTTTTATTGACGGGTAAATCGGCAATTTTTCGATACCCTCTTTAATAGGCTTAAGACCCTCCGTAATCTCCCTCGCTGAAGCTTTTTGCGCTTCCGTAATAGGTTTAAAAAGTTTCGAAAGATCGGACTGTAATTCTATTTCGCCCGTTTTTTCCGCTAACATCTTGCTCCGAATATTCTTCTTTGTCTCGAGATACTCTTTTACGATAGAGTCTGTTTTAGCGGGATCCTCTATTTTTAAGAAAGATATTTTTCATTAGGATTATTTTTTTTAACGTGGTTTTTAACCCGTTTCGTAACTAAACCTACACGAAAATTTAATTACGGGTTTTTTAGTATTCTGACGGGAGGTCACGATTTTTTTCAACCAACCTCCAAAAGGATTCGCGTTGTTCTCTTCTCCCTCTTTCTATTTACGATTCCTCCTTTTCGCTCGTAATCTTTTTCTTGGATTTAGACCTAATTTCTTCCTTCATCTTCTTATATTTCCCTAATTCCTCTATAATCAGTCGGAACTCTTCGTCCGTGACTTTATTATCCGATAAAGCTTTGGAGACGTGGGAAGATATAGTATTTAATTTAGTATCGGCGATGATTTTAATCTTCTCGTGTTTTTCCGCTTTAGTCATCGAATTTCTAACGACATATTTTCCGACTAAACTTAAAAAACCGCAAACACCCGCGACGATTTCTAACGCTGTTACCGCGGGTATCGCGACTACCGTCGATAATAAAACTACTCCTCCGCCCCCGCTAGCTAAGGTAACGGTAATTAAAGCGCTATCCACGTTGTCTACTATTCTCGCTGCTCTAAAATATTTTTTACTTAAAGCTTCTCTTTTTGCCACCTCGCCTTCTAAAAAGTTTTGTATCTCGTTAATTTTCTGCAGACGATAACCCTGCCTCTCATCAACCGGAGGGGCCGTGGGTAATATAGGATATTTAATCTCTTTCATCTCCATTTTTTATAGACGGGATATTTTTTAAACGTGATAATAAACGTGATATAAAAGTTCGTTTTCTTTTATTTTTACCATTTCCCTCGAATTGTTGGTAATAGTAACTACAATATTCTCAACATCGCCCAAGCTTATCTCATTTTGCGAGCTACGTTTTTTATATCTTAGAGAATAATCTAATGAGGTTGAAATTACGCCCTTAGTTGACGCGAAACCTAAACCTTATTCCATCGGAATTACTTGCCCCGGAGTTAACGTAATTTCTTTTTGGCAAAAGATTTTCCAAGTTACCGGATTTACTTTGATCGGGGGATGTTTTAAATTAGGAGTGACTCTCCAATGGATCGTCTTTGCCCGAGAAATTCTCGGCTTTACGTTAAATTTGTGAACATTCATCTTTTTTATTATATTTTTTTAATTTATAATATAGCTCCTAAAATGGGAATATTAGAAAAAGGGCTAGTCGGACCTAGAATAAGCCCACTACCGTCATAAAGATTTCCGCCCCGTTTTAAATATAAGCCATTACCAACAGATCCTAATCCTTTACCCTTATAAGGGCTTAAATAAAGACCTTTTCCGTCAGTTTCTACTCGGCAAACGCAACCTCCTTTTTTAAGATAAAGACCTGATCCCATCGCCTTTTGTACGCTGGATGAAGCTAACCCCGAAAGAGCACCGACGCCTAATGCCGGCAAAACGGTTCTGGCTATTGCGGGCAAAGCGCTCGCGGCTAAACCGGCTAACATTCCGAGAAAACCTCCCTTTATTTCCTTATTGTGTTTAAGTTGCTTGGCGGACATTCTAATTGTTACGCCAGTACCATTTTTGAAGGCCTTAGCTATTTTTTTCGCTTGAGTCTGGGTAACCGCTAAAACATCATCGCCGCGTAAATCTTCGTGACCTAAACGAATACCTATTTTGCAGTCTCCTTTTTTAATAGCGGACGCGAGTTTTTTCTTTGCCCCTCCGATATATTAACTTTAATATTCGTGTAACTCGTCATTTTATATACGTTTTATTTTTTTCATGCTTCTCTAATATGAAATCTAATTGTAACGTTTTCTCCTCTTAGATCTAGTAAAGTTCCATTTTGGTCCGTAATTTTTACCTCTAGATTGTGTATTACGTCTAACGTTATCGGTAAATATACTAAATTAACCGGCGTCTCAATCATCTTATATCCGGGGGGCAACATTGGGGAAAAAAGAGTAAATCGTGTTTTGCATCGATCCGTTAACGTAGCTTCCCGAGATAATATCGATGTTAACGAACACAGAATTTATACTGAGAATGTTTACTATATTCTCGGACTCATGAAATCCCGCCTCGTATTTCGCGCGAGTAAAACCTAATACTTTGGAAACGAAGTTTGGATGGTTAAAATCCACTTGATAACCATCTTTGATCGTAAGAATAGATTTTAACGTATTCGTGTTCGCGGAAATATGAATAGGGTATTCGTCATTGACTAAATCAGCGTGACCGTTTTTTCTTATTTCTTGATGAATGGTATCGTTAATGTCTGTAAGATCGTAAGTTCCTTCCGGTATTTCTATTTTAAACCAAGAAACGCCATTGTCCGGAGAATAAATAAATATGCCGTTTGTCGCGTCGATATTCGGAAAAGAATAGTACGTTTCGAGGTTTACCAAAGCTATTTCGTATTTTATATCCTGTTCCAGCTGTAATGGGGGATTAAACCTAGTTCTAATAAGCGTCTCGTCGCCGCTAACTATAATTTGCGAGGACTCTTTTTGTCGCGTATTTTTAGCCACCCATTCTAAAATATCTTCCATTTTTTATAGTAAAAAAAAATTTAATTAATCGTCTTTTTTTTTTCCTTTCAGGAGTCTAACGGTTTAGGTATATAAAACTCGTCAAAGCCGTGTCTATACTTTCCTCTATCTTTCCCGCTAGATAAATCGATAGTAACAAAACCGTAAGGTTTTTCCAACGCCTTGTAGCAAAATTTTCTAAACTCTTCTTTGGGCATATCTTCGCTAACATGATCGCTATAAATATGATTAATGTTTTTAAGGTCTTGGCGAAAAAGGCAAATAAATAAATAAATAGTCTGCCTCGGTAACTTAAAATAGTTTTGTGCGAGATAAAAGCAGTACATATTACTATGCCTTCCGCGAATGTAGTAACACTCGCACTTATTTTGCCTTTCTAAAAGTAAATCGTCGAAGACCATTAAATTTTTGTCCTCCGCTTCCAACTCTCTCGGATCGGGCACATCCTCGGCAGTTTCGAAGAAACTACACGTTATATCGGATTGATCTTCATCTTCTATTCTTTTTGCCCATAGTTCGATTACTTCTTCGGGAGTAAAATTAGAATTCCGTATATCATCACGATCGACAAACAACTCTAAAATACACTTTTTCGGTAGTCTTTCTTCGCGATATTTGGGTTGGAAAAGACTTTTCCCGAAGACGCATAAATTATCGTAGTCGAGCCATTCCGGTTTCAGCGAAAGGTTTAGTAAAAGCGTAGTCTTGCCGCATCCCGATTTACCCACGATTAGCCCCCTAATGCTTTCGGGTAAAAGAGGGCTATTAAATCTACTCAATGCTACTTCGTTCCATGATAAATCTTCGACATCCATTTTTATATATATTTTAAAAAAAATTTAACGTATATAAAAAGATGTATTGCGTTAAATGTAGAAAAGCTACTGAGACGAGCGGCATAATTTATGTCGTTACTAAAAATGGAAGAAATATGGCGTGCGGAAAATGCGTGGTGTGTGGAACAACAAAAACGCAGTTTGTTAAGTCCGCGGGTGACAAATCGAAAACCGCAAAACCTAAACCGCCCAAACCAAAGGCTGCCAAACCTAAGCTGCCTAAACTGAAGGCCACCAAACCTAAGACGCCAAAAAAAAAAGAAGAAAAATTTGGGCGGATCGATACTTAATAGGATGATAAATAATTTACCCATCGAAATGCATCTCCCCGGCCATAACTTTACTGGACCTGGTACTAAATTAAATAAAAGACTCAACCCCGATTTAATGCCTAAGGAATGGAGTAAACCGATAAACCGCATTGATAAAGCCACGTACCATCACGATATTTGTTATTTAAAAAACCCCACGACGGAAGTTAGAAACAATGTGTGTGATGCGAATATGTTAACGGAGCTAAAGGGGATCTATAATCCCACACTTTGGGAAAAAATGGAGCGATCCGTTGTTAGTAATCTGATTGGGGCGAAGAAAAGATTCGGAATGGGGATTAAAAAAAAAAATTCGATATGGAGGTTTTAGCTGAAGAGTTGCACAAACCCGTGAAAAGAAAATTTAAGAAAAGGAGAGTCTTAGTAAGCGGTATTGATAAGATATGGGCCGCGGATTTAGTAGACATGCAAGCATTTTCGAGAACTGATAGCGGTATAAAATATCTTCTCGCCGTTATAGATATTTTTTCCAAATACGGCTGGTTGATTCCATTAAAAAACAAAACTGGGAAATGTGTCGCTGAAGCATTAAAGAGTATTTTTAAGGAGAGAAAGCCGGAAAAAATGTGGGTAGATATGGGTAAAGAGTTTTATAACAAAGATGTTAAAGGCTTAGTAGAAATATATTCTACCCAAAATGAAGAAAAATCTAGCGTCGTTGAGAGATGGATTACAACGATGAAAGAAAAGATGTGGAAATATTTTACCGCTAAAAATACTGGCGTTTATATCGATGTTTTACAGGATCTCGTTAAAGAATATAATAATACGAAACATTCTTCCATTAAGATGACGCCAGTAAATGCGAGTAAGAAGGTTAATGAAATCGAGGTTCGGAAAACTCTTTATCCCGATGATCTCGAAGTAAAGAATATAAAACCCAAGTTTTCCGTCGGCGATAGAGTAAGGACATTTAAAAAGAAAAAGACTTTCGAAAAGGGATATACCAAAAGATGGAGTGAAGAGATTTTTATGATTTCCGAGGTAAAACGTACGACACCCGTAACGTATACAATTAAAGATCTTCAAGGAGAAGAACTAGAAGGTGTCTTTTACGGACCCGAACTACAAAAAACTATGCATACCGAGCATGACTTTTACAGGATAGAAAAGGTTGTTAAGAAAGAAAAAGATAGATCTCTAGTAAAATGGAGAGGTTATCCCGCCAAGTTTAATACTTGGGTCGATAATAAAGTCATTAAAAATATTTCGATATAAAAAAATGTCGGATATCGCGATTAAAAACGTAATTTTACCGAACAAACCACTAAGCAACTTCGAACTAGAAGATGCCGCTAAAAGATTAAAGATACCTTCTTTTAGGGGTGTATTTTTACGAAACGATTTACCACGAGATCGTAGAAAAAAGGAATGGGATATATTAAACCTAGATGACACGAGCGGACCCGGTACGCATTGGGTCGCTTGGTATAAAGACGGTAAACTAAAAATTTATTTCGACAGTTATGGTTTACAACCGCCTCTCGAACTAGAAAGGTATTTGACGAATCCGATATTTTACAATACGGACCAATTACAACGAGCGGGCCAAAAATATTTTGCGGCCATTTATGTTTGTACGTTCTTAAAGAGCTAAGCTCGGGGAATGAATTTCAACGAGTTTTAAATAAACTTTTTTAAATATAAAAAATGCCCGTTGACAAATTCGGAAGAATGGATGACGTTAAACCGAGCGGTGACAGGGTCTCGTTGACTTACGTAAATAATTATTTTCTGCGTAAAGACAGTATGACTGAAGTTACCGATTCTATAAATATGAATGGCAACACCTTAACGAGAGTTAGTAATCCCACGAATCCGCAAGACTTCGCGACTAAGAATTACGTCGATACCAACACGGGGTTATTGCTCGAAAATGGGGGTTATCACATGTTAGGATATTTAAACATGGGATTTAATAAGATAAAAAACTTATTTGACCCTACGGAACCGAACGAAGCCGCTACTAAAAAATATGTGGATGATATCAGTAAAGCGATAATAAAACTGGAGGATGACAGTTTTTCAGCCACCGCGGATATAAATATGAATGGAAATAGAATTAAAAACTTACCCGAACCTGTTGCTTGGGATGACCCTGTAACGAGGTCTTTTCTTACCACGCAGTTGTTAGTTTTATCCGAGCGTGAGAAAGGGGAAAAAGCTTTATCGAGAAACATTGACGGTTCTTTTACCGCGAATGATCAAATAGATATGAACGGAAAAAGAATTAAAAACTTGCCCGTACCTATCTATCGACATGAACCTGTGACGTGGGATTTTATTGCCTCGAAGTTGCTAGATCCTCAGAGAACGATAAATAAACCTATAATAAGCATACAAGCGGAGGAATGGGGAAGTTTATTAGAAGGAAATTACGAGTTTTCTTTCGGTAATGGTAGCAGCGGAAGATCTCATGGATTGGGGGTTATTGCATGTCAGCTCCGGGTAGAATTATAAGAGGTTATTTAATGGTTTTAAAAGGAAATAAGTTTTTAGAAGAAGAGATAAAAATTAACTTGGTTGTAAACGGTAAGGAAAAAACCGACTATTCCTTAATAAAAGAAACGGGAAAAGGTTGTAGTTGCGTAGTTTTTCCCCAACCTTTAGAAATAAAGCAGTGCGACGTCATAAACTTTTTAACGAAGACTAGCAATACTAATGTAAAAAACGCTTATTTAACGATACTTATAGAACTCGATTTATAAAAAATATATTAAATTAACTCTTTAATTCAATATATAAAAAAAAATGGAAGAGTTACTAAACGCGATAATGGAAAGCATCCTTTAGAATATTTTTTTAAACGTATAATCGTAGACTTTAATAACCTTATTAAATACGCGGCTTTGTTTAAAAGCAGTAGTAGCGAGAGAGAATACTACGAAAAAAGAGTTCGCGAACAATACGATTTCGTAATATTACAGTTTAAATATTTTATCGGGGATTATTATAGAGAAAAGATCGATAGTATTTATTCTAAAGCGGACGAATCTTTATCGTGGGCGCACGAGGCTGGAGAAGCTGGGAAGGTCGTGAAGACCGTAAAGACCGTGGAGATCGTAGAGACAGAGGAGGCCGTAGAGGCGGAGGAGGCTGTAGAGGTGGAGGAGGCCATAGAGGTGGAGGAGGAAAGGGACCCGAACGTTGAAGACGCTTAGACGTTGCCCTCGGAGAAAAAAGAGAGATTTTAAGTACAGGGGGTTATACGCTCGATATTTAAATATTAACTCCGGCTTAAAAAAATATTGCTATAGAGAAAAAATGGAACGGGAATATATCGAAGACGAGGGATACGTTAGCGAAGAAGAAGAAGATGATTCGTTCAAAGAAGTAATGGGAATGAGATGCGGTCGCCAATTTTTTACGTATTACGACGAATATCGTCTATGGAACTTGCCATACGGGGAATTAAGGAAGCTTACGTACGCGATACGATGGCTGCAAGAAAATAGGCGTAATGTTTATCTCAATATCCCGATGTCTGAAAGAAAGTATGAGATTACCGAAGAATATTTCGCGAGCGGAGAAAAAACTAAGGAAAATTACCTAAATGAATACGAACTATACAATCTCAACGAGCGCGGATTAGCGAGTTTATCGCGAGTGATCGAAGATTTAATCGAAGGCAAATTTCTATACGATATTGGTGTACTTTAATTTCAACTAGGATACCAGAAATTTATAACTTTAAAGAAAGTTATAAATTTATCTACGCAATCTCGTTCCTATAATGTCCTAAAGACCTCGGGTTTATTCTATCGCCCGTCAAGTATTTTTTATCGTCATTATAAGATAAAGCTTTCTTGTTTATCTCCTCGGTATATATTTCGTGCTTATAACTTCTCAGCGTAGGCATAGTTCTGTACTTATCCTTACCGCTAAACAAGCATTCTTTATAATGCTCGAAATTCAAATCGCAATCAACTACGGACTTTTTAATTCCTTTACATCTTTTAAATTCCGTACCTTCTATAGTTTTAAAAGCGTAATTTTTTGCTCTCAAACCTACGAACTCCGTCATAATCCTTCCGCCCAGTTCATCTTTAAACTTTCCAGCTACCCTTTTATTGCTATTATTTTTTAGGAAATGATCATCGGGATAATTGCTCGTATCGAATCTTACGATCTTTTCCGGTTCGATATCTTTATACAAATCATCGGTTCCTATCTCGAGAATAAAACTATCCGTATCCGTATAACATAATCTAGCGTTTTCGCCGTACCTCGCTTTAAAGTAATTATAATACGTATCGTACATACGGGTCTTGCTAATATCTAAAATACTCATCCCTAGGTAAACGGGTTTGTATATTTTATATTAGTCCTTTTCATATGTACGGCCGCTAAGTTTTCGTCGAATATAGTAGTATGATCGTAATTTGGTTTAGCAACGAGTTTTCTATACTGGTAACTGACTTCGTTAGAAACCAATTGTATATCTACTCTATTCCGTACGTTTTCCATAGTCTTACCAAAAACGGAATTCATCATTAGCTTAAAAAAACTCTTCTTCGAATTTATTCGCGGCCTTTTTTCTTAGCTCGACGTTTAAGTCGATATATGGTTTCATCCAAGGACTTTCTATAAATTTAATTCCTCGGCGTATCTTTTTAAGTTTCAAACCTAAATCGAGATACGTTTTTAAAGTCTTTTAATGCACGATATAATTTTCCTTATCACGTAAATTAGGCACGAGCTTATTTACCTTTTTAATCTCTAAATGTTCCGGCGCTAGAGGATAACCGTTATGCTCGTCATGTAACTCTCGCGGATAAACTAAATCTACTTCTAAGAACATACCTTGTCCTTCTATATTACAATATTTTCTCCATTCTTTTAATTCTTCTTCAGTCGCCCATTCGAATCCGTGAGTAGGAAGGGGTTTACTCATTGCCCAAGGGTAAAGACTATTTGCGTCGATATATATTAAATATGTCGAGGGTTTACTCGGATCGTATAAGTCATCCATATATTTATTATTAGCTTTAGAATACCTTTTGCTAGCCATGCTAATACCGCCTCTAATGCCGTTTTCTACCATTAAAAGCATATCCGGGTCTGATAAAAGTTCGAGATTTATTCCCGTTTTCTTTAGCATAGCGTCCATAGCCAACCCCTGAGAGGTATAATACCAACTGGGATCTAGTTCGTAGTACTCGCGGCAAACATCCCCAAAGTTCTCAAAAACATCGGCTAAAAGTAATACGTCTATTTTATTATAAAGTTCGAGATAATCCCTAAAAGTTTTCATACCGAAGGTTTCCCAAACCTTCGTCGCGTGAGCGTAGTCTTCTTCGCTAATATGTTTCCCGCTCAAACCGGAATAAAATGCTTCTTTAGGCGGTAAACTCGTTTCTTCGAGTTTTTCGAAACGGTCTAAGTACTCCTAGGGGAAAACTCCTTTCCTTCTAACTAAAGGCGTCTCTTCTTTCGAAAAGAATTTAGATAAGGTTCTAAACTGACTTTCATTTAAATAACTCGAAAGGGTATCTAAACTAGTTTGCATAAATTTCATACTATCGAGGAATCTAACGGTATGATATTTATATCTTTGGGTCGGAACTTTTTTTACTAAGACAGTATATTTATCGACCGCGATCTTCTTGCTAAAACTAATATATCTTTCTTCGTTATTCGGAATGCAATCAATCTTCCCTTTAGTTTTACCGAGGATTTTAATAAAAAGATGGGCATCGTATCCGCTCAAGTTATGAAAATACACCGGAGTAAAGCTCGGTGCTCTCGCCTTTAGGTTACATTCATTATGCGCGGCGCCTCTATATTTACCCGTAAAATGGCAATGATCTCTTACCTTCTTATTTTTTTCGTTCGTAAACCTTTCGTTACGAATCCAGCATATTTCTTCTCGTTCGTAACTCGCTTCTTCCCGTTTCGTTATTTTCATAGGCTTAGGATTTTGGTAGTACTCGTCGTAAATTTTTCTTATATCGCTCGTTAATAATTCCGTAAACTTTTCCGCCGCATTTTTTCCGGTATATTGTCTTGATATAGGGGGGCAGACATTATCGTCGAAACATTTTATAATATAGCAGAAACTGCAAGGTATATGTTTCTGAGTTTTTATCGTACAACTATTTTCGGGATCCGGCTGACAAACGCTTATAGGCGATAGAACGCTTTCAAAATCGGCGCATACGAAGAACGGAACCGTGAGTTTTCTAGTATGATTTTTAAAATTCGTGACGCTACCCTTTTTCGGCATTTCTAAAGTAACGGGTTGATGACCGGCGCAATATTTCGTATGCTTTTCCAAAAGCTTTTTACTACCAAAATAATTTAAACAAAGCATGCAATATTCGATACTACCCATATTACATATTTGTTCTCTCATTAAACCCCTAAAATTTTTTATTAAAGCGTAATGACTTTTATCCCCTTCCTCGATATAAAGCAGGTTTACGTGATTACTACCTAATTTTTAGGCGCCCTAATACGGTTAATCTTCTTTCTCGGCGTATACTCGAAAACATTAACGCTAATTTCCGGATTTTGTTTTTCGAACTTATCTATATCCTTAAATGAAACGGGATATTCTATTCCAGCCAAATTTAAACTATTTTCCTTTTCTTTTAAAATCTTATCGATTCGAAACGGGTTCTTTTTTACGGGATTTAACCGTCTCAAAATACACCATAGAAAGCATTTATCGTCTTCATTCTGCATGTTAATAACTGCTTTCTTATTCGCAATCCATTCGGGTAAAGGTAAGTAACCTTCGGCTTTTAAAGGATCATAGGCGGAAGTACGCAATTCTATTTCGCTTATATTCCGTATTACCCAACCGCTATCCCTATGTACGAATTTTGCTAAATTTTCCATAATCCTTGCCGCCATTTTATCGTATAACTCGTATAAATCCGTTTCCTTCGAATTAATTTCGTTCTTATCAGAATGGAAACGAGCTGGTCTCGCTTCTTCAGGATTAAGATTAGACCCGTAATACATATAAGCCTCGACATCCATTTTTACTTTTCTTGCGCGATTATCCGATAAAATTTCTATCACTCGTTCTCTCATCAGCAGTAGAAACTCGTTCATTATCGCGATAGTTCTCGCTACCGAATTACTAGAAGGGCTAATACCATTCCATGGAGGTGCATTCCCTTTATATATTCTAATTTGATCATTAAATGCGGTATTCGCTAGCTTAACTTCTAATTTTTCGACTCGAAATTGGGTTAGTAAGTCTAGCAATTCGTCTTTTCTAAGTCGGGAGTACCTGCTTAAACCCCTATTCTTAGCTTCCTTACGAAGATCTTTTACCGTTGTTCTTTTATCCCGCTTATCACGACGTATCAAACGATCGATTAAATTTTCTTTGCTAAGCCTAGAGTATCCCCTGTAACCTTCTTTCTTAGCTATATTTTGAAGACCCGTTATTGTTTGCCTTTTTAAATCGTCAATAGAAGGAGAATCTCCCAGATCCGTCTCTCTTATAAAGTTAAAATCCGATATCGCTTCTTGTCCTCTTAAAACCTCGATTAAATTTTCTTTGCTAAGCCTAGAGTATCCTTTAAGACCCCTATTCTTAGCTATATCATGAAGACCTCTTATCGTTTGCCTGTTAAGATCGTTATCCGTCTCTCTTATAAAGTTAAAATCCGATATCGCTTTTTGTCCTCTTAAAACCTCGATTAAATTTTCTTTGCTAAGCCTAGAGTATCCTTTAAGACCCCTATTCTTAGCTATATCATGAAGACCTCTTATCGTTTGCCTGTTAAGATCGTTATCCGTCTCTCTTATAAAGTTAAAATCCGATATCGCTTTTTGTCCTCTTAAAACCTCGATTAAATTTTCTTTGCTAAGCCTAGAGTATCCTTTAAGGCCCCTATTCTTAGCTATATCATGAAGACCTCTTATCGTTTGCCTGTTAAGATCGTTATCCGATCCTCTTATATAGTTAAAATCCGATATCGCTTTTTGTCCTCTTAAAACCTCGATTAAATTTTCTTTGCTAAGCCTAGAGTATCCTTTAAGACCCCTTTTCTTAGCTATATTTTGAAGGCCTTTTATTGTAAAGGCTCTATAATCGTTTTCCATTTTATATAATCGTTTATTTTTCTTAAGCTATTATATAAATTTTTAAGTATTTCGAAAGGACTGCGAAGATTTTTATTTCAAAAAGATCGCGAAGATTTTATCCCCGCTAAATCTATCCCCCGATCTAGCCCCGAAAGATCGAGAGGACCGAAAGATCGAGAAGACTGAAAACCAAAAAGACTAAGAACCGAAATGACTGAAAGATCGAGAAGACTGAAAGATCGAGAAGACCAACGGAGAGACCGAAAAGACCGAAAGATCGAGAAGACTGAAGACCGAGGGGACTGAAAGATCGAGGGGACTGAAAGATCGAGAAGACTGAAAGATCGAGAAGACTAAGAACCGAAAAGACTAAGAACCGAAATGACTGAAAGATCGAGAAGACTAAGAACTGGAATTATGGAAAACCGGAATTATGGAAAACCGGAATTATGGAAAACCGGAATTATGGAAAACCGGAATTTTCCGGAGATCAGGGGGGCCCCTAGGGCTTAGAGCTCGCTAATCCGATAGCTTAGGAATTGTGCTAGATCGGGGGAAATTGTATCTACTCACCTATATTTGAGACATCTCCTGGGCAGTCGTAAGCCAAGTATGATACAGTTGGTTATTCACAGGCATTACGGAACAGCTATTTGAGCAGTATAGCTTCGTTAACCCTTAGGCTGCTGAGTGTGACCCAAGAACCTTTTACGGACAGTGTAGATCAAGATCAGACTGCACAGAGCGTGTTGCGCGTGCAGTCTGATCTTGCATGTACACTTTCCGATATGGAGATATGTTTCCCCTTAAAAAAAAAAAAAAATTGAAAAACATTCAGGTTTTTACCATCGGCTTAGAATTTTCACTTATTTAGCAGGATAACGGTCCATCCTTGCGGAGGAGTTCGTAATGCCCGAGGCACACATTCACGGATCACCTCGCCGGTTCCTCTACAGTTTAATTCTTAAGGCTGACCCCGGAAATGCCAATTTCCGTAGTCCGATACGGATCCGATGCGGATGCTCAACGGTGCGACTACGGGTTTTGATGTACCTACCAAGCATAGTGTAGGAAAGCGGTCATTTGGTAATTAGGCTACGTGGTGTTACTGTACCAGTGCGTAGTTCACCGTAACTAACCGTGGAATTCCTTTGAAGACTTTCAGCACTACGAATATGTACGGATTAATACGGATCAGTACGTTCAAATACGGTCTAGTAAGGAGTTACGGTTGTTTGATCCGTGGTCAATTTTGAACATGTTAAAGAATTTTCACGGATATACAAGTATTACGGAAAGCTGCGGACCCATACGAATTACCATGATTAATGACGAATCGCACCCGTAGCTAATCCGGCATCAAATCCGTGAATGTGTGACCTGGGCATAAGACGGCATGCTATTGGTAGAGAAATAGTTTTCCGCTATTGCCTGCATCCTTTGGATGCATACAATGACTTAGAATTATACCAAAGGTATAGGCTCGATCGTGAAACGGTATTGCAATTGACTGATGCTGTGGGAGATCAGCTTCACCAAAAACATTGTGGAACCATGCCCTATCGAGGGTTTCCTTTTCGCCATTGCTAATCAAGACTTCCCCTCAGTGCTCGGACAGTTAAGGTCTTATACTCGTCTGGACAGTGAACTTGTCACTTTTCCATGCGCTGGCTCTACTCCAAGCCACAAAAACTTTACATGGCTGTGTTTGAAACCATACATGATACCCTGACAGCGACCGCCGGGAAAGTTATACATGATGCCTAACCTTTCGCATTATACTAAGCTATGTATAATACCTAGGTAGGTTAATGAATTTCAACTTAAGTATCATACCTGGTTAGGCATGATACCTAAGGTTTAGTCATACTTAACTTAAAAAATTTTATGAATACGGGCCCAGGACAAGACTTAGGTATGAAAAATTAAAAAGGGAAATAACTCATTAATCACACGTAAAAGAGTTACGGTTTTGCACACTGCATTTGTCCTCAATGAGATCTATCTGCAGGTCTACTATAAGATGTATCAATACCAAGTTTCATGTTGATACACCGTATAGTTTTTGTGTTATGCTCTGGGCAAAATTATGATGGACAGACAAAGTGGCAACTATATGCCCCCCACCCCCCCCGCTTTAGGAAGCATAATAAATATGTCTTCAGTTATGTCCCTCTAAGTATAAGGTGTTAAAACTGTATCATTCAGCTGTGGAGAGGGTTGTATCCACATTGCTGGGCTTCTATTTGCCCTTGAAGGGAGACCATCAATGGATGAAATGGAAGATATTCCATGTACTTCAAAACCCTGCCAGTGGAACCAACCTTGCAAGAGAAAAAAAGAACCAATACCAGTCAAGGATATTACGTTCAAACGTATAAGATATGAAGATACTTTAAAAGTAAAAGAAAAGAAAACTGCAAAATACAATGTAGATATTATTTCATTCAGAAATTCTTTGTGCGCAAAGCTTGGAAACACATCAAGAGCTGTTTTATTTGATATCATTCCCCCAGTGCAAGATAACTCTGTTGAGGTTGAAAGTGATTTAAATGTTGCAAACTTTGAAGAAGTAGAAACTAGTGAACGCTTTGTATATGAATCGGACAGATTTATTGATATAATCAGTACACTGAAAAATGAAAATATTACAGAAGTAGATTTTAAACAGTTTCTGTCCACATGCACCAATAATATCATTGAAGAAATTGAAGTAAGAACCAAGGGTCAGCATAACAATCCACTGTGGAAATTAGCACGAAAAGCACGAATTACTGCTTCTATATTTCATGATATAAAAACTAAGAAGGACAGCACGAAGCTTTATTGATGACAATGGAGATATTCAGCTGAAGAAAAATCATAGGTACTATACTCAAATTCAGGGTCAAATGGGTGTTTGCAAACTTAATAAGTGTGATTTTGTTATCTATACAGTGAATGATTTTGTTGTTATAAGTGTTGAATTTGACAAACCATTCTGGCAAAGCCAACTACAACAGCTAAAAGAGTTCTGTCTAAGTGAAATTATTCCCAAGATATGTTGCTAGATTATCAAATTGAAACTGATATTTGTGCACAATGAAATCTTTTGAGTTCTAGCACAAGTCTACATCAATATGAGCCATGCTCTGTGAAAAGGGGGCTTAATGCATTTGTGAAGAGTATCGGTCCAGCCTCCAGGTCAGCCTGTGCAGTCTACGCAGGCTGACCTGGGCCAAAACTTTTCAATGTTGTTTCATTTTCTGTATGTCCAAGGACCAGTTTACCTCTTGATTAAGTCGATTATTTAAAAAGAGTGGCCTTTACTGATCCATGATTGTGTGATGGTTTAATTGGTATAATGCAACACGGAGATGCATCAAGCCCCCTTTTGCCAGAGCATTGCTCAAACAAAGGATGCATAAATCCCTCTTTTTCCACAGTTTTGTCTCTGACATTTAAGTAAATGTATGCCAATGATTACAAACTAGATTGCCCTATATTTTTTTATTATTCGTCTAATTACATGTATATGCAATTAAACTAAATACTGGTATCATTTATAAAAATATTCTGAAAATATCAAATGATAGTGTAGGTCTAAATGTTAGGAGCAAAAGGTTTTTGAAAACTATAAGGCAAAAGGACAAATTGCTCCTTTTCCCACATTATTTTCTACCTCATTAGTCAAGTTGAACACAGTTTTGTTGAAATCAAAATTGTCGTCTCCAGACTCTATCAATTTGTGAATGTTAAAAATGTGTTGTTCATTAAAGGGTGAAGGTGTTAAGGGCTCTATAGAAATAACAACTGTTAGAAATGCAAGATTAAAAGGCACGTTTTGTGCAGTCTGATTAGTGATTGGTAAAAGCATCTCGTTTTCCTGTTTGTACTGAAACAGAAAATTGTTTGTCTCGTTTTCTAGGATATTATCTTTAAAAAGTCAAAATGATTTGTCAAAATTGTTCATACATTTATTGTTCCTTAGAACCTTTTGTCCTTTTCATAGGAATTTTTTCTTCTACTTTAACCATCTTAGCTTTCCCACATGTTTGCTATAAACAACTACTTATTTTCCAAGAGCATACATAGAGTATGTTACCCTATTACCAAACAACAAATGTAAGACTCCTCCATACTGAAAGAGCCTGGAGACGACCAATCAAAAACTGGTATTAATGAATAGCTGATAGGGTAGAAAACATTGTGGTATGAGGAGAAACTGTTCATAATGAGCAATTTCTCCTTTTTCCACAATGTTTTCTAGGGTCGGAAAGCTTAAGAGATTCAAAAGCAAGGGCTAGTCACAGCCAATTGAAATTATAGCCTTTACCCTTTGCCTGACATGTCATCTTTAGACTATTCTAAAAAAAAAAAAAAAAAAGCATTTCACTCTTTACCAAACAATCCCTTGTGTTAATGTGTTTCCCATATAAGTCTTTTGAAAAAAATGCGCCAAAAGGAGAATTGCTGTTTATAAGCAGTTTCTCCTGGAAAAAAGGAAATTGTGTTTAAAGACAATTTACCGATTTCCCATAATGTTTTCAAACATCGTCTATTGCAAAAGTTGCTGATATGAGGCAAAGGTTAAGAAATGCCTGATACCATTTTCACATTGAAGGCAACTACAGAAAATCAAGTGGAAACCACTAGAGAATTTCAGATTTGCTTTATCCCTTAACAAACAAATCATTGATACAGAACAGAACATATATCATTTGTCTTTTGAAAACACTGTGGTAAAAGGGGCAACTGCTTGTATCAAGTAATCCCTCCTTTTCCCACTATGTCTTCTAGCTTTTTGGACAACAAAGTTGAAGCAAATCTGGGAAAGTTAGCAGTGTGTTTAAAACACTTTAACCTTTTCCCATAATGTTTTAACTCTTTATCACACGACAAAATTTTAGGGCTAACCAAATTGAAAGCGTTCGCAGACAACAAATGTTTTAAAAATGAGGATTTCTCTCTTTGATAGGGTAGAAAAATTGTGGGAAAAGGAGAAAATGCTGGTTACCAGCATTTTCTCCTTTTCCCACAATGTTTTCAAAGGCCTTCTTTTGTAGGGTCGTTAAAAGTTGGGATTGTGTGGTAAAGAGTTAAAACATCATCTGTTGCAAAAGTCATTGATTTGGGGCAAAGAATTGTTTCACAGCACAAGCTGTATATATTGTATCTTAAATCATTTCCACAGTGAATTCAGTCACAGAAAATCACTCAAGCATTTTGGATTAGCTTTACTCTTAAACAAACAAATCTTTGTTATTATTTGTTTGCAATGGAAGTCTTGAAGACACTGTGGGAAAAGAAGCAATTGCTTGTATCAAGAAATACCTGTTTTTCCCACAATCCTTTCTAGCTTATTGGAAAGATTTCTCTCATTTTTACCTAATCTTAAATTGTCATCTGCTTGCTCTTTCAGTCTGGAAGAATCTTAAATTTGTGGTATGATAAAAAGTTAACCCTTTGCCTTATAACAAATTTTAGACTTTCAAATTGAAGCAGTTTGGATTTAACATAATTGACTTAAACTGTGTTGATAAGGTTAAAAAAATTGCTGGAAAAGGAAAAATTGCTTGATACAAGTAATTTCTTCTTTTACCACAATGTTTTCAAAAGACATTTACTGCATGCACCTAAAATTATTTTTTTCTACTATGTACAAACTCTTTAATGGCAAATTCTTATTATTGGTCATTGTACATGTATAATATGAACTTACTTACATAGTTTGCATCAGATTCTAAATGTGGTCAGTGGAATGTGTATCATGTGATCTTAGTATATGACTATAATACCTGGTTTTTAACCAAACACACCTAGCATTTGATCAGAACCTTACCACATGTATTCCGGATTTTCATAATTCTAGCTAATATTAAGAGCTGTCATTTGTGCGGGATGGTATACTGACTTTCGGTTTCGATTACAGTTATGGGAAAAGATAACTGTTGTATCGTTGAATATCATAATTACAGTGGTAGGAAAAGGAAGAAATTACCAATTGCAATGTTTTCTCCCTTTCCTACAGTTACAGCCCACCTAAGCTCTGTGCGGTTTGCTAGTTTGATCATTTGTCATCATATATTCATCATGTCCTCTGTTCAAAATTTCTTGAAAATAGATTTCCCTAATGTCATGGTATATTGTCACAGAAACCCAATTCCTGCAATCTACCAGGCTTTAAAAATCTCACAATATTATGGACTTACTGAGAAGTGTATTTGTTTAGATTTCAATTACAAATAAACTGCTCAGTAGCTCCATTTGTTGACATTTTTTAATGGTAATTATATATCTATGAACAATGTGTAAAATAGAATTCACATGATCATATCTCAAGTTCAAGTCTATGTTATTTTTTATGAATACATGTACATGTATATGAGTATCATCTAACTTGTAACTGTATGTTCAGACAATATTAAAGTTTGAAGACACTTTTGTTTGGCATTTTCCATAGCAGGTCAACAAGAACACTAACCATTTTACAACAATTCCTTGTCTTTAAGGCAGTGAAAGACTTCGAATTAATGTGGAGAAAGAAGAAAAGGCTCAGAACAAAAGATTTCTTCTGTTTCTTCAATGATTTCTTTCCAGATAAGATAACCAGGAGTCTTTGGAAATTTTTCAGTAGGCCTAGTTGTCGTCAGCAGAAACTTGAATTCTAAAGGAGTCTATAATTTGTTACTTCAATAAGATTAACTCTTTACCAAATGACAAAATTTTGGACTAGACCAAATTGAAAGCATTGGCAGACGACAACTTAGATAGAGCTCAAATAGTGATTGTTATATTTGAGAGGGTAGAAAACATTGTGGGCAAAGGAGAATATGCCAGTTATTAGCATTTTCTCCTTTTACCGCAATGTTTTCAAAGGCTTTCTCTGTAAGGGTCATTAAAACTCAGGACTGTGTGGGAAAGGGTTGAACAAGACATGTTGGTATGTGAAGAACATGTACACTGAATTTTTACCCTTACTCTGAAACAAGTGGAGGTAGCAAGTTTGTCATTGCTGAACAAAGAAAGAATATATGATCAGCAAAGTCACTTATAGCTAAAGGTAGGACACCTTACAGAATTCTGTAATTCTTTATTTGCTCCATTTTTCTCTCAACATGAATGTGTGCTGAGACAATCCTTCTTGTGGTCTCCACTTCAGTTTTGCTAAACTGAGTTTTTGACTTGAACGGAGGACAGTACAGCTTTACGCCTAATGGTTTCAAATCTGACTGGATGTGTATGAAACCTTTATCAACCATCACTGCATCTCCTTTGTTGAGTTGCTCAAACAGACAACTCTTTCTAGTTATTTCAACATCTGAGGTAGATCCCGGCCACAATTTAGACACAAAGACAACTGCTCCAGTCATACTGACGCCAACCAATGCTTTAAAGGTATCATGTGATTTATAACTGGAGTAGGTTAATGACTTATTTTCTAAAGATGATGGACTCTGGATATAAACCTCTGTACAGTCAAGTATGACTCTTGTGTCTGAGAATTTTTCAAAACACTTTGGCACAGATGCTTGTAGAACATCAAGTTTGGGAAAAACGACAAGTGATTGCATGCATTCACATATAAACAAGACCCATGAATTCAAAATCTTTGAAACTGCACTTGCAGATATTTTGAAACGAAATTCCAAGTCTTTTACAAGTAAACCAAGTCTAAGCCTCATCATCACCATTAAAAATTCATCAACATGACGCAACTTTCGTTTTCGCCCTAAGCTATCTATGTTCATTTCACCAACAGTTTCAGTACTCAATTTATCAGCACCATGTTCCATAAGGGAGTCAAACACAGCCTGAAATGTCTTGAAATCTGTAAATCCAGTGTAAAACATTATCAAATCATTTGAATGTTTAATTTTTTCTATGCAGATTTCTGGGAGTGATACATCTATACCAACAGATACACTGGGCTGAACGTGGTTGAATGTCTCAGAAAATTCAGTGAAATCAGTTCATTCTATAGAATGTTCCTTATTACACAAAGTCACATTTTCCAAAATTCTAGGCGGTTCATATGTTTGTGTGGCTTGAGTAAAACTGGAATCAGCTACTGGACATTTTGGCTTTATGGTCTTGCTGTAGGCTGTCAGAGAATACCTGTGAAGATTGATAAAATAAGATAATTTTATAACCTGTTACCATACATTCAAGTCAGAAGCATCTTTACAACTTAAACCTTTACCACACAATCCCGACTTTTACCAACCCTGAGAAAGAAGCCTTTTGAAAACGTAACAGGAAAAAGAGAAAATGCTGGTAACCACATTTTCTCCATTTCCCACAATGTTTTCTACCCTTCCCATAACAAATTTCAATTTTTTGAGTCACAATTCTTTTGTCATCTGCATTACTTTCATTTTAGACCATAAAGGTTGTGACATTGAGGAAAAACAAAATAACGACAATATATTTCCATACTATCATATATCCCTGTGTAGGGACTTTTTGCCAATTTAGCAACATTTCCTTCAATCCTAGATCATGTTAACTGGAAATTAGTAAAATGTATCTGTATGTAAAATCTGTAACCTTTTACAGTCATTTAAATTCACCTCTTTAAAATTATTGACCGATATTCATTTGTCAATAAATGAAAATTTTATGGTAACCATATAGAGAGTATTTCCTGGTAACGTGCACGTATTCTCACTGGTCATGACATTTTCTTTTCTAAGGTAAACTGCGGATCATGAATGAAAGTCACATGAAAGTCATTAACCCGTCAATTCTCTGATGACAAGCTTAAGAAGCTTAAGAAGTGCGTACTGCCTTACAAAATTAACATATTCTTTTAATTCTGCATCATATTTTAGGAATAAATGAAAACCGCCGAATTCATGGATATAAACGTTTGCACTCTTTTTTTTCTTCACTGGCCGTGGATTTGTGTAAACTTAAAAGCTGCTTTCTATAACCATTTACCACACTATGTCGCCTTTTAACGACCATGGGTAAGAAGCCTTTTGAAAACATTGTTGGAAAAGGAGCAAATCCTGGTAACCAGCATTTTCTTCTTTTCCCACAATGTTTTCTACCCTATCAAAGGAAAATTGCACCATTTGCGCCACATTGAAATTGTCGTCTGCAAATGCTTTCAATTTGCACAGGTCTAAAATTTTGTTGTCTGGAAAAGGGTTAATTCAAAGATCAAAACAAGTTGATATCCTAGAGTCATTAGTTTGGACACCCTTAAGCACTTTAGCTTCTGTATCATTAGTTTAAGGACTCTATTATATAAACAAATGCAATGTATAGCAGCTGTAGCATGTTATCTATGACTGCAAATTTATATCATACTTGATTGTAATTTGAATTTTGAATAAGTCAAATTTTTGCAACTTTTCCAATAGACCACCGCAGCGTCCATGTTTGTTTACACTCATACAAAATGACGTCTTTTAATCATCTGGTCTTTTTTGAGCGATATATCCTCTACTTTCACATGCACAACAAAATTTGATATTTGGACAAGCAAACCAGAAATTTAACACCATGTACAATTTTTTATATCTTTCAGACATATGCGCTATTTCAGATTTTTCAAATCTAATACTCACTACTGTATTTGAAAAATTTATATTGTTACAGTTTACAGGGGGTAACCATGTGTTAAAACCATAGTTTTTCTTCCATAATCAATGTCTGAAGATGATTGTGATGAGTACCCTCAATATCTTATTTCAAAAAGAAATACAGATTTTAACATTTGACTACGCCCTGTTGCCTGGGGCACCAACTGATCCATAAACAGTTTTGAGTTAAGTTATAAAAAGGGCTTTGAAATGATATAAGTTACAGTTTACTACAGTAAACAAACTGGTCATATGATTGTTATCCAGCTTTTAAAAATAAGTTATGGTAACATTTCATCAGAGCATATGTTTTCTTGTGATCGTAAATATAAAGTTTTAGACTTTTGAAAACGTAGAAAATTTTGACAATTGTAAAATAACAAAAAAAGTCACCAGGGATGATAAATAGTACGGATAACTGTCACCGAAGGCGATTTTAGTTTTAGACTGGTTGTCTCCACGTACAGAGACGATCATGAAAAAATCAGCTGAAATCTGTGCACAGATTTTGTGCGCACTTTGAAACTCTCTTATTTTCACAAATAGAGGACAAAACTAGAATTTGAACATACCTGTACCTTATTCAATAATCATTTGTTTCAAGTACAAATATTTTCAGTTTAAACACTAAGCATATGAAAAAAATTTAATTAATCTTTTACTCAATGTGTTTACATTCCCAAAAGTATACACAAAGTGGCCATCACACATGATTAACTTCATTTTTCGAGATTTACATGTTATAAACAACTTCTACAAGTTCTTTAGGTAATGAACAATTTTATCAATTTGTCCTGGTCATGTGTGTCACTAAAAATTAATTGCATTTCACTGCAATACGGATTAAACCGACAAAACAAAAAAGTCAGTACAGCACTGTAGTCTGTAGTTTTGCTACCAGAAAATTCATGATGGACTTGAGACGGTGCGGTGCACAGTAAATGTCCAAATAAAAAGAAAAGAAGCACCGCAGATGTCTCATTATTGAGACTAGGAGGATGAAATATTGAAAATCTTATCAAAGGGTCTCTAATTTTCCACATGATTAAAAAGTGTGTGGCAAATGGTGTGTATAGAGTGCAGCTGAGCAGAGTATGGCTTCAAAAGAGCCAGTGCTCACACCAACTGATTGAACAAAACAACAAGGACGTCAAAACCTATGAGCGTCAAAACACATGGCCCGATGATAAATTATAGTATTATACTCACGAGTGATGATGTAAGGCTCTGGTGAAATCTACAAGCTGAGATCTTGAAATTGGCCTCCTTTCCTTTTGATTTCGGCTTTCTCGTCTTGGGAGATTTTCTGTCGGTATTTTATTACGATTCACTGAATTCGGTCCAATGCCGTCTCTGAAGTGGTCAGAACAAACTCGGGTATACGATGTCGGTTTCCAGTTTTTCCGGCTGATCGCTCTTATCCATGCTTTTTTTGTGTAATACTCTTTGGGAACTTTGTGTAGTGTTACTTTTTTTTTTCCAAATTTACCAATCCTACCACTGTAATTTTGACATTCAACGATACAACAATAGTCTTTCCCCATTCGTGATTCTTGTCATCCGGGTACTTTCGCTAAATCGCAATATCTCGCACTCAGAAATTTTTACTCGGTGATAAACTTACTGTGTACACATATAATCGGACACTGCATGTAATCGGACACTGTCAGCGTCATATTTTTTCAGTAAAGTTCTGTTGGATTTCTCGGGCAATTGTGATAAAGAATTCTAAAACCTTTTCCAGTTATGAATACTATCACTTTTGAAGAGACAAAAAAGAAATGTCATATTATCAATATCACGGTATAGCCTACAGAAAGAGGAGTCATATACAAGTTTAAGACAAGCCCTGTCTCCTGTTGGGCAGTATGACAAAAGTTTTCGTGTGGAGACTACATTATTATGGAGTCATAATGAAGCATCCAGATAGAGGCATTAAACATCACGGCATACTGCGTTGGTTGTACAGGGCAAGAATTGAGAAAAATATTGAAACCCAGTTATCCATACCTTTGCATTTGAAAGAAAAAAGTGTTCGGACAAAAAAAAAAAAAAAAAAGAAATGCATCTTTAACTTTCGCGTCAGAAATTAAAATGGACTTTCCCTCAGTAACAGATTTTAATAATTCCAGATCCTATTTTTGCAAATGATCATAATTCGATTGAACAGGATAGAAACTTTACCATGACACGTGTGTATTAATCTGCCCCTAGCAAGTACATCACAGCGCTTCTACATGTCGCCCACTTTGGCAGTGAAATACCGAGATCAAAAGAACACTCGGCTAACCCTTTATCAGTTTTTTTTTTTAACGAAAACAACTATAGCAGATATTTCCCGACTCAAAATGAAGCTGAAATTACATTTTTTGGAGGATGAAAGGAAGGTTTTTAATTTGACCTGACCTTCATTGTTTTTTTTTTTTACGATCGTCATCTTAACGTAGTTTAAACAGGAACGTGACAAAAAAGATATTTTTTGGGTCGGAATTTTCTCAATAATATGGTGTTAAAGTTTTTTTTTTTTTGTAAATGGACTGTCCGTCTTTTTGCAGACACTGACATTTTTAATAAAACAAAAAAAAAAAATTATCATATCAATAGCTTTATATAGGCCTAAATAAATTGAACCAACGATCCCATGGTATCAAGACCTACAGGTGCGTTACCGACTTAGCTACCAGGTTCGCCCTTTTTTCACGAAATTGGACCTTCATAAGTTAAACAGTAAAAGTGAGAGCTTATTCGATTAAAACCTTTTACCAAATGGCCAAATTAGGACTCGTCCAAATGCAAAGAATGTTAAGCCGACAGATTAAATGTGGGTGAAATGGAGGAAATTGTCTTTGAAAAAGTAGAAAGTATTGTGGGAAAAGGTAAAAACTCTAGTTACAAACATTTCCTCTTTTTCCAATATTTTTCAACACCTTTCTCAGGGTCATTAAAACTGTTTAGCTTCTCAACTAAACTTACAGCACTATATGCATATTATAACAATTTCCACCATTTCACCCACATTCTTTGGATATGGACGAGTCCTAATTTGACCTTTAAGAAAATTCCGATCTAAAAAAAAAAAGAGAACCTTCTTTGTTGCAACTTAGTCATGTTCCTACAGACGAATAGCTGTAATAGAGTCTAGATCATGAACATAAGAAAAGAAGCCTGAGCTCAAATTTTAAACCTTCCATTCCAAGATATTTATATTCTATCTATATTTTTCAGAAACATGTATAAAGGAAACATGTGTCATATTATTTTTTATGAAAATTGGATGAAGGGTTAACTCGGTGCTCCTTTGATCTCGGTATCGCACAGCTGGGTGGCAGACCTTACAGCTGTAATGTGGTTGACTGATTCACACAATTTAACGCACACGTGTCACTTTAAATTGTTACTTCTTATCAGTTCTTGATCTTAATTCACTCTTATGTTGATTATTTGTGGATAGGATTTGGAATTTTACACAAATCACAGAGGTATGTTCGTTCTTATTCTCCGTAGATCTACCAAATTCAGTGTCGATCTATTTGATTATGACCCCCTAAAATGATTCTCGAAAATGCTCGGATGCCCGACGTTGCGCTTGTAATAATTTCTATGGTTTTGGCTTTGATATAAATCTGAAGTAGTTTAGAGAAATATCAGTGAAACCTTTGATTATTCAGAGGGTAGACAAAAGAGTTATTCATTAACAATCATCAAATTCAATTACACCGCGCTTGAACTACATCCGGAAGACGACCATGATAATCGTACATCATGTTCATGAAAAGTCATTGACAGACAAAAGGAACACAAGACAAAGTAAGTTATCAGTGGCTGATAATGGTGATATAAGCTTAGTTACAGAATCTGATTCTGATCAACTCCCTGACCTTATACGATCATTGAAAGTTGACATGAATAAAAATATGGCATCTATAAATAGCCAATTAACCGGTTTGACCACTACGATAACATCACTGTCCTCAAAAATGACCGACATTACAGATAAATGTGATCAGCTGGTTCTTGAGAATAATTTGTTGAAAAAAAGTAACTAGGACTTGCAGAATAGGGTTACTAATCTTGAGAAAGCAATTGACAATATAGAAAATCAGTCTAGAAGATCAAATTTGATTTTTGATGGCATTGAGGGCGAGTATAATGAGCCGTGGCATGTTAGTGAGGAGAAAGTTAGAACTGTTGTTCGGTCTGATCTGGGTATATCGGAAGCAGATGAAATGAAAATAGAGAGGACCCACCGGTTGGGAAGTAGTAGTAATAATAAGTTTTCTCCAATCATTGTGAAATTCACTTACTTTAAGGATAGACAAACTGTTTTTCGAGCAGCGAAGGAGAATCTCGGACGTCAGTCAAGCATTACAATTAGGGAAGACTTTTCACTCAGAGTGAGAAAGCAAAGGAAACAGCTCAAAAGGTTTATGTACGACGCCAGAGAAAAAAACCATTTCTCCGTCCTAAATTTTGATAAACTTGTGATAGATGGCGACGTGTACTGCTATAACGAAGAGGATGATACAATTAACTTGATTAATAGGAGACAACGTAAGCAGATGACGCGGTCGCAAACTGAAAACGGCGCACGTGATAAATCGAGATACGCCGGCTCAACTGAAAAAGAAACTACGCCCTCTTCCCAAAACTTAACCGAAGAAGCCAATCAAGAAATACCTAGGGCGGGTCCTTCTACCCGTATTCGGGAAAATTCAACCAATGAAAATGGTGCTCAGTGTCAGAGTAATGAATATGCAAATTCAGTATGTGACGATTGAAGTGAAGGCCAGGATCCCAGGGACAGCGATACAGACTATTCTTTTTTTAAGATTATTTCTTGGAATATTGCTGGTTTAAAAAAATATTCACAAGATACCGAATTCAAAAACTTTTTGAAAACTTTCAATATCATTCATTTCTCTGAAACATGGGCTGATAAAAAAGATGAATTTGTGAACTTTTTAGACGATTATAGGTATTTTGATGTAATAAGAGATAGGAAAGAAAAGGCAATTCGAAATAGCGGTGGTATTTCAGTTTTTATTGAGAGCAATGTCTTCCGGAAATTTTTTGATTGTAGATTACATGTGGAATTTCCGGAATGTATTGCCTTTTTATTAAGAAATACATTAGTTCAAGTTTTTGGAAAAAATGTTATTCTGCTATTCGTTTATATATCACCTGAAGGTTCGATTGTCTATGAAAATGAAAGTAGCAATGGTATTGAATTACTGTACGAACATATTCTTTTGTTACGTAACGAATTTTCGGAATGTTTATTATTTTTAGCTGGAGATTTCAATGCAAAAACTAGAGATTTACTGGACTTTATATCTGATGATTCACTAGAATTTATTTTTGGGGATGTTGCCTATAGTAATGATGCCTTTAACCTACTTGAATTTCCAAGAAAAAATAAGGATTCTAAATACAATAGTTTTGGTATATCCCTTGTAGAAATGTGCAGTGTTTTAGATATCCACATTCTGAATGGAAGAGGTTTTCAAGACAGAGAGGGCCATATTACTTGTATCTCCGGAAGCGGATCTTCAGTAGTAGACTACTGTATAGCTTCTAGTGATCTTTTCCAGTTTGTTGTAAATTTTGAAGTCCTAAATAATAGTAATTATGATCATTTTCCCCTGAGTTGTTCGTTGAAATTGCCTCTCATTATTGATTATAAATCAAATGACAAGTCTCCGGACAAATACATTAATAATAATGAATATAATACATTTAAACCGTTAATTAAATTTTATTGGAATGAAAACAAACGTGATAGATACGTTTCCTTATTCAATTTGAAATTTACTCTTAGCTATGATGATATTGTACATTTGATCGATACAAACATAAATCAAGCAATTTCCATGTTCAATGATATGTACACACAGACCGCCACCGAATTAAATATGAAATGTAAAAGCAAACCAATTAATCTAGGATATAGTCAAGCTAACAAACAACCAGTATGGTGGGATGATGAGTTACAATCTTTAAAAGACATAAAATATGCATCCTTAAAATTGTTTAGAAACAACGTATATAAAGACAATAAAAAGGAATTTAAACTAGCGTGTAAGAAGAAAAAGAATATATTATGCGCAAAAAGTAGACAAGAGTTGATAGCTTGTAGAAATGACCCGAAAGCATTCTGGAATATACTCAGAAAGAGGCTTAATCCTAAGGCAGTGCAGCCTAGAATCTCGGGTCAGGCTTGGTTTATTCATTTTTCTAACCTTTTGATGAGCAATGAAATATTTGATTATAACTTTGAAGACCTGAACCCAAATAATGATAATAATGATATTTTAAATACACAGATTTTAGAAAATGAAACACATACAGCTATTAAAAAGATAAACCCAAGTAAATCGCCTGGACCAGATGGTATTCTTGGACACTTTATTACGTCAACACAACATGTGACTATCCCAATTTTAACTAGACTCTTCAATGCTATTTTTAACAGGGGTGAACTCCCTAAACTTTGGTCAGAGAATATTATTTGTCCGATACATAAATCTGGATCGTTAAAGGATGCAAATAATTATCGTGGCATCTCTCTTAGTAATATCCTATACAAAGTTTTTGCCAATATTCTAAATACGCGTCTATGTCAATGGTCCAATGAAAATAAACTCGTAGATGAAGCTCAGACTGGTTTTAGAGCTGGTTATTCAGCAGTAGACAATATGTTTATCCTATATGCAATGATTCAGAAATATCTTTCTAAACGAAAAGGCAGATTTTATGTTCTTTTCATTGATTTTGAAAAAGCATTTGATAATATATCACATAAAAAGCTATTTGAAAGTTTATCTAGTAAAGGCGTTAATGGAAAATTTTTGAACATCCTCTTAGAGATTTATAAGAAAAACAACTCCTGCGTTAAAGTAGCAGATTCCTGTACTAGTTACTTCCCCTGTCAGAAGGGAACCCGACAAGGGGATACCTGTAGTCCCCAAATTTTCAGTCTTTTTATAAACGATCTCTGTAGTAATGTGGGCATTAATTCGGACACTGGTATACTTATTAACTCAAACATTCCTAAAATAACTTATCTTTTATTTGCTGACGATGTTGCTTGCCCGGCTGACACAGTGGTACAGCTTCAGCGCCAGATAGACAAAGTTGAGAATTTTTGTAAGGACACTGGCATGCAAATTAATGTTAAAAAGACCCAAATTGTTATATTTAGGAAAGGGGGTAGATTACGAAAAAGTGAAAAATGGAAATTTGGAAATAAACCTTTATCTGTAGTTAGTCTCTATAAATATATGGGAATACTTTTTACTCCTAAATTGAAATGGACAAAGGCTCTTCGAAATCTATCTGCACAAGCAACTAAAACGTTAAACTGCCTTCGTGTATATAACTACCAATATGGGACACTCTACTACCAAGATCATTTTAAGGTATTTGACGCAATGGTTAAACCAATACTTTGCTATGGGGCAGAACTTTGGGGCTATACATATAGAGACATCGTAGAAAGAGTACATATCCAAACCTGTAAACAGTTTTTAGGCTTCGGTAAAACTACTTGTAATGCTATGGTTTTGGGTGACTGTGGTAGATATCCTCTATGTTTAGATTATTTTGTCAGATTCATCAAGTACTGGGGTAAATTACTACAGATGCCGAATAATAGATACCCAAAACAATGTTATTTAATGCTCAAATATTTGGATGAAAATAATAAACATACATATGCTTCTGAAGTAAGAAAACTTTTGTTTAGCTATGGATACGGTTTTATTTGGCTATCTCAAGATATAGGCGATATAAACAGTTTTATCAAAGAATTCAGAATTAGAGTTAGGGACATATTGCAGCAAGACTGGCATAATAGCCTAATTAGTTCTTCAAAAGCTAATTTATATAGTCAATATAAGTCATTATTGAATGTAGAAAGTTATATTTTATTTAATTTTCCATTTCATCTCAGACAAGCATTTGCAAAATTCCGATGTTCCGATCATAAATTGAATATTGAAGTTGGCAGGCATTATAATATACCCAGAGAAGAACGTATTTGCTCTTTTTGTCTTGAAAACTCTTCAATTTCAGTGATAGAGGACGAATTTCATGTCTTCTTTCAATGTAAAAAATATGACTATTATAGGAAAATTTATCTTGGACATAACTATATTTGTAATACTGAAATGTTTATTTTATTTATGGCCAGCAAACAAGAGTTTTTACTGTTAAATATATGTAAGTTCGTCCATAAAATACTAGAAATTAATAAAAATAGTATGTAATACAAAACTCGTGACAGAAAGATTTTGGAATGGGTAACATCTTAAGAATTTGCAGAATATAAAACTAGGATAGGGAGCTTTGTGGAAAGGGAGGAAATGATAGTATTCAGTATTTCTTCCCTCTTCCCCAATGTTTTCTAAGCCTTCCCTTGCAGTCCGTTAAAGGCCAGGGTTATTTGGTAAAAAGTTTGAGTTTGAATACTCAAAAGCTTTTTTTTTTTTTTTTTTTGTATAATGTGCTAAGTATTATAATGTAACTACAAACGTCTTATTACGGTTGTTTATCGGACAATCCCTTTGTTTTAGGGTTTTGAGTTTAATTATCAATAATTGCCCGAAGACATTGTGAGGAAAGGAGAAAATGCTTGTAGCAGGCGTTTTCTCCTTCCATTACAATGCTGTTTACTTGCTGTAAGGGAGACTTATTATTGTCGCTATAATTAACTATTTGAACATTTTCCACATTCGTAATTATCTTTGAGGCCGGAGTAGATCAGGACCACACTGCTAAAACTAGCTGTCTGATCCTTGGTATGTACTTTTTACGCTCCTATATATTCTTGGCAGGGGTAAATATGTAAGTCCAAGAATTTTTTATTTTGTCTGTTGTTTATGGATAATATTCCTGCATTTGTTTGAATTTGATTGAATACTTGCAATTATGCCTCTCTAAAATGCCTTACAGATCTGCGAATGTGAATGTATATTTTCATATGACAGGGTCACCAGTTATATACATGTATATGTGTGTGCATCCAGATAGGATTGTTCCTATCTATCTCATTACCAAATAGGCAATGTGGGAAGAGGGAAATACGCTGTTATCTGGCTTTTTCCTCTCCCCACACTGTTCTTCTATGTTATTAATGAGTTATTTTTTAGAATTGAGGGTACGTTTCAGGTACTTTCCGATTATATTTGATATTTTCCGTATAATAGCTCGTGTGCCATTTGTCAATGTGTTTGACTTAATTATTCAAAGAGCTGTGTGGGAGGTGGAATTTTTAATATAATTTTTAGAATCTCTTCCCCTCACATAGGTCTTTGACCTGCATGTATTTTTATTTCTTGCAGTTTCAAAAGGTTGTCTGTTTATTAATAGTGTCTTTCATGTCTTTTGTTGAAGGGAACTGTATTAAACGGTATATATTGTACGCTGGGCCAGAGGCCTAAATACTCAAATAAACTAATTACTACTGTTCAAATAAAATTTTGACGCGCAAATAACGATTTGCTGTCGAATGCAGCTTCTTTTTTTACAGTAGCAAATTGTCCATTTCGGGTAGCGTCCACCGAGTAACGTGTTGCTAAGGCGTTACTAAGGAGAAATAGAATCCGTGGTATTCCGAATTCGCCGGATATGACGTAGGGCAAGAATCACGAATAACTGTAATTGAAACCAGAAGTCGGTATACCGTCCCGCACGAACGACAACTTTTAATAGCTAGAATTACGAAAATCCGGAATTGTGCCGGAAATACCGGCAGTGCTTCGGAAACTACGGATTATACCGTTTCTTGATATCTTTTCCGATGATGGTGTAACACCACTGGTTTTTTGCCATATTGAAAATAGAGTGAAACTGACCATCTTTGAAGCTTCACAAATCGCTTAATGGCAAAACTTTGGCTTTACCGTCTCTTGCTCTCAAAAGTACAGCCATAGTCCTTCAAAAAATGCATAAAAAACAACATGTCAACCGATTGCGTTTTTCGCTGAATCCCAATCAATACAGGCACCCTAGAAATTGTCCTCTCAGAAAGGCCTGTTCACGGCCATGACCCCAATTTTTTGTTCCTTCACTGACATAAAATAGTCCAATCAGTATATGATAAAATCACATCTAAATGGTTCCCCACTACCTAAATTTGAAGCAAATCTAAATTATATACCACCAAGCCCTCTCAGCTCCATGAAACAGTGCAACAAAAGTGCTATTGCAAAATTTCACATCGGACTACTTTTGACTACTACGACCCGGGAGCAATCTCGCAGTGGTGCGACACCTACATAAAACGGAATTTGACTTTCAAGTGGGGTTTTTTATGCCTTTTGGCTGAATCCAAGTATTGCGACAAGGAAAAAATGAGCCAGAGAGAAGTCAGGGCCATTTGCAAAGAGAAAACCCATTTTTCTTAACATGGTTGTTTTTGCGGCCAAGCCCTTAAAAAATGGAAATTTTAAGTTCGATGACGACTCTTACAAAATCAAACATATCTCAGTCAAAACCCAATGTATTTACATGAAATAAAAAGTATACTCTTCTGGATTCTTTTGTATATCTTTTTAACCCATTTTCATTTATATAGATTGAAAACATTGCATGAAAAAGAGCCTTTTGACAAAAAAAAAAAAAAAAAAAACCCACTCTGATGGCTAAAATTCGGGGTTTTCTTCATTTTTTATCTCTAAATTCTTCCATGTGACCAGCCAAATGCACATTTCTAAGCTTTTTATTCTATAGTCAAGCATTATCAGTCAAAACAAGGGTGGAATAAATGAAAGAAGGAAAGTAGATGGCCTTTATAGAACATGACGAACATGAACCCTAATCTTCATGAAATACCAGTACTGCAAAATTTAACTACACATGGCCCCTTTTATCACAATGTTTTCATCTAAGACAAATGATGAATAATATCTACAGACCAGACTATCTATGATGTAATCAGCTCAAAACCCTGATATAGAAGCAAACATCCAGACGGCCACAATTCATTACATAGGCCCAGCTGGGCTTATCGGTACCTGTCCGATCGGATTAGAGTATTGGGTAAGTAGGTCATTGGGTGCATAGATTTGAATGAATGACGGAAAGGAAAGTATGAAAGACCATACAAATCCAGAATCACTCATTATGTAAGCAGAAAACATCTAGAGCAAAGAACAAAGAAAATAGAATGGGTCAGATACAGACAGAATATAGGGAAAAATGGATAGAAAAGACAGAAGAAAAGAAAGAGAGGCCCTTAATCTTAAGCTTGTTCTAGAAAGGGAATTTATTTCTCAAAGAAAGAAGAAATTACCTGAATATACACAGCATGAAATTAGAGTAACATCTCCAGTCAGCTCAACAAACATTGATGATATCACAGCCACAGGGAAGCGGTGCGAACTTCGGTCACAGCGTCTGAAAAAGATATAAAAATGAGCACCTCATGATCCAGAACCTATGTAAAAGGGACCTTAGACCATAGCATTCAAACATGCCTGGAGACCAAAACAAGTTAACATAACGCAAGACAGAGATATGGTGATACGGTAATATGGAAGTAAACAAGAAACAAGAGAACAAGGGGAGTAACTCTGTCTAGTGCATAGCAGCTCTACTGACGAGGCTTGATGCTGGCCGAAACAGAGAGACAGCGAGAGAGATAGAGAGAGAAAGAGACAGAGAGAGAGAGACAGACAGACAGACAGAGAGAAGGGGGGCAGTCCTACATATGATTAAGAACTGCTGCTGCAATGTTTTCAGAGGAAAAAAAAGGAGAGAGAGAGAGGTGTAGGAAGGAAGAGAGAGAAAGAGAGAGAGAGATAGTGAGAAAGATAGAGAGTGAAAGAGAGATAGCAACTGATTTGGGGGAGGGTCTTGTATAAAATACTTGCTCCTTCTGTCACACAGTTTTCAGAAAAAAAAAGGGGGGAGGGCAGACAAACACAGGTTGGGGACAGTAGAGATAGCTGGACAAACAATGAGTTAGGAAAAAGTATGCAAAGAGGCTTAAAGTATTAAAATGGTACATACAGACCCTAAAATCCAAAAGGCAGTCAGGCTGCTTTTGTTGCAATGAAGAGAGAGAGAGATGGGGCATTCATATGATTAAGAATTGCTGCTGCAATGTTTTCAGTGAAAGAAAAACAGTAGGAGAGAGAGAGAGGGGGGGGGGAGGAAGAGAGAGAAAGAGAGAGTGAAACTGAGAAAAATAGAGAGTAAAAGAGAGGGAAAGTGACTGATTCAGGGGAGGGTCCTGTATATAATTATGGCTCCTTCTGCCACAATGTTTTCATATAAAAGGGGGGAGACAAACAGGTTTGGGGATAGTAGAGACAGGTAGACAAACAATGAAATGGGACAAAATATGCAAAGAGGATTATAGGTATTAAATGGTACTTACAGCCCGACTAAGTCCAAAAGGCGGTCCGACTCCTTTTGCCGCAATGAATTTACACAGCCAATGGAAATGCCCCTGTCAAAATAACATTTCTTACCCTTATTAAGAAAACTTTTCTTCAAGTTAATATGCTCTGTATTCACACAAAGCTTGAAATTACAGAGGTGGCTTGCATGAAACTTTGGTCGATATTTCAGAAATTTCCAATTGACTATAACTGCCATTATGTGGGCTCTGCGGTTCGAAACCCGGACCCAGCAAGATCACTTGGATCCTTGGATCTGAACTGCCCATATCCGGTCACAATAAATCAAAAACAAGCATTTTCAATTTGCATGCAATTCAGATGCATTTTCATGTTTTTCCTGGCATTTCGTGAAAAGTAATCCAATTCTAAATTCTAAAAAAAAAAAAGAATCTAAATTAGAATTAAATAGTTTAAAATGATAATTAAATCAAATATCTGAAAAGGTATTCAACTGCTTGGCATTTGAAAACTTGCAGACGAAGTTTCCATGGATTTCATCCGGTGCAAAAATTTTTTTGACAAAATTCTCGATATGTCGGTCCGAAGACTTAGAAATTTCGCTAATTTAAATTCTAAGTTTAATTCAAAATTCTACATACCTGAGCCCAACTTTTGACAGAATCCTGTTTCAAAGCCTCTCAGCTACTTGTCTTCCAAATTTCAGCCGGTTCTGCCAGAAAATAAAAAACACCAGACTGGTTCCCGTTTTTTCACTACCTTCTCATATAGGTGTCACACCACTGGCTTTTTGCCATATTGAAAATAGAGTGAAATTGACCATCTTTGCTTCACAAATCGCTTAATGGCAAAACTTTGGCTTTACCGTCTCTTGCTCTCAAAGGTACAGCCATAGTCCTTAAAAAAAATGCATAAAAAACAACATGTCAACCGATTGCGTTTTTTGCTAAATCCCAATCAATACAGGCACCCTAGAAGTTGTCCTCTCAAAAATGCCTGTTCACGGCCAGGACCCCAATTTTTTGGTCCTCCACTGACATAAAATAGTCCAATCAATATATGATAAAATCACATCTAAATGATCCCCCACTACCTAAATTTGAAGCAAATCTAAATTATATACCACCAAGCCCGCTCTGCTCCATGAAACAGTGCAACAAAAGTGCTATTGCAAAATTTCACATCGGACTACTTTTGACTACTACGACCCGGAAGCAATCTCGTAGTGGTGCGACACCTTACTCTTAATCTGGTGTCGCACCACTGCGAGACTGCTTCCGGGTCGTAGTGTCAAAAGTAGTCCCATATGAAATTTTGCAGTAGCACTTCTGCTGCACTGTTTCATGGAGCTGAGATGGTTTGGAGGTATATAATTCATATTTGCTTCAAATCTGGGCATTGGGGGACCACTTAGATGCATTTGTAATGTATTTTGACAGGACTATTTCATATTACTGGAGGAACAAAAAGTTGGGGTCATGGCCGTGAACAGGTGTTCCTCAGTGGGCAAATTTTAGGGTGCCTGTACTGGTTGGAATTCAGCGAAAAACGCAATCGGTTGACATATTTTTTTTTTGTGCATTTTTTGTAGGTCTATGGTCATACTTTGGAGAACAACAGACCGAGAAGCCAGAATTTTGCCATTAAGCGATCTGTGGAACTCTAAACATTGTCGATTTCGCTCTATTTTCTATGTGGCCAAAAACCAGTGGTGTGACACCATCTTGCGAATTCGCTCCCGCCATCTTTCTTTTTCCGGTGTACATTTAGAATAATAACGCGGCCAATTTATCCTACGAAAAATTAGTCCTAACTAGAAAAGTGGAAGTTTTAATCGGCTAATTTCGACTTTTCGACTTTTCAACTTTTCGATTTTTCGATTTTTCAACTTTTCGACTTTTCTAGGTTGAAAAGTGGAAGTTTTAGTGACAATTGTCACGTGAAAAACTTCCACTTTTCAACTTTTCGACCTAACAGTTTAACGCGAAAAGCTGAAGTTAGTACTTCCTAATTTCTACTTTTCTAGACAAACGTGAGGTCGAAAAGTCGAAAGTTTTTTGACAGTTGTCAGGTCAAAAACTTCAACTTTTCGACTTTTCGAGGTAACTTTTTTGCTAGAAAAGTGGAAGTTAGTGTGCCTAATTTCTACTTTTCGAGTTCCTCGTAGGTCGAAAAGTGGATGGCGAAAACAGGATTCCTTAAAAAGGAGAAATTGTGGTTTAGATTTGTCCTCTACAAGGAAAATTGGTCAGTATAGGTATGTGTACATAGCATCTGACATAAGTTGGTATAAATATGAGATAACATTTTATGAAATAAGTCTAGAAAAAAAAAGTTATTAAGCAAACCTTTTACAAGCTTAATATTTTTTTTTTTTTTTTTTTTTCTTTGACGAGGAGTTTGACAAAAATTTACCTCAAAAGCCCACGTATGTAAGGTTCTTTCCATCATGTAACTATATTTCAAGAATTATAGTTCGTTATGTGCTATAACATAGGGTTACATATACATAGATATGTATGTATTGAGATTTACGTAAGGTCTACTCGCTCACACCATGACAGGTGCGTGCATCACGGACGAAAAGTAATTCCATAGAAACTTGCTTTATAGTGATTGCGATTTGAATCTAAAGATGCAACTTCGTCACAATCTTCAATTTTCATTTCACCAGGGATCTTATATACCCAGGGATCTTATAAACATATGTGTATATATAATCCCTGATTTCACGGAGAAACCTTGAGCATCAATGTTTTAGAAATGAGGCGTATGATTGAGCCTTGACCAATTACGGCGCTATTTGCTTGTCGCAAACTTGAGTAAGATTAGAACATTCGTTGTGGCTTTATTGACCTGTAAGCTACTAAGCGCGACTCACTGACCTTTTGCTGACAGTGTAGATCAAGATCAGACTGGGGATGAAATCAGGGGGACGCTGGTTCGAATCCCCGGCTTGGCAATTTCTATCCATAACAGTCATTGCGACAAAATCTATTTCTCTGTCACCGCTGATCATTGTTTAGGCGACGGTTATGTGGAAAAGCAGTCAGTAGCTTGGAAAGAAAATTGTGCGAAGCACTGGTAAAAAAAAACTTCGGGGAAGCATAAATAGGTACACTGGCCTCCGCGATATAACTAAATTAGTGTCGAAATGACATTAAACACCAAACAAACGAACAAATCGAATCGTTCAATTTTTCGTTTTTTTTTTTTCTGTAGGCCAGCTCCAAATTGCAAGACAGCTGCATCGTGAATTTTAAAGAGCGTCTGACATATCCCATCATTTCGGCTACATTTAAGTTGTCGACTGCAAATGCTTTAAATCTGGACAAGTCTAGTAATATAAATAATGCGCAGGCTAACATGGTTCGATTCTTTTTTCAGATGCATGAAGCCCTCTTTTCACAGAGCATGACTCATATGATATAAATTATTGATTATTTAGAGAGCTGACATTAATGCTCCTGACAGAACAGGAACACATATAGGAAAAGAATTCAAAGCCAATTTCTATTTCCCAGGAATGTTTCTTGAAAGTGGTTGTATTTAAACAATAAAATATGTTCAAGGAACGACATATTTTAATGATCCTAGATTTTTAATTCAAGACCTCACATGTAAAGGATCAAATAGACCGTAGTTTGCTGGTGTGTTTGTTGCACTCTCTCCACCATTTTCAGATGTCAAAGTTACCGTTGAGTTTAATAGACAAAATAATTAAAATAAGATTTAAATGCTCAAGACATTCTTTTCTCCTGTAGTTTTGTAAAATAACCAGGTAGATGCAAAGAATGTTCTAAAAAGATATTTTAGATAGATGATATAGAGCAACAAAATGGCCTATACAGATATGAAGGAGACTGTTTTATGTATATCAACCCTACGCCCTGTCCATCCATCCATCCATCCATCCATCCATCCGTCCATCCAATTACACATACATGTGTATATTTTTCAGATCCTGGTACAAGGTTATGCAGGGATGAGCCAGAGGTCTTGTCTCCCATCTATACTAGGACGAAAAAGAAACGCAGGGTACCTAAACTAAGCAAATAAAATAATATTGCTTGACCTAAATTGATGAAATTCGGTCAGATCCAAATATCGGTAAATGCCTGCAATATCAGATGGCTAAAATTAATGAACCTCGTAAAAGTTAACCGTAAGTGGGGTAATTGTGAAATAGCAAAATACCCGTGCACAATTTTGAGGACGAGATGTTCAATTGTCAAATTTAGTCAATGATATGCTTTTGAAGTTGTCACATTGATTTTCTGAGTTTTGAACTCCTTTCAACATCTGCGAAGTATGGTACGCTTAACCGTAGATCAGAGGGGGCAAGCTATAGCACTACTGTTTGAAGGTCGAACCCAACAACAGGTTGCTGCACAGTTCAATGTGCGTATCTCAACTATAGAACGCCTTGTCAGACGCATGCGAGAGACGGGAAGGCTCGAAGACCGACCGCGAACGGGACGTCCACGCGTTACGACGCCACGTCAGGACAGGACTATTCGCCTAGCCCACTTGCGCAATCGCCACCGTACAGCCAGTGAAACCGCTAATAATACACTAGGCAATCATGGTCACCATATTCATGCTGACACTGTACGGAACCGGCTACGTGTCTACGGTCTGCAAGCCCGACGCCCTTACATTGGTTTGCCACTTACCGGTCCACGTCGCGCACGTCGTAGGGCGTGGTTAGCGACACATTCTCCACAAAATTTCTCAATGAGGCAGTGGAGACGGGTTCTCTTTACTGATGAGTCCCGGTTCACTCTGTATCGTTCTGATGGTCGACGTCGAGTATACCGACGTCGTGGGGAACGCTATACCGACGCTTGCATTCTTGAGAACGATAGGTTTTGCGGAGGATCGGTCATGGTATGGGGAGGGATTTCTCATGGGTTGAAGTCTCAGTTAATTGTGATTGACGGTAACCTAACCGCCATGCGGTACAGAGATGAAATACTCTTCCCTGTTGCAGTGCCATTGTTACAGAGGCATAACCACACATTCCAACATGATAACGCTAGGCCGCATGTTGCCCGCATTTGTCAAAATTTTCTCGCAAACCAGAATATCCAGCCCCTTGATTGGCCAGCCTACAACCCTGATTTATCCCCTATTGAGCACCTCTGGGACGAACTGGACAGAAGAGTCAGGAGACGCCAGAACCCCCCCCCCCCCCCCAACAAATCTGGCCCAGCTGAGGCATGCTCTATTAAAAGAGTGGGAAAACATCCCCTTGGCAACAGTTAACCGGCTGATAAATTCCATGCATAGGAGAGTCATAGCTGCGACAAATGCTCGAGGAGGCCATACGAGATATTGAACAAGTTTTGAGTCTCCATATGCAGTCAGTCACTACTTTTTTTCACTCAGGAGGGGGTACTGTCAATAAGAAGCCATTTTCTCATTTCTTTTTGGCCACACTGAAATGAAATTTCGTCAAAATATTCAAAACTGATCAGTGGTAAACATAAAATCATAATTTAGAATTCTCAATCAAGTTATACACCTCTAAACTACCTTGAAAGGTTACCCTGCGTTTCTTTTTCGTCCTAGTATATTTCCGGTAAGTTTGACGGTATGGAATAATAAATCAGTTTGGTCGTCCAGGTTAATCTGTCGAGGAAAAACCATGACTTTCGGGAACATATCCAGTGTTTCGTGTTTTACGCAGAAAGGTTCGCATATGTGGCTTACAACACACGAAAAGGGGCCTTCGGACATATGCGTAAAAGTGTGTCGTCCCAGATCAGCCTGTGTAGTCTGTGACTAATCCGAGACGACGCTTCCCGTTTTTGTGCGATTTTCTGTTTCACTAAAGTCTAATGCATGAAAAAATCTTATGTAGTCGTAAAGTGCCGTCTCGGTTTAGCCCAAGCGGACTGCGCAGGCTAATCCGGGACGACACTTTACGCAAATGTCCAAAGGTCTCATTTCGCATGTTGCGGGCCATGTCTTTTCTGAAGAATGTTATTTGTAAAAACATCGTTTACGGTATAAACGTTCATTTCAAGACTTCGCCATCTCAGCGTCAAAAATATGAGACATGATTAATGCATTTGCAAAAGGTATCGACCCAGGTCAGCCTGCGCAGTCCGCGCAGGCTGACCTGGACCGAAACTTTTTGCTTTTTGTAAATTTTATACATGTCACAGGACCAGTGTACCTCCGGATTCAGCAGCTTCTTATACACAACGGATTTTATGGATCCATAACTACGTGATGACTTGCTTGGTATCATGCATTACAGAGATGTATTAGGCTCCCGTTTTTCAGAGCACGACCCTTATAAATTCAATCTCTTTCGACTTTTCCCACAATGTTTTCGAAAGGCATCTATCTCAGGGCCGTTAAAAGTCGAGATTGTATGTTAAAGGGATGTATGTGTTTTAGATAACGCCAGTATTCTAATCAGATCATTAATTTTATACGCCTTGCAAATTTCTTAAGTGTGCATGTATAAAGACAGCTGTAACTCTCTCAAAACTTATTGGATTCGGCTGAAATTTTCAAGAGATATAGCATAGACACCTGTGATGACATTTCATTCATTTTGATTAAGACATATTAAATGATTGCAAAACAGAATTAGTAAGTTCAAAATTAAAAAGTTCTGAGGAAGACAACAATGTACACACTGATATTTGTGAACCCGCCAGTTAAAACCATTATAATGTCTAGTGTGTCCACAAGCTATCACAACTTGGCATCGTCGGTGCACTGATGTAACGTATCTTTTAGCATAGTTCTGAGGAACACTGACCCAAACCTTACCGACTTCAGCTTTGAGTTAGGCTACTGTTCGTAGTACGCTTCAAGTTCTAACTTGATCCATTCAATTAAACCAAGCAAAGCCATAAGGTCTGTTGACTTTGGCGGTATTTCGGAAATGCATATATTACTTTTGTTTAGATTCTGGCCGTGTGTGCTGTCCACAATCCCGTATTAGATCTAAATGTAAGCGTTACCGAGTCTTTAAAAGTGTTGATCCAGTTTGAAGGGTCTTTATTTTAATAGAATCTCAAATTGTGGCACACCAGCTAGCGTTCACGAAACCGGCAGTATGTCCGCGTGTTTAACTGACAGCCGAACCATTCTGTGTATTCTGATGTTTTCTGAATTTGCGGATAGCTGTACATTACAAGATGATCACGTGCAATTTTATTCAACTGAAAACTATCAATTTCTGTGGTATTTCGTGTTTCCCTTCCATTAATATATATATAGTTTAACTCACGATACTATTGAATTCTAAAATATTGAACAAATGATGATCATTTAAATCAGGGATCTCTCACACACACACACACACACACACACACACATATATATATATATATGTGTGGGGGGGCATGTAGTGTGAAAAGGGGGCTTAATACATCTGCAAAAAGTATCAACCCAGGTCAGCCTGCGCAGTCCGCGCAGGCTGACCTGGGTCGAAACTTTTTGCTTTTGGTAAATTTTCTGCATGCCCAAGGACGATCCTCCCTCTACATTCGGTAGGTTGTAAGACAAAATTGATCCAAAATAATGTGACTGCTTGTTTGGTATAATGTATCTCAGAGATGCATTAAACCCTCTTTTGTCAGAATATGGCTCATACATATACGACCCCTGTTGGAATGTTCCACTTAGCACATACACAAATTTTTGTGCAAAAACGTCAAAAAAAAAAAGGTTAAATTTGACAAAAAAAAAAAAAAAAAAACTGCACACTTACAAGATTTTTAAAAATGTAGACCTGTACCCATATAGTAAAGACTACAGAGTAAATATATTTTATCACATAACCTGCCTTGTTTTCAGTGTAGTAGATCTATATGGAATGCCATAGCAGAAAATATTCAAGATATAAAAACACTATCAAGATATTTAAAATATTCAATCAAGATAGTCGCAATTATACCAAAATGATATATAAATTTGATATATGAAAGCAAAATTATCATATCAAAACATAAAACCACTTCAAGACAAATAAATATACTTCAAGATGTAAAAACAGCATCAACATTTTAAAAACCACACCAAGACTCACGTGACCAATCAAGACTCACGTGACCACAAAATTCACGACGTCATCACTTGGCGAAAAGAACGTACACAAACTGCTGCTGCTTGACTGTTGACAGGCACACTGTCATTAACGTTAATCATGGACCACCCAGCCGAATTTACTCGGCTCTATAGACATTCGCAATTCCAAGATCTCATGAGAGACCTCAGGAGGAGTGTTTCAGATGCCCCTTCAAATGTCCGTGATGTTGTTTCACAGATTCTTCAACATCCGTTCGTTGGTGATGCCCAGAGACAGGTGAGTGCAAACATGTAGCCTCGAGTGTCCGTATTCCGTGATGATAAGGAAACAACTTGATGAAATTAAGAATTGAGACCAGAATACGAGCTAGAAATTACTTGCCTTCATAAAAAAATCATTTCTGGTCACTCTCATATCAAAAGAATAACTTAGATAACTATTTTCATGTTCAATGTGATAAATAAAGAACATACCGTCGGCCTTCTTGTGCAAACATGGCGTGACCTAATTCCGGTAGCTCGGTAGTATTTACTGCAGAAAGTCGATGATCTTTGCATTTTTTTGAGAAGTAACACTACTTAGCATCAAGAAAAAAGAAGTAGATTTCTTTAACATACGATAATTAGTTTATTTTCCGGTGTATTTGTCTTGTATTTGTCTGAAATTCAAGGGCAATGAGACATTCGAATATTGGTAAGGGTTACGAGCAGAAATACCATGTGACGTCATCAAAATATGTGCTCTACGAGACGTACACAAAAATCACCGGTTCAAGGACACTCACGGAATAAGGACACTCGACGACATATGCACAGCACTTCTAGTAGTAGAGGCCTACCATACATACGATACGGTATCTTGCATTGCCTTTGCATTGTTACGATTGTGTAGCAAAAGATCAGACTGCAGGCCTTCAGTATCTTTTCAAATGCCTGTGTCTTTTCTGTCTGCATTTCCTATCTGTCTGTCTGCCTGTTCGTCCGTCCGTGTATATGTGTGTCTGTTTGCCCTCCGTAGGTCTATTCATCTGTCGGTCTGTGCGTCTGTCTTTTTGCCTGTCTGTCTGTATCTTTATGTCGGCCTTCCCTATGTCTGTCTGTCTGCTCATCCGTCCGTCCGTCTATATGTATGTGTGTCTGTTAGTCTGTCCGTCTGTCAATATGTAATCGTGTCCGTTTGCCCACTGTGTGTCCCTTACTCTGTCGGTCTGTGCGTCTGTCTGTCTTTCTTTTCTTTGGCTGTCTGTCTGTGTCTTTCTTTCTGTTGGTCTTCCCTATATCTGTCTATCTGTTGGTCCGTCCGTCTATTTTGTATGTGTGTCTTTGTGTTCGTCTGTCCGTCTGTCCATATGTATGGGTGTCTGTCTGCCCTTCGTTGATCCGTTAACCTTTCGGATCTTTTGGAGGATCAGACTGCACAGTGTTTTTCTGTCCGTCTTCCCATGTTTTTCTGTCTATTTTTTCGTCCGTTCGTCCGTCTGTTCATGTGCACGTCTGTCTGTCTTTTTCTCCGTGGGTCTGTTTATCTGTCGGTCTGTGCGTCTACTGTAAACCGGGAAATGTTCGCGACAAGAAATGTCCGCGTTTTTTTTCCTCACGGGCTCATTCGCGACAATTTAACTTAGCGATCACGAGGGGGTCGCGAAATTAGCGAAACATTTCTCGCTTAGAACGAAATCATAAATACTGTACACTGACCTTTCTTCGTGACTCGGCATTACAGGTGACATCTACCTATCGATTTCGATTTAAATGTATGAGTGAACAGTTTTAAGTCAGAATTGTTCATTCAACTGAGATCGTATTATAATAGACTTGTATCATTTATGCCGAGGACGAACAACGAACGACGAAGTCGAACACTTGTAAGGGGTTGTCTCAAAAGTGTTCGGTGATTACATTTGCTACAGAGGCACACCATATGTAAACGTTTCAGGGATGATAAAAATTATTTTGATTCAACGGCGTCTTATTTCCCTTTCAACAATTTGCACTTATATCATGGTGCAGTTAATTTATTCAAATCCTTTCCGGTTTTCACGAATAAATGCCTTGCTAAAAGGCATCACGACTTCGGTGGTACTCGAACGCGTGAGAACCAAGTATCAGTCTGGAGCCTTGGATAAGTTTGGCAGATGTTGGTTTGGTACTTGGATTTCACATTTTAAAGTCTTTTAAAATGACCCTTACAACTCTTACAGCGAAAATTAGAATTTTCTTCCGCAAGAAAGAGCATTTTGCCCATTCCATTAGTGTAAAATTTTTGAACTGAAGCTTAACTTTCTCCGACGGTTTCGCACAGTGACCAGAACAGCAAACATAACTGAACAAGTACATGACTTCAGTACCTCACTTTAGGTAGATATAAAGGCCCTAAAATGGTTTTTTGTACAAATAATATAGTCCATACCTTACCTTAGATATCGCCTTCGTCACTTTAATACATACATGTATCTTCAAAGTTTAGAATGATTTGTCTAGTGTTCCCTTATATGGTGTCTGTTTTCCCCAATACATGTAGGCTATTTGGTCTCAATTTTATTTTCAGCATAGCTTCATGTTTTATATCACTTCTGTTGGGATATGTGTCCGAAACCACCTGACACTTAGACGCGAAGGTCTTTCAGGATTTGTCTTGAATTGCGTTTTTGCGATTATTTTTTTTATCTTTTATTATCATTATTATTTTTTTTTTTAGTTCGTCCAATATTAGCTCAATTGGATTTTGATCACAATCATAGGGTGGTAATGCTAAAGACACTGTGTCCCTTTCACCGTAAATTTAAATTCATCTACAACAATACTCTGGACCTTGTTTATGGAACTTAACCATTTCATGCCATTCACCCTTCTTCATTTTATTGTTGTATGCAATACCACATGATGTGAGCCAAAGTTTGACTGGGTTTCAGGAAAGCATCAATGGTTTGGCGTGGAAAAGAAAACAACGTGTAAACAAGAGCGTGCAAGTCTCCGATATTGAATCATTAAAATGAAACCAAAATAAAAAACGAGATAAAGGCCCCTAAAATTGAACTTTTTACTGTTCAAACGATAGATGACCACAGTTACTGTACTTGCATGAGAACTGCTTTCATGAACAGGTAAACCCTTTACTCGAAATAGCCTTCAACATAACACCGTTTTTATGCTGTTTCCTTCATTCATTTTAAAATTGCATTAAATGCAAAAAAAGTCGAACTGGAGCGGATCGAAAACGCTTTTCAAGTAATTTTTAGTAAAAGAGTATTTGGTCAATTTTGTAGCATTGTGCGTCGGCGAAGTTGCACTATTTTACATAATATAAGATGAGATGATATTAGATGAGATATGATATGATAGGAAGGAAGGAAGGAAGGAAGGACAGGGGAGGGAGTGAGAAAGCAAGGAGGGAAGGAAAGAAGGCAGGACGGGAGGGAGGGGGAGAAAGGAAGGGTGAAAGAAAGAAAGAAAGAAAGACACTGAAGCTATTAATACAACTTTATGTCAGCTCGGATTAAAACTCAAATTCTGATACGTAAATTCACCATTTGTATTGTGATTGAGACTAAGACATTTCAGACTCAAATGACTTAAAGTCACATTTAAAGTCCAACTATCAAAGGGGCTGGCGACCTTATTTTTTTTTTTTAATTATTATTCACCAGAATTGCAAGAAAATCATTTTAGATCATACATATCTAATTCGATTATGTACCAGTGAAGAAAAAGAAACCGATATTGTTTAATATTATTTGGTTGGCTTTATTGAACTTGTTTCTCACATATCTTGAGACAACCCCCGAAAACTGTTCGACTTCGTTGTTCGCTGTCCGTCGTCGGCATAAATGATACAGGTCTAATAGTACGTGTGCAACGTGTATCAGTCGGTATATCTTTATCAAAATGTCCATACGTAGATTTCTAACTCCACAAGTTCTGTCACGTTTACAATTGTCGTCTCAAAACTCTTTCAATTGGGGTAGAGTATCTCTCTTTTTGTTTGTGTGTCTGTGTTTATCTGTCGGTATTCCCTATGACTGTCTGTTTGTTCGTCCGTCCGTCCGTCTGTCTGCCCTTCGTGTGTCCGTTCATCTATCTGATCTTTAGGAGGCTCAGGCTGCACAAACATGAAGTATGATCTTACACTTTATGCTTTAATGAATGAGAGTGCATGCCAAGATCAGACAACAATCTTCAGTATCTTTGTCATGTGTAAGGAGCCGCTGAAAAACGGGGGTCTCTCAGCGACTTATCTTTGGAGGTCAAATTCCAGAAAACAGTAAGTTTGATTCTGGAAATTTTGACAGAATACCACCCAGAGGATCGAGACGAAGAGTTTGATACCCATATTGGCCGGTTTTGAGACACTTAGTTTTTTCAGCCATTTCAATACCCCGGGCGCTTTCCTGTGGTAATTGTAGGTGATTTTTATTCTCAAAACCCGTCAACATGGGTATCAAACTCTTCGTTTCGATCCCCTGAGTCCAAAATGCATAAAGTTTTTGTATCAGGTTCGCCATTTTGTCTTATTTAATTATTTTAGAAATTTTGAAATTTTGCGAATGGCCCTAACCCTTACTCTACTGTCTTAGACAAATAAAAATGATACGAAACTCTTCGTTTAGAGGCACTCTACCCAAATTTGTTGCCAAATCCTTACTCATATGCACCTTTCCCATGTTATATGTCGAAAGGACACTACCGAAGTGGCCGCAAAACCCCATCCGACAAACAGTTTTCGGTCATAACTCGGAAAATATATAAAACTTTGACTGGATCATCTCCAAATTTTTATCATCGGTGTATAAATGAGGATACATGACATGTAATGAGTTTGTGATTTGACCTACTTTTCAAGGTCACATAGGTCAAAGTTCGAAATTTCGCCATTTGTTATCATGTTTCCTGACTGCTAGGACTTGGTACATATACGGCCCCGTGTCAGTTGACCTGTGAGAGCAAGTTTCGGTACGATTTGATTCTTAGCACGGCCACTGTTACATATGTTGCATACTGTACACACATGTATATATTCTGTTTACTGCGCATGCCTATATATTCCCGCCTATGTGAGACCCAGACGATGGTCCAGGCAGTTAGTTGATTAAAGTTTGAATGTTAAACACGTATTGTGTTATTCTCGGCTTCCATTAATTATATAATACCACACTTGTGGATTATAACAAAACTCCAAACGTAACAGCCACCAGGTAGCAAAAACAAAACTCAAATTCTAATAATTCCTCACCACATGTCTGAATTGTCTCCAAGTTTTCGAGATCCGTACATGACATGTAGCGGGTTCTTTATTTGACCAACATTTCAAGGCCACTGAGGTCAAAGTTAAAAATTTTGTCAGTTGGTGGCACGTTTCGTGGCTATTTGACCTAATAGCTTGTAACTTGGGGTGATCGGCTGTCTGGGTACCCTCTGTATACTGGAACTCAAGACTTGCCCGGGAACATTTCGATTTAACATTTTTCATTTGTTCTTCTGGTACATTCACACATGTGAGCACATGGTCCATGGACCATTTCATTACTAAATTAACAGGCCTGAGGCCTCCTACAGTTGGTGAGTCATGTAGACCCCTAACATAGGCTTAGATACTGACTCTATCAATCGACATTTGAACTTTTTTTTCTGTTGTAGTTTCAACAAGAATTGAGCACTCCCTCTGCGACCGAAACTGGTCGTACAAGACAAGAAACTCCTTCAACAGTGAGGGAAGAAGTGCGAAGAGCATTTACCCCCACAGGGGGGTTCAGGAATCGTGGCCACCAAGCCAGACTGAGAGTGAGAGACAACCGGCCTGAAACTCCAAGTACCGGTACGAATCAGAGGTCTGCAACAAGAAAAAGAAAAGGTACAGAGACAAAAATGGGAATGATCAGATTCCAAAGCTGACTTAGAAAAGGAGTATTGACACCATATTTTATCATCAACTTGGTTTATTATATGAGGCAAGCTTTCAAACATCAGGTCTGGAGCTATTAAAGAAATATTAGAGGAATTTGTAGGCCTACAGTATAAAAGTTTTGAGCAAAGATTTAAGCTTATCAGAAATCATTTTCCCTACACTTTTTGGACTGGCCAAAACTTAAACATACCTTTTTACTTTCAATGAAGACAGTAACAAAGACAGCTTATTTGGTTAACAAGGGGATGACCTCGATGCCAAGCAATAAATCAGAATTATACAAATTTGAAAGAGTCGCTAATTGTGTCAAGATAACCTCTGACATGACAGAAAGAGATGTTACTTCGCTCTTGGATGGTCTTTTTGCCGAGAAGCTGAGAGGAATTCATTTGTCTCCCAAGTAAGTTGAATGTACATGTAGATGTATTATGGCCGCAGTAATGTTCAACATCTGAGTATCAACAGAGATCAAGAGATATATGGCATTCCCTTAGGGTTTTTCACATGAACTGGCTAAAGGTACTTAGTTGAACTCAGTAATGTGACCAGATCACAATCACCAAGAGGTAGTGGTGTTGCACAACAGATTATACATAGCTCTTCTATGGTGTCAGCCAAAGCTGGTCAGCCATGGCACTGGCTGTTGAGGGCTGTGTAACATTATTATCTGTGATCATACCATTAGAGTTAAGTGACAAGAGGTCAGCCAAGTACACTGTACCTTTGGCTAGTTCAGTGTGAAAAACACTTTAATAAAAGTACAAAAAATAAACAATGGGAAGTATTCGAAGCGTGTCTGTTTCACCCAAACAAAGGGAAGTATTTAAAGCGTGTTTTCTTGTGTACTCGTTTGTACAAGTAGCATGACAATTTACTGTAAGTGTTCTTTAATGGCCCATATATATATTGGATGCACCTCTCCTGCAGTCGTGGGTCCTGTCAGCTGGTCTGATCATTTCAGTGACACTTGATCCAGTAGTTTGTTTTCTGTATTGCAAAGGTGGCAAAAACTTAGTCTCTTAAGCCTTGCTTAGGGGAAGCTTACTTCTACATTTTTTTTGTGTCTTCATAGATATCACATTATGAAAGCGGACAGGAACAAACTGTATAGGCCAAAGGTTCCAGAAGGAAGTACCTGGAATGGTGAGACCGTTACCAATTTGGCAGGGAATGGAAATATTTACATTATGGCTAATGGAACAATTGATGATGGATTTGATTCGTCACTTTATTGCCAGACATGTGAGGTATGTTTTGCACGTATGGAATGGTGATATTGGCTGATATTCATAAAAGCTAGCAAATGTCTTTTCTTAAGATTTGCACAGGAATATCTAATATAAATGTACTACAAAACTTAACAAAAGCATTTGCTAGCTTATGAATAATCAACCATTTACCTAGGGTTTTTGGTTCGATTTATACCCAAAGATCCTGCTGTGCATGATGAAGTAATTTTTAAGCCCCTGTATTGAATTCAGAAACGGCTTACGTCCTCCGAAGTTAGTGTACTGTAAAATGTACTATACTCTATCTGAATACATTAGAGCTCTGCCCGCTGTTTTTTTGTTTTTTGTTTTTCATTTTGTGCTGAAAACTAGGTCTTGACTCTCTGAAGTACGTATCAGGCAAACATTTTGGAGACCTCTGCCTGCAGTCCTAAAACTTTGAAAATCTCGTAAAATTCAATACAGTCAGGCTTTAATATTTACTTATAGTCATCTGATGATGAAGATTTGAAAGAGACAGGGTTACTAAACGATACCCGTCCAAGGATTCCCCCAACAGTGCCAACAAGTACAATATCTGTGGCACCAATTGAAGACATGATAGATCCAGATACAGTTCCGGACATCCAGCTATCATTGAGAAACCGGCGTCGGGCAGATACCATTTCTTCCTCGAGTGCAGGTGCTGTACTAGATGTTGATTGCCTGGTTAGGACGGCTGCAGATGACCAGTTGTTAGAGGAACCACTTCCACCTAGGAAACGTGCAAGGTGAGGATGAATTCTGCTTTTGGTGTTGCCACATAACAATCTTTTATTTAGCTCACCTGAGCACAACAGGGTGGTCCTGTGTCTGTCGTGCGTCGTCCGTCGTCCATCGTGCGTCGTCAACAATTTCTTTAAACATCTTCTCCTCAAAAACCGCTGGGCCAATTTGAACCAAACTTGGCAGGAATGTTCCTTGGGAGGTCCTCTTTAAAAATTGTTCACAGAATTTGATTCCATCTAAAACTCTGGTTGCCATGGCAACCAAATGGATTTTTTTAAGCAAATCTTTAAAAATCTTCTCCTCTGGAATCGCTGGTCAGATTTTGAAATATTTTCATAGGAATGTTCCTTGGGTGACCCTTTTCAAAAATTGTTTGCGGAATTTTAATCCGTCAATAAACATAGCTCTGGTGAATGGGGGCTACTTGCACTATACGGACAAGGAGGAATTCTTAAAAAACCTTCTTCTCTGGAACGGCCGGTCTGATTTTGAAAAAATTCCACAGAAATGTTCCTTGGGTGACCCTTTTCAGAAATTGTTCGCGAAATTTTGATCCGTCAAGAAACATGGTTCTGGTGAATGGGGGCGACTTGCACTGTACGGAAATTCTTAAAAATTCTTCTTCTCTGAAACTGCTGGTCAGATTTTGAAATAATTTTAAAGAGTTGTTCCTAGGCTGACCCTTTCCAAACATTATTCGCAAAATTTTGATCCGTCAAGAAACATGGCTCTGGTTAATGGGTGTTACTTGCACTATACGGACATAAAGAAATTCTTTAGAATTCTTCTTCTCTGAAACCGCCGGAAAAAAATATCTATGGTCCTCTCAAATATTCAGGTAAGCGATCGAGGACCATCTTGGCCCTCTTGTTTACAAAAAGGTAGCCTAAAAACTCTTGGTAGTGAAAGTGTCTGTTCCTCATTCAATTTGTTATCAGAGAAGTTAGAAGCAAAATCCATAAGATATTAGGTTATCAGTATAGCACGCCTCCATCCTGTCATTTTTAGGTCATCTGGGGTGAGCCCTTACGATGGTCCAGCATCCGGTGTCATCCGTTATTTGTTCTTTTGGTACCATGGTTCATTCACAAAGGTGAGCTGGTGAGCACATGATCCATTGTCCATGGGGGATGGACTATTTCATTAAATGAATGTGTGGTTTTCATTTCTTTGTAGGTTAGATGAAGGTAATAATGCTGCAGCAATATGTGCGACTGACATTCTGAAACGACATGTCAACGAATTGATCGGGCAGAGCGACGTTCGCCACATTACAGTTAGTCGGCTCCAGCCATTCAGGAGTTTTTTTAAGGGAGTGCCACAGTGGCAACCTGAGCGACACAGCACCGTTCGAGGTTAAGTTTTTCGACTGCATGGGCACAGTCGATGATGGTGGGCCCAAAAGGGAATTCCTCTTTCGTCTACTGAAGGAGATTACAGCAGAGCGAACCGGACTGTTTCAAATGACAGGTGTCAGTGGTGCGTTGACGTTGACACACAATGCGTCAAAATTAGAAACTCAACAGTATTACTGAGCTGGTCGTGCCCTGGTTACTGTTCTGGTGCATGGAAGACCATCCACAGCGGTGTTAACTCCGGCTCTATACCAGTTTCTTAGTGTTGGCTTCGAGGAAGCGGAAGCCACTGTGAATGACATTCCATCAGCAATTGTAAGAGGCTTCATTGAAAAGGTGAGAAACATTCATGAAAGCAAACTATTCCAGATGACTGGATTGTGCAAAAATACTCAGCTCTGATAACTCTTGAACATTTTGATGGTATCATTGTTAGGGACTGCCAGAAAATATTGATCTTCCACAGAATAAGCCAAGCCGCATAGCTCAGTCGGTAGCGTACAGGACTTGAGAACAGGAGGTCGCTGGTTTGATCCCCGGCTCGGCCAATATTCCTTCCGAGGATTGATGATAGTCATTGCGACAGGACTCATTCCTCTCTCACTGCTGTCCATTGTTTCGAAAATGGTTATGTGGGAAAGCAGCCAGTGGCTCGGAAGGAATATTGCGCGGAGTCCTAGTTAAAGAACTCCAGGAAAGCATAGATAGGTGCACCAGCCGCCGCGATATAACTGAAATACTGTTGAAAACGGCTTTAAAACCCTACAATCAATCAATCAATCAATCAATCAATCAATCCAAAGGATGAACATGTGATATAATATGACAGTGAGTTTGAGAGAATACATACCATGCCAATAATAGTTGGGAATATTCTCTGACCTGTTCAAATTTAGGCTAGGTACAAATTTGTCATCAATTTTTAATGACTGCCCTATGCTTAAGTCCCTCACAAGTAACATACAGTACTGCTCAGTTGGGTTTATGTCAGATTCAGTTATTCTTGTTATCTGTTTATTTCCAGTTGAAGTCTGCTGCTACTGATGATGCTCTGAGGTTAGTAGTCAATGCTGTTGACCCAATTACTCTTGAAGATGGATCCAGCATCCTTCTGGCAGCTGGGATACCAACCCAAGAAAGTCTGATGTGCCGGCCATTGTCAGAAGACTCACAAAATTCTATGCTCTTGGGATGCTTAGGTAATTCAGCATTTCATAATAATGTAAACCTTACCTCAGGTACTCGTAAGCATCTTTCATGTAGTTTTTCAAAAACTGAAGCAACTGAATTGTCACACAAAAGTCAGTTGTACTTGATTAATATAGTTTTAAGTTGTCACCTGAAAACGTGATCATTGATAATAAAATACTTGGATGTCATTGGACTTTCAAATTACAAAAAATGTCTCTTGCAATCATGGCATAATAATAATAATAATGAGCTAAGGTCGACTATCTGGCAGTTGTCCTAATCCAGCTAAGCTTGCACTTGGCTGTGCGCCAGTGTTTATTCCAGATTTTATTTTTTTTCGTGGCAAATAGTCATATACTTCTTACGCAGTGACTGCAGCTTCTTTGGTCACCAAATAGCGAGTGTACATGTTATTAGGACATCTTGGTCATATAAATGTTTGTTGGGAGTAGTAGAATTGTATACATGTGTATACACAGGTTGAAAGGGGCTACATTTCTGCAGTTCAGTAACAGACATGAACACAAAAATTTCTTTTCAGGTCAGAAGCAGAAGATTTCTCCAAGGGGTTGAGGCATTGTGCCACTGCCGATCTCATTATGGAAAATCCTCAGGCATTCAAGTCGATATTTGTACCTGGAAATAACCAACCGTTGAAAGGGAGCACAGTACTTTCTATGTTCATTCCAGTCTTTTCTGAAGATGGCTCAAACCACCATGGGAAAGAGGATACTCTTACGGAGCTTTGGGCAACGTATCTGAGTGATATGGACAGAGGTAAAATAAGTTTATCTATATCATTCACATTGATGTTTCCAGCACTAACAACAAAAACAGTTTCCAGAAATTGTACATTGTGTAATAACATGTATCTGGCTCAAAATGCCATGTGCAGCACAGTAGATTTTCAGGAAGAGCAAGTGCCATGTTTGGAATGATAGAAGTACCCCTTATCAAAATTTCTACAAGTGTACATGTGTTATCTGATATGGCTTCTTTCGCATGGTCTCGCACTGTGATATATAGTCCAAGGTCCATATTCATAAACATACTTAAGTCAAAGTATGATACTTATCTTTTGTTTTGAACAAAGGATAAGTGTGACACTAGTTTTGTGAATATGGTCCCAGTGCTCATATACATGCATTCATATAAGTACTTAAGTCAAAGTGTGACACTTATCCCTTGTTCAACACAAAAGATAAGTATCACACTATGATTTAGGTGTAGGGACCACCAAATTTGCTGTCAAGCAAATTTCATAGTGCTAGTTTCTGTAATGTGCTCTATGATCACACTGTCCATTTCAGGTAAAACTGCAGTAAAACCAGCTGATGTATTGCGATTTGCATCAGCTGTTGAGGAAGTACCTATACTTGGATGGGGATCAACCAGAAGTCCAGGATTGGTCTTTGACCACGATGCTACCCACAAATATCCAGGCAGCAGTACCTGTGGACCTACAGTTATTTTGCGCATATGGGATTATAAAGATCAAGATGGATTCAATAAATGTTTTGATGAGGCAGTTATAGGCAGCCCTTGTATTATTCTAGGAAATTGAATTCGTCACCCCACGTTTTGTTGCCATTATTGACTGCAATGAACAGTTACTGGTATTCAGGAGGAAGGGCAGAGCAGACGTTCAAAACGTTCATTCAAATGGAATATGTATTAGTATTGAATATTCAATGTTTATCATTCTCAAGGTACTGCGTACATTCTTTTGCTGATCTGGTGAGCATCAACCATCACACGGACCAAGTACGCCAAGTATGTTTTATGCTGAGGATATCATTGTTGCCAAAGCTATTGAGATCGAGAGTAGATTGCATAATAACATAACCTGGGGGGAAACAATCAGTCTGAAAACATTGATTTTGTTATTGTCGTTTATTACAGTAAATTCCAAAGACAATTGCATGGGTCACTCCACAGATACATTTGAGTCGTTTATAGATACATGTACATGCATATGATAGCACAAACAACCAAGAGGTGGAATAAGGAAATTTGTCTGTGGTTAGAGCAACCTAATCATGTTATGCCTTTTAGTGGATCGGTTGACTTGACAGGGCCCGGTTGCACAACACTCACGATAGCGCTAACTTGGTGTTTGCGCTAACTTTATGTTAAATGACGTAAAAATCCATTTGTCTTTTTACGTCATTTAACTTAAAGTTAGCGCTAACACCAAGTTGGCGCTAACATGAGTTTTGTGTAACCCAGTCCTGGATAATAAACATTGGTCAAAACACTGTTCTTGGCCAGAAGTTGTGGTCAAATTTGAATTTCATTTCCTCATTCCTTTGAGTCCACCTCCAGGTTTTTTTTGGACTGCATCTGAATTTTATGGAAGATTGCCCAAGTTGTATGTACCAGAATGGTTACTGGTAACCTCAAGGCTCTGTTAATGTAATATTCACCAATGTCTTAAACAGTCAGATTTTTTTACTTTCTCAGAATTTTAATTATTTTGAAAAATAAAATACAACCTGATGAAAGAAACTTGAACATTTTTTTCTTCGGTGATAACTACAACTTCTTTCATCTAAGATGACTACTGGCATGCTATGCATGCAATATATTGTACAGTCTTGTTTAAAAGTAACAGGAGGACCATAATGGCCCTGGATGGCTCACCTGAGTCAATTTCCTCACAAAAGGTATTTGACCTAATTTTCTGGTCACTTGAACAAAAACTGTGATGACACATTTATTGCTCAATTGACTAGAAAATTGATCAATTGAGCATAAATCGTAGCTTCTAGAGCGCACAAGAGGTATTTCATTAATTTGACCTACTGACCTAGTTTATGACCCCAGTTAACCAAATTTCCAAGTCTTCCAAGATTTTATCTAGACAAACATTTTGACCAATTTTCAAGTCAATTGATTAAGAAATGTGACCTCCAGAGTGCCCACAGGGTATTTCTTAAATTTGAAAGAGTGATCTAGTTTCTGAACCCAGGTGACCCAAATTATGGCTTCCAGAGTGCCCACAAGGTTTTTCTTTCATTTGACCTAGTGACCTAGTTTGTGACCCAAATTCCAACTCATTCGAGATTTTATTTAGACAAACATTCTGACTAATTTTCTAGTAAATTGGGCTACACATGTGGCTCCTAAAGTGCCAACAAGGTATATCTTTAACTTGACCTACTGACCTAGTTTAACACCCCAGGTGACCCAAATTATAACTCGTCCGAGATGTTTTCAAGACAAACATTCTGACTATTTTTCTAGACAATTGAGGAATAAATGTGACCTCTAGAGTGCCCATAAGGTATATCTTTAATTTGACCTAGTTTATGACTCCAGGTGACCCAAATTTGAACTCATCCGAGATTTCATCAAGACCAATATTCTAGAGTGTCCACAAGGTAAATGTTGACGACGCACCACGGACGACGCACCACGGACGACGGACATTGGACGACCACATAAGCTCATCTTAAGCACGTTGTGCTCAGGTGAGCTAAACATCATAGGAAGAGACTGAAATCTAGCGTGGATAAGTGGCAGCCTGAGAAAGACCCCGATTGGGGCCGAAAATTTGCAAAGACTCTGAAATTTGACTTTTTTGTATATTAACATGACTGTGCATAGGCCTATGACCTGCGTGTGTACATATGGACATGTGCTGCCTACATTTTGTTCAATTACTGGATATTACTGATTCTGAAGTCTGCTGAGGAATTCCACAGTTTGCAGGAAAAGATCAATGCCTTGACAGTTGTCATCTGAAAGTGGCTCAACCTCTGCCTGAAGGCATTCCCAATCCTCATCTGATACGTCTAAAGAAACATCAGGTACTTGAACATTGTTATTAGTTTGCAGATCAGGTGATGGGGCACCATCATCTTCCAGCTCAACATCATCTTCCTCTAGAAGATTCGGATTCAGCATCATTCCTTGCATCCACAGCATTTTCGGGGTCTGGTTGTTACATGTTCTCAATGAGTGGTTGTTCCACTGAGCCATGAATTCTTTTAGTGCTCGATTAATCCTGGGACAGAAAACGTACCTCACTGCCAAAATATGAATAGGATTGTACCTGTCCGCAATGCCCTCATTCTCCATATAGGCAAAAATGTCAGAAAACATACAAGTGACACATTCCTTTACATCCCTCCATAGCCTTTCAATCCTTTGATTGTGTGTCGACAACCCAGTAATGAAGCTACCTCTGTTCATTCCTCGCATGTTTATCATGAACTGAGCAACTTCTATATTCTCCATTCCATAATCAGACCGAACACGAGATGGACATCCATACATAGTAACAGCTTCTCTGAACAAGGTCAAGACTACCTCTGCTCTATTACAGGTGGAACAATGCAGATACACGCACAGTCTTGAATATCCGTCGATTCCGCCATGTATTACGAAACCCCAGGGATCAATGAGTTTATGATTTCCATCAATATGCCTGAAACAAAAAAAGATTACTTGTGAATGACATTGGATTCCTCAAGTGGCCAAAAATTGGTACAAGAGGACCATGATGGTCCTATATCGATCACCTTAGTACTAAGCAGTAAAGGTCAAGAATGAAGACAAGTACCAAATACCGAAGTTCAAGGCTAAATGATTATGAAAAAGAGAAGACTCACAACTTTAATAGAGGTCTAGGCCGTTAGGTTACACAGAAAGGTTTCTTATAATTGCCTGACATATACCTAAGTCAAGACGTCTAAGTCCCGGGGCAGGGCCTCTGATGATCCAAGGGGTATCTTGTGTGCAAAATTTGTAGACGTCCACAAGGTGATGCTTAAGCACAATATCATAGTTCTAGGCCTTTTGGGTTCAAACATAAAGAATTATAAGTTTGCATCGTATACGCAGGTAGATGCCAGACTGTATACAAAGTCAAATACAGCAAATCTAATTGAAGGGCAAATAACTCATGTTGTTTGGACCAATAAGACAAATAATCAAACTCATCCAAGATCTTACGGTCATATAAATTTTGACCAAGTTTGTTGCTGATTGGTTTATATTAGATGCTAGAGTATAAACAAGATCAAGTATGGCATTTTTTTCTAATTCAAGGGCAGATAACTCTAAAAGATCTAGTCCGATTTGACGCATAATAAAATTCGTCTGAGATCTTATGGTCATGTATATTTTGACCAAAGTTTAGTGCTGATTGGTTGATATTTGCAGATGCTAGACTATAAACAAAGTCAAATTCAGCAATTTTTCCGAATTCAACGGCAAATAAGTCCAATTGTTCTGGTCCGATTGGACCCGTAATCAAACTCATTCAAGATTCTATGGTCATATATATTGTGACCATGTTTGGTGCTGGTTGGTCTATATTTGCAGATGCTAGAGTGTAAACAAAGTCAAATATGGCAGTTTTTCTAATTTAAGGGCAGAGAACTGTTTTGGACCAATTAGACCCATAATCAAACTCATCCGAGATCTTATGGTCACATATATTTTGACTAAGTTTGGTGGTGATTGGATAATATTTGTAGACGCCAGAGTGTAAACAATGTCAAATTCAGCAATTTTTCCCAATTCAAGGGCAAACAACTCCCTTCTGGTCGGATCGGATCCATAATCGAAATCATCCCAAATCTTACGATCATATAAGTTGTGACCAAGTTTGGTGCTGATTAGTCTATATTTGCAGATGCTAGAGTGTAGACAAAGTCAAAAATGGCAATTTTTCTAATTCAAGGGCAGATGACTCTAAATGTTCCAATCCAATTAGATCAATAATCAAACTCATCCAAGGTTTTATGGTCACACACATTTTGACCAAGTTTGGTGGTGATTGAAAATTTTTCACATATTTCAGGCCTGAAGGTCAATTTCGATAAAACGAAGCTAATATGGATTGGATGCATGAAATATAGTTCAAGATCTATTAAAACAAAATGGAAACTATCTTGGGGGAAATACAATTTAAATTACTTGGGATACATTTCAATGTTTATCTGGAACAAATGATAAAAAACAATTTTGAACTAAAACTACAAAGCATTAAAAATAGTATATCCTACTGGAATAGGAGAAAACTAACTCCTATTGGAAAAATAACTGTAGTTAAAAGCATTTTAATCTCCTTACTTACTAACCTGTTTATTAGTTTACCGTCACCATCGGATGAATACATGAAAAGTTTAAATGTTATATAAATTCGTATGGGATGGTACGGCTAAAATAAAACGGAGTATTTTTATAAAGAAGTACACAGAAGGGGGTCTAAAAATGATAGATGTAAATAGCTATAACATGAGTATGAAAATTAAATGGTTAAAAAAACTTGTTGCTGGTAGCAAAGGCGACTGTTATATATTTATTAATGGAATATTTGATACACAAAAAATTTTCAATTTAGGTATTTCGTACTGTAAACAAATCGTGAAAAGTATTAAAAACGATTTTTGGATTGATGTCCTACAGTCTTTTACCACCTATATATCGAAATGTAAATTTACAAATTGGGTAGATATAATTAATATGCCATTGTTTTATAACGACAATATTATAATTGAGTCAACTTACGTCTATGATTCCGTAATGTACAATGCCGGTATAAGATATATCAAAGACCTTTTAAATGAAAATGGTCATTTTAAAAGTTGGAATGAAATCAATAACCTAACCAATAATAAAACAAATTTTTTAAGGTACTACAGTTTATTAAACTCAGTTAAGAGCTTCTTGTCGAAGCATCATATACTTATTCAAAAGAAATTCCTAAATGAAAACCATAACCCTAGCATTAACTGTTATTTTTTTCAAACATTAACTAAAAAAGAGATAAACAAACATATTTACAACAAATTAATTGAGAACAGAGAAACTGCGTCATGTAGAGTCCAGTGGAACTCAATATACAATGATTTAGAAATTGATTGGAATCTAGTTCACGGAAGTGGTTTTAAATGTACTCAAGATACTTATACACAATGGTTCCAGACAAGAATAGTTCACAGGATCCTCCCAACAAATTCGCTACTTTTCAAAATGAACTTGGTCGATACTAATTTATGTACTTTCTGTGGAACACATGAAGAAACACTTTTACATTTGTTCTATAATTGTGAGTATATAACGCCTTTGATGGATAAAATTACAACAATATTGAAAAATTTTGACCGCAATTTACAAATAAATAGTAGAATTTTTCTTTTGGGCACATATAAACCAAACTTTTTGTTAGACAATTTGCTTTTAGAAGTTAAAAAATATATTTACTTTTGTAGAAATAAAACTTATAAATCGTCACTTATTGGTATGAAGAATTTTCTTACTACCGCTGTGAATATCCATAGCAATACGAAAACGACTGGGCTTGAAAACTATAACATGACAATTGTGGAACATATCTTAGAACGCCTTCCATGGATCACAATCGATTTTAGAATAAGCATAGTTTTTTAAACACACAATCAATGATGCCAATTTTTTTTACACCAATCAGTTTCATCATATTTTTGTTTTCCACACACACACACACACACGCACGCACGCACGCACACACAAGCTTAATTGCCACAGATTTTAACTGAAATTATTTCAATTTTCATAATGCTACCTTTTTGAAAAGATGAATGTATGTGAGCCGTGCTCCGTGAAAAGGGGCTTAATGCATCTGCGAGAAGGTATCGACCCAGGTCAGCCTGCGTAGTTCGCGCAGGCTGACCTGAACCGAAACTTTTCGCTAAAGACCAGTTTTCTGTATGTCCAAGGACCATTCTACCTAGTAATTAAGTCGGTTTTTAGAAAAAAGGTGGCTTTTGTGCATTCAAAAGTATATGATGGCTTGCTTGGCATGATGGATTGCGGAGAGGCATTGAGCACCTTTTTGCCGGAGCATGTCTCATATATATTATTGTATGTTTTTTTATAAGAAAATGTTTTCTTTCATGAAGTTATTGTAAATAAGTTTAAATGTTGGTAAATGCGTTTATATGTTTAAAAATGAAACTAACACTGCTTACTAACATCTTAAGTAAGGTATGGTGGGGGATGACCACGACCCCCACGTACCCATTGACGTGGTAAATAAAGCTTATTAAAAAAAAAAAAAAAAAAAAAAAAATGACAAGCTTGAAAAAAAAAGAAAAAAAAAAGTTGGTGGTGATTGGATAATACTTGTAGACTCTAGAATGTAAACAATGTCAAATTCAGCAATTTTTCCCAATTCAAGGGCAAATAACCCCGGTTGTTCTGGTCGGATTGGACCCATAATCAAACTCATCCGAGATCTTATGGTCATATATATTGTGACCAAGTTTAGTGTTGATTGGTCTATATTTGCAGATGATAGAGTGTAAACAGTCATATATGGCAATTTTTCAAATTCAAGGGCAGATAATTCTGAATGTTCTAATCCGATTAGATCCATAATCAAACTAATCCGAGATCTTATGGTTACATACTTTTTGATTAAGTTTGATGCTGATCGGTTAATATTTGTAGATGCTAGAGTGTAAACTTGAAAAATGTGAACGGACGGACGGACGTCGGACAGACGGACCGACGACGGACGGTGAGTGATGACAATAGCTCACTCTGAGCACTTCGTGCTCAGCTGAGCTAAAAACAGGCATGCTAGCATGTAACTTCTCGGCTGTGTGTTGCCCCAGCACCACTGCATCCATCAAGCTGCTGGGCAGGCCATCAAAGCAAACTGAGTGCCACAGCAAATTTGGCTCTTTCCATGATGAGGTAATGATTGCCCACTTTGTGCGGCGCGGGGGGGGGGGGGGGGGGGGGGGATGGGGAACGGGGGAAGAGAAAGAGAAAATCTAAACATCACGGGCCGCATGCACCAGGTGAAGATTAGCTTGAACTCAGGTTGAGCCACAACTTTTCCATTGTCTTGTCATGCCCTGGCAAACCTGAACAATTGAAAAGTCATGGCTCAACCTGAATTCAAGATAATCTTCGTTATGTGCATACGGCACCACATGTGTATCTGTGAACCAACACAATACGTGGCAAGCCAATCTCTGTACCGGTGGTGGTGAAAACATGACAGAACCTACCATATGTAATTTGGACTTGGAACATTGTAGGTTCTTCTATATATCACACGGCAACGGCGAAGAGCTCGGCCAACAGGATCGATCCTGGTCAGACTTTCTCGAATTCTCCATCTCTGCACTCTTATACCTGAAAAACAAATTGAAATTGTTACATTGGGAAGAGACAAAGGTGAACACATGAAGTCACACTCAAAGATTGATAAAAAGTACCCGAGGCCATATTTATGAAGCCGTCGCAAATTTTTAATAATGAGCAGGCAAATCTATTGTCAGGCTGCCAATGAACAATGGGGCACATGCTGCCAAACAATACAATTTGCGTGTATGCCAAGTTGCAAAGGCTTCATGAATATGGCCCCTGACCTGTTATTGGCCAAGGCAAGAAAATTAATAATAAGCCTACAGGCATTGTGGGTTACGGCCATGTACAGGGTGGTCCATAAGTCCCAGGTCGCTCCTATATATTATATGGTATTATCAGATTAAAGCATAGAAAAGAGAAAAAAAAAATGAGGTCATAAGATAATACCATATAATATATAGGAGCGACCTGGGACTTATGGACCACCCTGTAGGCCTATAGGCCCCCTACCTACCTCTTGACCGAAGAGCCCCAGTCATCAATGTCTCACCACATCTCTGTGAAACTTCCCGAATACCTCGGAAAGCAGCGTTCAGCTCTTCATCTGTTATTGTAGAGTATTCCTGGAAAGCAGGTTCACTCCGACGGTTGCGTAATGTCCTCTCACTGACACACAGTATTGAAGCAATTGATCGCCAGTTGAATCCAATTTCTCTGAGGCTGTGCACTTGTTCAGGAGAAATATGTATTGAGGGCCGACCACGTAAACCAGTTCGAATCACTCCGTCATCCACATCCGGCTCAACCACACAAGGCACGTCAACATTGCCATTAGTATTGTCGTCATCAGCATTCAGTATCGGGAGGCCTACCAGATGACCTCCATTGCCCTCATTGGTGGCATTTGGGCGCAGGCCGAGACCTACCACCCTTGGCCCTGGCGGCACAGGTCTTCTCTCAAGCAATGATGATACCCTGTCATCAAAAATTTGTCTAATGGCCAACATACGGGCGAAGAGCATTTCGTGCAAATGTATATAATCAAGCGGGACGTCTGCATTCCTCCGTAGTTCTGCGTGCAGTGAATGTACAATGCGAGCGTAGTCGTCAGTCGTATCTCTGTAGTATTCTGCAATGTTTATGCCAAAGGTTTCAGCCTGTGCACAGGCCTCGGCAACATAGCGAGGGAGAAATAAAAGGAATTCAGTCAAATCATCAGGATGGTTTCGAGAACGAGGAGGCATTTTACTTTCATTTTATTCTTATCCACGAACAGAAGAAACATCATGCATGTCACCTGGTCATGCTGCCATACATCTACTACACTGCTACATGTACATGGGCCTCAGAGTATAGTAAATAGCACAATTCCTGCGTCGTCAACAAAAAACCAAGACACCGACTTGAAAATTTCCTTCAAACACCAACCTGCAAACAAAGAGAAATGTTCTCAGTCTAAATGCAATATAAAACTGCTAAATAGCCACAACAAATCATATGAATACTGTACCAGCATTTTCTCCTTTTCCCACAATGTTTTCATAGCTTTAATCTCCTACGTCACGAAAACCTGGGATTGTTTGGGAAAGGATTAATGATCCATCGGGTGAAGGCTTTTGAAAAGAGTTGAGAACAAGTATTTTCTCCTTTTCCCGCAATGTTTTAAAAAAACTTTTAACTCAAGGTCTTAAAAACACCACAGTTTTGTAAAAGTTTAACTCTTTACTACACAATCCCGACTTATAACGACTCTGAAAGAGCAGGCTTTTGAGAACATTGTGGTAAGAGGAGAAAATGCTGGTAACCGGAAGAAATATTCCGCAATGTTTTCTACCCTCTCACAGACAGAAATCATTATTTTAGCACTGATTAATTTGTCGTCTGCAAATGCTTTGAAGTTGATCAAATCCGAAAATTTGTCATTTAGTAAGGAGTTGACAGAAATATGAGTGTAAGCCTTGACCACATGTATATAATCCTGAGTTTTAAACTTCCTGGTAGTCTTTTGAAAACATTGTGGGAAAAGGAGAAAATCCTGGTAACCAGCATTTTCTCCTTTTTCCACAGTGTTTTCTATCCAACTGGAATGAGAAATCATGATTCCTACATGATTAATGGCCTCTGTACATGCTTTCAGTTTGATCATTAGAGTTGAGATGAATGATTAACTTGATCTTAAATCTACAGGATTGCATTCTACAATGTTCCGGTAAACTGTGGAAAGGTCATGACCTTTTAGTTTCGCATTTGCAAATGGGCTTTATTTCACATTTTAAAATCATTCAGGGCACCAGTATCAATCCTTACCTTCAAATCTGCAGTCAAATCTCGCCTTTTCTTAATGGCCACTTCGAATATTTCCCGCCTTACTATACACTGACACCATGATGTACTAGGCCTACACACTACACTGGAGCGTTGTCTGCGCATGTCATATTCTTCGAAGATTCGTGTATTCCGGATTTTCGTAATTCTAGCTATTAAGAGTTGTCGTTCGTGCGGGACGGTATACCGACTTTCGGTTTCAATTACAGTTAATGGGAAAAGAGTGTTGTATCGTTGAATGTCATAATTACAGTGGTAGGATTGGTAAATTTGGAAAAAAAAAAGTAACACTACGCAAAGTTCCCAAAGAGTATTACACGAAAAAAGCATGGATAAGAGCAATCAGCCGGAAAAAAAAAAAAACTGGAAACAGACACCGTATACCCGAGTTTGTCCTGACCACTTCACTCAGAGACGGCACTGGACCGAATTCAGTGAATCGTAATAAAATACAGACAGAAAATCTCCCAAGACGAGAAAGCCGAAATCAAAGGAAACGAGGCCAATTTCAAGATCTCAGCCTGTAGATTTCACCAGAGCCTTACATCATTACTCGTGAGTATAATACTATAATTTATCGTCGTACCAGGCGGTTTGACGCTCATAAGTTTTGACGTCCTTGTTGTTTTGTTCAATCAGTTGGTGTGAGCAGCCTCTTTTTTGCCATACTCTGCTCAGCTGCACTCTATACACACCATTTTCCACACTCTTTTTAATCATGTGGAAAATTAGAGACCCTTTGATAAGATTTTCAATATTTTATGATCCTAGTCTCAATAATGAGACGTTTGTGGTGCGTCTTTTCTTTTTTATTTGGACATTTACTGTGCAACGCACCGTCTCAAGTCCATTATGAATTTTCTGGTAGCAAAACTACAGTGCTGTACTGACTTTCTGTTTTGTCGGTTTAATCCCTATTCCAACAAAATGCAATTGATTTTTAGTGACACACATGACCAGGACAAATTGATAAAATTGTTCATCACCTAAAGAACTTGTAGAAGTTGTTTATAACATGTATACATGTAAATCTCGAAAAGGCTAATGAAGTTTATCATGTTTGACGGCCATTTTGTGTATACTTTTGGGAATGCAAACACCTTGAGTAAGAGATGAATTAATTTTTTTTTTTCATATGCTTAGTGTTTAACTGAAAATATTTGTACTTGAAACAAATGATTATTGAATAAGTAAGCTACAGGTATGTTCAAATTCTAGTTTTGTCATCTGTTTGTGAAAATAAGAGAGTTTCAAAGTGTGCACAAAATCTGTGCACAGATTTCAGCTGATTTTTTCATGATCGTCTCTGTAGGCGGAGGCAACCAATCTAAAACTAAAATCGCCTTCAGGGACAGTTATCTGTACTATTAATCATCCCTGGTGACTTCTTTTTGTTATTTTACAAATTTCAAAGTTTTGTACGTTTATAAAAGTCTAAAACTTTATATTTACAATCACGAGAAAACATATGCGCTGATGAAATGTCACCATGCTTATTCTTAAAAGCTGGATAACAATCATATGACAAGAAGTTTGTTTATTGTAGTAAACTGTAACTTATATCATTTCAAAGCCCTTTTTTATAACTTAACTCATAACTGTTTATGGATCAATTGCTGCCCCAGGCAACAGGACGTTCAAATGTTAAAATCTGTGTTTCTTTTTGAGATAAGATGTTGAGGGTACTCATTACAATCATCTTCAGACATTGATTATGGAAGAGAAACTATGGTTTGAACACATGGTTACCCCCTGTAAACTGTAGCAATACAAATTTTTCAAATACAGCAGTGAGTATCAGATTTGAAAAATCTGAAATAGCTCATATGTCTGAAAGATAGAAAAAATTGTACATGTTCTTAAATTTCTGGTTTGCTTGTCCAAGTATCAAATTTGGTTGTGCATGTGAAAGTAGAGGGATATATCACTCAAAAAAGAGCAGACCATTAAAAGGCGTTGTTTCGTATGAGTGTAAACAAACATGGATGCTCCGGTGGTCTATTGAAAAAGTTGCAAAAATTTGACTTATTCAAAATTCAAATTACAATCAAGTGTGATATAAATATGCAGTCATAGATAACATGCTACAGCTGCTATACATTGCATTTGTTTATATAATTAAGTCATTAAACTAATGATACAGAAGCTAAAGTGCTTAAGGGCGTCCAAACTAATGACTCTAGGATATCAACTTGTTTTGATCTTTGAATTAACCCTTTTCCAGACAACAAAATTTTAGACCTGTGCAAATTGAAAGCATTTGCAGATGACAATTTCAGTGTGGCGCACATGGTGCAATTTTCCTTTGATAGGGTAGAAAACATTGTGGGAAAAGGAGAAAATGCTGGTTACCAGGATTTGCTCCTTTTCCAACAATGTTTTCAAAAGGCTTCATACCCAAGGTCATTAAAAGGCGACGTTGTGTGGTAAATGGTTATAGGAAGCAGCTTTTAAGTTTATACAAATCCACGGCCAGTGAAGAAAATAGAGAGTGCAAACGTTTATATCCATGAATTTGGCGGTTTTCATGTATTCCTAAAATACGATGCAGAATTAAAACAATATGTTAATTTTGTGAGGCAATACGCACTTATTAAATGTTCACAGCTTGTCATCAGAGAATTGACAGGTTAATAACTTTCATGTGACTTTCATTCATCATCCGCAGTTTACCTTAGAAAAGAAAATATCATGACCAGTGAAAATACATGCACATCACCAGGAAATCCTCTCTATATGGTTGCCATAAAATTTTCATTTGTTGACAAATGAATATAGGTCAATAATTTTAAAGAGGTGAATTTAAATGATTGTAAAGGGTTACAGATTTTACATACAGATACATTTTCCTAATTTCCAGTTAACATGATTTAGGATTGAAGGAAATGTTGCTAAATTGGCAAAAATACCCTACACAGGGATATATGATAGTATGGAAATATATTGTCGTTATTTTGTTTTTCGTCAATGTCACAACCTTTATGGTCTAAATTGAAAGTAATGCTGATGACAAAAGAACTGTGGCTCAAAAAAATAGAGATTTGTTATGGGAAGGGTAGAAAACATTGTGGGAAATGGAGAAAATGTGGTTACCAGCATTTTCTCTTTTTCCTATTACGTTTTCAAAAGGCTTCTTTCTCAGGATTGGTAAAAGTCGGGATTGTGTGGTAAAGGTTTAAGTTGTAAAGATGCTTCTGACTTGAATGTATGGTAACAGGTTATAAAATCATCATATTTTATGAATCTTCACAGGTATTCTCTGACAGCCTATAGCAAGACCATAAAGCCAAAATGTCCAATTGCTGATTCTAGTTTTACTCAAGCCACACAGGCATATGAACTGCCTAGAATTTTGGAAAATGTGACTTTGTGTAATAAGGAGAATTCTATAGTAGGAACTGATTTCACTGAATTTTCTGAGACATTCAACCACGTTCAGCCCGGTATATCTGTTGGTATAGATGTATCACTCCCAGAAATCTGCATAGAAAAAATTAAACATTCAAATGATTTGATAATGTTTTACACTGGATTTACAGATTTCAAGACATTCCTGTGTTTGACTCCCTTATGGTACATGGTGCTGATAAATTGAGTACTGAATCTGTTGGTGAAATGACTATAAATAGCTTAGGGTGAAAACGAAAGTTGCGTCATGTTGATGAACTTTTAATGGTGATGATGAGGCTTAGACTTATTTAATTTGTAAAAGACTTGGAATTTCGTTTCAAAATATCTGCAAGTGCAGTTTCAAAGATTTTTAATTCATGGGTCTTGTTTATGTGTGAATGCATGCAATCACTTGTCATTCTTCCCAAACTTGATGTTCTACAAGCATCTGTGCCAAAGTGTTTTGAAAAATTCTCAGACACAAGAGTCAAACTTGACTGTACAGAGGTTTATATCCAGAGTCTATCATCTTTAGAAAATAAGTCATTAACCTACTCCAGTTATAAATTGCATGATACCTTTAAGGCATTGGTTGGAGCCAGTATGACTGGAGCAGTTGTCTTTGTGTCTAAATTGTGGCCGGGATCTACCTCAGATGTTGAAATAACTAGAAAGAGCTGTCTGCTTGAGCAACTTAACAAAGGAGATGCAGTTATGGTTGACATCTGGAAAGAAATTATTGAAGAAATAGAAGAAATCTTTTGTTCTGAGCCTTTTCTTCTTTCTCCACATTAATTCGAAGTCTTTCACTGCCTTAAAGACAAGGAATTGTTGTAAAATGGTTAGTGTTCTTGTTGACCTGCTATGGAAAATGCCAAACAAAAGTGTCTTCAAACTTTAATATTGTCTGAACATACAGTTACAAGTTAGATGATACTCATATACATGTACATGTATTCATAAAAAATAACATAGACTTGAACTTGAGATATGATCATGTGAATTCTATTTTACACATTGTTCATAGATATATAATTACCATTAAAAAATGTCAACAAATGGAGCTACTGAGCAGTTTATTTGTAATTGAAATCTAAACAAATACACTTCTCAGTAAGTCCATAATATTGTGAGATTTTTAAAGCCTGGTAGTTTGCAGGAATTGGGTTTCTGTGACAATATACCATGACATTAGGGAAATCTATTTTCAAGAAATTTTGAACAGAGGACATGATGAATATATGATGACAAATGATCAAACTAGCAAACCGCACAGAGCTTAGGTGGGCTGTAACTGTAGGAAAGGGAGAAAACATTGCAATTGGTAATTTCTTCCTTTTCCTACCACTGTAATTATGATATTCAACGATACAACAGTTATCTTTTCCCATAACTGTAATCGAAACCGAAAGTCAGTATACCATCCCGCACAAATGACAGCTCTTAATATTAGCTAGAATTATGAAAATCCGGAATACATGTGGTAAGGTTCTGATCAAATGCTAGGTGTGTTTGGTTAAAAACCAGGTATTATAGTCATATACTAAGATCACATGATACACATTCCACTGACCACATTTAGAATCTGATGCAAACTATGTAAGTAAGTTCATATTATACGTGTACAATGTCCAATAATAAGAATCTGCCATTAAAGAGTTTGTACATAGTAGAAAAAATTGATTTTAGGTGCATGCAGTAAATGTCTTTTGAAATCATTGTGGTAAAACAAGAAATAGGTCGTATCAAGCAATTTTTCCTTTTCCAGCAATGTTTTTTTTTTTTACCTTATCAGCAAAGTTTAAGTCAGTTATGTTAAATGCAAATTTGTTGTCTGCAAACTGTTTCAATTTGAAAGTCTAAAATTTATTATAAGGCAGAGAGTTAAATTTTTATCAAACCACAAATTTAAGATTCTTCCAGACTGAAAGAGCAAGCAGATCACAATTTAAGATTAGGTAAAAATGAGATAAATCTTTCCAATAAGCTAGAAAGGATTGTGGGAAATGCATTTATTTCTTGATACAAGCAAATGGTCCTTTTCACACAGTGTCTTCGAGACCTCCATCCAAACAAATGATAACAAAGATTTGTTTGTTAAAGGGTAAAGCTAATCCAAAATGCTTGAGTGGTTTCCATTCGATTTTCTGTGAGTGAATTCACTGTGGAAATGGTTTAAGATACAATATATACAGCTTGTGCTGTGAAACAATTCTTTGCCTCAAATCAATGACTTTTGCAACAGATGATGTGATGTTTTAACTCTTTACCACACAATCCCGACTTTTAACAACCCTGCAAAAGAAGGCTTTTGAAAACGTGGGAAAACGAGAAAATGCTGGTAACCAGCATTTTCTCCCTTACCCACAATGTTTTCTACCCTATCAAACAGAGAAATCCTCATTTTTAAAACATTTGTCTTCTGCGAAAGCTTTCAATTTGGTTGGCCCTAAACTTTTGTTGTATGATAATGAGTTAAAACAATACGGGAAAAAGTTAACGTGTTTTAAACACACTTCTAACTTTTTCCAGATTTGCTTCAACTTTGTTCTCCAAAAAGCTGGAAAACATAGTGGGAAAAGGCGGGATTACTTGATACAAGCAGTTGCCCCTTTTCCCACAGTCTTTTCAAAAGACAAACTATATACGTTCTGTTCTGTATCAGGGATTTGTTTGTTAAGGGGTAAAGCAAATCTGAAATTCTCTAGTGGTTTCCATTTGATTTTCTGCAGTTGTCTTCATTGTGAAAATGGTATCAGGCATTTCTTAACCTTTGCCTCACATCAGCAACTTTTGCAATAGATGATGTTTGAAAACATTGTGGGAAAACGGTAAATTGTCTTTAAACACAATTTCCACTTTTCCAGGAGAAACTGCTTATAAGCAGCAATTCTCCTTTTGGGGCATTTTTTTCAAAAGACCTATATGGGAAACACATTAACACAAGGGATTGTTTGGTAAAGAGTGAATGCTTCTTTTTTAGAATAGTCTAAAGATGACATGTCAGGCAAAGGGTAAAGGCTATAATTTCAATTGGTTGTAACTTGCATTTGCTTTTGAATCTCTTAACCCTTTCCGACCTTAAAAACATTGTGGAAAAAGAAGAAATTGCTCATTATGAACAGTTTCTCCTCATCCCACAATGTTTTCTACCCTAACAGCAGTTCATTAATACCAGTTTTTGATTTGTCGTCCGTAGGCTCTTTCAGTATGGTGGAGGCTTTAACATTTGTTGCTTGGTAATAGGGTAACTTACTCTATGTATGCTCTTGGAAAATAAGTAGTTGTTTATAGCAAACGTGGGAAAGCTGACATGGTTAAAGTAGTAGAAAATACCTATGAAAAGGACAAATGGTTCTAAGGAACAATAAATGTATGAACAATTTTTACAAATCATTTTGACTTTCTAAAGATATCCTAGAAAACGAGACAAACAATTTTCTGTTTCAATACAAACAGGAAAACAAGATGCTTTGACCAATCACTAATCAGACTGTACAAAACGTGCCTTTAAATCTTGCATTTCTAACAATTGTTATTTCTATAGTGCCCTTAACACGTTAACCCTTTAATGAGCAACACATTTTTAACACTCACAAATTGATAGAGTCTGGCGACGACAATTTTGGATTTAACAAAACTGTCTTCAACTTGACTAATGAGGTAGAAAATAATGTGGGAAAAGGAGAAATAGCTGGTTATTAGCAATTTGCCCTTTTGCCTTATAGTTTTCAAAAACCTTTTACTGCTAACATTTAGACCTACACTATCATTTAATATTTTCAGAATATTTTTATAATATTTTTATGATACCAGTATTTAGTTTAATTGGATATACCTGTAATTAGACGAATAATAAAAAAATATAGGGCAATCTAGTTTGTAATCATTGGCATACGTTTACTTAAAATAAAAGTCAGAGACAAAACTGCGGAAAAAGGAGGGATTTATGCATCCTTTGTATGAGCCATGCTCTGGCAAAAGGGCACTTGATGCATCTCCGTGTTGCATTATACCAATTAAACCATCACACAATCATGGATCAGTAAGGGCCTTTCTTTTTAAATAATCGACTTAATCAAGAGGTAAACTGGTCCTTGGATATACAGAAAATGAATTTGTTGTTGTTAATACGATTATCTGTCTGATCTTTGCAAGACCGTGACGATTGTATAAGGTCTACGACTCTTTGGGCCAGTTGAGGTTTGTTTCCATTAATTTTAAGACGGTTTTGCCTGAGAAACGTTTGTATATCTGATTTGCGATAGTTCAAAATATCTTCTACCGTTGTTTGAGGGGTTATCGGCAAAGACAGAAGTATTTGTTGCATCCATAAATAAATACCCAAGTTAAATTTTTAAACTTCGCAGTATGTAGAATTCCAAACTGGAAGTTCATGTACCGTCCCGCACGAACGACAACTCGTACAGGCAAACAGTTACGAAAAGACGGAATTTGTCGAATGCCATCTAGCGGGAGATAATGTACACTGGAGCAGAATGTGGTACTGTGAATGATGTCATGGATTTTGTGGTCACGTGAGACTTGTTTGGTCACGTGAGTCTTGGTGTAGTTTTTAAAATGTTGATGCTGTTTTTACATCTTGAAGTATATTTATTTGTCTTGGTGTAGTTTTTAAAATGTTGATGCTGTTTTTACATCTTGAAGTATATGTAATTGTCTTGAAGTGGTTTTATGTTTTGATATGATAATTCTGCTGTCATATATCAAATTATATATCATTTTGGTATAATTGCGACTATCTTGATTGAATATTTTAAATATCTTGATAGTGTTTTTATATCTTGAATATTTTCTGCTATGGCATTCCATAGATCTATACCCATTACGAATTTTCTTATCTTATACACGTTTGATATCACAATTGTGTGACGTCATTTTTTACCACATTTTGTACATATTTCAAGCATGTAGAAGTGAATGGGATATAACCGCGCATGTATAGATCTGTATAGATGGTTTTGCATCTCCTTATCTATAATTTGTGAAATTTAGTTATGTGATAAAAAGAATCTGACATTCGTTGGCTTTGAGATAAATTCTTTTTTATTAAACTCGTCAAGAAAAAAATGTTATTATGCTCACCAAAGGCTCGCTTAATAACATTTTTCCTTGATTCGTTAATAAAGGTTTACCTAAACCGCAAGCTCATGTCAGATCCTATATATCTTTTATAGTCTGTGGGAGCATTCCTGAGATAGCTAACGGAGCTTTTATCGGTTCTCGTATCGAGGGATCCGTGGCAAATCTGACCTGTGATGAAGGATTCATTCAAGACATTGGGCAATCCGAAATAACCTGTCAGTCAGATGGCAACTGGGAGGAGGTAACTACCGAATGCGGTAATGACATATTTTAAATACTTTTCATTCAATCTGACAGTGCCGAATCCGCTCGTAGTTACAAAGGACCATTCTTCCGCGAAGTCCAGTCGATTGTTAGACTAAGTTGATTTTATGGATCTTTTATTATATGACGACTTGCTTGGATCATGCATCACGGAGATGCATTAAACTAACTTTCGCCAGAGTAAGGCTCAAATTAAGGAGAGGGTACACATATTTGACTGTATTTTTCATGTAGTCGAATCTTTGACTACTTTTTGCACAGAAAATATTGGGGTAGCAGTTCATAGAATACAAGTTAACCCGCCGAGCTTGGCAGCTCAGTCGGTCACGTACAGGACTTGAGAACAGGGAGTGGCTGGCTCAAATCCCCAGCTCCACCGATTCCTTTCCGAGGATTGATGTAGTCCTTGCAACAGGATTCATTCCTCTCTCACTGCTGATCATTGTTTCGACTATGGTTATGTGAGAAAGCACCCAGCGGCTTGGTAGGAATATTGTTTAGACTTGCAAAAAATTAACACCGTTGCAGAAGACAAAGTACGTAATCGGATTAGTCGTCTAAAGGATGGAAAGCACTGCGGGAAAAGGAGAAAATGTTGGTTCCCTCTCACAATGTTCTCAATGGCTTTTCCCTTCAGGTCGTTAAAACACAGGAATGTTCGGTAAACGGTTAGAGCCATTTAAAAAAAAATAACATGGACTTTCACAGTTAAAAAAAAAGACCAAAACATTGCAATTTATGGGTGTTTTTGGTAGAATGTTTTTTTTTTTTTTTTTTTTCTTTTAAACTAAAATACAGTATCTATCAAAGATCAGGCTGCATGGTTTTATCCCGTAATATTCCGCCTTAGAGTTTTTTAGCGGACGCCGAAGACGAGAGCGGACAGCGGAATGCGGACTTTTATGCGGGGTTTTCTAAAAAAAATCACAAAGCGATAATTGCTGTATTTAAAGGGAAACTGTTTCGAGTTTTATTGTCAAAGCATATACTGCAAGTTATTAGAAGTTCAGCTCATCGTCATTCCTCATGTAGACTGGGTCAAACGATATTTAAACTTGTCACAAGACACACCATGAACAAGAGCTCCTCATTTGGTCAAATTTTAGGCATTAGAGCATACTGATGAGCACCTTTCATGTGCAATAAAATGCCGCTGCTTTTCCCCTTTGATTGGACTATCCTTAAAAAGCATATGCACTTTTTACTACCTGCATGGGGATATCGGAAATCGTAAATACATTTGAATCCGGTTTTATAAGCTCACGAGAAAAAATGTTTAAGATATGTTACTGTGATCGCTTGCTGTCCGTCGTTTGTCTGTTCCTCCGTCCGTCCGTCTACCATTACTTAAAGTATGTCTTTTCAAATACTGTTTGTTAAATTCAAATCTAATACCTTTAATAGACTCGTGTTGGATATTAACAAGAAATAATTCTTTAAATGGTCTTCGTCACGTGACCAAGATGGCCGCTGATACTTTATTTATCAGAAACCTTTAGAAATGATCTCCACTCGAACAGTGAGGAAGATGCCGTTCAGTCTTTCTATTGATTATACCTATCAGGAGTACTACAAAGTCTACTAAAATGATCGACTACGGATAGCATTTGACAAAATTTTGGATAGGTAAACTCTGGCTACGGCATCTTATTGATTTATATCACGAAAACATCATTAATCTTCTTTTCTAACACAGCAAAGTCTAGAAAAGATATATTTTGTACGTACCACCACCTAGAGAGATCCATCGTCAAACGTGATTGTTATTCAAGTATTTTCAATAATGTCCATATAGCACTATCTTAGAGGTTAGAGGTTTTACATGGAGTATTGTTTTGGAGAATCAAAAGAAAAATGTCTAAAATTACAAGGCCTTATTTCCTACGTATCACTTTGTAGTCACCTGTTAATGCCTAAATTATGTTCTTGGTTAAGAACAACCCTGTTCCAGAGGCCAAATGTTTTCACAGATTAAGTTATATGGAGAATTTGAAAAATTTAATATCTTCTAACCTAAAACTGCAAGGTATAGACTGGAAACATGTGATAAGTGCATTCATCCTTTTTTCTAATATTAAAGTTGTTCAGACTGTGGTCCTTGGGTCAGAGCTGGCCCTTTTCTGAAGGGGTAACATGCTGTTCGTAGATACATGTACCTGTAACTATCTCAGTCATTCTGAAGATATGTTTATGAAACTTTGCATTGAGATAGATTTTGATATGCAGATTTTGCTTTAGCTGCTTTGTTAGTTTTAAGCTGAAGAGAAAGTCAAAGTCACTGAACACATTACTTATAACTTGAAAAAGAAATGAAATCTGCAATAAGTTCAAGTTTTTATTGCGAGATTTATGAAACTAGAACTGAGTTTGAAACATACAAATATTGTCAAATCCGTGTTAAAAGAATGGAGTGTTAGTTAGTTATGGTTCTTGTTGAAATTCTACCGGGCCAGTAAGTCTAAGAAATCAATAGCAACGACTCTAAAACTTTTCGTTGATGTAGGTTACAGAATTTTATCCTTTACTTTTATTCAGAAAAATCATTTCAGAGAAGGAGTTGTTGTTTAAATAGGCAGGGTGGCAATCTTCAGAGCACACCAGTCACATCCAACAACTAGAGTCTAACTTAATGGTGCCATATTTTAGTCCTAGTTTTGTCTGATTAAACGCTTATAGAATACCAAAAAGTGAGATACTGTGAAAAAGGTCTTGTAATATTTAAAATACGAAGCATTTCATTGATGGAAAGGGTATGTAGTATAATTAAAAAAAATGAACGGAAAATGTTTTCAGACAACCCTGCATAAAAGTCCGCAGTCCGCTCTCGTCTTCGGCGTCCGCTAAAAAAACTCTCTTGGGGATACGGTTTTGAAAATATTATGGGAAGGAGGAAATGATGGTAACTTGCATTTCCTTCTTTTCGGTAACAGTTTGAAACACCATTCAACTATTTGGTAGCAGTGAATAGCACATATTGCCAGCAATGCGTTAATTGTTAACGGTCATAATAGGAGGAAAAAAATCCTATCTTTAATTACGTGTACATGTATAAACTGCACGCGATAAATTTACCACCCACCTGCATCAATCAACTCGACTTAAATGCTTCATCCACGGTCCTACGACCTGATCACTGTACCGAGGCAGCAGATACACTTCTGACAATGTAAAATAGCAACTACATGTATATTCACAACCTATCACCTATGTTTATGTTTATTGTTCCAATGAGACAAGTATTGGTAAAACAAATACCACAATTATCGCGTTCACATTATATATGCAAACAAATACTTTCTCTTTTTGAAGATCATTAACAAATACGTCTCGCGATTCCCTAACTCCGCCAATAAATTCCTGACCTATCGATACAGGAACCGAGAGTTTCCATAATAAACATTTGTTTAACGCCGTTTGCAACATTGTTTCAGCCATATCACGGCGGCTAGTGCACCAATCCATGCGTTCCTTGACTTTGATACGCCAGTATTTCGCACAAATTTCTCTCAACGTCATTGACCATTTTCCAACATAAAATCAATGATTCAGCGGTGAGACAGGAAAAAATCCTGAAAAATAGCCCGGTCCAGCCTAAATTCGAACTGGAGACCTCTGGATCTTTTGTTGAGTTTGGAATTTAATGCCGTTTTAAAAGCTGAGGTCATATTTCACGGCGGCAAGTGCAACTACGCCTGTGTTTCTGGCTTTCTCACAACAGTACTGACACAACTCTCTTTGCAAGCTACTGACTACTTTTCTCACCACGCATCAAAGGTGAGAGGCGAAAAATCGCCATAGAGGAAAGTTTGTCGCAGCCCGGTAACGAACCCGCAACCACAAGGTCACTGAGCTACCCAGTAGGACGGGAGACCTCTGGATCACAAGCCCCGTTAGTTACTAAGCTACCGGGCTGGGCACATTAGGTGGGATGTATTTATTTTGAACTATGCAAGCACCTTTCTAAGAAAGCATATTTCGGGTATCGCCTAAGTGCTTTTTTAACTACCATAAAAAAAATCTTTTGGAAACATTGTCGGAAAAGGAAAAAATGCCGGTAATCAGTAATTTCTCCTTTTCCTACAATGTTTCCTACCATTTCGAAGACAGAAATCTTTTTTTTTTTTTTTTCTTTTTTTTTTCTTTTTTTATTTAGTAACACCTGGATCATTTTACATCACGGTCTTCCCAAAAATCACTGAAAGTAATGCAGAAACAAACGACCGACTCGTGTCCATAGCGACGTTCAGGCCAACCGAGGTCATGATCACGTCTGAATTCGAATCAACCTCAAGATCATTAATTGTAAGTGAATCAACAGATCAAAGTTTTAATACGAGCTTTACCTTAGAAAACGACGACGAGATAACAAATCGTGTCATTGTTATCAGAGCCAATGACACCATGACAGTCCACACAATTGAATTTCATCGAGGAGAAGGTAACCTCGGATACCTTGGCTTTTTTGTCCGACCTGTAGAACAGCTGACAGATGAGTACCTTTTAGTTGTACCAACTTTTGAGTCACAATTTAATGTAATTGCTGTAGAGGACGATACAATTGTGACAATTGAATTTAGAAATGGATCAACCTTTGAGAGAACATTACAAATGTTCGAGGTATATTCGTTCATTGCCAACGACCTTTTATTTGACTTTTCGGGTACGAGAATTACATCGAATAATAAGATTTCCGTCATTGCTGGCGCTCCATTCACTAGCATTCCAAGCAACACCGGCTCATCGGATGGCGCCGCCGTACAGCTTGTAGGAGTGGCACAGTGGTCAAATGAATGTATACTAGCGGGGACATTCCATATGAATACAAAATTGTCGCCAGCGATAATGACACAGTTGTTACCATTACAAACAGTACTGGATCGACAAGCACTACTCTGGACGATGACGAAGTTTTCCTTGGTACGGTCTTAAATGATGAAGCGATAGTGATTGAAGCCACTAAGAGTATTCTTGTTGCGCAATTTTCGTACAGTCGAGTGGGTAACATTAGTAATCGAGACCCTTCCATGGTTCTTTGTCAGCCTCCAAATGCCTACTTGAGCTCTTATGTCTTTAGAGTGTCTAGCATAAACGTCAATACCAACGTTGTCCGTGTAATAATCGAAAGCGATAGCGCCAGCAGTCTAACTCTCAACGGTGGCCAAGTACCTGTCCTTGGGTCGATACCATCTTTTGAACTTGGAAATAAAACCTATAGTATAATCTATATTGATGTACAGCAGGGTTCGACCAATCTCCTAACTGCATCTGGTGTCGCGTTTGGGGCGGATTACTATGGAACTGGCCGTCGCCGCCAGTTAGCTTACAGTCTGGGCTGGGGCTGCTCTTAAATTTCATGGAGCTATGTACACTAACAATTGTAAAATTGACTCTAATTCCAGAACGAGCCTTCTAAATGGTCAAGACGCTCTATCTTGACCAATCTAACGAAGGACATGTCTCGGAATTTAGAGTTATAAATCATAGTGAGATTGTTGGTAAATTCGAACCCTTGCTTCTTTTAACTCTTTACCAGACGACAAAATTTTAGACTGGCCGAAATTCAAAGCATTTGCAGACGACAAATTAAATGTGGATCAAATGATTGGATTTGCTTCTGATAAGTTAGGAAACATAGTGGAAAAAGGAGAAAATGCTGTTTACCAGCATTTTCTCCTTTTCCCACGATATTTTCAAAAGTCTAATTTCCTAGGGGTGTCAATACTCGTCATTGTATGGTAAAGAGTTAAAACGACAGAAATAAAATCTTAAGAAAATAAAACCTCTTGTTTCCTAAATCTATGTCCATGAATTGTTTGGAAACTAGACTATAAACTTGATGTTTATGAACTAGCTTTTACCTGAACGGTAGAGTGTATGCCGAAAAATCGATTGAAAACTAGAGTGGAGAATCTATCTGTTTAACTGGTTAATAACTAGAATGTGGAACCTATCTATATAGCAGGTTGGAAACTAGAATTTAGAATCTATAAGCATAACTGGTTGAAAATTAGAATGGACAGTCTATCTGCATACCAGTTGGAAACTAGAATGTCGAATCTATGTGAGAAGGGCTATTGCAAAAGGAGGTTTAGTGCATATATGTGATGCATTATATCAAGCACGTCATCGCATAATTATGGATTCAGAAAGATACAACCAGCTGAAGCATGAGGTAGAGTGGCCCTTGGATAAGCCGAAAATTTACAAATGTCCAAAAGTTTCGGCCTACGTTGCATGTCAGCCTGCTCGGGCTGACATCGGTCGATACTTTTCGTATATGCATTAAAGCCCCTTTCAATAGAGCATGGCTCATGTGCATAAACTGGTTGGAATAAAGGATGTAGAATATATATCTGAATTACCGGTTGGAAACTGGAACTATTATCCATGAATTGGTCAAAAAACTAGAAAAAAGAATCTGTGCCCATAATTTGGTTGGTAACTAGAATTATTTACCAACCGAATCTTACTTAACCCTTTACCACACAATCCCGAGTTTTAACGACCCTGAGGAGGGAGGCTTTTGAAAACATTGTGGGGAAAGGAGAAAATGCTGGTAACCAGCATTTTCTCCTTTTCCCACAATCTTTTCTACCCTTCCCTAAACAAATTTCAATTTTTCAGTCACATTTATTATGTCGTCTGCAGATGCTTTCAATTTGGTCCAGTCCAAAATTGTGTTGTTTGGTAAAGAGTTAAGCCCTTTACTATACAATACCGTGTTGTACAGCCATAATGAAGACTAGTTAGCACGGTTGTTTTCAAAGAAAACGTCGAATTACTGCCGTAGCCTTGTCGTACAAAACTTTGACATTTGACATTTTACAATATTACTGTTATTAGTGAAGATATTTACTTCAATCCTGGACATGCTGTTACACAAAACTGTTACCAGGGGAAGCCATACAACAACGGCAGGTAACCATCAAGGTATTTTTGACACGTTCTGTGCAGTCTGAGCTTGATTTACACTGTCCGCATAAGGTCCTTGAGTCGCGCTTAGCAGCCTAAGGGTTAATGGATATTTGGCTTCGAAAGAGAAAGAGGATGTCCTTCTCGAGTGAGGTGGACACTTGTACCACTGACAAACGATTCTTGTTCGTGTTGCTTCTTTTGAATTACCTAAACTTTACTCTTTACCAAACGACAAAAATTTAGACTCGCCCAGTTTGGGGAAAAAACATTGTGGGAAAAGTAGACATTGCTTGTTACCGGCATTTCCTCCATTTCCAACAAATGATTTAAAGTCTTCTTTCTTAGGGTCATTACGACTCGGGATTATTTGGCAAATGGTTAACCCCAGTTTGCTAACCGCAACTCTACCCTAACTTAAATGATGATATTATCTGTAAAAGGGTATAAAACATGGGAGACGGGGAATGCTGATTACCAGCATTTTCTCCTTTTTCGGCGTAGCTGAATGCTCTGGCTTTTGACCTACTTCTTAGTACTGATAGAGAATGAATAGATAGTAACTTGCGATTGGTAAAAAATGTGCACATGTTTATTCGGCGGGCTCCAGCTCGCATATTTTGCTCGCACATTTATGAAACCACTGTATACAAGCGTTGCTACCGCTAATCGATACCCCGGGGCCCTGGTTCATGCTATAGCAAATGAATGTAATAGAGAATGGTCCTTTTCTTGTGCTTTTTGGAAATTAAATAGTTTCACAAGTGTTACCCAATAACTCAACACTACTTTTCAAAAAATCAAAAAACGTTGAGGAAAAAGAGGCAATCGCTCATGACGTTACCTTTCATTGTTTTACTTCATACTGAGCCACAAAAGGGTTACAGTTTTCATACTTAAGTACATGTATCTCTTACGCCGTTTATCTTTTTTAAAGATATTTCTTGTCTCATAATGATTTTAAAAGCATTCTTCCTCGTGGGAAGCTGAACCCAGTAGCGCAGTCGGTAGCGCACTGGACTTGAAATCACGGGGTCGCTGGTTCGAATCCCAAACTTGACAACTTTTTTTCCGAGGACTGATGATAGTCATTGCGACAAGACTAATTGCTGTTGATTGATTGTATGGTGTTAAACGCCGTTTTCAACATTATTTGAGTTATATCACGGCGGCCAGTGCACTTATCCATGCTTTCCTGGAGTTTCTTTTTACCAGTACTCCGCACAATATTCTTTCCAAGCCACTGGCTGCTTTCCCACTAATTGCTGTATCACTGCTGATTGTTCGACGATAGTTATCTGAGAAAGCCGCCGGCAGCTTGGAAATAATATTTTGCAAGTTACTGGTTAAAGAAACACCGGGAAGCATGGATAGATGCACTGGCCGCCCCGATATAACTGAAATAATTTTGTAAATGGTGTTTAACACTAGACAAACCAAACAAAAATATCCTATTGGGAATGTTAGGTAAAGGGCAAAATTTCTACGCTAAATTCTTCCCCCCCCCCCCACCAGATGACAAAATACTAGACTTGTCCAAATTGAAAGCATTTCAAGACGATATTTTTACATGTTGAGATTTGTCTTAAGAACGAGTACAAAACAATGTGGTAAAGGGAGAAAATGCTAGTTACCAGCATTTTTTTCCTTTTTCCCACAATGTTTTCAAAATTTTTCTTTCTCAGAGTCGTTAAAACTTGGGGCCGTTTGGTAAAGTGTAAAGTCGTACAAAGCACCTATGTTGTAATCAAAGCGGTGAAAGCGCTGCTGAGGTGGGGTGGGTTTAATCCTACTCAAATTGAAATCTAACTGTTGTACCAAATGATAAGCACGTAGTGCTACTAGAAAGAATTGAGTAAAAGAAAGCAGACATTGAAAGAGCTGACAGGTATCTCTCCCATAAATCTCAGAGCAAACTATCAAATTTACCTTTTTTTGTGTGTGAGGGGAAGGGGGTTAAATAGAATGTCAAAATTAAATTACGTGAGAAGTAGTATTAAGCAATATCTAGACAAATAAAGCAATCCTATTCAAAGAAATTACCACAAGAGTTCTCATGATGCTTCTAAGCTTTCCATGGCACTTGTTGGCGCTTCTTGACAATATTTGGTAGAATTGATACATAAATGCGTATACCTACGCATGCCCCATGGTAGTTCTGTTCCAACACTTTTTATACGCCCTTCGAAGACGGGACGTATTATGGGATCATCCATGGCGTAAGGGCATCCGCGCGTAAGGGCGGGAGGGCGGCGCCCAGTTCTTTGTCCGGAGCATAACTTTGTCATCTTCAGTCCGATTGACTTGAAGCTTGGCATTTGTGTTTGTTGCAATAATACCGAGTGCAGTGCGAAAGAACCATAACTCTACCTCGTGCTGTCTTTGAGTTATTTCCCTTTGATTGTCATTTTTACAGCATTTTCTGCTTGTCCGGAGCATAACTTTGTCATCTCTAGCCGGAACATCTTCAAATTTGGTATGCATGATTGTTGTAAAATTACGGTGTGCAGTGCACAAGAACCCTAACTCTTCCTAGCACAAATTTTGAGTTTTTCCCCCTTTGATCTTCATTTTTACAGCATTTCTTGCTTGTCCGGAGCAGAACCTTGTCATCTCTAGTATGAACATTTTCAAATGTGGTATGCATAATTGTTGAAAAATTACGGAGTGCAGTGCACAAGAACCATAACTCTTCCTAGCATGAATTTTGAGTTATTCCCCCTTTGATCTTCGTACCGCATAACTTAACCATCTTATTTGTAGGTTTTTAATTATTTCACTATTTTCTTAGTAAAGAATTCTGAGTAAGATTTATTCCAGGTACGTTTTGTAGCAGTGCAAGTTTGCAGTAGATGTCAAGCTTTATACAAGTAGGTATCTGAGTGTTTTTACAACCTGTACAACAGTACTGTTGTGACGTTGAATGTAGCTTGCTTTGCACAAATATTATATGGGCGCAGCAGAGATGACAGTTTATATTTATGTAAATGGAAGTTAATATGAAGATAAATGGAAACAATTTAAAATGTTTACATGATGTTATACAGTTATGGACATCACTTCCATTGGATATAATGATATATTCACCAAATAGTGTAATATTGGCCAATGCGCTAGCCACAACTATTTCATTATATGAAACACATGTACATTCGGTGATTTGTTGTATGATTCGCACTGCCTTGTCAAATATCATTCCAAAATTTTCATGAAATATGTTTAGCTTAACTTTAAACATTGACTTATAACAGGGATTCGAAATTTGATCTCAGCAATATTGCGATGCCGCAACGGTATGCGCATAAGAAGAATCGGTATGAGGTGATGACACTTCTTATTTTAGAAAATGATATTCAATGGGGAAAACAGATCAACCTATTTGCCTGAAAAGATGAGTAGCCCTACATGTTTGCAATGTTTTCTCTTCCATTAGAAAATTAAACTGTCATTTCTGTTTACAATGTAGTTGACATAAAATTGACACAAGCATAACATGGTATTTAATCACAAATATAACGAAATGTATCATTTATTAACAATTTCATATGAAACAGGTCTGCAGAAGACATATTGTTGTTTTAGATAAAAGAGTCAACTGCATTGTACCGTGGGTGTACCTCCTTGAGCTTGCCTTAATAGCCTGCTGCCTGTCGTTTGGAGTGTGTACATAATATTTATCTCATGATTGGTAATCGTTTGTTCTAAAGGCATCATTATTCTTGATTCTTAATTTATTATTCTTAATTCATCAAATAAACAACTGCCTAGTGTTGTTCACTTGACTGAAGGCTGTGTGTATGATCTGACTGTAAACCTTGACACAACCGATGGTCTTACTAATGGTGCCATCTTTACTGTCATGAAAATCAGTCGACAAAACAATAAGCCAATTGACCCTGTATGGGTCAAGTTCCAAGATGAAAATGCTGGCAAAAGCCTACGCACTGGTTCCATTATGAGAAATGTTGACAAATCATGGACACCACTCTTCCCCGTCTCCCGACAATTTTAAGCTGGATATAAAGGTCAAGCCCAAGTGCAGCGATTTCAATATCCACTGCGACCAGCAGCAGCCAAAACTGTCCATAGGGCACAAGGTGATACTGTGGATACTGTTGTTGTTGACCTCACCACCCAAAGAAAAGTGGACCACATACATTATGTTGATCTTAGCAGAGTGTCAAACACAAAAGGCTTGAATATACTTAATTTACAAAAAAACAAAATATCAGTCAACAACGATGTCAAAAGGGAAATGGAAAGACTCAGACAAGATAAGTTGACACCCTCACTGACTTTCCTGTATAATGTGCGTTCACCTCTGAAAATAGGATTTCTTAATGCTCGATCTCTTCATTGCCATATTAAAGATGTCCGATGTGACTTCAGCTTAATCAGTTGTGATTTGATGGGCTTCTGTGAAACCAGATTCACAAATAAAGACAAAGAATGTGACACAACTTTAGAAGGCTTCCACCAAAAGAGGCAAGACAGTAATGTCAGAGCCAGGAAGAGGCCTCCACATGGATTGGCAGTATACAGCAAACAAACTGTAAATACCATCAACAAATCCCATCTTCCAGTTAAAATTCTCTCCACCAACATAAACAATATCTCTGTGGAATTTGTGTATCGGCCTCCTTCAACCAGTGTTTCTGTTCTGACTCATGTTTTAACAAATTTGTTGGAGTGTAAGTGTGATACAAGAATTATACTGGGAGATTTCAATGTCGACCGTAACAAACCATCTTTAGAACACCAACAGCTTCAGAACCTTATGAGAAAACATGGATATCATCAATACATCAATGTGCCAACCACAGACACTGGATCCTTGTTAGACTTAATCTAGACAAACCTTACAAATGTGCAGACTGGTGTTCTTGAAGTGTATTACTCGGACCATAAGGCTGTGTGGATAGCCTTGTAGAAACTACAACAGACATACGATGCCATACATTAATATAATACTGAGTAATACAAACTATTTTTTTCCAAATTATTTTTATGCCCCCGCATCAATAAGACCGGGGCATATTGTTTTACCAGTGTCCATTTGTCTGTCTGTCCGTCTGTCCAAAACTTAACCTGCGAACTTAACATTTTCCTGTTACTTCATGTAGGTTCATGGTTATGTAAGTTATGCTCTGGACAAGCAAGAAATGCTATAAAAATAAAGATCAAAGGGGAAATAACTCAAAATTTGTGCTAGGAAGAGTTATGGTTCTTGTGCACTGCACTCCGTAATTTTTCAACAATCATGCATTCCAAATTTCAGACTGGAGATGACAAAGTTATGCTCTGGCCGGAGACATTCATGCCTATTTCAATCACTTACATGATTTCTGCTGCACTATTATTTTCCTCTACCTGCCCTTTACGATTATTATCCCCCTCAACAACTGGCGGTGGGATGGGCGTATCTTGCGACAATTTGCCGCTCTTGTTTAAATTGTTATGATAATGGTGTATTCGTTGATATATTTATCGTCCAAGTCGTGTAAGTTTCCTTATCGTTAACCTTTTAGTGATGCCTTGATGCTAAAGTGAATAAAATGCTTTCTTAATAGTACTATTTTTCCAGGTAATGATTCTGCAATGTTAGAATCAGATTTTTCAGGTTCAATTTCCCACATGGTAAATCTGAGAGGTTTGGGATGCTTCGCACCCCAAACCAAAAACAAGAGAGCTGAAACTACCGACGAGAACCATCCTGCTTACAGAATTGATTGTTGGATACTTTTTCATTCTGATCTTTTGCCCATCAATCCAAAGGGGCTAGACTAACCCTTAAACTGCTAAATTTATATGAGCCATGCTCTTGCAAAAGGGGGCTTAATGCATCTCTGTGATGCATTATGCTAAGTTAGTCATCACATAACTATGGATCCATAAACTCCATTTTGTCTAACAACCGACTGAATCATGAGGTAGACTGGTCCTTTGACATACAGAAAATTGACCAATAGCAAAACGTTTTGGCCACGGTCAGCCTGCGCGCACTGCGCAGGCTGACCTTGGTTGATACTTTTTGTAGATGCATTAAGCTCCCTTTTCACAGAGCATGGCTCATACGTAAGTTAAATCAATCATGTTTTCAAGCCATAAATGCTTATTTAAAACTTAAGTTTTGGAGTAAAAACATCTCCTTATCGGACAGTGTAGGTCAAAGATCAGGTTCTGTGCAGTCTGATCTTGATCTACACTGTCCGCAAAAAGGTCAGTGAGTCGCGCTAAGCAGCCCACGGTTAAACCCCAGTATATTTAGCCAAACCTAAGGCGCTACATATCATGCAGTCGTGAAAAGCACGTTACCAGGCAATCTTTTTGTCTTCGTACTGTAATCTAAATTCTGTTGGTATAACAACGCCTAGCTCCGCACGCTCACAGCGCGTACTTTTGGCTCCAAAACTATGGAACAAAGAAGGTAAGATCCAATTCAAAGACAAACTAAATGTACCATTTCAACAACCTTACACAATTCATAACAGTAATAACTACTCTTTTTATCAAAATACCATTCAAAACATACCCTTTACTTACGTTTCATTCGGAAAAAAAAAATCAAAGCCATGAAAGCACTGGTGTGGCATTTGTCAAGGGAGCCATAGTGTGGAATTAGTAATTTGAAATATAAACAATAGATGTAGTTTCAAACTATTTGCCTAAAAGTCAACCTACTATATAGTCATGCACAATCCGATAGGGTAGCGTGCAATCTTGTGGCCCAGGGACGAATAAGCCCAGGAACGAACTGGTTCTAGGATGAACAAGCACGGAATCGGGAAGTCAGGCGACAAAGATTGTGTGTATCATTACGCCAATAGAAGGCCATAGCGGATTTCGATATTTTTGATAAAGAAAGAAGTATTTCCAAGATCGATGGCCTAATCCAACTCATTTTAATACGCCATTTTCAATTTCATATCTGAGTGCAATCGAAACACCTATTTGTCTTAGAAAAATTGGGTTTAATTGGGTTTACTTCCTTCGGTTTTGCACAAAATACGATACATGATTTTTCAAAATGCCATATTGAACTCATAGTGACATTGTCTTCGATAAATGCCACAAAAACTGCTCGTCTGTTCACTATAGTGGCATAGAAGTGCCACCACTTATAAAATAATAAAGGGTGATATTTCCGGCAAAATCATGACGGATTTCAAGTTATCCTAAAACTGTGACTTAACCTTTTCTGATAGTACTGATTTTCGAAAATACTGCTTGAGTTTACACCATGGTGGCATAGAAGCATCACCACTTACCAGATAATGCTGGCGGATATGTCCGCGAAAATAATGGCGTATTTCATTAAAAAAAAAAAAAAAAAATCTAGATTTTCTTATATATTGATTTTTTTTTTTTTTATTTTATCATGGCACTAGATAAATAGGTTAAAACGGATGTTTTTCCCGTTTAGTGCTCTGCGACTGCCACCACTTGCCATGTAATTATAGTGAATATTTTCGTGGGGGAAAAAAAAGCAGATTTCACCTTTTTTGAAATATCGTGATATGTTTTTGTCGTGGTAACGCTTGACTACAAAACAGAGAAAAAAATACCATTACCAAATATCTAAAAATATAATCAATGTGCGTGGTATATACAATAAAATTATACATATAAAGGCATTCCGAAGTATTTTGCAACTATTTTTGGATTTGTTAACGATTCGGGAACACCCGATTGATTGTATGAATCAATACCTTTTACTTTTTTGCTAAAGAGTGGCCGAGGCGTTCAAAATGATTAAGACGAAAACTAGCAACAGGACGCAGTTTAGTGACAGGTAAAACAAGAGGACCATGATGGTCCTATATCGCTCACCTGAGTACCAAGCAGTAAAGGTCTACAATGAAGATAAATACCAAATATCGAAGTGCAAGGCCAAAGCTCTAGGTCTTCTTGGTTTAGACAGGAAGATAATCTTTCTTAACAAAACCCGGTTATATAAATATTTGTGAGAAGTTTGAATGATATTTGTCCAATAGTTGTTGAAAAATACGGAGAACAAGAAATTTCATCAAAGGAAAGTAACTTTGTAAAAATTCAATGAACCGTCACCAAAATATAATATGCACATTCTTGCTTGACACCGAGTCTCTCTAAAGTTTGAATGAAATCTGTCCTGTAGTTGTTGAGAACTAGTTCTGACAAGAAAATGCTACAAAAAGACTGATGGATGGATGGATGGATGGATGGATTGACGGACAAGCTGACTCCTATATACCTCCAGAACAGAGTTTTTGAAGGAATAATAACAAAGCCCTAGACCTTTTGGTGTGCGGCAAAAAGTTGCCTGATTTGAACAAACTTAGTAGAGAATGTTTGCCGATTCAAGACTTTCTATACAAGTTAGTATTATAATGTTGTTAAATACACCAACAACTACAGCGGTTGTCCAGGGACATGTTCATGGGTAATTGCTATTGTAAACACATAAACAATGTATTTACACTTTCAATAGTCTTGCACCAACCTTTCAATGCGTCCAGCTTACAAAAATTTGACCTTCAAGTGTGACATTGACCTTGGCCCTACCTGAACAGATCTTTCAAATGGTACTTCAATTCATGGTGGAGTATGTGGCCCAAAATCTATCGGGGGGGGGGGGGGGCGTCATAAACTTATTTATAAATTAAGACAAACACCACAAACTGAAGAACAAAAATTATAATGACTTCTAAGATTTACAAGATAAAATCTGTACTACAGAGTTAAATGAATGAACAAAAATGAACTCAAAATAAAATGAACACAATGTTCAAAGATACATCCTAACAGCCAGAGAGAAAAATGCTGTCAAAGCCTTTAACCCTTTACCACATGGCAAAATTTTAGATCTGTCAAAATTGAAAGCATTTGCAGACAACATTTTCATATTGGCTCAAGTGACACAATATTTCTTTGATACGGTAGAAAACTTTGTGGGGAAAAAGGAGAAAATGCTGGTTACCAGCATTTTTTCCTTTTCCCACAATGTTTTCAAAAGTTTTCACAGAATGTTTCTCATCATGTGACCTAGCGCATATTGTCAAGGTTCTGCAATTTATAGCTGCATCATGGAAAAAGGGGTCTTCATGTTATATTTCATTTTTCACCAATATCTCTTTAATTACTGGACATATCTCAACAGATTTGGATGAAATTTTCACACATCAAGTGACCTAGCACATACTGTCAGGGTTTTGGAATTTATTGCTGTGTCATGGAAAAATGGGGCTTCATGTCAAATTTAAACTGCATCCGTCCGTACTGAATAGATAAAAGGAAACAAAATGATCAGGTGGGAACCAAGGCTAAGGGTACGCAAGACAGGATGTTTTATCAGACAGTGTAGATAAAGATCAGACTGCAGTTGGATCTTGGATATATATGCCTTATATTCTGCAAGATAGTATTGCCTACAATACAGTCTTGAAATGCATATTACTTGGTCTATCTTTATCTCTTTACCAAACAAAAATTTTAGACTGGTCTATAATTCAAAGCATTTGCAGACAACAAAATAAATTTGTCTCAAAAAATGAACTTACATTTGGGATGGGTAGAGAACATTGTGGAAAAAGTTTAAAAAAATCCTGTTTAGCTGAGTGCTTGGCCCAACTGAGATTTAAACTTGACATTCCTGCATAGCTAGCTCTGTAGGTAACGAGCTAACAGGTTTGGCTCAAATCATTTACAAACAACAAAATTTAATCCTTAAACCCAAAGGCCATTTTCATTCCAGAATGAGTCCAAGATGATAACAACTGCGTGGGTGCCTTTTGTCTGCAGTGTTTCAACAAAGCAGACAGTATAGATCAATGATCGGACTGCACATTTCGTGCAGTCTGATCTTGATCTACACTACACACAAAGGCAACTATAGTAGTGAAAGGCGCTTAAAGGTTTAACTTGTCCAAATTCAAACCATTTGCTGACAACAAAATAAATGTGACTCAAAAATTTAAATTTGATTTTGGTTAGGTGGAAAACATTGTGGAAAAAGGAAAACATGCTGGTTACAAGTATTTTCTCTTTTTCCCACAGTATTTTCTCACAGGCGTTAAAACTTGGGATTGTGTGGTAAAGGGTTAAATAGAACAAGACTTTTAAAGTTCATTCTGCATACCTTTATGTCCTGTTTTGACCCAGGGGCATCATTTGAACAAAATTGGTAGGAGTCCACAAGGAAATGCCACATACCAAATATCAAAGCTCTAGGCCTTCTAGTTTCAGACAAAAACATTTTTAAAGTTTGCTCTATATACAATTTTGCCCAAAATTGTGACCCCTGGAGTTAAAGGGTTAATTCAATTCTTTTAACAACTTTGGTAGAACTTCACCCAAGGAATATGCCTGTCAAGTTTCAACATGATTGGTTTAGGAGGAGAAAATGTTTAAAGGAATTGTGGAAAGACGGACGCTGGACAACGACGAATCACAATACCTCACCCAGCACTTCGTGCTCAGGTGAGCTAACAAATAGGCCTAACCATTGTCTGTGGCTTGTGATAAACAACATAAAGATGAAGTTTCATAACATTTTGTCTTGTAGTTAAAGAGATATTAATCCATAATGAAAATATACATGTATGTGAAGCCGCCTTTTTCCATGACACGACATTTAATCAAAAAAGCTAAACTAATGATATTGGCGGACTATCATAAGGAACACATGTATGAAGTTTCACAAATTTTTGTCCAGGATTTTGAGTTGACGATACATGTAAATTGATCCTTAACAGAAATATACATGAAGCCCCTTTTTCCTATGAGACAGTATTTGATATCAAAAAGAAAAAAAAAAAAAAAAAAAAAAAACATTAAATATCAGCGGACATCATTAGATCACCTGTATGAATTTCTATTAGTTTTTGTCAAGGATTTTAGAAGATATCTGCCCTGAAAGATGGACGAACAGATGGTCATTGGTCCATGACGAAAAAAAACATTTAGCCCCCTTTTTTCATGACATCGCGTTTCATGAAATAAAAACAAATAACTATTGTCTGTGGCTTGCAATAAACAATAAAAAGATGAAGTTTCATGACAATTTGTCCTGTAGTTAAAGAGATATTGGTCCACAATGAAAATATACGTCAAGCCCCCTTTTTCCATGACACAGCAATAACTGGTCCTATTAGACCTACAATCAAACTCATTCGAGATCTTACGGTCATATATATTTTGACAACGTTTGGTGCTGATTGGTTTAAATTTGTAGATGCGAGAGTGTAAACAAAGTCAAATATAGCAATTTTTTTAATTCAAGGGCAAATAACTCCAGTCGTTCTGGTCCGATTAGACACATAATCGAACTCATCCGAGATCTTATGGTCATACATATTTTGACCAAGTTTAGTGCTGATTGGTTAATATTTGTAGATGCTAGAGTGTAAACAAAGTCAAATATAGCAATTTTTCTAATTCAAGGGCAAATAACTCCAGTCGTTCTGGTCCGATTAGACACATAATCTAATTCATCCGAGATCTTATGGTCATATACATTTTGACCAAGTTTGGTGCTGATTGGTTAATATTTGTAGATGCTAGAGTGTAAACAAAGTCAAATATAGCAATTTTTCTAATTCAAGGGCAAATAACTCCAGTCGTTCTGGCCCGATTACACACATAATCGAACTCATCCGAGATCTTATGGTCATATACATTTTGACTAAGTTTGGTGCTGATTGGTTAATATTTGTAGATGCTAGAGTGTAAGCAAAAAATGTGGACGGACGGACGACGGACGACGGACGGACGGACGACGGACGCCGACGGACGGTGAGTGATCACAATAGCTCATCCTGAGCACTTTGTGCTCAGGTGAGCTAAAAAAAATTCAAGCTAATCTATTTATCTCTCTTTTCACCCCCCCTCCACACACACACACACACACACACACACAAATCATACATTTAAAGGTGGTCCCACCACTGCGAGATTGCTTCCGGGTCGTAGTATCAAAAGTAGTTTGATGTGAAATTTTGCAGTAGCACTTTTGTTGCACTGTTTCGTGGAGCTGGGAGGGCTTGGTGGTATATGATTTAGATTTGCTTCAAATTTAGGGACCATTTCGATGTGATTTTATCATATATTGATTGGATTATTTTATGTCAGTGGTGGGAAAAAAAATGTGGTCATGGCGGTGAACAAGCGTTTTTGAGAGGACAATTTCTAGGGTGCCTGTATTGATTAGGATTTAGCGAAAAACGCAATCGGTTGACATGTTGTTTTTTATGCACTTTTTGAAGGACTATGACTGTACTTTTGAGAGCAAGAGACGGTAAAGCCAAAGTTTTGCCATTAAGCGATTTGTGAAGCTTCCAAGATGGTCAATTTCACTCTATTTTCAATATGGCAAAAAACCAGTGGTGTGACACCTAAAGTGCAATCCGCCATAGTTTTCGCGTAAATATGTGCCATTTGTTATCAAGTAAATGGTGGTAATCGGATGCCACCATACGTACACTTACTAGCCATATTACCCTCTTTAACCATTTACCGCGCAATGCCGCCTTTTAATGACCCTGGAAAAGAAGCCTTTTGAAAACATTGTGGGAAAAGGAGTAACCAGCAATTTCTCCTTTTCCCACAATGTTTTCTACCCTATTAAAGAAAAATTACACCATTTGAGCCACATTGAAATTATCGCGTGCAAATGCTTTCAATTTGGACAAGGCTAAAATATTGTCGTTTTGTAAAGGGTTAAGGCTTAACTTGCGAAATAAGTTAAATAAAATTTTCAAGCCGATAGAAAACCCTCAAATGTTGGTATTTCAAAATTAATTTGGAAAGTGTCTTCTTATCGGACAGTGTAGATCCAAGATCAGACTGCACGTTCTGTGCAGTCTGATCTTGATCTTCACTGTCCGCAGAAGGTCTTTGAATTGGGTTTAGCAAATAGTCAAAGACCGGGTGCACATGTATGCGTTCTTCTTGTGTCATAACCTTGTCCTTTTTGGTTACTTGAAAATAGAGTGAAAACCACTATATTTGACCTTCTGCTGTACTTGCTTTGGGTAATTTAGGGCTTTTCTCATCTCTCCCCCCCCCTTTCCATCTCGAACACAGCTACAGCTGTACCATTGAAATACCACGTGGAAACAAGAGCGGCAAATTGTCGCAAGTTACGCCCGTCCCACCGCCAGTTGTTGAAAGGGATAATAATTGTAAAGGACAGGAAAAATAGTAGTACAGCAGAAATTTAATCATGTAAGTGATTGAAACAGGCATGAATGTCTCCGGTCAGAGCATAACTTTGTCATATCCAGTCTGAACATCTTCAAATTTGTAATGCATGATTGTTGAAAAATTACGGAGTGTAGTGCACAAGAACCATAACTCTTCCTAGCACGAATTTTGAGTTATTCCCCCTTTCATCTTCGTAATTTTTCAACAATCATGCATACCAAATTTGAGAATGTTTCGACTAGAGATGACAAAGTTATGCTCCGGACAAGCAGAAAATGCTGTAAAAATGACAATCAAACGGAAATAACGCAAAGACAGCACAAGGTAGAGTTATGGTTTTTCCACACTGCACTCGGTATTATTGCAACAAATACAAATGCTAAGTTTCAAGTCAATCGGACCGAAGATGACAAAGTTATGCTCCGGACAAAGAACTGGACGCCGCTCGGACGCCCACCCGCCCGGACGCCCCTCCGCCCGGACGCCCGTACGCCATGGGTGATCACATAATACGTCCCATCTTCGACGGGCGTAGTAATTCTTTACTAGGAAAATAGTGAAATAATTAAAAAACTACAAATAAGATGGTTAAGTTATGCGGTACGAAGATGAAAGGGGGAATAACTCAAACTTCATGCTAGGAAGAGTTATGGTTGTTGTGCACTGCACTCCGTAATTTTTCAACAATCATGCATACCAAATTTGAAGATGTTCAGACTAGAAATGACAAAGTTCTGCTCCGGACAAGCAAGAAATGCTGTAAAAATGAAGATCAAAGGGGGAAACACTCAAAATTTGTGCTAGGAAGAGTTAGGGTTCTTGTGCACTGCACTCCGTAATTTTTCAACAATCATGCATACAAAATTTGAAATTGTTCCGACTAGAGATGACAAAGTTATGCTCCGGACAAGCAGAAAATGCTGGAAAAATGACAATCAAAGGGAAATAAATCAAAGACAGCACGAGGTAGAGTTATGCTTCTTTCGCACTGCACTCCGTATTATTGCAACAAACACAAATGCCAAGTTTCAAGTCAATCGGACTGAAGATGACAAAGTTATGCTCCGGACAAAGAACTGGACGCCGCCCGCCCGCCCGGACATACTCTATGGGTGATCCCATAATACGTCCCGTCTTCGACGGGCGTATAAAAAGGCTATACATGTAGTTGGTAGCAGACCATGTTGCTTTATCTAGTCACAGGCACGAAATAGTTTCTAATGAAACTGTGCTGGATTTCCACAGAAATAATTGAATTAAAAGCAGAAATATATTTCAGAATTGTCCTTCTATTTTCTCTAAAACAGTGCAGCAGAAGTGCTTTGTGTCTCTTGGCAGTATCCCGATCCGAAAGCATTTTGGTGAAGCGTGACACCTGGTAGTCTGGTACCCCGCTGTACTACAAAAGTAGTGGTAGGGGCAGGTAATCCAGACTAGACACCTGGAATAACTGCAAGGGTCAAAGTACTATGGGAGATAATAAGCTAGTAAAGGGCAATTTTAAAATTAAAATCAAGAGTTTTTCTTCTTCCCCCCCCCCCCCCCCCCCCAGTACATGTTAACGTCACGATATGATTATGTAAGAGTCTTTATAAAAAAAAGTAGTCAAAATCGAAAAAAGAAAAAACCCTCATAACTGTGAATTATTATGAGTTAATCTAAGATATACCGAACCCCGCAAAATGCTGGCATAGTGTTGAAAATAGGACTCCGAGTTTCGTTGTTTTTATTCTTGATTTGTTTTCGGGATATTGCGATTGGCCTAAATTGATTCTTGTTAAATGTGTTTGTGTAAAGTCCACCTGTAATTTAAAAGAGATTATGTACTCTGTCATAAGAAGAATGCATGTACAGATTTCATTTTCATTTCAATACGATTTACTCGAGAAATACATCTTAGTAGTGCAAAGAAAACCAGACATAAAAACCAAGTAATACCCTTATCAGGACCAATGAATAACTTGAGAAAAATCAAGGGAAAAGATGGCCCTCATTTGAAAACCAATATCTATTTGTACCCTATTACTTTTCGATTAGACAATCGTTCTACTAATGTTATAAATCTATGCTAATTTCAACAAAATTAGCGAAAGTTTTTCGAAATGCTAAAGTAATTGTGTTTTCTATCTTCAGTGCTTAATTTTATCAATTGATTTCTGCATCACATTCCGGCGAACCATTGTCCAGATTTAATGATACCATAATAACTATAAAACTCATATTCTTAGCAGACGCCATGTCATAAAGTTTTAAGCCATGAACATCGATACTCATCGCTTAAAATTTCATGACGTCAAATTGTTTGTCATCAGTTAAATTGGAAAATTATTGTCTTGGAAAATCAGCCAACAATGCAGCATTCTGTAAGTAACATTTATTATGATGAATAAGGCACTGTTTAACGAATTAATGAAAAAGGAGCATGGCAAAACACTGTAACGCCCGTCTGATCAAGAAACAGGATTTTTCCTTGGAAAATAGAGTTTTATTGATGACCCAGGTAGCTCGGTCGGTAACGCATAGGGTTTTAAACCCATGCGTAGCTGGTTTGCGTCTCCAGCTCGACAAACTTCTTTCCGGGGATTAATGATAGTCATTGCGACAGATTTCATTTTCCCTTACCGCTGACAATTGTTTCGAGTATGTTTATTCGGTAAAGCAGACAGTGATTTGAAAATAATTTATGCGAAGTTCTGGAAATTGAAATTGCAGAAAAGCATGGACAGGTACACTTGTCGGCACGATTAGTGAGATAAAGCTGAAAACAGCGTTAAACATCGTAAAGCACAAATATCTGAATTTCAAAGGAACGCTTAACAAAATCGTGTCAGAAATATGTATAGACGCACAGGTCGTCGTAAAATTAGTAAGATAATGTTAAACAGCAGTGAACATCATTGAAAAAAAAAAATAATAATAATAATAACTAGAGGCCCTTGAGAGCCTGAATCGCACTACTGGCAGTGCCTTTTTCCTAGCATACATTGTGAATTCATGATGAAAAAAAAAAAAAAAAAACAAGAGTGCCATGATGGCCCTGAAGTCGCTCACCTGAGCCTTTTGACCAAACATGACCCTTTTCCAAACTCTTCGAGATAACACGATAAGCATTCTAACAATTTTCGTGAGTACTGGACTGAAAACGTTGCCTACAGAAGGTATACATGGGTTTTCAAAAATTTGTCTCGGTGACGTAGTGTTTGACCTGATGTGACACATTTTCTAATTCATATAAGAAATAATCAGGACGAACATTCTGACCAGTTTTCATGAGCATGGGACTGAAAATGTGAACTCTATAGCATACAAAATGTTTTTGAAAAATTAAGCTCAGTGACCTACTTTTAGACCCGACATGACCCATTGTCCTGATTATCATCAAGACAAACATGCTGACCAACTTTCAGGAGTATTGGACTAAAACTGAGACCTCTAGAGTATATACAAGTTTTTTTCAAAGATTAGAACTTGTGACATGTCGAGTCAAAAACATTCTTCTAACACTCATCTGAGATATCATCAAAAACATTCTGACTGCCTTTTATGAGTATTGGACTAAAAACGGTCTCTAGAGTATACAGAAGGCTTTTCAAAGATTTGACCCGATGAACTAGTTTTTGACCGCTATGACCAATTTTCAAACTCATCAAAGATTCTGATCACTTTTAATGAGTATTAGATTATGAATTTGCCTCTACAGCGAACACAAGATTTTCCAAAGATTTGACCTGGTGATCTATTTTTTTTTTTTTTCCCCCAACATTACCCATTTTCAAACTCTCTTGCGATGTTATCAAGACAAACATTCTGACCAACTTTCAAGAGTATTGGACTGAAAATGTGGCCTCTAGAGCATACAAAAGAATTTTCAAAGATTTGACCTAGTGACCATGTGAACCATTTTAGAACTCGTCTGAGATATAATCAAGATAAACATTCTGACTTCGTTTCATGAGTATCGGACTTAAAATGTGGCCTGTAGAGTATACACAATGTTTCCTAAGATTTGACCTAGTGGCCTAGTTTTTCACCCGACATAACCCATTATCAAACTCACCAAAGAAATCATCAAGACAAACATTCTGATAGACTTTCAGGAGTATTGGAATGAAAATGTGGCCTCTAGAGTGTACACAAAGTTTATCAAAGATCTGACCGAGTGACTAGTGTTTGACCCGAGATAACCCATTTTCAAAGTCGTACGATATATTACCAAGACAAACATTCTGGTGAAGTTTCATGAGTATCGGACTGAAAATATGGCATCTACAGCCCTCATAAGCTTTTTTTTTTCAAAGATTTGACCTACTGACCTAGTTTTTTAACCTGACATGACCCATTTTCAAACTCGTGCGAGATATCATCAAGACAAACAATCTAACACACTTTCAAGCGTATTGGAGTGAAAATGTGGCCTCTAGAGCGTGCACAAGGTTTATCAAAGATTTGACCTACTGACCTAGTCTTTTACCTGACTTATTTTCAAACTCATCCTAGATATCATCAAGACAAACATTCTGACCAGATTTGAAGAGTATCAGACTGAAAATGTGGCCTCAAGTGCGTACACAAGGTTTTTCAAACATTTTACCTAGTGACCTAGTTTTTCACCCGACATGACCCATTTTCAAGATATCCGAGATATCATCAAGACAAACATTCTAAGCCACTTTCAAGAGAATTGGAATTAAATGTAACCTCTAGAGCGTACACAAAGTTTATCAACAATTAGACCTAGTGACCTAGTTTTTGACTCGACATGACCATTCTTTAAACCCGTCCTAGATATAATCAAGGCAAACATTCGGATTAACTTTCAAAAGAATTGGACTGAAAATGTGGTCTAAGAGCGTACACATGATTTCACTAAGATTTGACGTAGTGAACTAGTTTATGACCCCACATGACCAATTTTCTCCGAGATATCATCAAGACATATATTGTGACCAAGTTTCACGAGTATACGACTTAAAATGTGGCCTCTTTGGCGTACACAAGGTAAACGTTGACGAGGCACGACAGACGACGGAAACAGCAAGATTACGAAAGCTCATCTTGAGCACTTCGTGCTCAGCTGAGCTAAAAGGATAAAAACACACAAAAAATGGGGGGGGGGGTTGTTGGAGCTGAGCTTTAACCCACTAAGACGGCATAAATAGGCATGGTGAATTGAACAAATAGTGAAAAAATGAAGTACAATTTCTCAAAACCAATTGTTTGGAATCGAGCCAAATTTGATAGGGTTTCAGTACTCATTGCATCGCAAAAACTACATAAGGAAATATTTCCGTGTCCGACCGAATATGTTTAAGTAGTTACAGCTGCTTAATTCAAGTAATGTAAGAATCTTATTAAACCTTCCCCGTTTTATTACCTGTGCAACAAAACAGAGAATGTCATTGTTGAATACAAATGTGTAATAACTGACATAATGTTGAAAACGGCGTTAAACATCAAACAATCAAACAATTAATCAATCAATCATTTCCCGTTTATATATTAAGCCTTGGCCTGCTAAATAAGTGAAATCAAAGTGTCAAGCCGATAGTAATAATTACACTGTTGCTTTTTTTTTCAAAGGTATTCTAATGGGGATACATCTTACCTGGGAATGTGAATCCAAGATCAGACTGCACATTTTGTGCTGTCTGTCTTGATCTACAGTGTCCCTAAGGTCCTGAAGTCCCGCATAGCAGCCCAGGGGTTAAGTATTACTTGTAAGTTCCAATATCTCTAAACTAACAACGGATCGCTGCAAGTTGTCTAATATTATGCACTGTATTCGTCCCAACCCACAATGTTTTAAATTACGAACCATTTTAAGTTGTATGTTTCATTGCAAAACTTTCAAAAATTGAGAAATTTGACTAGCGCCTGTAAGCTAGCAACAGAATGTTGTAAGTCGTTGTATGTTATGCATTGTATTTGTCTTGTTCGACACTATTTTCGAGCAATTTTATGTCTCGTTCTCCATCCTATCTTTTTTTCTATTCTATTATTTCAGATGCTTTCTAATGTAAAGTTCAAAACTGACAAATTATAGTGTCCGTTTCATGCCCAGCGACCACCCTCTCAAGGTTTGATGTTCATGTACTATACTAGTAGGGGGTACTCATTAAGTATTGTACATGTACTATCTCCTTTTTCCCCATTATTTTTGAAAAACGGTAGAAACTGGCTTTTGTTACACTCTATGAGGTTGTTATTGTACACGTCACATGACCACATGTATGGTAAAATCATGTATTATATTACAAGATACATATGTATACGTAATAAAGTATGTCTATGTCTATGCATTAAATCATCCCTGTATTGAGTAAACAATTCTACGTCATGAAATGGCTGCTTTTCCTAAAATGATAGCTGGATTTTCTTCATTTTTAATAGGGTTCAATCCCTTGATACAAATAATCTGTGCAAGTTTCAAAAGAATTAGAATAAAAAATGCAGACTTAATTGCGTACACAGGAAATGTAAATTTTCATATTGAAAAGGCTACTTTTCCCATACCGATTGTCGATGTTTTTTTTTTTTTTTTTGTTTTTTGTTTTTTTGTTTTTTTTTTCAAAATAAATAGGGTTCAAGCTATTAATGATATAAAGCAACTGTGCTGGTTTCGTGAAATTCGACCACAAATGTCGACTTATCATGTAAACAAGAAATGTAAATTTTCAAATTAAATGGCTACTTTTACAATACTGGTGGTCGGATTTTTGTTTTTTGTTTGTTTGTTTTTTTTTTTTTTTTTCAAAATCGGTAGAATTCAAGCTGTCGACGTTTTTTTCATTTTTTAATTTTATTAAAATTCGATTACAAATGCCGACTTCATCGAGTAAACAAGAAATGGAAATTTTCTACTTTAAATGGCTACTTTTCCCATATTGATTGTCAGAGTTTTTTCAAAACCAAGAAGGTTCAAGCTATTGATGAGATAAACAAACTGTGCAAATTTCATGAAAATCCGACCACATATGCAGATTTTATCGCGGTAACCAGAAGTGGAAATTTTCAACTTTAAAGGGCTACTTTTCCCACACTGATTGTCAGATTGTTTTCAAAATTTATAGGATTGAAGCTATTGATTAAGATACACGAAAATCCGACAACAAATGCAGACTTTATCGCGTAAACAAGAAAGAAACTAATGGACAGACGGACGGACGGACGTCGGAAACCACGCCATGACATAAGCTCTGCTGGCTTACAGCCAGTAGAGCTAAAAAACTTACAGGAACGCTGGACAAAATCGTGTCACTTTCTAAATTCAGAACAAGATTGCATACAGAATGGTGGATAAACCCTTACCATCCAATCCCTTGTTTTAAAGAACCTGGGGATTTGTTTGTTTGTTTGTATTGGAGTTTAATGCCTATTTAACAGCTTAGGTCATATCACGGCGGTCAGTGCACCTACGCATGAGTTTCATGGCTTTCTCACACCAGTAATGACACAATTTTCTTTCGCTTGGAAAGAAAATTGTGTCATTTAGTACTTTTCTCACATACATCAGAGGTGAGAGGAGAAAAATCGCCGGAAAGAAAGTTTGTCTCAACCGGGTATCGAGCCCACAACCACCAGATCACGAGTCAGATACGCTAACCACTGAACTTCCCGGCCGGGCACGAACCTGAGTAAGATAGCATTTGAAAACATTGTGGGAAAAGGATAACCAGCATTTCCTTTATTTTTGCCAAAAATATTATCTATTCTTCCGAAGACAAACGTGATTATTTGTTCCACATTTAATTTGTACGCTGTAAATGCTTTCAAATTGGACAAGTCTACAATATCTTCTGGTATAGAGGTAAACAGGCTCCAATTTCGGCATACAGACACATCGGATTCGGATTGTAACCCTTGCACTGTGTTTCGCGACCTCTCGTGTCATTTACAATTTGAGCAGACCAAGGTCAGCCTACACATTCGGGAAATCTGATCTCGAACGGATCTCATCGAAACCTAACTCATTGTTTTAGATTAACATAGCCCAAACATTAACATAGCCAACCGATTAACATAGCCCATAGATTAACATAGCCCATAGATCAACATAGCCCATAGATTAACATAGCCAATAGATTAACATAGCCCATAGATTAACATAGCCAACGAAAAAATCAACGCAATAAATCCTGTCCAGTGGTAGATTCTATCAGTTATATTATCCAACTTGGTAAAGGCTTATTGCTTGTGTCATACTGTCCCAAACAGGATACTAAATAATATTTTCAGTTTTGTGCAAAGTTAGTTCCTGGCCCGTTTACACCAACCATTTTAGGTAACATTCTTGGTCTAATCCTCAAAAATTTTCTCAGTTCGAAAGTAACGCAATTTGTGACTTGCTAAACCTTTTTGGCTAAAGCAAAAGGTTTAGCCAATCAGAAATTGCGTTATTTTCTAAATCTAGAATTAGACAAAGTGGGAATACAGCTCAGGAACATTGGGCAGCAGCCGCCCAACAGCCGAAAAAGTACGACAGGGCTGAAGAAGATGGTTAAAGATATCCTCATGAATGACCTGCTGTTGGTTTTTAAGATCAAAGCCGAATTTAGACATGGTGTGACAGTCTTTGATCAGTTTTGGGACAAAATATAGGCGCCGTGTCACCCCGAAATTATTTCCTGAAATTTGGTAAAGATGTACATGTTCAAATCCGGCTCGATCTTAAAACCTTTGTGACCGTTAGTGAGGGCACCTTCAGCCATCGTCTGACAACCGGAGGATTTTCTCGGGATCCTGCAAGCACTTCGTGAGTAGTGACAAAATCTTTTACAAGCAAACAAAAATTGCCAAATGACGTTGCGAAGGTTTACAGTACTCTCAATATGACGTCATGTAGCCACTGTGCAGTCTTCGTATACCCCTTGTTTAAGTATTCGTCATAATAACAATTCACATTTTCGTGTGGTCTTAGTGTATGGTTCGGATGCAATTGTTTGACATTCTGTGGGCATCGCGCTCACATTGGCTGAGAGTGGTTGTTTACCAACGTTCGGTGCTGACCTTGCACAATTTAAAAAAAAACCCAAACTCAAATTGCCATCTGGTGTCAATATTGGGACAGTGTGACACCAGCATAAATTAAATTTCATCTGACAAGATGAACCAGGTCGAGTATGCAGGACTAGAACCAGTATTTATGGCCTCTCATGTTTGTTTACACGTATAAGCTTTGTTCCAATTTTGCAATCTGAGTTCGGACATAGACATGGGTGTTTCGTTTTAACCAACCAAATTTTGTGCCATCTTTGAGCACCTGTGACTTTTGCAAATCAATTTCAAAACCGTTCTTTTTCATGACATTGATGACGTATGACAAAGGTCTGTTGTTTATGTGCTCAAGTCCACCTTGACCAGGCACTGCCCAGCTTAATATAATACCTTCTTTAGCGTGTCTAAATATATTGTCCAAGTACACAGCCTCGTATTTTGCTGGAATATGTTCAGCGACCTCTAGCGACATTATCCAATCGTATGCCGGCAGGCCGTATTGAGGCACGCTAAGATCAAGAAACTTAACTCTGCCCTCACTGGTTTGTTCACAGTACGGTGCGCCATCGTAAGCGTCGTATCCTGCCACTTCACCAAGCTTTAATATTTCCCTTTTATAGGCACCTGGTCCATCCCCGAAACTAGCCACCTTTTTCCCCTTGAGGAAATCAGACAATACGGGTATTAGCTGCTTGTCAGTCATGTGACTACCACCTTTTTCAGTGCTTGCAGTCCTGCACCATCCTCCCTGATCGTTTGTTCTCTTATTGGATAGCTGTAAAGAAATAATAAACAAATGATAATAAGAAGAATTGTCATTCGACGACACAGCTCTCCAGGAACAGTTAATCGTTAGGGGTGGCAGTGCCTTGAAACAGTAACAGGGTCCCAGTCTAAGACAGAAGACCCTGCGCCAATTCCGGCACAAAGGTTAGTGCAATCGATCTACCTAGACACAATGGCCATAAGCATGAGCAGAGGTAAAGATGAATCAAACTGGACCCATATCCATCATCATACTAAATGTGAACCAAATCAGTCATTCGGTATGCAAAATACATGTAGGAGCTCTAGAAAAACTTTGACTTAGAACTTCAAAATATGTGACTTTGACCTTAATATAACGGTCATGGGCATGGCTAGGGTATTGCTCAATGACAATTTGGAAGTTTGGACCTGTATCTGTCATCAAGCCAACCATGAATCAAATAATCGTATGGGTAGGAAAATACGAGTTCTTGAAAAAAAAAAAAAAAAATATATATATATCGTGAAACTTTGATGTAAAATATCGAAGTCTACGACCTTGACCTTAAGATCATGGTCGTGGGCGAGGTTATTGCTGAAAAAAAACAAAAAAACCACAAACTTTTGGACCTATTTCTATCATCATACCATTATGAACGAAATCTATCACATGGTTTGGAGAATATGAGCTCTTAGCTCTTTACCAAAGACAAAAGTTTTGACTGGTGCAAATTGAAAGCTTGTTTAGAATAAATGAGATTCACATTTAAAAAAATTGATTTTGGAAGGGTAGAAAACATTCTGAGAAAAAGAGAAAATGCAGTTTACCAGCATTTTCTCCTTTTCCAACAACAGTTTCAAAACTCTTCTTTATCAGGATTGTTAAAACTCGGAATTGTGTGGTAAAGGGTTAAAAACTTAGACGTGAATGTGGACGCCGACTCTAACGCCAACGCTGGGGGTGATACAATAGCTGCTCCTCGACTTCATCCAGCCAAGGGAAATATTTGAGGTGGTGTTTTGTGCATAATTATGCCCGAATAAGCATGCTAAACTACATATACACTTATTTATATCATATTTTCATCGACCTAGAAACAAAATCTGCAACTTATAATCACTTTCGGTGGTTCCTTCCTAGAAACAAAACAGTGCTCGCACTTGGGGTCGGATAGTTTAAGCGTCGACCTCGATAATAACGTCATTATAGCCTTGGACCTTCAATGCAAATACTGCCGCCTAACGCTTGTGTCTCCGACGTCAAATACATAATGGATTTTTTTATTCGTTGAAAGACCGAAATACATTTCATCGAATGAACATCATCGGTAATATTTTCACGAGTGGCCTAGCCACTCGTGAAAATATTACCATATGATATTCACGAGATGAAAAAAAAATCGATCTTTCACCGAAAAAAAAAAACCACAAATATTCCATTTATTTCATGCTCCTAACCCTTTTTTGTTGAGACTTGCAAAGTACAGGGGAGCTCTCGGTATTTCCGTACCAGTGAGTTTATCAACCGATAAATTCGCTGGTCGAAACGGTGAAATTATGAAACCATTATCCACCATTCTATCACAATAAACTACCGGTTTATCAATCGGTAAATTCACTGGTCGAAACGGTGAAATCATCAAACCATAATCCACCATTCTTTCACAGTAAACTACCGAAAAGCATAAAATAAGTGATTTTAGATAACTAAACATTTCACTTACTGCATCTACAGCTTTATTTTTACATAAAATCTAAAAAAAAAAAAGAAAAAAATGGTATTCCATTATTTAAACGTGTGAATCTCGTTTACTAGTTTTACCCCTTCACCAAATGACCCCGTATTTGTAGAACCTTGAGGAAGGCGGGTTTTCCCAAACAGTGTGGATCTACAGAAGAAAGCGTTGGTGATCAGCATTTTATGCTTATGCTAATATGCTGTCAAACCTTTCTGAGAAACATGAGTTCACTTATCACTTAATCTTACTTATCTGAATATGATCCCTCATATTTGCAAATGTGCAGCAAACATACCTGTAAAAATGAAAATAACTCTTTACCAGACGACAAAATTCTAGACTTGTCCAAATCGGAAGTATTTGCAGATGATGCGCCTAAAACCTTTAAACTTGTTCTTTTGAAAGGGTGAAAAATTGTTGGAAAAGGAGAAAATGGTGGTTACCAACATTTTATCCATTTCCAACCATATTTTTAAAAGTTTTCTTTCTCTGGGTCGTGATTGCCCAGGTCACACATTCACGGATCACCTAGCCGGTTCCACTACGGTTTAAATCTCACGGATAACCCCGGAAGTGCAAATTTTCGTAGTCCGGTACGGATGCGATACGGATGCACAACGGTGTGACTACAGGTTTTGAGGTACCTACCAAGGATAAAGCAGGAAAGTGGTCATTTGGGGACATGAGTGATACAGATTGTTACGGTTTGACATGGTTTAATACGGAAATAACACGGTTTTATTCGGAACGACACGTTTCACGGCGTGTGCACTGCGGGTGAACGACGGTTTGCTACGGATAAGTAAGGGTTAGTACGAATAAGAACGGTCTGATACGGAACAGTACGAATCGCTACTAACCTATCACGATAAAGAATCCGTACATACATGCACATATAAAACGCTCGAGTACTCAGAATGAACCTCTGTGGATCATAGTTTGATAAAATGAAAAATTAGGCAACAGAAAAGAGCATATCAGAAAGCTCAACGTACAAACAATCAACGTAAGTTGTCCAAATTTTAAAGCTCTAAGAAACGAAGTAATTGCTCTCATTAGACAAAGAAAGCAAGACCGTTTAAACAAAACGGCACTGAAATTACGTTCAAATAATATAACGCCAAGGGATTGGTGGAAAGTCCTGAAATCTTTCATAACCCCACCGTCTTCTTCGACTATACCTTCACTGATGACACAACTGACACAATGGTTGTTGATGAACACGAATCAACCATTGACGACTCATCTAATAATATCCCTGTTGATTTTATTCGATTTGATGGTAACTCGTTAGATTCAATAAGAATTACTCCGGCTGAAGTGTTAGATGTTTTAAAAAGGCTTCGTTTAGATAAGGCATCTGATGGTTCCAATTATGGAATTCTGATGGAAGTTGCGCAGCAAATATTTGAGCCTTTGAGTCAGATTTATAATCAGTCTTTGAACACAAGTGTATTTCCTTCTTCTTGGAAAATTTCCATTGTATGTCCAGTCTTCAAAAGTGGTTACTCTACTCTTGCATCTAATTACCGAACAGTATCTCTATTAAACACCATGGGAAGGGTATTCGAAAGAATAATATTTAAATATGTCTTTAACCACTTTTAAAAACGATACATATTTTTTCACAACTTCTCAATCATGATTTTTACGCGGAGACTCAACCGTAAGCCAAGTTGTATTTTTATATGATAACATTTGCAAAGCCTTTTATGAAGGACAAGAAATCCGAGTTATATTTTTTGGTATTAGTAAAGCCTTCGCCTAAGTATGACATAAAGGTCTCCTAAGCTGCAAAAAGCTGGAATCGGCGAAAAACTTCTTTCATGGTTTTCAGACTGTTTCTCGAATAAGTATCAGAGGGTTGTCCTATCTGATACTGTCTTAGACTTAAGTTCTATTAATTCTGGAGTTCCATAAGGATCTATTCTCGGAGCTCTTCTATTTCTAGTCTACATTAATGACATTGTAAATGATATTGAGTCAAACATAAACCTTTTTACCTTTTTGCAGATGACACAAGTTCATCCATGGTTGTAGGTGATCCTGATAGAGCCGGTACAAGTTTACAGACAGACATCAATAATTATAGATTGGGCAAATAAGTGGCTTGTAAAGTTTAATCTCTCAAAAATCAGAATCTCGAATCATATCCCGCAAAAATGATGTAATGTTTAAACTACTCAGTTCACATCCAAAATGCCACCAAGAAAGAGAGCATGAGGGCCTCATACTGGCCATGGATGGCTTTTCGGAGAAGCCAGTCCCTAATCAATCATCTCCTCTGCCTCCGGTCACCTCTATGTCAGTCTTCTACTAGCTCGACCACCGCCCCGGCATTTTGTGTCATATCAATGTCCAATTCCAGCAAATTAATTGCAAACTTCAGTAGTTGTTTTTGTTGGACAATGTTATGTATATCTCTACGGCAAGACAAAGACTACGTTGGGCAGGGAGTATCAAGACGTCAGTTTGGTGCCAGTCTTGACAGTACGCACATATATTGGGGCAAAACGCCTACCTTAAGGAGTTTTGCTTATATTAAGTTAACAAGTTGAATGACATTGATGGATATATAATTTTCATGTAGAGCTGGTATTGCTCTTTTATAACACAAATGTAAAATAACGAAATATTGCAAGACATAAGAATGAAAATGACATTTTTGTTTCCTTGCCAATTGGGCGTTTTGCCCCACCTACGGGGCAAAACGCCCTTTTTGATGGGGCAAAAAGCCCCTGTGGGCGTTTTGCCCGACCGTTACCACAATGTCCCCTTGACAAATTGTCGCATTGCCAATTTACAACCAAAACATAAATTAAAGTAAATTTCAACTTTACTGAAAATACATCAAAGACTAGACTTTGTGATAAAAAGATTTGTCTTGAGAAACGCTATACCCACGAATGGTAGCCAATCATTGACGTGTGGCAAAACATGATTGCCCTAAGAAATTAGATATTTTCTCCCATCATCATACCCCCACCTGTGAAGAAGAAAGGATATACTGGTTTCACTATGTCTGTCTGTCTGTCTGTCTGTCTGTCAACCCGTCCGTCTGTAGACTTTTTCGTTTCCTTGCTATAACTCAAAAGCCCTTTGACATAGGACCCTGAAACTTCATACACATGTTGCTCATGATCAAAGGAGGTGTTTTTTGGGTCACATGAATCAAACTCAAGGTCACAGGTGAACTTTGTTTGAAAATCGTTTCCATGCTCTAACTCAATAGCTGTTTGACCTAGGACCCTGAAACGTTATACAAGTGTTGCTCATGACCCAAGATGATGCCATATTGTTCTTGGGTCACATGGGTCAAAGGTCAAGGTTACAGGTGATCTTTGTTTTGAAAATCATTTCCGTTCTCTGATTGTGCTGCTTCAGTGAAAAGGGGCCGGTGGGGTATATCTATCCGCTTTACGACAGTTCTAGTTTCATTTAAAGCCTATAACAAAGTTGACTTTAATTTTCTCACTATGACTGTAGTACATTGACAAAAACAAAGAAATTCCAATTTTTTCTTATGTAAAAGTCCCATAACTCTGGCAAATTTAATAGAATTTGATTGTCGCTTCAACTTATGAAGTCTCTCAATGATAAAAAGCCATACATATCTTTTTCTAAATAGTTAATGATTTTAATGAAAACAAGACCTTCTCATTTTTACAATTCCAAGATCCTTTTCGACAAATTTGACTTCAATCACATTAGTTAATTGGAATATAAATAAGGCTATGTGTGAAACTGAGTTAAAATTCGGCTAAAAGATATTGAAACAGTTTAACAAAATAGAAAAAAAAAAAAATCACACCCAGTACGACTTCAGGTGTCTTAACTCTTCTTCACAACACCGGACTTTGATTCTAATCTATCTCATCTGACATCTCGTTGACATTACGCCGTTAACTGAAGTTGGACTAAATCTGACTCTAAATTTCAAGTTTAAGTTATTTCATGAAAATTAGATTATCTATTTAATTTTCACAATCTCAAAGTCCTGTGATTCTTCCAAACAAAATTGGATTTGACTAGTGTGTCTTTGCCAGCCTTATCGATAATAAAACATGGTCAAGTTTGATTTATTCTGACAATAAACTTAACTAGATACAAACTGCATGTCACTGACATAAAGACACATAAAGACACATACACAATTGGGAATAAGTTTGACAAAACCATTAAAGATTAACAAAGACAAGAAATATTCTTATTTTCACGTTCTGAAAAAAATCCAGACTTAACGGGTAATCCAAGCAGCCTGCATCTCCTTGATATATAAAGGCACGCATCCGACTCTAAAATTTGAAGTTATTCTAGACGGAAACCATTATTACCTCTACAATTCTAAAGTCCAGTTTCTTTTCTAAACATAATTGCATTTTGACCGTTGCCGAATTTAACATATCTTTGGTATGAATAGGCTGATAAAATTCGAATAGAACCTGTCTAGAGACATTGGAGTTATTTAAAGGAAACGAAGTAATGCATACAAACAAACAGACAAATTGATCAACAGACAAAAAAAATATGCCCCCGAGTTTCGATCACGGGACATGAAAATAGACGTCTTCAAGAGTCACAATTTTTACAGAGTGGAAAAGTATGAGCTATCACTTAACAGGAACCCTTCGTCACAATTAGCGTAAATAACTAGGTCTTAAACCGGCGTGCACTTCTCGTTGACCCAGTCGCGACACGCTTGACATTCAATCCAGGTATCTGTGGGAAAAGTACGGCTATATAAAGAGGGCTCTGCGCATATTAGGCACGGTCAGTCTTCCTCCTCAGTTAGATTTTCCGGTGCACTAATGGCTGGGTAGAGGGAGCGCAAAACTCTTGATTGGACTGTTCCCTAAATGGATTTATTTGCAGTCTGGATCCTTTGCAAGACTTTGGCGTACTTTCTGGTTGATTTCAGGGTCCTCTGGTCCCATTCTCTGTCCTCTCAGACAACGTCGTTCTGATAGGATAAAATTACTTGTTCACTCATTATTCAATCGTACAGCCCAAAAGATTCCTTTACCTGATGCTTATTGAAGCCAGGGCGCTGGCCATGCCGGTTTCTTTGGGGTTCCACAGATTCAGGCTCTGATGCAGCATGAATACCTGCAACCAGTCCTACCCGACGTTTGCTTATCTCTGTTAAAAAGCTGTTGAATGTTTTTATTGTTTTGGCGAGGTCATACTTAAGCCGCCTTATGTCAATTCTTGTAAGATCTTAGGTCAAATACTATGGCCATGCAAGGCACTGTGAGCAACGTGCTAGAGAAATAAAGAGTTGCCTTCATGGAGAGACTGTAATTTAGCTCTGAGATTATCGTTGAAATTAAAATACGAGACTTACATGTTCCATTAAAAGTATTATGATCTTTCTTTGAATACTCATTAAGATCTGTGTCCAGAAATGGATTCGGAGATGTTGACAAACGAAATTTCTGCGGATTACCATAAAAATGTTCAATAAGTCCTTTACAAGTAAGGCTTATAAAGGGTAAATCATAACAGACGAGAAAAGAAAGCTCGGGGCAAAACGCCCAGAGAATGGGGCAAAACGCCCACCGTAGGCGTTTTGCCCCTGCGGTGACATGGGCCTTTTGCCCCACAGCGCTATCGATACTTTGAACTATAAATAGTCTAGGTGCGTATTTAACCAATGTTAGTTTGTATCTCTCTAAACATAGTCAAGATCTTAACATTACAAGCACACTGTAGTACAGGACATGGGTTCCAATAGAAAATGAGCAGTACACTGGTATTTAAAAATGCAAATTTATATCAAAATGTCAAAAAACAAGTTTTTTAGTGTAGAAAATTACTGTTAGCTGCGACGGCTGTAATTCTCTGTGTTTCTGAAAATGTGGCCTGTCAAATTATGTATGAAAGAAATTGACACTATCTAAAACACGTGTCTGATATTTAAAGGCGGGTGGGCGTTTTACCCCACCTGGGCGTTTTGCCCCGCTTTACCCTACTGTATTAATTCGCAATAAAGCAGTCGTAGAATATACCATTCCGTATCTTGTCGTGATGTAGTAACCCGTAAAAGACCTTGAGATACTTGGCTGATCCCTATCTATCCGATATGCAACGTGAGATCGTGCCGTTCCGTGACAAATTCGTGACAAGTCGTTCTGTGTTCTTAGCCGATACGTAGTGTTACTGCATCACTACGTAGTACACTGTAACTAACCGTAGAAATCCTCTAAAGAATTTGGTACTACGCATAGGTATGGATTAATACGGTTTAAATACGGACTAATACGGATCAGTACGTTCAAATACGGTTTAGTAAGGATCTACTACAGTTGTTTGATCCGTGGTCGAATTTTGAAAATATTGAAATATTGTCACGGATATACAATTACTACCACGTATGACTACGGCTACAATACGGAAAGCTACGGGTCAATACAGATTGCCACAAATAATGCGCGATCCTATCCGTAGCTAATCCGGCGTCAGATCCGTGAATGTGTGACTTGGGCATAAAACCTGCAGTTGAATGGTTAATGACTAATCTACGTAATTAACCCTTTGGCTGCTAAGCGCGACTCAAGGACTTTTTGAGGACAGTGTAGATCAAGATCAGACTGCACAGAGCATGCGGTCTGATCTTGGATCTACACTGTCCGATATCGCGATCCTCCTCAATAACTTAGAAACAGTGAAATTATTGGTTTTAATATCGGCTTGAAAGTTTCATTTCACTTATTTAGCAGGACAGGGGTTTGGGTATAACGACGCGTGAATACAGGTGTAGACATAACAGTCTCCATCTTCGCAAGGCCAAGGTGACGATCACTAGGAGGATCTTATCACCTTTGCAGATCAAGATAAAATATTTAAGTTCGGCGACGCGCCGCCTACTGGACTTTGATAGTTATCATCCCTAGATTTACGTCATCGAAAACATATCAAATGTGTCGGGCTAAAATGTAGCTTCTAGAGTGCACACAAGGTTTTTCTAAGTTTTGGCCCAGTGACCTACTTTTTGACCAGACATAACCCTATTTCATACCTTCAGAGATATAATCAAAATAAACATTCGGACCAAGGTTCTTTAGTATTGTACTGAAAACGATGCCTCTAGAGTGCACACAAGGCTTTTCTATGATTTTGCCCTGTGACCTACTTCGTGACCGGACATGATCCAATTTCAAACTTGTGTGAGATATAATCAAGAAAAACAATCTGACAAAGTTTCATAAGTATCTGGCTGAAAATATGGACTCTAGAGTGCGCACAAGGGTTTTTTTTTAAAAGTTTGACCCATTGACCTATTTTTTTGACCCGACGTCACCAAATTTCATACTTGTCCAAGCTATTATCAAGACAAACATCTTGACCAAGTTTCATGAGTACTGGGCTGAAAATTTTTGTTTGTTTGTTTGTTTTTTATCTTTTTATTTTCTTTTTTTCTTTTTTTAGATTTGGCCTAGTGACCTACTTTTCGACTTGACGTGACCCAATTTCGAACTTGTTTGAGATTTTATTATAAGACAAACACTCTGACAAAGTTTCATGAGTATCGGACAGAAAATGTGGCCTCTGGAGTGCACACAAGGTAATTGTTGACACCCGCACAAAGGAAAACGTAAGACAGACACAGCACGATGACAGAAGCTCACCTTGAGCACTTTGTGCACAGGTGAGCTAAAATTCAAAACAATAACACAACATGTATAATTATTATTTGGTATTATTGTATTTGTATATTTAGGAATGTAGTTTAGACTGAATTAAGAATCATCTCGTATATCTGTGCAGAAAACCATTTGGTTTAGCCCTTACTAAGTGACACACTATCACTGTTATACTATACTTGTACATCTCGAAGATGCATGAAAACTTTACTGTATATAATAAACACAATAGCAAATTTATACTAGACCATCATGATCTTTCAAAACCTGAAAGAATGTTTACCATGCCTGAGGAATATTTACAAAATTAATAGATGTGAGTCATGCTCTGTGAAATGGTGGTTAATTAAGCATCCCCAAAAAGTATCGACCAAGTTGTCATGAGTAGAAACTATTTGCTATTCGTGAATTTTCTGCATGTCCAAGGACTATTCTACCTCGTGATGCAGTTGGTTGTTAGACAAAGTGGATATTATGGATCCACAATTATGTGATGACTTACTTGGTATAATGCATCAGGGAGATGTATTACATCCCCTTCTGACATTGCATGGCTCATGTCCATTTTGATTCCTTCAACTGCCAAGTACCGTAAATGGACCACACATTCTATGTCAGTGAAATAAAGGTAAAATTCTCTATATGCAAAACCTACCAGAGTATTAAAGTGTCCTGCCTTATATCCAAAAACAGGTCACACATTCCGTGCAGTCTGATCTTGATTCAAAAACTAAGTTCACCATAAGCTAAGGTTTTATAAAAGGTAAGAATTTCATTCACCATCCATCAAAAGTGCCCTACCATTAGATCAAATGCTCTGACTTTTGTTTGACCGAATATTTTATAAAAGGTAAGAATTTCATTCATCATCCATCAAAAGTGCCCTACCATTAGGTCAAATGCCCTGACATTTGTTTGACCGAATGTTTTATAAAAGGTAAGAATTTCATTCACCATCCATCAAAAGTGGCCTACCATTAAGTCAAATGCCCTGACTTTTGTTTGACCGAATGTTTTATTGGAAGGTAAGAATTTCATTCATCATCCATCAAAAGTGCCCTACCATTAGGTCAAATGCCCTAACTTTTGTTCGACCGAATGTTTTATAAAAGGTAAGAATTTCACTACCATCCATCAAAAGTGCCCTACCATTAGGTCAAATGCCCTGACTTTTGTTTGACCAAAAGGTGAGTCAAATCTCTAACCCTTTGCCAAAAATTTTTTAACAGTCTAAATTGCAGATCTGATAAAATTAACTCTTTACCAAACAATAACATGTCTTGATTATCCTGAGAAATAGGCTTTTAAAAACATGCTGGATAAAGGATAAAACATTGGTAACCAGCATTTTCTCCATTTCACACAGTGTTTCCTAGTCACTTTCACTGACATTTCCCATAATTTGAGGTACATTTAATTCTACCAAACAACTTAATTTTAAACTAGTCGAAATTCAAAGCATTTGCAGATGAAAATTTAAATTTAGCTGAAATAATAGAATTTGTATCTGATAGGGTAGAAAACCCTGCAGGAAAAGAGGAAAATTCTAGTTACCAGCATTTTCTCCTTTTCCCACAATATATGCAAAAACCTTCCTTGTTAGGATCATTAAAAACTCAGGAAAGGGTTAATTAAACAGGGCTGTTCAGGAAGTCGTCTGCTGTAATTCAATCGCAGGGGGTAATGTGAAAGTTAATGTTTAAACCTATCATGCACTGCAGTTTTATAACTAAAATAATAAACCCTTTAATATTTGAAAATATTGTAGTAAAAGGAAAAAAACTAGTAATCAGCATTTTCTCTTTTTCACACGTTTTCTACCCTTTTAGAGACAAAATCCATCATTATACATTTTGTTGCCTGCAAATGCTACCAAAATTTTGTTATTTAGTAAAATGATGTATATATTGTTTCTAATTCAGAAATCAGAATGAAACGACTACAAGAACTTAAACACGCACTAATCTCAAGACAATACCCGATATCGCTTTTTCTATCGGGTATAAAGAAGGCTTTTAGTATCCCAAGGGATACCCTAATACAACTCAAGACCCACTCCAAAGAAAACACCATCCCTTATGTCTCAACCTTCAACCCAAATAATGCAGAAATGTTTGGCATATTCACAAATAACTTACATATTCTTTATTCTGATGATAAAATGAAAGACGTTTGAAATGGAACCAAATTAATAAAAAGTAGAAGACAACCGCCTAACTTAAAAAAAAAATTATTAACATGTGCAAAATTCACAGAAGAGAGTAAAGATCAGAGAAAAGTTACAAATTGTGGTCGTCCAAATTGCAGTTTATGCTCATATATGCCAAATGGTAGTTCATACAACTTCAATGGAAAAGTCTTTCAAGTTAATGCAGACATGACCTGTGATGTTCAAAATGTGATATATGTTATCACGTGCAATGGGTGTGGAGAATACTACATTGGCCAAACAGGTGGCAAACTAAGAACCCGTAGAACAATTCATGCTCAACAAATACGAGATCCCTCAACCAGACAAATTCGACTCAGCCATCATTTAGACTTATGCAGTAAAGACAAATTAAAGTTTATGATATTCCGATTCTATTAAGTTAGTTCCGAAAGCATTTCAGTCAGGTTAGCCAAAGAGAAATACTTCATAAATTGCTTTAAGCTCAAATTAAACCGTCTTCGTTAAAAGAATTAATTTATCTTCCCCGAGTACTCGTCAATAACGTTGCTAACCTCATGTAATTACCTCCCTTCCGATTACATGACGTCACTCTATAGTTACATAACCACTGATGAGGCATTAGCCAAAACATGTTTGGTCTTTTATACAGTTTATTAAATTTAAAACAGTGAAAGACGTGTGACGTTTTAAAAATACAGTTCACCTACTAAACCATGTGTTGGACCGGCACTTGCCGACACACACACACACACACACACACACACACACACACATATATATATATATATATATATATATATATATATATATATGTGTGTGTGTGTGTGTGTGTGTGTGTGTGTGTGTGTGTATATGTATATATATATTCTTTACTGGTTGAAATTGTTCAGTTCATCTATCTTGCACTCAAACAGTTGAGCAGCTGCTACATTGAGATAAACACTGCAACTAAATTATTCACCACATTGCAAATTTCAACAAACCGTTGCAAACCTTTTCAGTTCATCAAATACTTCAATACTGTTAAACAGAAAAGCCAATTTTTTAAAATACAGTAGGTTATAAATTCAAAATTGATTAAGGCAACTGTATTTCACTTGAAGCCTTTTTTTCCAAAGTTGTTAAAAATTAAATATTGATTATGCAACTGTACCACAGTGTAGGACCGGAAGTGTACAGTGTTTGGGATTGTATGTGACTTGGGGTTCTGTACAGTGGCGGTATGTCACTTGGTGTTAAAATGGAGCAATGGCGATGCCTTGATCATTTGACCTTGCCAAAAATACAGATGATTTTGTCCCTAAACAATGCCGTCTTACTCCATTACTCAACTTTAAAAACATATTTTCTGACCGAAAATGTGTAAACAGTTTCTTTATTCATATTTATGTGAAAAAATGTCAAGGTTTGGTAACAAAGTCGACTACAATCTTCCCTATCCTTCGTTTAAAATGATGCCTTGAGAAAGAGCTTTCATACAGTCACTTGCTAAGCGGTTGTACAGTCGCTTGAGATCTTTGATTTATTATTTGGCACAGTGACTTGAAAAATCTGACTTTTATTACGAAGAATGAAAACAAAATTTGACACAAAGTTGTTTATTTGAAGAGATATGAGACTTTGAATTGTTTGATTAAATTTTTAAGAAGACAGATTTGAGAAATGCACCCTCGAATGTTGATTCCAGTTGTTATAATTCGAATGCCTTATCCGATACTGAAAATCCAAGTAAGGTTATATTTCAAGCCAACACTGTACAAGCACATTTCGAGTCCTTTACGTGACTAATGCCGTAGTGTAAACTCTTGTATTCTGCTGCATAAAAGTATACATTGATATAGATCGCCAGACTTTGTTGTGGCATCGCGAACACCTAAACGAAAAAGGAAGTTTGCTGGTTTAAGCTTAAACTTCAGACAATTTTAATGTAGTACCATATTCAATCTTATAAGCGTAAATGCCCTAATAAGCAAAGCCTACTTTTTAGAATATCGAAAATCGCCCTAATAAGCGCACATGGAATTGGTGATATTTCATCTACATCGCAAATTTTGTAATAAACTTTGAATTAGTTGATTTTTTAGGTAATTTAGTGCATCGTGCGACCTTAAAAATTGTGTCTGTTGCCATGATACAAGCACAAGGTGAGTAAATTAGGAAGCGGCTCAACTGGAAGGAAATTTGTTCACTAATTGTCGGGCATTGTCGAAAAGTTGAGCGCATAGTGCACTAAGTAGTTTGAATATGACTACAGCGAAATTAATTCAGGAGGCTCGGTTTGAACATTTGAAATATGCATTAAACGTATGCCTGGATGATCTCCAAACCACGCTTGGACCATTACAATAACACCTCCATGCAATGTTTGTACGGCTGAAGAAAAAAAGATTTTTCAGATTAAAAATATTTTTTTTTGCACAGAACAAAGTGGGTACTCGTTGGAACAGCCTTGTCGATGTGTACCCACAATCTTTGCTCCAAATATGTAGCCTGTATGGGACATATCTATAAAACCATTTTTACGTCGATGAAAACTGATCATTCGTGAATATACCGTCGTAAATGAAAACCGATATGCAGTTCTTGGCTGCAACTTAAGATTTATTCACAAGTATTCCAAGGTTATCTGACTAAAGCTTTGAATATTTTTTTCTGCTAAACACGAGAACTGCGGGGCGAAAACGCGAGAACTGTGGGGTGAAACAACAAATACCGGCGATGATTTGCAAATACAGATACTGAAAGGCCGCTTCCACTTATGTCTTACTTAATGACCTGGTAGTTTAAAAAGAAATGCCTCGGTTAGCAATCTCGACAAACAACTACACTGGTACCCCACAGGCACACCGATGTAAGACAAGATCTCAAGTTTATCCGCCCGATATTTACACACTACAAATGCCATTATGAATCATGTGTCCTTTACTTTCCATAAAAGACTATGCAAAATGGCCCTCTTTATGTGTTAAAACTTGTCAATTTTCTGATGAAAAATTGGGCTATAACTTTCTTCTATTCACACTCGAAACACATTTTACCGGGGCCCGACAGAGCCTCATTGAGGCGGCCCTAACGAGCAACAAAAACCTATACCCAGATTATACATAAGAAGATAAATTTATATCCCTGCACACCCCACTTCACGCTATATAAATTGGGTCTACAGGGTTCCTTAATGCATTAGTATGTCAACGTAATGGAAAATACTGAATAGTATTGAAAAGCAAAGAGTAAGACCTGCCTGCGTATCCATTTAGCCCGGTCTTGGTCCCCACTAGTTGCTATTAACTAGGGAAAAAATGCCATTCTGCCAAAAGCAGACAACAGACAACACAGCTGCAACAGAACTTAGCTATTAAATGCAGCCCAAGCATTTTAGGAAGAAAAATAATTGCTCCTATGGTTGACTTAAATCATTCAAAATCAATTGTTTTATGATCTGTGACTCTAAAGCCTTTAATCAAGTGAGCTTATGTCACATAAATAACTAATGAAAAAAAAATAAAAAAGAATCCAATTCAAAGAACTAATTAACTTTTTTTTCTGTCTAACAATGAGGTAAATTCGGCCCAGTTCAAAGGTGAAACAAGAGGGACATAACGGCCCTGTATCGCTCCACTGGCTTATAAATATAAACCATAAATACTAAACATATTAGTTCTGAGCCAAATGGTTTCAAAATGAAGACTTACAAAGTTTTCTCTGTAAAAGCCCATGTGAAAGTTGAGACCCGCAGGGCAAAGCCATTTTTGATCCCAGACCTATAATTACTTGAACCCTGGTAGAGGTCCACAAGATAAAACCACATGTCAAAATAATACAAGTCTATGCTGTATGGTTATAAATCAGGTGATTTTCAAGTTTTTTCCATATGAAGCCTCTGTAAAACATAAGACCCCTGATGCAAGGCTAATTTCAAAAAAAAAAAAAAGAAAAAAAAAAAAAAAAAAAAAAAAAAAAAAAACAGGAAGATTTCCTAAGTTGTCACTATGTAAGCCCATGTAAAACTTGTGACCCCTGCGGCGGGGCCAATTTTGACCTGGGCTAAAATTTTAGCCCGCTTGGTAGAGGCCCACTAGATATAGCTACATGCAAAATTTGGTAGCTCTAGGCCTTATGGCTAGGTACAGGAAGATTTTTAAAGTTTTCTCTATATAAGCCTATGTAAAACTTGTGACCCCTGGGGCAGAGCCAATTTTGACCCCAGGGCTATAATTTGAAGAAACTTGATAGAGGTCTACTACATAAAGCTACATGCCAAATTTGGTAGCCCTATGCCTTATGGTTTCAGACAAGAAGATTTTTAAAGATTTCCAATATTTTTCAGTTTTGTTGCCATGGCAACCAGAGTTTTTGAAGGAATCAAATTCTTTCGAGAAATTCTGAAGAGGACCATGACAGGATCATTTCTGTGAAGTTTTATGAAAATTGGATGGGTAGTTTCAGAGAAGAAGATGTTTGAAATAAAAGTTAACGCATGGACGGACGGACGGACGGACGCACGACGGACACCGGGCCATGACATAAGCCCGCTGACCTTCGGCCAGTGGAGCTAAAAATGGTAGCTTTTAACAAAAATTTAAGAAAACTGTATATCAGATTTCCATTAAACTTATATCATGAAGATGGCTTATCTTTTTCTTTGTCTACGGTGTATGAGGACGGGTGGACCCACCACCGGAAGATGATCCTTTTTCAGCCTGAGGACACAACAGAAATGCAAGAAAACTTTATATATCAATTTCATTTCTCTCTGCGCATCATGTGGGCCAACACAATGGGTCAATGCAAACAAGATCTTGTTGCAAAATGGCTAAATTCCTTTTATAAGACGGAAATAAGTTTTAAATCTGATTCAAGTCACAGAAGATCATCTCAGGTGACTGTACTAATCTAAAATATTGTTTTTCTAAGTCACTGTACAAAAGTTAGTAAGTAAGCATTGAAGAATTTCGATATTTTTATCGCTTTTGAAGTCACATCTTGGAACTCTATGATAAAAAGAGAAACTGTGTGCATGGACAGACCTTTTTGTCGGGAAAGAACACTCTCCTGTGCGATAATACGATAATACGCTGGTATTTTTGTGGTCAAAAATCATTTCAATTTTTGCACGTCAGGATGACCAAGATATTCCCATTGCTCTATGGAGGTTACACATCACACGCTCATGTGCCTGGTACGTTCTGTGTATATCAAAAGTACAAATGAATGAGAAGATTTTAAATGAACTTTTAAAATGAACGAAAATGTATTTTTAGATTCAAGTGACATAACGCCACTGTACAGAATCCTAAGTCACATACAATATCAAACACTGTACACTTCCCGTCCTACACTGTGTGTACAGCAAAGACACAGAGATTTGACTATTACTGTGATGTATCACTGTGTGTCGCTCTTAATTCTCAGTCCTAATTCTCTCTCCCTGTCTCTGTCTCAATCTCTGTCTTTCTCTCTGTCTCTCTCTTCCAAGTTCCTACATTACAAAACAAGAGGGCCATTATGGCCCTGTATCGTCCCTCTGCCTTTTTAACCCTTTACGAGTTACCACACAACAAAATTTTAGTCTGGTCTGAATTGAAAGCATTCGCAGACTACAAATCAAATGTTGCTGCAATGATGGGATTTGTCTCCGAAAGGACAAAAAAAAAAAAAAAAAAAAAAACATTGGAGGAAAAGGAGAAAATGCTCAGAATTTTCTACCTTTCCCTCAATGTTTTCAAAATGCCTCTTTCATGGGGTCATTAAAACTTGTGACTGTGTGGTACAGGGTTACAAAAACTGTCACGCACTTAATGAATTGGCAGTGACAGCGGCATTAAATCATTAAAAGTCTGTATGGCAATAGACTTTCATGAGAAAATAGCCCATACAGTCCCTAAAAAAAAACATATCTTTTTTCAATTGCAAAGATGATGTTAGTAAATACAAGCAGGTCTAATAAAGTGTCATTCATACCAAATATAAACTAGAACTGTCGCAAAGCGGACAGATTCCCCCCACCAGCACCTTGTCACTGAAGCAGCACAATCAGAGAACTGAAATGAATTTCAAAACAAAGATCACCAGTGACCTTGACATTTGACCCATGTGACCCAAAACAATAGGGCACTTGTGTAAAGTTTCAGGGTCCTAGGTGAAACAGTTATTGAGTTAGGGCACGGAAATGATTTTCAAACAAAGTTCACCTGTGACCTTGACTTTGACCCATGTGACCCAGAAACAATAGGGCACCTCCTTAAGTCATGAGGAACGCTTGTATAAAGTTCCTGGGTCCTAGGTCAAGCTTTTTTGGGTTAGAGCACGGAAACGAAAACAAGATGCACGGATTGACGAATGGAAAGACGGACAGACACGGTCAAACCAGTATAACCTTCTCTACTAAGTAGGTAGGGGGTATAATGAGTTCTACATAGTCTACATAGAGTGCTTAAAAAAAAAAAAAAAAAAGAAAAAAAAAAAATTAAGAACTTTTTTTGAAAAACTGGAATCAAATTCTTTGAAAATTTTAAATTCTGAAGATGGTCATGGCAGGATCATTTCTGTGAACTTTCGTCAAAATCAGATGGGATGTTTGAAATAAAATGTAACGGACCCATGCAATTGTGTATAAAAGATGGACACATGGCCATGGCACATGCTTGCCTGCCTTCGATCAGTGGACCTAACGGTAACAAGAGGGCCATTGGCCCTAAAGCGCTCACCTGTGTAAAGTCATCTACGGTTGATAAAGCTGAAGCGATCCTCGTTTACATGATGTAAAAACAGGTGAGTGTAAGTGACCTACTTTTAGACCAGACATGATCCAATTTCCAATTTGTCCAAGATAACACCAAGACATTATTTTTACCTAATTTCGTAAGTAGCAGGCTGAGAATGTGATCTCTAGGGTGCACACAAGGTTTTCTAAGATTTGGCCCAGTGACCTTCTTTTGGATCCGATGTAACCCAATTTCAAACTAGTCCAAGATATCACCAACACAAACATTCTGACCAAGTTTCATGAAAAAAAAAAAAAAAAAAAGACTGAAAATGTGGCCTTTAGAGTGCACAAATGTGTTTCTGAGATTTGGTCAAGTGACCTAAGTTTTGACCTGACATGAACCTATTTCGAACTTGATTAAGATATCACCAAGACAAACATTCTGACCAAGTTTCATTAGTATCAGGTTTAAAATGTAGCCTCTAGAGGGGTCCCTATAAACTTAAAAGCGGAACCAAGACGAAACCCAACGAAACGGAACGAAACGCAACAAAACGTAACCAAACCAAACGAAATAGAACGAAACGAAACGAAATAGAACATATTCAAACAGAAGTGAAACCTACAGTTCTTTTTTTTTTTTTTTTTTTTTTTTTTTTTCTTGCGAATCATCTTCCTCTTGATTGCAGTTAATGCAAAAAAAAAGTAAATAATAAAATTTGATAGCCGCTGTACGCGCGAAAATTGGGCTATTACTGTGAATATGGATTATTGTTCACTTTGTTATTGAAATAAATCATCATTACAATGTTCTTCAATTATAGGGCATCTGTCAGTGACGCAATTACCTCGCTGCCCAGTCGAGGCAGAGGGACAGTATGAGGGCCTAGATTACTTTCCCTATATGTATGTGTGTGGGGATGGGGTGAAAATCTAAATTTTCCCCCAATAACGACGAGTGGGAAAAAATACTCGTAAGCAATACTGCCCCGCACTATGACTGATCCCCGCCCCTAAAACAATCGCGTTGCAGTATGTAACAGTTAGTATAACGTTCAATCCTGCGTTGGAACGATTGTACAAGGCCATTACCTCCAGACAATTCAGACATCGACTCATCAAACAAGAGGGCCATGATGACCCTAGATCGCTCACCTGAGTCATTAGGCGAAATTTCACTCCAGGGTCATAATGATCCAATTTAAAACTCATCTGAGATATCATTAAGACAAACATCCTGACCAATTGCAATTGTCAGCTTAATTGAGCTGAAAATGTGGCCTCCGGAGTGTCAAAAATGTCTTTACTCAATTTGACCTAGTGACCTAGTTTATGACCCTATGTGACCATATTTCAAACTCATCCGAGACATCAAAGCAAACTTGTTGACCAAGGTTCAGGTGAATTGGGCAAGAACTGTCACCTCTAGAGTGCCCACAAGGTATTTCTGTAATTTGACCTAGTGACCTAGATTATGACCCTATGTGACCCTATTTCAAATCCATTTAAGATATCATCAAGTCAAACATGCCGACAAATTTTCAGGTGAGTTGAGCAAAAACTGTGGCCTCTACAGTGCCCACAATACAGTTCTTTAATTTGACCCAGTGACCTAGTTTATGACCCTATGAGACCCAATTTCTAATTGATCCGAGATATCATCAAGTCAAATATGTAGACCAATTTTCAGGTCAATTTAGCTAGAATTGTGGCCTCTAGAGTGCCCACAAGGTATTTCTTCAATGTGACCCTGTGACATTGTTTATGACCCTATGTGACCCGATTATAAACTCCTCTGAGATATCATCAAGACAAAAAATGTGGCCTCTAGAGTGCCCACAAGGTATTTCTTTAATTTGACCTAGTGACCTACTTTATGACCCCAGATGACCCAATTTCAATCTCATCCAAGATTTAATAAAGGCAAACATTCTGATAAATTTTCAAGTCAATGGAGCAAAAAATGTGGCCTCTAGAATGCCCACAAGATGTTGCTTTAATTTGACCCCAGTCACCAGAGCCATCACTCGTCACAACTCGGCCGATTCCGTACCTACATCTAACCTCGTATGTATAAGGGAGGCTTCCATTTTGAACTACCAATCACATGATCTTAAACATGGCGGCGCCCCTGTAGATCGCTTAGCAACGACATGAACAACCACTGTGAAGTTATTCACTTCTATCAATCTGTCGATGAAAGCTCCTAGCGGAATTGATAAACCACGCTAAAAGTTGAATGTACAAACTGTTTTCCGACTGAAATACTCTTAGAAAGATAACGATAGAAAATTTACTCATGCGTTCTTTCTAAAGAGGAGCCTTACAATTTCAATAACGGTAAAGCGGTGTGCTTCCGGAGATGTGCGAAATGTACCGTGTAGGTGCATATCAAGCTACGTGATACAGCCAAGGGATTTGATCACCGGATCACCCGAGGTATGCCGAATGCAGAGCCATGTTTCTTGGCGGATCAAAATTTCGCGAACAAGTTTTGAAAAGGGTCACCCAAGGAACATCTCTGTGAAATTATTTCAAAATCTGACTAGCCGTTTCAGAGAAGAAGAATTTTTAAGAATTTCTTCATTTCCGTATAGTGCAAGTAGCCCCCATTCACCAGAGCCATGTTTCTTAACGGATCAAAATTTCGCGAACACTTTTTGAAAAGGGTCACCCAAGGAACATCTCTGTGAAATTATTTCAAAATCTGACTAGCCGTTTCAGAGAAGAAGAATTTTTAAGAATTTCTTCATTTCCGTATAGTGCAAGTAGCCCCCATTCACCAGAGCCATGTTTCTTAACGGATCAAAATTTCGCGAACACTTTTTGAAAAGGGTCACCCAAGGAACATCTCTGTGGAATTATTTTAAAATCTGACTAGCGGTTCCAGAGAAGATGAATTTTTAAGAATTTCTTCATATCCGTATAGTGCAAGTAGCCCCCAGTCACCAGAGCCATGTTTCTTGAAAGACCAAAATTTCGTGAACAGTTTTTGAAAAGAGTCAACCAAGGAACATCTCTGTGAAATTATTTCAAAATCTGACCAGCCGTTTCAGAGAAGAAGAATTTTTAAAAATTTCTTCATATCCGTATAGTGCAAGTAGCCCCCAATCACCAGAGCCATGTTTCTAGACGGATCAAAATTTCGCGAACAATTTTGGAAAAAGGTCACCCAAGAAATATCTTTGTGAAATTATTTTAAAATCTGACCAGCGGTTTCAGAGAAGAAGAATTTGTAAGAATTTCTTCATATCCATATAGTGCAAGTAGCCCCCATTCACCAGAGCCATGTTTTTCGACATATCAAAATTTCGCTCACAGTTTTTGGAAAGGATCACCCAAGGAACATTCCTGTGAAATTATTTCAAAATCTGATTAGCGGTTTTAGAGGAGAAGACTTTTAAAGAATTTCTTAGAAAATTCCATTTCGTTGCCATGGCAACCAGAGTTTTTGATGGAATCAAATTTTGTGAACAAATTTTAAAGAACACCTCCCAAGGAACATTCCTGCCAAGTTTGGTCCAAATTGGTCCAGTGGTTTAGGAGGAGATGATGTTTAAAGAACTGTTGACGACGCACGATGAACGACGCACGACGCACAGACGCACGACGCACGACGGACGACGGACACCGGGTGATCCTAAAAGCTCCCCTTGAGCACGTTGTGCTCAGGTGAGCTAAAAAAAAATGTCCGCCAACGCTATGTTGTCCAGTTTATGTGTCCCAAGGCCAATTGCTCTCCATATTTGCGATAGCGGCTCGTCAGAACCGAGCGGACGCACAGGCGACGTCTGTGCAAATCGTTATCAGCTAAACGATTCCTGCGATAACAGCAGCTGTAACTGTTGCTCGTAGGTCTCGTTGATTGATTGACTGAATGGTGTTACCCCGTTTACTGGTCTGTTCACCGAGAAGAAGCGATAATTGCACGACTTCGAATTGGCCATTCGCGCATCACACATTCCTGGCTCTTGACCAGCAATGATGCCCCTGAATGTATTCCATGCAGTGCATCCTTTTCTGTCAAACATATCCTACTAGATTGCATTGACTTTCAGCCAAGTCGTTCAAAATATTTCAGCGTCGATAGTTTAAAAAATCTTTTTGATTCTGTCAGCGTCGAATCTATTATCGCTTTCATAAAGGAGATTGGCATTTACAATAAACTGTGATATTTGCTTTTTGAGTTTCTTACCCATCTTTTTACATTCTTTACACACCTTTATATCAGATATCTTGTCAGCTGATTCACAGTCTTAGTTTTTTAATCTAAAACTTTGGAGTAGGCAGGGAATGCCCAGCCACTCAATACCATATTTTATGCGCATAAAAAAATGACACTCTTCTTAATTTAACACTTCTTACTATCAATCCAACTTTTTGTTCAAATCTTTTTATCACATTCTTAACTTTATCATTTAAAACTTTTGAGTAGATAGGGATTGTCCTGTCACTTAATAATGTCCATTATGCATATGAAGATCACACATAATACTTCTTAATTCAACTCTTTTATCATTATTAATATATTCAAACTTTTTCAGTTTAAACAATTCTACTTTTATTATCTTTTAACACAGATATGCGCGCTAAATGACCAAAGCTGTCGATGCGCCATAAAACAACATTAATTCTGAATAGTGTTTTACGCCGCTTTCAACATTTTTTCAGTCATATCACGACGACAGCTCACAAATTCATGTTCCTGGGTTTCACAAGTACTAGGCCTGGGCTCTGAAGTGTCTTGCCCAAGGACACTCCGTAGGTCTCGTAGGTACCGATTCACGATGGCGGCATGTCAGAACCGTACGGACGTACGGGCGACGTCTGTGCAAACCGTTATCAGCTAAACGATTCCGGGGATAACAGCAGCTCTAACTGTTGTTCGTGGGTCTCGTAGTTACTAATTGACCATAGGCTCGAGTCGTGAAGCGCTGTCTGCCGCTACGTGTAAGTCTTTTGCACTCCAGGTTTGCGCAAATCGCCGCAGAAGGCTGCTGACTGCTTGCGCGAATGCACTAACATGAACTGCAACCTCTGTAGTAGGAAGCCTAACCTCCATCATGCCTACGACTCTCTCTGGTAAATTTTCTTTAAGTCTTGGCATTGATGAATACGTGGACCAGATATGTCCATCCTTTACATGCACCGAAACTCGAACTTAGCAGGCAGGTCTTTTAGCTAGGAATTATCTGACCGATTTTGAAAACTATAATGGTTTTAAAAATTACAACACGTGTATACATGACGTATGTATGTACGTCTCAAAGGTAACAGTGATAATTTTGCACATACTTTACGAAAGTTTTTTTTTTTTTTATTCAGCAGAGACAAAAATCTTTAGACCCGGGGCAGTTCGGACATTCGCGGCCGTCATTTGATAAGGGTGTTTATCTTTAATTACAACATTGCTAGTTCCTTCGATGTTGAGGGAAACGAGTTCAGTAAGTTTCTGAAGCTTCTTAAAGTAACAATAGCTGCCAAAAGTAAACAAAGCAGGTATGAATATACATGTAAATTTAAATCGTATCATTTAAAAATATGGAAATAATTGTGAAAATAACAATCTGATATTGTACATTCGGCGTAATTGTTAGTCACTTGCGGAGAAGGTAATTTCAAAACCAGGTTAAAAGTTGCCACGTCACTCCATCTTTTGTTTCTTTTTTTTGCCTGGTTTTAAAATTCCTTTTTCTGTCAGCGACTAACAACTGGACTTACAACACAATAAGAGACTGTCATTCTCACCATATTTTCCATACTTTTGATTTGGTATGATTTAAATTTAAATGTATCTTAACACCAGCATTGTGTTTTGGCCGCTATTGGGCCTTTAAGTCATATAATTTTCACACAGCAATTTAGCATAAGAAGAGCGAATCATTTCCTCGATAACTTCAAAATAATCAATAAAGTGTCATATTTTTCTTTCAAAGAAAATAATACCGTACCCTAACTGCTGACATGCGAATAATTATCCTTATCGGCTGTATGTCGTGCGAGTAAGAATTCTTATTCGCCAGACAATGGTGCTGGAACCCACTTAACATTTTCCAGATGACTTTAAAATAAGTTACTGCTTATCGTCAGATCCTGTGCGAATGTTCAAATTCATTTATATACATGTTTTACATTTATTGGTAACAAAGTAATATCTTTGAAACTGAAGATGATTTCTTCAAGACTGAATTTATCTCCTTCTGCTCATGTAGCCATTCACCTTGAAGCTGTTCTAACGAACAACCCTACCCATTTTCTCTTTTCAGACCTGAAGCCATCTCTTAGTCTTACAGGTTCTGCCGCTCGAGACGTTCATTACATTGACTTTTATTATGGAAAAAATGTACAAATAAAAACACGAACATCTCGAGGGACTCTATACTCGCAATGGTCGACTGAAAGCATCTTGAAGAGCATCGACTCAACACCTCAAAGGTATTGACGGCATAATATGGTATTCATGCGAAATATGCCGGCACCCTGCGAGAGTATTATAATACCAAAATGCAATTGATTAATTAGAATGTGTTTAAGGCCGTTTTTAACATTATTGGTATATATCGCAGCGGCCAGTGCACCTATCCATGCTTTCCTTGGGTTTCTTTTGACAGTAATACGCACAATATTCTTTCCAAGCCACTGGCTGCTTACGCACATAACCATTGTCGAAACAATTGTCTGCGGTAAGAGAGGAATGAGTCCTGTCGCAATGACTATCATCAATCCTCAGATAGAAATAGGCTGAGCCGGGCATCGAACCATCGACCCCCTGTCCTCAAGTCCTGTACGCTACCAACTGAGCTACCAGGGTTCGGTACCAAAATGAAAGAAGAACAGAATAGAAAAAAAAAAAAAAAAAAAAAAATCAGTTCCATCTAAAATCTTGCATCAAATACGTTGGAGTTGTGCAACTTTCCCAAACGCAGGTCGCGGTGAAGGATTGTCGTTTAGATCACCTAATTCTGATTAAGACTAGATTATCAAACCAGCAAACCACGCATAAGATGACGCGAAATTTCAGCCATTGTTTCTGTGTGCTCTCCACATAAAACGTGGGATAATACAATGAGAAATGGTACAAAAGAAATATAAAAATTCAGAAAAAAGGAAAAATAATAAAATAAAAATCACTTTGCTAGATTTTCTTCTATTTCGTTTCGTTGGGCTTGGTTCCGTTTCGTTCCGTTCCGTTGCGTTTCGGTTCCGTTTGTAAGTTTATAGGGACCCGCTCTAGAGTGCACACAAGGAGTTCTAAGATTTGACCCAGTAACCTACTTTTTGACCCAACATGACCTTATTTCAAACTTGGCTGAGATTTTATCAAGACACACATTCTGACCAAGTTTTAAGTGGATCATGTTGAAAATGTGGCCTCTAGAGTCACAAATTTTTTCTAATATTTGACCAAGTGACCTACTTTTTTACCTCACATGACCCAATTTCGATCTGGTCCAAGATTTTATTATGACAAACATTCTGACCAGATTTTATGAGTATCTGACTGACAATGTGGCCTCTAGAGTGCACACAAGGTAAATGGTGACGACCGCACGACACACGCCGGACACAGCACGATCACAAAAGCTAACTTTGAGCACTTCGTGCTCAGGTGACCTAAAATTGTTATGATTTTCATGTTTACTAACACAAGAAATGCAGCATAAGTTATTTAAAATCGACAAAATTGTGATTTTTCCCATTTACTCCATCTTTAATTGTTTTATTCTAATTTCGATGTAAATGTTACAGAAATGTCTTATTCTGTCTGTACTAATACTACTCAAAATTTGCTAGGGATCACCATGTTAGATTAAGCCGATATATTTGTGTTGCATGTATCAGGTATGTATATGCAAAATCTTACATTCCCACACTGATGAAATAAACCACCTATAGAGACAGATGGTTTAGTACAAAACTTTACTGTTGTGAGGTATACCCGTATTAAAACATCTCAACGATCCCATCAAAGTGAGCGTTGTATTTTTCAAACCGACCTACATCGGTAAACATGGACCTGTGAACGATGTATAAAGTAAGGTGATGATGCAGGATATCTGTCGTCCGTTGTATGTGATAAATAGTATCTTACTTTCGTGTCTATGTATTATCATTTTTATCTACCCGTTCACTCGCCAGACCTCGCGTTATACAGTTTCAGTCAACCCGTTTGATAAAGATGGTAATGCATACACACTCATGTCAGATCCTCTGTATATCGGAAATCTTCGATTAAAACCGGAAAAATCACAACAGTGATTTCTTTGATGGCCTCCAGAAAATGAAATGCATTTTCCATCGGTCGTTATCTATGCAACATTGCAACCGTCAGGGGCAAAATCTGGGATGAGGATACAACAATTATTATTTTAGGGTTGAGTGCATATGTTTGTGTAGCCCTTGAGAAATAAAATGCAACTGTCTTATTACATGGAAAATAACGCCCGAAGGGCGTTATGTTAAACTATGTGATAAGGCAGTTGCATTTTATTTCTCGAAGGCAACACAAGAATATGCACTCAGCCCTCATCATTGCACTCTCTATTCACTTAAATCAATCTTCAAAAATGAGAGAGAGAAAAACACTGGACAAATGCCATGGTAAACACGAGTTAATTTTCCTTGGCAGATAATTGGTGGCGTGCATCTAAATACACGATCTATTTTAAACCTTGCAACGTATTTTTCAGTCAGAGACGGCCATTATGCTGCTTCGAAATCAGTAATTGAAATGATTTTCGAAACAAGATAGAAATTTGTAATAAGGATTGGTGGAAAGTCTTGTCAACTATCTAACACTTGAGGCTGAGCAGACGACACATTCATTGGAGTGACTTTTTTTAATTGATATTTTGTAGAGAATACGTGTTGTCGACAGACCTGCTTTCGAGCGGTTGAACTCTATCTGTTTTCCAACCCGGCATTATCCGACTTTTCAAGCAAACTATATGTCCAGTGAATGACTCCACCCATTTGAGTAAACCACTGACTTGAATGTAAACAACGGTGTCACAGCTATTATTTTACAAACTGCGATTAAAAAAAAAAAAGGTCCAAATTTGCATATTTCTAAAGAAAACTCGTTTTTACTGACAAATTTCTGATTTTCTTTTCCTGATCAATAGACAGAGCTCTATTTAATATCCTTTCCAACGTTTAAGTTCTCGGGCTAAACAAACTCAGGATAACTCAGTAACGAAACAAGAAATCAACTTCGTATGTAAACATGAATGAATTTTATGTTTAAACAGTGCACTAAATTTGCATTAGCTCAGTGATCTGGGTTTCACGAATGGAAATTGGCCGCTGACGTATTGAATGATAACGTCGGTGTCCGGTAAAAATGTCATAGGTAAAATTGTCATAGGTAAAAATGTCAGGGTCAAAATCGTAAATATGCCATAGGTAAAAATGCCTTGTGTAAAAATGCCAGATGCATTACCTATATTACCTGTATCATATGTTGGGAAAGACAAAAGCTCAGTTAGTCAAAGCGTAGCAGATTCAAAACCTAAATTTTTTATGCTGCATAACAAAAAAAGCTAACTGTTGATCAGAGATAATTTGTTCCAACTGTTGTAAAATAAATTGGAAAACATTGGAACAAAAGGAGAAATTTCTCATTATGGGCAATGTTCTTCAAATCTCCTCTGCTGCACAACAAAAAGGGTAACTGTTGATCATAGATAACTTGTTTAAACTGTTATAACGTTGGACTAATATCTTCCGCTAGGTGGCAATTTTCAAATACACAACCTATCTGATGTGGGAATTCTCGGTAAAGAACCGGCCTACTTTTCAAGGCGGCTATCAATACAACGAATTTCAGAATAAAGTTTACGTTTACTCACTAAAACCTACCTTCTACGATTCATCCAGCTATGGTTAGCTAGTATATAACCTGTGCACCGGCCGTTTATAAACATAGCCCTTATAAGCTTGGGAAAAAGCCCCGGTATAAGCCCAGCAAGGCAGGGACGTTATTTTTGTCAGTCTGTTGCACTGGATAGAAGAAGATTCGGACCCAAGAAGATTCGGCCCAATGCAAAACAGTCGAGAAGATTCGGACCCAAGAAGATTCGGCTTACATAGGATAAGATTCCGCCCAATTGAGAAGATTCGGCCTCAATTTTAGATTATATTAATTGTATTGATATTGTTGTTTTCACTTATTGTAACGTAACAATTCAAGATTCATCGTAGAGAAATTCAAAAAATTTATGACTGAAACTGCTTTTTTCATAGTTTGAAGGCACATCTGGCCATTAAAGATTTATATGTTTTGATTAATTTTGTGGTTGATTTTACATGTTTAGTGCCTATCTATATAAATTTTCTTTAAAATTTGAGATATTTTTTCCATGCTTGTTCTGTGAAATGTCTGAGTTTTGTTTATTGCATAAAAGTTTTGTCGCGGCCGAGCGTCAGCAGGCCATAACTTCTGATATAATTATACGGGCGGTGGCAGCATAGGAAATGCTAAAACACGTTTAAGTCAAACTCTTTATAAAACGTCAATAAATTAAATGCACATTGAAATATTCAAATGAAATATTCATAAAGGCTGCAGCTAAGGTTCATGTCAAGGGTGATAGGATTACGTAAATATCAAGTTTGGTTAAATGGGCGTGAAGGGTAATTTGATTTTACGTTAAGTGTTTTAGTTTAGTTTAAACATATTTTATTGCCATAATTTACATACATCTACAATTCATGATTACACGCAAGGAAATTGGCAAATGGGTTGAGCCACAAGTTCAAAAACAACGGACCATCTGTGTTCTCCTGCTGTCAACAAAGATACACATCTATAAACAATCAATGGACCATCTGTGTTCTCCTGCTGTCAACAAAGATGCACATCTATAAACAATTAATGGACAATCTGTGTTCTACTACTGTCAACAAAGGTGTACATCTATAAACAATCAGTCCCCTGAGACTGTAATTTGAGAGAGTTTGGCTGTAAAAGAAATACATCTGTTTCACGATAAAGATCTTTATGTGAAATAAGGCAATTCATCGTTTTGCATCATTTAATTGTTGTGTTTGTACACAGCACTTGCATTTTAATCATTATATGGTGTCATTCGCTAAAAAGGCATTTGTGATTGTGTACTAATAAAATTCGTGACTATGAAATAACAAAATATAATTCTAAAATGTTAAATGGCTCAGTTTCAACATCAGCATTTTTTTAATTTGTATGTTTATGAAATAATTGGCAATTTTTTTTTTTTTTGTATCCTTATTGAAATAATTGACAGCATTTTACCACCTTAACTAAGTACAACAACAAATTAAATGCTGTCAGAATACTCACCTGACTTCTGCTTTTCCCTCCGCGTTTCCCCATATTTTTGCTGGTAGAATAATATATTATGCAGTTAGATGCTGATAGATTCCAGAATTACCCTACCCCCTGTGCAACCTCAGCTGCAACAGTCCATTATCTATTTTTGGCTCGCGCATGCGTGTATAAATTGTTAAAGTAGAATATGGACGCAGTTGTAGGTTGTTCCTAATTAACCCGTTGTAGGGCTCATATAAAACCTTAGACTTGCTAGAATATTGCATAATTTCAAGAAAAAATGATTTTTCATTCGATATCTTTTGACAATAGTAATATTACCGTAATTCTGTGTACAAAATTCGGATTCCCGCTACTGGTACTCTGCGTGACGAAAGTTCGTCTATTGACCGAGCGGGTTATTAATATCATTCTGAGTTTCAGTTATAGTCTATTTCAGATTTACACTCATGAATTTAACAAGATTGAACCCTAGTTTGCCCAGGTAAAGTATTAAAGTGAACTTGAAGAGTATTAACCTACAGAGTAGAAAAGGCTTTGAAAAATGGCCGCCACTGGTCGTGAGCCAGTAGTCTGGTACCCCGTCGTACATCAAACTAGTGTTAGGGGCAGGTAATCCAGTCTATGGTTAGGGATGCAAATAAAAATTATAAACACTTTTGTTTTGAGTATATTCGTGTTTTTCAAGAAAAATAAATTAACTCCGTATTGGACTAATTAAGCGGTGGAAATATAAGAATAGCACAATAGGAGTTTGCAAAAAATTAGACAAAACACGACAAGGCGGCATTTTTCAAATACTCGAAGAATATTGACACGCGCAGACAACGTCCCATTGCGGTCATCGAACAAGAGAGCCATTAGCCATAAAGTGCTCACCTGAGTAAGTTATCTACACTTGATAAAGCTGAAGAGATCCTGGTTTTAATGATGAAAAACTCATGAGTATAAGTGACCTACTTGTTCAGCAAATGTGGCAAAATTCCAAACTTGTCCAAGATATCATTAAAACAAACATTATGACCAAGTTTCATGAGTATCAGACTGAAAATGTGGCCTCTACGGTGCACATAAGGTTTTACTAAGATTTGGTCCAGTGACCTACTTTTTGACCAGATATGACCCTCTTGCCCAAGATATCATCAAGGCAAACTTTCTGACCAAGTTTCATGAGAATCAGGCTGAAACAAGGCCTCTGGAGTACACAAGAGGTTTTTTTTTCTGATATTTGACCATGTGACCTACTTTTTACCTCAACATGACCCATTTTCAAACTTGTCTGAGATATCAACAAGGTAAGCATTCTGACCAATCTTTATCAATATGAGGCTGAAAATGTGGCCTCTATGGAGCACTCAAGGTTTTCCTAAGATTTGGCCCAGTGGCCTACTTTTTCAGCCGACATGACCCTATTTCAAACTTATTAGAGATATCATCAAGACAGACAATCTGACCGAGTTTCATAAGTATCCGACTACAAATGTGGCCTCTAGACTGCACACAAGGTTTTTCTAAGATTTAGCCCAGGGACCTACTTTTTGACCCGACATGATCCAATTTCCAACTTGTCCCAGATATTATCAAGACAAAGATTCTACCCAACTTTCATGAGTTTCAGGCTGAAAATGTGGCCTCTAGATTGCATACAAGGTTTTTCTTAGACTTAGACCAGTGACCTACTTTTTGACCCGACATGACCCAATTTCAAACCTTGTCCGAGATATTCTCAAAACAAACATTCTGACCAAGTTTTATGAGTGTATGACTGAAAATGTAGCCTCTAGAGTGCACACAGGGTAATTGTTGACGCCTGGACGACGAACGACGCACAACGGACGCCGGACACAGCACCATCACAAAAGCTTATCTTGAGCTCTTCGTGCTAAAAAATGGCATGACATTTTTTTCGTCACGTGTTCTTTCCTGATGAAAAGGTGTGCATGTACACGCTTTCTCTTTTTATCACCGAGTTTCAAGATGTGACTTCAGAATATTGAAATTCTTCAATGCTTACTAAGTTTTGTACAGTGACTTGAAGAAGCAATATTTAAGATTAGTACACTCACCTGAAATGACTTTGTTCTGTGACTTGAATGGGTTTTAAAACTTATTTCCGTCTCATTCACTTGTACTTTAGATATACACAAAACATACCAGTCACATGAGCGTGTGATATGTAACCGCCATAGAGCAATGGGAATGTCTTGATCATCTTGACGTGCAAAAATTGAAATGATTTTCGACAACAAAAAAATACCAGGTTCATCGTATTATCGCACATGAGTGTGTTCTTTCCCGACAAAAAGGTCTGTCCATGTACACACTTTTATCATAGAGTTCCAAGATGTGACTTCAAAAACAATAAAAAATATCGAAATTCTTCAATGCTTACTTACTAACTTTCGTACAGTGACTTGGAAAAGCAATATTTTAGATTATTACAGTCACCTGAGATGACTTTGTTCTGTGACTTGAATTGGCTTTAAAACTTATTTCCGTCTTATAAAAGGAATTTAGCCACTTTACAACAAGATCTTGTTGCACTGACCCATTGTGTTGACCCACATGATGGACACAAAGAAATGAAATTGATATATATAAAGTTTGCTTGCATTTCTGTTGTGTCCTCATGCTGAAAAAGAATTATCTTCCGGTAGTGGGTCCACCTGTCCTCATACAAAGAAATAGATAAGCCAGTGTACCAATATTGCAAATATTGTATACTTACTGACTGCTTAAAATAAATTTGGGTATTATTTGAAGTATACTACGATAATGACATAGCATTTCCTACAAAAAATGCTCCATGGTCACAAACATTCAACTCAGCCAACTGTTGACTGGAATCAGACGTTTGGCCTCTCTTTTTTTGTGGTAATATTTGGAGCTGACAGAAAAATGAATACTTCCATTGCTTGAGCTTATACTACCAAAAATCCCGATTAAAGGCGTTCGCGGTAGTTTTTAGTGCGCACATTTCTGCGCACAATACTCTGAATCGCTATACGCTTCTTTGCAAGAAATTACTAAAATAAATATGAGGATTCTAAAGGGAAGTTCACTACATCTAGCAAATAAAGTGGGCTGAAGCACACTGACACTGTTAATAAATGTCGTTCTACTTCAGCAGAGAGTGAGAAAGTTACGGAGTGGCCTACTTTCACTTTCCGGATACTTTAGATACGTCTTTAATTCCTTGAAGATCGGTCGGCGGATTGTTGAACTTCATCACGTCGCAGTAAATATTACGTGTTAAAATGATAACGTGCACTTATAAAATTAGACTGATATCTGTTTCAGTTTGGGATATCATGATGCTGTATGAGTCATGATTTTTGACTGCAAATTTACTCTTACGCGATTTCGATTTCCATATCTCTGAAGCTGTGAGGCGAAAGTTCCTCGTTTTTCACAGTGTGTTTGTTTGTATTGGAGTTAACGCCGTTTAAACAGGTTAGGTCATATCACGGTGGTCAGTGCACCTACGCATGTGTTTTCTGGCTTCCTCACTCTAGTACGGACATAACTTACTTTCCAAGCCACTGAGTACTTTTCTCACATGCATCAGTGGTGAGAGGCGAAAAGTCGCCGTATGGAAAGTTGGCCTCAATCGGGTATCAAAGCCGCAACCACCAGGTCACGCTTATCATTGAGATACCCGAGCGGGCCCGTTTTTACCACAGAAAGTGACTCATATGGAAGTATCTTCATGATTAAGTTTCATGGAAATCTAATTTACAGTTTTCTTAAAATTTGGTTAAGGACAACCATTTTTGTTTGCCAAGCCCAAGGCCATAGGAATCGTATACCACAATTTCAACCCCATCCAAGCATTTACGGAAAAATTCGTGTAAAAGTGAAAAGTACCGCCTGCAATCCATCTCGCTACGTTGGAAGAAACGACCCCTTAAAATAATAAAAATATTTCGGTTTGAACATCACAGTAAGGTCGACGCACGACGGACACAGCAGGATCACAAAAGCTCACTTCGTGCTCAAGTGAAAAAATAAAAGCACTGAAAGTACTGACAGACTAGCGAATTTGATTGATTGATTGTTTGTATGGTGTTTAACCCTGTTTTCAACATTATTTCAGTTATGTAGCAGTGGGCAGTGCACATATCCATGCTTTCCTGGAGTTTCTTTTACCAGTATTCCGCACAATATTCTTTCCAAGACACTGGCTGCTTTCCCATATGTATATTACAACCATCGTCGAAACGTGAGAGAGATATGAATCCTGTCACAATGACTGTCATCAGTCCTCGGAAAGAAATTTGCCGAGACGAGAATCGATCCAGCGACCCCCTGTTCCCAAGTCCTGTACACTACCGACTGAGCTGCTGAGGCTATGCGTGCTAATGGTTAACTGTAATCCAGATTAAGTTTAACCCTTAACCTGCTAAAAATGTTAAACGAAACTTTCAAGCCGATGGTAAACACCTGAATAATGCTATTTCAAATGTACATCTTGGAGAAAACAATATATCCTCTTATCAGACAGTGTAGATCCAAGATCAGACTGCATGCTCTGCGCAGTCTGATCTGAATCCACACTGTCCGCAAAACGTCATTGAGTCGCGGTAGTGTTGGTAAAAGAAACTCCAGGAAAGCATGGATAGGTGCTTTGGCCGCGGCAATATCCCTAAAATAATGCTGAAAACGGAGTTAAACACCATGCAGTCAATTAGTCAATATCCAATAGCACAAGATGTAATTAACTATTTAACTCTCTTTACAAAACAAAAATTTTTTTTGCCAGTCCAAATTCAATGCTGTTGCAGACCATAAATTAAAAGTGGCTGAACTGATGAAACTTGATTCCAAAAGGGTAGAAAACAAGATGGAAAAAGGAGAAAATGATGGTTACCAGCATTTCTCCTTTTCCCGCAATGTTTTCAAAGGGATTTTCCCCAGTATCGTTAAAACTTGGGATTGTTTGGTAAAGGGTTAATATTCAAAACCAGAATAACAGTTTAACATAACAGTATAACTGTACACAATGATCTAAATAATGAATGACGGAAGGAATGACAAGGGTTTCCTGTTCAGTGAGGATTAATGCAGCTAGGATTTGCTACAAGTTACCTAGGCGTATCTATTAATAGATTCATTCATAATGTTACAGTGGTGTAAGAAAAAGTGATTCTCTGCTTTGCATAGGTCACTTGATTTACATATAAGCAAATATAAGCAAAGATTTTGTACCTTGTAAATGACATCTTGTTCAGTATATTACTTTGTAAGAGGACATGTTCAAACTGGAGTGGTAGAGATTTAGTGGTTTTTGTCAAAATTGTCATATATAACAGAATTAAGATTTCTAACAGAAAGAAGTATTTTTCTGTGAGGCAGTATTTGGCAACTGTGGGGTTTTTTGTTTCCTTTGACTCTAGGTCAATTTTGATGCCTATAGACTAGCTCCGCTAGTCTAAAAATAAAGCTTAAGTCAGAAAACCGTGGAATACTTCACCAGTGAATATGTCCTAAGTTGCAGCCATATATAGGTTTTCATTTACAATGTACGAGGGTAAATTCACGAATGATCAGTTTTCATCGACGTAAAAATGGTTTTATAGATATGTCCCATACAGGCTACATATTTGGAACAAAGATTGTGGGTACAGATTAAAACCGCATCCATAAGGCTGTGCCACTGAGTATACCCACTTTGTTTTGTGCAAAATATTTTTTAGTCTGAGACACTTCTCTTTTTTTCCTGCTATACAAACATTGCAAGGGAGTGTTATTGTAATGGTGCTAGTGTAGAGATCATCAAGGCATACGTTTAATGCAGATTTCAAATGTTCAAACCGAGCCTCCTGAAAATTAATTTCTCTGTAGTACCATATTCGACTTACTAAGCGCACTATGCAGTCAACTTTTCGACAATGCCCAGCAATTAGTGGATAAATTTCCTTCCAATTGAGCCGCTTCATAATTTACACACCTTGTTTAATGCTTGTATCATGGCAACAGACGTGATTTTCAAGGTCGCACCATGCACTAAATTGCATAATAAATTAAATAGTTGACTGATTGTATGGTGTTTAACGCCGTTTTCAACATTATTTCAGTTGTATCGCGGCGGCCACTGCACCTGTCCATGCTTTCCTAGAGTTTCTTTTACCAGTACTCCGCATGATGTTCTTTCCAAGCCACTGGCTGCTTTCCCACATAACCATCGTCGAAACAATGGTCAGCGGTGAGAGAGGAATGAATCCTGTCGCGATAACTATCATCAATCCTCGGAATGAAATTGGCCAAGCCGGGGATCGAACCAGCGACCTCCTGTTCTCAAGTCCTGTACGCTACCGCTTGAGATACGGGAGATCGACATCAAATAATTTAAAGTTTATTATAAAATTAGCGGTGTAGATGAAATATCATCAATTCCATGTGCGATTGTTAGGACGATTTTCGATATTCTAAAAAAGTAGGGTGCGCTTATTAGGGCATTTGCGCTTATAGGGTTGAATATGGTAATGTATTAGAATTGTCTGAAGTTAAAACTTAAACCAGCAAACTTCTTTTTTCGTCTAGGTCTTCGCTCTGCCACACAACAAAGTATGACAACTGAAATCAACATTTTAGGTAGCATTTCTCAAATCTATCTTCTTAAAATTTAGGTAAACAATTCAAAGTCTCATATCCCATCAAATAAACAACTTTGTGTCAAATTTCCTTGTTCATTCTTCGAAATAAAGGACAGGCTTTTCAAGTCACTGTACAAAATAAAATATCAAAGATCTCAAGTGACTGTACAACCGCTTAGCAAGTGACTGTATAATTGTCTTTTCTCAACGCGTCATTTTAAACGAAGGATAGGAAAGATTGTAGTCGACTTTGTTACCAAAACTTGACATGTTTTCACAAAAATATGAATAAAGCAACTGTTTATACATTTCCCGTCAGAAAACAGGTTTTTAAGCCTGAGTAATCAAGTGAAAACGGTATTGTTTTAGGAAGAAATCATCTGTATTTTTAGCAAGGTCAAATAATCAAGGCATCGCCATTGCTCTAAGAAAGAGTCACAGCGCAAATAAGTGTTCCTGATATGGTCTACACAAATAAAAAAATAACTGGATATGAATATTGTATGATTATTATCAAAATTAATGAAAAATCACCAGCTTGACTTACCGTGTGAACACAATTTTTAACACCAATTGACATACCGCCACTGTGCAGAATCCCAAGTCACATACAATCCCAAACACTGTACACTTCCGGTCCTACACTGTGAACCATAATGTGAAGCGATATAGATCGAGATGGCATGATTGTGAAAATTTCTGACGCTTGCAAGCGATTCATGTCATATTTTAAGAGATAAAATGTGCCTCAGAATGACCTCGGATATTCCATAATATATAAATGGCAGTCTATTGTCGATCTTCGTCTATTGGACCGTGGCATTATGGGAGAAAAATCAGGAACCTGTTTACGTCATGTACTTTTCCTGACTTCCTCCTTCCTGATTTGACTCGATATCGTAGTCGGAGAAAGACCGTTGAAAGAATGTTCTATATTCTAAATTTGTTAACCGTTTTCAAGATTGTGTGGGAACACTGTTGGTGCTTGTAAAAAATACGTTCATGTATTTCGGTATGCCGTTCTGCTAACTGAGTCGCAGCAGGGATCGTATGTAACATTTGTAAATTTTACGATCCCTGGTCGGAGAGGTGACGGAAAATAGAACTGAAAAAAAAAGAAAGTACTTTTATTGTTTTTCGGTTTCATGAAAAAATCGGTTCGGCGGATCAGTTGATTGATTGACTGATTGTATGGTGTTTAACACCGTTTTCAACATTATTTCAGTTATATCACGTCGGCCAGTGCACCTATCCATGCTTTCCAGGAGTTTCTTTTACCAGTACTCCACACAATATTCTTTCCAAGCCACTGGCTGCTTTCCCACATAACCATCGTCGAAGCAATGGTCAGTGGTGAGAGAGGAATGAATCCTGTCGCGATGACTATCATCAATCCTCGGAAAGAAATTGGCCAAGCCGGGGATCGAACCAGCGACCTCCTGTTCGGCGTATCGGTAAAACGAAAAATAAAAAAAATGTCGCCTAACCATTGTCAAAACAATGATCAACGGTGAGATAGGAATGAATCCTGTCGCAATGACTAGGCCTATCATCAACCCTTGAAAAGAAATTGGCCAAGCTGGCGATTGGAACCAGCAACACCCTTGGTCGCAGTTTCTCTCCGTTACCGACTGCGCGACCGGGCCCGTCCTCCTTCTAAACTAAAATAAGCTGAAGACAACAAATTGGTAATCGGAACAAATGAGGTTATGTTCCCTAAAACTGTAGAAAACATTATGAGAAAAGGATAAATTGCTTGTTACAAGCAATTTCTCCTTTCCCACAATGTTTTGAAAATATCTCTTCCGTCGGCACGTTTCAACAAATGACTGTTAGTAAACGCTTTGCCACACAATTCTGAGGTCTTACGACCCAAGGGTAAAAGACTTTTGAAAACATTGAGCGTAAAGCAGAAAACAATGGAAACCAGCATTCTTCTGCTTCCTCCACAATCTTTTCTTCCACTTCGTATGTAAATGTGGTCATTTAAACTGCAAGTAGTATAGGTAAGTAGCATAGCGACCCATGCTACTTACCCTGAGAGATTTTCACCCATATCACCTACCTTTTATCGCGTATTACTTACCCGAGGGTAGGGAATATAGAAGATGCCCATATTCCCTTCCCTCGGGTAGGGGGTATAGGTGGTTCCCCCCTTTTCTGGTTCCCCGCGAATACCTTCAGCGCATAGTATTGGATTGAACTTAGTTTTTTTTTTTTTGAGTACAACTCTTGGAGTCTCGATCACTGGTTCCCCCACTAGCTGTATAGCGAGCTGCATAGTGAGCTGCATAGCGAACTGTATTTTGACCTGTTCGCTGATCTCTCTCTATCAGGCTTAAAGTTGGGTTGAACTTAGTCTTTTTTTGAGTACAACTCTTGGAGCCTTGATCACTGGTTCACCCACGAGCTGTATAGCGAGCTGCATAGCGAACTGCATTTTGAGCTGTTTGCTGATCTCTCTCTATCAGGCTTAAAGTTGGGTTAAACTTAAGTTTGTTTTTTTTTTTGAGGACAACTCTTGGAGTGTTAATCATACTGTTCTATAACAAATTGACCATTTGATTGACCATTTGGAGAAAAAAAACTTTCTCGATGAATGGGTAGCCCTGAAAAGGGCTGTTTTGTTCCGTTTTTTTTTTTTTTTCCCGTTCTTTCTCTAATGACAGCTTTTCTTTGGCTTTTTCGGGATCTTTGGAGACTTTGGGATCTTGAAGTTGACGGAGTTATCAATGTTTTTTTCAGTATTTACCCTGTCCCGTCAATTTCTGGGTTGTTCTGCTGGTGCCAACTCTTTTTACTGGGATCTTCGGGATCTTGAAGTTAACGAAATTATCATTATTTTCGGCCTGATCCACCAATCCCGGAGTTGATCTGCTGGTGTCAACTCTTTTTACAGGATCTTTTACTGATTTTCGTTTTATTGCTCTTGACTGCTTTTCCTTCGGTTGATTTTCCTTTGGTTGATTTTCCTTCGGTTGTTTTTCCTTGGACTGTTGTTTTTTCTGTACAACAGTTACGATGGAATCTATTAACCTTCGAAGATTGGTTTTATCAAACTCAAACTCGACCGGAATCTTCACTGGAATCCTCACAGCTGCTGGTGATTTGCGTGGGTGTATGGGTTAACATACAGATACATCCTCTTTCTAGATGGTAATGTACTTTGTAAGTTAAACTGGCTCATTTTTTTTTTGTCAACTGTCCTGTCTGAGATCGTTCCGAGGAATGATGTAGATTTTTGTAGCTAACGTCTCTATTTATGCACTATTGAACTGGAAGGGGGTATAAAAGGCTAGGTTTCTCACTTCTGTATCATTGACTTTCAGACGGAGCTAAACGATGGCTGAAAGAAAAAAATAGTACCCTATTCAGACAGTGAAAGTGACGATGAGTCATTTCCAACACCAAAAAAGAAAAAAATGTATGCCACTGAAAGAAGAAAGTGACGATGAGGCATCTCCACCAACACCGAAAAAGAGAAGAAAAAAAAAAAAAATACAGATAGTGGTAAGGATTCGTCTAAGTTGAATTCGGCTAAGTTAAAAAATCATTTTTTCAGCTAACGCTTACTTATCCGATCTGTTCGACCAGGACTGTTTTGCTTTGTCACGCTAGTATCGTAACCAATATTCATGGATGTATGGGTTAACATACAGATATACCCTCTTTCTATGTGGTGATGTACTTTGTGGCTTAAACTCGCTCATTATTTTTGTCTCCGTTAGCACTTACTTATCTGTACTGTTTGAGAGTCGAGAGCCGAATGATTGATGTATAGGAAAATATCACCGTTTTATAGTCTTACGATTGGATTGAGATCAGAATTAAGAGCACGGTCCTGGAAGAAAGCATCCATGACGGAAGCGTGACGTCATTTTCTAGCTACAGATTCCTGGAAAATGTAGTCAAAACATTAAGCCAGAGTATAGACTGGGATTGGCTTAGGGTTTAGAACGAAGGGCTTTTTTTTAGTACAACTCATAGAGTGCAAACTCTTAAACTGTAGCTGTTTGAGTGGAACTCTTAAACTGTAGAATTTAATTTCTTGACCATTCTTGGAGAAAGACTTTCTTGGTATGTGTTAGCCCTGAAAAGGGCTGTTTATTATCCATTCAAAGGAATGGAATTAATTTGACTATTCGGTCAAAATTTAATTCCAAACCAGTGAAGGTTGGAGGATCCTAACCCAGTTATTTTTCCCTTATCCTTATTTTCCCTTATCCTTATTTTCCCCTTATCCTTGGTTTTTCCTAGTTCGCTTACCCGAGGGAAGGGAATCTGGGAAATCTTGCTACAGGACCGCCCAAAGTCCCTACCCGGGGTAGGTGACCTGGGGTAAAAGGTAAGTGATATGGGTGAAAATCCTCTCATGGTAACGCGTATAGCAGTTGTTGTGGGAATTTGCTACAATGAACGTGAAAACACCGAAGCATGGAAAAGAAAATGGGATTTTATCAGAAAATCAGGCAGAAAACTTCAGAAGACTGAAGCTGAGAAATTGATGATGGAAGCAAGTGGTAAAAGTATTTGAACATCCAGAAGTGAAAGACGATAGTAAAATCATACATTTGTACTTTCATCAAAACCACTATGATTACATTAAATCCATCACCGGATTTCTTGGTCATGCACATTATTGTGAGTTCTGTGACGTGAACTACAGCAGCCGGGAATTTCATGCATGCTCAAAGCTCTGTAAAGGGTGTTTTCGTCTTGGAAAATGCCCATCAGAATCAAAAGAATGTATTTGCCAATATTGCCATAGGCGATTTGGAAAATGTCCATCAGGATCAAAAGAATGTATTTGCCAATATTGTCATAGGCGATCTGGAAAATGTTCATTAGAATCAAAAGAATGTATTTGCCAATATTGCCATAGGCGATTTGGAAAATGTCCATCAGAATCAAAAGAATATGTTTGCCAATATTGTCATAGGCGATTCTTTAGTGTTGAATGTTTGGCAAAACACAAAACTCTTCAAGGTAAAGAGAAGAAATCCATTTGTGAATTAGTGAAACTCTGTTTAAAACGCGGTCGACAATATCTAGTCAGAAAGAAAAATCATATCTGTAAGGGAAAGAAAAAGTGTCATATATGCAAGAAAATTTTTGACTTTTCTCATCGTTGTCATATTTAACCTTACCAAAGTAAGATGAAACATGACAGCGATGATGAGACGAGTTCTTCTTCAGTCAAAAAAACATGTTACATTGTATGTATGTATGTTTTAAATCATTGACTTTTTCTGCTGGGGAAAAAATGTTTTCATTATATTTTTTTTCTGTAAAAATAACTTTACATTGTATTTTCTGCTGGAAAAATAACATTGTAAGAAATGCTCATTTTTTTTTTTTTTTTTTTTTTTCATTGTTTTAATGAATAAAAAACGGTGTCATTGTTATTTGTGTTGTCATTTTATCATTATCCCTTAAAGCAATAACCCTTAAAGAGAACAAGTACAGAAAAAATCATGGAGTTGGGTGTACAATCTATTTTATTTCAACATCCTTGTAATATTTTCATTACAGGACCGAGCGGTTGTGGAAAAACAGAGTTCGTTCATAAATTAATTGACTATCGAGAAGACTTGTTCATCATCGTACCTGAAAGAGTTGTGTGGTGTGTGGTGTTACAAAGAATAGCCTTATGCTTACAATCTTATGCAGGAAAAATTCAATTCACAGTTTGAATTGATACATTTTGTGGAGGGAATTCCCGAGGATGAAAACGAAATTGTCAGCGATGTATCCATGCCACATTTAATCGTCTTTGATGACATGTTGGGCGACAAAGATGAGGAAAAAAATTAAACTTTGGTTTACAAGAAAAGGACACCATCGTAATGAAAGTGTGATTTATATCACACAAAATATGTTTCAGCAGTCGAAATCGAGTCGAACCATCAGTCTTAATTCCAGATACATGATTTTATTTCGAAATGAACGAGATAAGAATTAGATTAAAACACTAGCTCATCAAATGCAAGCCCCACATTTATTGGCTGCCTATGAGGACGCTACATCGATGGATCATGGATATCTGGTTATAGATTTTCATTCACGAACAAACATGCACATGTCACCTCAGTGCCACCGTAATTTTTAATGTTTTTTTTAATGAATAAAAAACGGTGTCATTGTAATTGGTGTTGACATTTTATTATTAGACGCCAGTGAGTAAACATGACTTTACCATCCACACCAATTTCGGTTTTAGCTGCTTTGAGAAATTTAAGTCATCAAACCGATAGAAATGAAAGAGAAGGTGTGCTGAAAGCAGGCTTAAAAGAAATTTTAAAATGGTTTACGCTGGCAGTCCAAAATATCCTTGAAAATAAAATCAAATTACCAAAACAAACCACGACGTATATGACAAAACATAGAGTCGATATTGAACGGTTAGCAGATCCGTCCACAGATGAGGAAAGTAAACGTAAAATTATTCTAAAACCTGGAGGAGGTGGATTTCTGGGCGGTGTTATTATCAGAAGTTTAATGAGATGGGATGGAACAAAAACCGCTAGAAAATTTGGGGATGAACGACAACCTCGAAAACGTGCTCCACGAATACGTGCTTCAGGAAAGAAAAACTCTCCAAAAAAGAAAGGCCTTCCAAAGGAGAAGACCCCAAAAAAGCGCACTCCAGTTCAAAGTGTACCGGTCACGACTGATGAAAGATTTGTTACTATGCGAAAGCGAAAACCCGTAGGAAGTAGTATTTCAGAACATCAGCAGTATCCGAAGTCCAGAAAGGAAATATTAAGTGAGAGATTGCGCAAACTCAAAACAAGGTATTCACGATTTCTGGTACCAGGTAAAACAGGCAAAACATTGTTTCAACCCATCCCATCCACCTCATACTCTCCAAATACATTAGCTGAATACAAAAAAGGTAATAGAGAAAAAGATCTGTTAATGGAAGATATGGTTCAATATAACTTTGACACAGGAAAATATCATATCGACTATCCCAATCAGATGATTCACCTTGGTGGAAAAATCGTCCCCATAAAACCAAACAGAGAAAGCATGTTCACACTGATGAACGATCTTGACTCGCAGTTTTCCCACCTTGGTGGAAAAATCGCCCCCATGACCCCAAACAGAGAACCTACGATTTCAGCTACACCAAACAGCCCTATGTTTACAGCTACACCAATCTATGATCTTAATTGATAGTTTTCTTTTGTAAAAAAAAGTTTTCTTAAAAACGTTTTCTTTTGTAAATATAAATGTAAGTGTCATGGATCTTTTATTATCATTTGATGCGAGACAGAGATAAAGTCAAACATGAAGAAAACGCCTCTGATAAAAAAAACACGGTTCAATGGTTATGGCCATGATGCAGGCTACCCCAAAATTACGTAAAAGACTTGTAAAAGATTCACCATCAGAAATGATAAGCTGCATTTCGGAATGCTGTCATAATGTTTTAAAAGGCAATGTACATTTATCATCAGCTCAGAAGAATAAGCTGTATTCAAGCCGACAACATCTCAGACATTGGCTTCGAAATCGATGTCTATAAAAAATATAAAAAAAAAATCTTAAATCAAAAAGGTGGATTTCTTCCATTGCTTGCTCCTGCGTTATTACCCTTGTTAGGAAAAGCCGTTATCGGAGGAATAGGAGGAGCTCTAAAAGCCTTGTAGATTAAAACAAAAAATCTTGTAGATAAAAAATCTTGTAGATAAAAAAATCACATCATGTCTGTTAGAAAAATGATTATTGTTCCCTTTCAATTCTTAGAAAATATGAAACGATGGAAGCCGAACAAACTCAAAAACCTCGTTTGCCACCCAATCCACAAGTTGTAGATGCATCACATCTTCAAAAAGACATGAAACAAATTTTACAAAGTAGTGATTTGTTAGAAACAGAAAAGGCTCAAAGGTATGGTGAAACTCTGTTTAAGTTACAAAATTCACTTCAAAAAGCAAAACCATCCTTGATCAATTCTCTCCCAATAACAAAAACTGATGATAGTGTACAGAAATCAGCAACTTTTGCCTTGCATGATCAAATTTTGCAAAGCGTACCGAAAACCATGAAAAGAAAAGCTGAGTTACTTTTGAGTATGATAAAAGATAACAATAATTTAACTTGGGACGAACAGGGAGTCGTGTCATACAAAGGTACACGCATTCACGGTTCCAATATTATCGATCTTCTCAATGATGCAATACGTCAAAGAAAAGGTATTGAACCCAGGGGATGGAAAACTTTTTCGAAGGCATTACATGAAAGCACTATACCCCAAGAAGTCATTGGCAATTATAACAGATGGAGATGGATGCAAAAAGCTCATGACAAATCACTGAGCGAAGATGAAGAGAATCCCATGAAGAATCCCATGGCGAATCCCATGGAGATCCCGATCGCCCATTTCACACACCAAAAAGCGTAAGAAAAAGTGCAAGGAAATCTCTTACACAAAGTGTTAAACAAGAGGGCCAAGATGGCCCTGGATCGCTCACCTGCATTTTTGCGAGGACCATAGCCAATTTTTTTTAGGTATTGAAACTTTGGAAACAAAATCATTTTTTTGCCAAGCAATTTTGAAAAGGTCACCTGTAAAAGTCATTTCAAAATCTGTCACCACCCCTACAATCATCACCACAGCAATGATTTTGATGAATTAGAATTCTGCAAATAAATTTTTGGATAGATCACCCAAGGACAATTTCTTGAAGAAGAGCACATGCCCGATAGTGACTAAAAACATAAGTCGAACAAAAGCACCACATGCAGGTGCCAACAATTGGCTGTTGTGTTTCGACGGATAAAAATTTCCCTAACAATTTTTCAAAACGGTCAAGGAACATTTCTGTGAAATTATTTCAAAATCTGACCAGCCGTTCCAGACAAGAAGAATTTTTAAGAATTTCTTCATATCCATATAGTGCAAGTAGCCCCCATTCACCAGAGCCATGTTTCTCGACGGATCAAAATTTTGCGAACAATTTTTGAAAAGGGTCACCAAAGGAACATTTCTGTGAAATTATTTCAAAATCTGACCAGCGGTTTCAGAGAAGAATTTTTAAGAATTTCTTTATGGCCGTATAGTGTAAATAGCCCACAGCCATCAGAGCCATGTTTCTGGATGGATCAAAATTTCTCGAACAACTTGCGAAAAGGGTCACCCAAGGAATATTTCTGTGAAATTATTTCAAAATCTGACCAGCCGTTTCAGAGAAGAAGAATTTTTAAGAATTTCTTCATGTCCGTATAGTGCAAGTAGCCCCCCTCCCCAATCAGAGCCATGTTTCTCGACGGATCAAAATTTTGCGAACAATTTTTGAAAAGGGTCACCAAAGGAGCATTTCTGTGAAATTATTTCAACAAGAGGGCCATGATGGCCCTGTATCGCTCCACTGGCTTATAAATATAAACCATAAATACTAAACCTTTCAATTCTGAGCCAAATTGTTTCAAAATGAAGACTTACAAAGTTTTCTCTGTAAAAGCCCATGTGAAAGTTGAGACCCACAGGGCAAGGCCATTTTTGATCCCAGAGCTATAATTACTTGAACCCTAGTAGAGGTCCACAAGATAAAGCCACATGCCAAAATAATACTAGTCTATGCTGTATGGTTATAAATAAGGTGATTTTCAAGTTTTGTCCATATGAAGCCTCTGTAAAACATAAGAACCTTGATGCAAGGCTAATTTCAGAAAAAAAAAAAAAAAAAAAAAAAAAAAATCAAAGCAGGAAGATTTCTTAAGTTGTCACTATGTAAGCCCATGTAAAACTTGTGACCCCTGCAGAGGGACCAATTTTGACCCCAGGTCTAAAATTTCGGCCCGCTTGGAAGAGGCCCACTAAATATAGCTACATGCAAAATTTGGAAGCTCTAGGCCTTATGGCTAGGTACAGGAAGATTTTTAAAGTTTTCTCTATATGAGCCTATATAAAACTTGTGACCCCTGGGGCAGATCCGATTTTGACCCCAGGGCAATAATTTGAAGACACTTGATAGAGGTCTACTACATAAAGCTACATGCCAAATTTGGTAGCCCTATGCCTTATGGTTTCAGACAAGAAGATTTTTAAAGATTTCCAATATTTTTCAGTTTTGTTGCCATGGCAACCAGAGTTTTTGAAGGAATCAAATTCTTTCAAGAGATTCTGAAGAGGACCGCAGGATCATTTCTGTGAAGATTCATGAAAATTGGATGGGTAGTTTCAGAGAAGATGTTTGAAATAAAAGTTAACGCACAGATGGACGGACGGACGAAAGCACGGACGGACGGACGCACGACGGACACCGGGCCATGACATAAGCCCGCTGGCCTTCGGCCAGTGGAGCTAAAGACTAACCAGCCGTTTCAGAGAATAAGAATTTTTAAGAATTTCTACATATCCATATAGTGCAAGTAGCCCCCATTCACCAGAGCCATGTTTTTCGACGGATCAAAATTTCGCGAACAATTTTTGAAAAGGGTTACCCACGGAACATTCCTGTGAAATTATTTCAAAATCTGACCAGTGGTTCCAGAAGAGAAGATTTTTAAAGAATTGCTTAGAAAATTCCATTTGGTTGCCATGGCAACCAGAGTTTTTGATGGAATCAAATTCTGTGAACAGTTTTTAAAGAATGACCTCCCAAGGAACATTCTTGCCAAGTTTGCTCCAAATTGGCCCAGCGGTTTAGGAGGAGAAGATGTTTAAAGAATTGTTGACGACGCTCGACGAACGAAGCATTTACCCTGTCCCGTCAATTTCTGGGTTGTTCTGCTGGTGCCAACCTTTTTTACTGGGATCTTCGGGATCTTGAAGTTAACGAAATTATCATTATTTTCGGCCTGATCCACCAATCCCGGAGTTGATCTGCTGGTGTCAACTCTTTTTACAGGATCTTCTACTGATTTTCATTTTATTGCTCTTGACTGCTTTTCCTTCGGTTGATTTTCCTTTGGTTGATTTTCCTTCGGTTGTTTTTCCTTGGACTGTTGTTTTTTCTGTACAACAGTTACGATGGAATCTATTAACCTTCGAGGATTGGTTTTATCAAACTCGACCGGAATCTTCACTGGAATCCTCACAGCTGCTGGTGATTTGCGTGGGTGTATGGGTTATCATACAGATACATCCTCTTTCTAGATGGTAATGTACTTTGTAAGTTAAACTGGCTCATTTTTTTTTTTTTTTTTTTTTTTATTTATTTATTTATTTATTTATTTATTTTTTTTTTTTTATTTATTTATTTATTTATTTATTTTTTTTTTTTTTTTTATTTATTTATTTATTTATTTTTTTTTTTTTATTTATTTATTTTTATTTTTTTTTTGTCAACTCTCCTGTCTGAGATCGTTCCGAGGAATGATGTAGATTTTTGTAGCTAACGTCTCTATTCATGCACTATTGAACTGGAGGGGGGTATAAAAGGCTAGGTTTCTCACTTCTGTATCACTGACTTTCAGACAGAGCTAAACGATGGCTGAAAGAAAAAAATAGTACCCTATTCAGACAGTGAAAGTGACGATGAGTCATTTCCAACACCAGGGGATGGGAAACTTTTTCGAAGGCATTACATGAAAGCACTATACCCCAAGAAGTCACTGGCAAATTCTTTCAAGAGATTCTGAAGAGGACCATGGCAGGATCATTTCTGTGAAGATTCATGAAAATTGGATGGGTAGTTTCAGAGAAGATGTTTGAAATAAAAGTTAACGCACAGATGGACGGACGGACGAAAGCACGGACGGACGGACGCACGACGGACACCGGGCCATGACATAAGTCCGCTGGCCTTCGGCCAGTGGAGCTAAAGACTGACCAGCCGTTTCAGAGAATAAGAATTTTTAAGAATTTCTACATATCCATATAGTGCAAGTAGCCCCCATTCACCAGAGCCATGTTTTTCGACGGATCAAAATTTCGCGAACAATTTTTGAAAAGGGTTACCCACGGAACATTCCTGTGAAATTATTTCAAAATCTGACCAGTGGTTCCAGAAGAGAAGATTTTTAAAGAATTGCTTAGAAAATTCCATTTGGTTGCCATGGCAACCAGAGTTTTTGATGGAATCAAATTCTGTGAACAGTTTTTAAAGAGGACCTCCCAAGAAACATTCCTGCCAAGTTTGGTCCAAATTGGCCCAGTGGTTTAGGAGGAGAAGATGTTTAAAGAATTGTTGACGACGCTCGACGAACGACGCATGACGGACACCGGGTGATCCTAAAAGCTCCCCTTGAGCATGTTGTGTTCAGGTGAGCTAAAAAGGCATGGAAAGAATAAAAGAAAAATCTCCATACACAAAGCCCGAAGACAGAGAACGATTGAAACAGTTCTATGTTAAAGAGCTGTTAACTCCACCGAAGTCTGTAAAAAAGTCTATAAAAAAGTCCCCGGAGCGTAAAACACTTCACTTATGGGAAGGCCTAAACTTGATTACGTGTTAAGAAAGTTGTTTTATGATCCTAAAAGCACTGTCGCGTTTACTGGAATAAAACAATTGTATCACGCTGCAAAATCTGTTTTGAAAGGAATAAGATATAAAGATGTTCAAGAGTGGTTACAGGGTGAATCCACCTATACCTTACACAAACCGATCCGTCAACGTTTCAAAAGACGAAAAACTATTGTAGCTGGTATAGATTATCAATGGCAAGCCGATGTGGCTAACATGCATCATTTTGCAAAACAAAATGATAACAAGAAATATTTACTTTGTGCGATTGATGTGTTTTCAAGATTTTCATGAGTTGTCCCTATTCCAAATAAAACGGGAAAAACTTTAATTAAAGCATTTCAGTCTATTGTTCAGAAATCAAAACGAAAATCTTTGACACTTCGAACAGATAAAGGTTCGGAATTTAAAAACAAACTGTTTCAACAGTTCTTGAAAAGGAATCAGATTCATTTTTTCACCACTGAAAACTCAGAGAAAAAAGCAAGTATTGTTGAAAGATTTCAAAGAACTTTAAAAACGAGAATGTGGAAATACTTTACGTACAAGAAAACAAGACGTTACACTGACGTATTGAATTCTTTAGTTAAAAATAACAATCATAGTTTTCACAGAAGTATAAAAACATCTCCTGTAATGGTAACAAAATCCAATGAGGCAGAGATTTAAAAAAATCTGTATCCGCGATTATCGACAAATGCGATGACAAAAAAGCCAAAATTCAAAATTAGAGATCGTGTTCGAATCAATAAAACGAAACGTACATTTGATAAGAGATATTTACCAAATTGGACACAAGAAATATTTGAAATCACGCATGTCAACCAAACATTTTCACCTATTACCCATAAAATAAAAGATTTACAGGGTGAACAAATTTTGGGAAGTTATTATGAACATGAATTTCAAATAATAAAAGATGATGATATTTGTGAAATTGATTCAGTTCTTGATAGACGTACAAGACGTGAGGGCAAAAAAATAATAAAAGAAATAAAAGTCAGTTGGAAAGGTTATCCCAAAAAATTTCAAAGCTGGATCCCAGAATCCTATTTGCTGTAATCCTATTTGGTGTAATCCTTTTTGCTGTAATCCTATTTTGGTATCTTGTTTTTTTAAAAAAAGATAATTTTTTTTTTAAAGTTAATTTTTTTAAAGGAAAAAAAAAATCTTATAGATAAAAAGTTATAAAAAGTCAGTACATTCATGATGAATTCACAGTCAAACATTGAGACTGGAACAGAAAGCATCGATACTAGTAGTAAAAATTACAATTGCTGTGGAAATCGTGTTCCTAAGAATCAGTTTACCTATATTTCACAGATTATAGTCATTTACGCCATTATTGCAACCTCAATAGTACATCTAAGTATACAAGGTCAAAATCGTGAATTGTGGTTGATCCTGTTAAGCAGTTCTCTTGGATATATTCTTCAATTTCCGGGGTTAAAATTCACCAAGTCAGGACAAAAACAACCAGGACTTGATTTCGTTGACAGTAAATTTAACAGTAACAAGAGGGCCATGATGGCCCTGTATCGCTCCACTGGCTTATAAATGTAAACCATAAATTCTAAACATTTCAATATGCTGTATGATTATAAATAAGTTTTTTTTTTCAAGTTTTGTCCATATGAAGCCTCTGTAAAACATAAGAACCTTGATGCAAGGCTAATTTAAAAAAAAAAAAAAAAAAATCAAAACAGGAAGATTTCTTAAGTTGTCACTATGTAAGCCCATGTAAAAATTGTTACCCCTGCGGCAGGGCCAATTTTGACCCCAGGGCTAAAATTTTGGCATGCTTGGTAGAAGCCCACTAGATATAGCTACATGCAAAATTTGGAAGCTCTAGGCCTTATGGTTATGTACAGGAAGATTTTTAAAGTTTTCTCTATATAAGCCTATGTAAAACTTGTGACCCCTGGGGCAGAGCCAATTTTGACCCCAGGGCTATAATTTGAAGAAACTTGATAGAGGTCTACTACATAAAGCTACATGCCAAATTTGGTAGCCCTATGCCTTATGGTTTCAGACAAGAAGATTTTTATAGATTTTCAATATTTTTCAGTTTTGTTGCCATGGCAACCAGAGTTTTTGAAGGAATCAAATTCTTTCAACAAATTCTAAAGAGGACCATGGCAGGATCATTTCTGTGAAGTTTTATGAAAATTGGATGGGTAGTTTCGGAGCAGAAGATGTTTGAAATAAAAGTTAACAGACGGACGGACGGACACCGGGCCATGACATAAGCCCGCTGGCCTTCGGCCAGTGGAGCTAAAAATTGACAGTAAATTTAGCCAGTAAAAAATGAGTTCGTTTTTTATCACTCTACCTAGCGATAGTTCCATGGATATTTATCAGAACAACACCCAGTGTTGTTTTAAGGTTGAGTTACCAAAGACAGTTCATATTGACAAGGAAAATTGGGAAGTTGCATTAGTTCAACTTATTACTCCCTCTCAGTTTTGAAACATAAGTGAAGAAGAAGCGTGGTTTGAAATTATAACAACCGATCTTGATTTAAACAAATTAGTAATGGATGTAGACAAAAGAGGAGATAATATGCAAGTAAGCGTATTAAGACGAAATAGTGGGGGTAAAGCAGAAAAATGGGCAATTCGATTTATCTTTCCATCTGGGAGTTACACTTCACCACAGCATCTTATAGAGGAGATCAATGAAGTGATTCAAAATACTATAGGCGTCGCTCTTCGTAAAAATTCGTCGATTCTGCAAATTACCTATTCTAGTAAAGCCAGACGTCCAAAAATTGTATTCGAAAATATTGTAAAAACAGGAATCAGATTACACCCATCCCTGTGTTTAAAACTAGGTGGATCACCAGAATTCAAACATGATGCAATTTATCAGGGTAAAAATATTTTCAAATTGTTTAAATACAATCCAAACATTGATGCTGGCTACAACCATCTGTAAGTTTATTCAGATGTTGCTGAATACACTATAGTGGGTGATACAGTTGCCCCCATACTTCGTGTTCTACTGTTCAAAACAAGCGATTCACATGAAAATAGCTATGGATGTCAACATATCAATCATGAAATTACAATACCGCATTATCCCCGTTTCGAAATCTGATTTCGATACTATCAACATTCAAATAACAGGAGATTTGGGTATACCAGTTTATTTCGTTACTGGAAAGACAATTGTTAAGTTGCATTTCAGACAACGTTCAACTGAAAATCATTGAAAAAAAATCATTGAAAAATGCTACCAGCTTATCGTGGTGTAAAACATCAGTATTGCTATGGAATAGGATCCCTATTCAAAGCAACACTTAAAACAGTGTCTCCATTGACTAAGCCCCTGGTCAAATCTGGCTTTAATGCTTTGAAAAATGAAAGAATCAAACAAGGAATAGGTGCTGTAGAAGATATCTTTTTAAGTGGTAAAAACCCCCAAAAAAGTTGCAATTGCACGGGGAAAACAATCTATTCATGATTTAGCACAAAAGCTTGAGACAACGTTAGGGATAAATAAAAGAAAATCACGAAAATCACATCAGTCATCTTTTAGACCTCCCAGCGGTAAGATCATTAATAAGAGACAAAGAAATCATCTCAGACGATCAAGACCTCTTGATATATTTGATTAATATTTTTGAAAATGATGCAAAACGGATCCTGCGAATGCAGTAAATCAGAACTCGATGTTCTTTCTGTACCACCTACAACGACAACCATGCAAGAAAGTCAATGGATTGAACATTTTCCAATAGCATCTTTGTCAAACAATGCACCGATAGAATTCATCATTCCACCTCAAACCGAACATTGGACAGATTTGGCCCGATCGTATTTGTATGTCAAATACAAAATCGTTGAAGCCGACGGTACCAATCTAGAAGCCGACTCCAATGTGGCACCTGTAAACAACTTCCTGCATAGTATGTTTAGCAGCGTTGATCCGTATCTAAATAATAAACTAATCAGCAGTAATTCAGACACCTATCCATACAGATCGTATATCGAAAATCTTCTGTCATATAATGCCGACAGTAAATCTACTCATTTGAAAGCTGGTGCACTTTGGGCTGCAGACACCGCCAATCATTTCAATACACTCGACAACGATGGGGATAATGAGGGTCTAAAAAAAAGATTGGCTGAAATCGACCGAAGCAGAACCGGCGAACTTTTCGGACGATTGCATCTTGATCTTTTTTCAACAAGAAAAATATTTACCTAACGGCATTGAAATCAGACTTAGATTAAACAGGACTTCACCAAACTTTTGTCTCACAAGAGGTGCCGGTGCACCAAATGCAAAAATTGTACTGGAAACAGTCAGTCTTCATGTACGAAATGTTGAATTGTTGCCTGTTATTGCAAATGATCTAAATCATGTTATTGCTCTGCAAAACATGAAAATTCCTATCCGCAGGGTAGAAGTAAAAACTTTTACCATCGGTAATGGACTTCGATCTAAAGTTGAAAATCATTTGTTTCAAGGTCAGCTTCCAAAACGTATTTTAATTGCAATGGTAACAAATGCTGCTTTTAACGGGGCTTATGCCACCAACCCATTTTTCTTTCAACATTTTAATTTGTCAAAAATAAATGTGTCATGTAATGCCCACAGTATTCATAACAGACCCTTTGAACCTAACTTTGAAGCAGGACTGTATTTGATATCCTATTTATCATTGTATCAGGCTAACTCATCCTTAGGACTCAATAAATCATTTAATATTGATAAAGAAGACTATATTGGTGGGTGCTGTTTGTGGGGATACGATTTGACAGCGGATCAAGGGAGTTAAGAAGGTCAACTTCATCCTATAAAATCTGGAAGTCTTCGAATCGAACTTCAGTTCGTCCAAGCTCTAGCAGCAGTGATCAACGTTATTGTCTTTGCTGAATTTGACAATCAGATTGAAATCAACAGTTTGAGAGATATCATCACAGATTTCTAATCTTGGAATCAACAATTTGAGAGCAAAAAAAAAAAAAAACAGCTTGAAACCAGAAAAAATCAGCTTATAATAAAAAACATTCCTTTTCAGGACTATTGGGAAAAAAACAGTCCTTTTCAGGACTATTAAAAAAAAAAACAAACAAACAAACAAACAAAAAAAAAAAAAAAAAAAAAAAAAAACAGTCCTTTTCAGGACTAAAGAAAAACAGTCCTTTTCAGGACTATTGAAAAGAACAATGCTGGGACTCAGATTTGCTAAATCCCTGAGAAAAGAAAAAGTGAAATATTCCACCTTAAAGTGCATCTCCACTCGAAAAAATGACATTCACAATAGCTTCGAAAAAACATATGTTACGGATTCATGGTTACAACACTGGTGTGACAAAGTAAAACAATCCTGGGAAAAAAGTGACCAGTAAAAAAAAAGTGACTAGCAAAAAGAAAAGTGACTAGCCAAAAGGGATCACGGAACAAGGATAAAAAATCTACAGGCAAAAGTCTGTACAAAAGATCAGTTACCTTGACAAAAACCCAAACATGTGAAAGCTTACATTGTGAATACAGAGCGATCAAATACGCCAGGAAAACACTGGGTGGCAGTGATATTCAACAATAATGGCAAAGTACTATATTTTGATTCCTATGGAGTACCACCACTTGAACTAGAAATCATTAACTTTTTAGACAATCATTCTTTATTGTGGAGCTACAATCGTCAAACTCTTCAGAGTCTACGGGGCAAAGTTTACGGAATTTACTGTATCTTTGCATTGGATGCTGCTGCTAGAAGATACAATATACAGAAATATGTTCAACAGAAATTCTTCTCAATGCAACATCATAGAAACGATCGAGATGTGTCGTTATGGTTTAATCAACACTACGGAAATCTATACAACGAAATCTCAACCCACAAATAGTAAAAAAAAAAATAAAGACTGTCTTGTTTTTAAAAAAAATTTTTTTTTCATTTCTAGTGTTCATTCAATATGTTCATTCAATATGTTTATTCAATATGTTCGTACAATATATTCATTGTACGAAAGTTTTTTCAATATATATATATTTTTTTTAAAACATAGCTGGTTATTTTTTCAGTACAACTCGTAGTAGTCTATGACAATTTGACCATTCTTGAAGATAGACTTTCTTGGTATGTGTTAGCCATGAAAAGGGCTGTTTTTTATCCATTCAAAGGAATGGAATTAAATTTGACTCTTCGGTCAAAATTTAATTCCAAACCAGTGAAGGATAGAGGGCTCTTAACCTCTTTTGCCACCCGCGATGTCCGGCGGCACAAACTCCCTTAAATCGGGGTATAAATTCCTCCTCTTAGTCAACGGAGTACTGGTGGCAAGTGGCTTAAATTTGCCGTAATCCACCAAATCGGCCACCATACGGGTCCGGGTCCAGTAACTGTACCCTTGCCTCGCAAAGAACTCGACCAGAGCTCTTGTCTTTTCTCTCTTCCTCTCATCTTCCAAGATTTCTTCTCTATCTCCTTCTTCTCCTCTTCTCCTTTCTCGTCTCTTCTCCATCTTCTCCTCATCGTTTCGACCACCAAACAACCCACAAAAAATCTTCATCGTGAAATGAGATAATACAATGATAAAACACCGTCTCTTTTATAGCTTTGTGGAGGATTGACCTACTTCGGTTTAGAATTAAGAGCACGAACGAGAGCGAAAGCATCCATAAAACAACGCAGTGAGTCATAACTAATGGAAAGAGAGTCATAACTATTGAAATAACGTTACACTCCCGTCATTTTCTCTAAGAGTTACATTCATGGATATGCTTTCAACCACGTCCATGCTCTTAATTCCGAACCAAAGTAGGTCAATCCTCCCTCAAAACTATAAATGCGGTGATATTTTCAATACATCATTCATTCGGCGCTCGAGCAGACTGAATAAGCAAGCGTTAGCAAAAAAAAAAAAAATGGATTTCAACTCAGCCGATTTCAACTTAGATGAATTCATCGATTTCTTTGATTTCATCCTAGATGAACCCAAACCAAATGAAAACAATGGAAATATTCGATCGACAACCATAAACCCGACAGTAATCGATCCAACAGCAGGATCAAACAATGGAGATATTCTATCAACAGCTCTAAACCCAACAGTCATCCAGCCAATGATAAGCTCGGATTGAAGAGGAGATGAGACAAATGATTTCAAAACAAGATTCTGTACTGACTCAGATTTTAGAGGAACTGGAGACAACGAACAGAAACATCGAGACATTATGTCAACAAAAACAATCCAAATCACCAGCAGCTGTGAAGATTCTAGTGAAGATTCCAGTAGAGTTTGAGTTTGATAAAACCAATCTTCGAAGGGTAATAGATTCCATCGTAACTGTTGTACAGAAAAAACAACAGTCCAAGGAAAAACAACCGAAGGAAAATCAACCAAAGGAAAATCAACCGAAGGAAAAGCAGTCAAGAGCAAAAAAACGAAAATCAGTAGAAGATCCTGTAAAAGGAATTGACAACAACGGGCCAACCCCGGGGCTGGTGAGTAGTATATAAATGCTAGTTCTGGGGCAGTAGCAATAAATCTATATATTCACAGTATATGTAAGGATACGAACATCTGATTTCTAGGACAGGGGATAGGGATCTAACCATTTTTTCATCGAATCCAAAATGGTTAGGGTTTTCTACCATTTTCTGGTCAAACCCAAAACTGGTTTCAGTCCTGGGCGCATCTGGTCGGATCTGGCCAAAACTGTTTTCAATCCTGTACTTGTCGGAGCGAATTCGAGTGCGTTGAAACGAAAGTTAAAACTGATTAGAATCCTGACGTGTCCGGTTTGGCCCTGACCCAAAAACTGGTTTTCGATCTTGAGCGAAAAGCTAGAAACTGATCAGAACTTTCTGACATGCCGGAGTGAAAAGCTAGAAACTGATCAGAACTTTCTGACGCGCCGGGGGAGGTTCCGGATCTGGAGAGAAGGGGGCTTCCCCCAAAATCTGTTTTTCGATCCTTGAGCGAAAGTTTCCCAAAGAGGGAATTTTTCTTCCCCTCGACACTTTTTTTTTAACCCTGGGAGAGGTTAAAAAAATAGAAGGGAAGAAGTCTAATTTCCTGGGAGCAACTGTTTTGCCCTGTAGTGTCCGTAGGCCAGCGTATGTATTTCGTCCTCTAGAACAATGCGTTTGTCATCGTCTCGGCTGAGCGCCACTTTATTTACCTCCTCTATGTGCATTTCATATTTTTTCTGCTTTGAAAGATTCTCATGGATCTTAAGTAGGGTTTTCCGGTTTTTAGACAGTCTAGAAACAGGCTAAAATGCGATTCTTTTTCGGCAATCGGTTTAGTTATGCCCTTTCACTTTTTTACTTCCTTTCCATCGAACGTTTTGTACGCGTACAGCTTTGGTCTAAGTCCCACAAATTCTGTCATGATTTTTCCACCCAGCTCGTCTTTAAACATGCTGATTACTTTTTTATTTACGTTTGTTGGTAATTCGGACGGATGATTTTCGGGATAGTTACTCGTGTCAAACTTGGAAGGAACGTCAGGCGCGATGTCTCGGTAAAAATCTTCCGTTTCAATTTCGTGAATGAAACTGTCGGTATCCATGTACAGCAGTTTGGCCTTTTCTCCGTACTTCGGCTTGACGTAATTGTAGTGAAAGTCGTACATTAAAGTTTTAGAGATGTCTAAAATGCTCATTCCCAAGAAGATGGGTTTGTCAAAGAGGATGCGGGTTTTTTCCCATTTGCACCGTGGTTAAGTTTTCGTCATAAATGTCAGAGTCTTTGTAGTTTGGTTTGCCGTCAGCTTACGCTGTTTTTCTTTGTCAGTCACCAGACGAACATCAACTCTTTTTCTAATGTTTTCTATCGTTTTGCCAAACACAGAGTTTAAAAAAGTTTTCCTCAAACTTGTTGGATGCCTTTGCTCTGAGCTCAGTGTTTAGGTCGATGTATTTTTTTAACCAAGGAGACTCTAAAACTAATCACCCTATGAACCTTCGTCAGTTTAAAACCGTTACGAAGGCATTGTTTTAAAGCGAGGTGGTGGAGAACGTAATTCTTTTTAGGGCTGAGATTAGGAATTAGCTTTTTTACCCCGTTTACTACCAATCGCTCTGGTGCAAAGGGTAGCTCATTGTGCAGGTCGTGCAGGTTTTCAGGGTACTCTAAATCCACCTCTAAAATGCAGGGAATTTTTTTCCACTGGTTTAATTCTTTGTCCGCCATCCACTTAAAATCGTGAGTAGGAAGAGGATGGGACATTGCCCAACCGTAAAGGTTGTTGGTGTCAACGTATAACAGGTATGTCGTTGGCAGATTTTCATCGTACTGATCTTCCATGTACGGATTGTTGGCTTTCCCGTACTGGGTGCTGCACATTGCGATGCCCCCCACGATGCCTTTCTCCATCATCAACAGCATATTTACGTCCGTGAATAATTCCAGCGTTACCTCAGTTTTTTTTTTAAAGCGGTGTCCCAAGCCAACCCCGGTGCAGTGTAATACCAGGCGGGGTCCAAACCATAGTTTCTGTAACACACGTCTATAAAATTCTCAAAGACGTCTGCCAACAACAGCACGTCCGTCTTGTTGTACAGGTTGTGGTAGTCTAAAAACTTTTTCATGTCAAACACCGTCCAGACTTTTCTAGCGAGCTCATATTCTTCGTCGCTAATATGTTTTAGTTTACTGGAGGAGTAAAAAGCCTCTTTTGGCGGCAGTTGGGTTTCCTCAAACCTTTGCTCTGAATTTGCATATTCTTAGGGGTAAACCCCTTTTCTTAAAAGGAGAGCCAACTTTTCGCCCTCAAAGTACTTGGACATGTTTACAAACTGGTGTTTTTTTAGGTTGCTGACGAGATCTTCTAGCCGGCTGTTCATGAACTTGTAACTATCAATGAACCTAATTTTGTGGACAAGATTTCCTTTTTCGCCGTTTTCGTCATTGCGTTCTTCGACTATAACATGCTTGATAAAACTAATGTATTTTTCCTTGTTGACGGGGATGCAGTCGATCTTGCCATTAGACTTGATTTCTAATAAAAAGGTGGCTATCGTACCCGCTAAAGTTGTGGAAAAACATGGGTGTAAAGTTGGACGCCTTAAAATTCAGGCTGCAGCTGTTGTGAGCCGCCCCCTTAATTTGCCCGTGTAGTGACAATGATCCCTAACTTTGTAGTTTTCGTGGTACGTGTCCTCAAGGGTAATTTCTTTTTCGCAGATCCAGCACCCAGTTGCCTTTTCATACTTGAACATCTTTTTCTAGCCGATCCACAAAGATTTGCTCCGCATTTTTTCCCGTGTATTCTCGTAAGCGAGGCCGGAAAATGCTGTCATCGAAGCACTTGATGTAGTAGCAAAAGCTAGATGGCTAGTGTTTTTGGCAGAGCGTAGTTTTTTTGCCAGAGTTTTCATCATCGACTACGGGTCTATTAAAACACCCGAAGTCAGCAAATACGGTAAAGGGCGCCCACATTTTTCTGCGGTGATTTTTAAAGAATAGCAAGTTTTCTCCTTCCTTTGCTTTCAGCATTTCTACAACGACGCTTTGGTGGTCATAGCAGTAAGACGATATCAACGTAAAATTTATTCGCGGCTTGATTGTTCTCCATAGCCATACTGACATTTTCTAGCCTGCGATTGCCCATGCTTATACATGTCTAAATGCCCTTTTGGTTACGTCTACGTAATTTTTAGTTGCAACGTCTTGCGGTTCCGTGGGATCTATAAGGTCCATCAAAGTGTACCCCCGCATATTTATATTTCTGACGGCAGAAAAAGTACCGTCTTCTCACCGTACTATTGCTTTGCCACTATCGTCCACGTAGCATTTAGTGGTGGCCTCGCTCGGTTCTGTTGGTTCCTCGACATTTCGTATTTTTTTAAAGGCCATGTTTATGGGTCCGAGAGCGTGGTAGGACCCATTTTCCTTTATCATCACCGTTCTCTCATCGATGCAGGATTTTGTCACGATGTCGCGAGAATTTACTGGATCCGCGACGTTTGTTACCGTGTTTCCGCTCATGTCAATGGAGCCAGTGATAGTATTTTTTCCGTGCTTGCACACCAAGTTTTTATTAACGTAGGTCAGAGAAATGGCGTCTGGTACGACTTCTGATTTTCCTGTTTGCCCAAATTTATCGACAGACTTTTTTTTTTTTTTTTTTTAATGGAGAGAATTTATTATTTCCTGAAAACCTTTTCTCCAAGACAGCCGTTCTAAAATGTAGAGACAGAGATGGCCGCAAAAAGTTTGCCCCGATCCTTGCACCCGCTCCGTGTCGTAAAAAACGGGGCTTTTTAAGTACATCACTAGCTCTGTGGGCGGGGGAAGGCCAAAGCTGTCAAAGTAGTATTTTTTACCACCATTTTTGTGCCAGGCAACCCAGTGAGTCCCTGGCCTGTCAGAGTCGTCTAGGTTTAGTATTCCACACTCTTTTCCTTCGGGCTTTCTAGGCAAAGCGTCTCTTAAAAACACTCCTCTGAAATGAGGGGTTCTCAGCTTGCGAACCGCGGACCCGAGCTCAAAGTTGCTTAAAGGCTCGTTTGGCAAAGTTACACTGGCAACCGTTATAAGCGTCATTTTATAAACCCACGATGTCTTTGTTTTCAACCCACGAATTAAACTCGTCTGAGTAGCCCTTCCATTTTACCAAAGATTTTATAAGTTACGGGAGAGGTGAGTTTCACCTCGGAAATGGTAAAAATTTCTCCGGTCCATCTGGTGGTGTACCCTTTCTCAAAGGTTTTTTTCTTCTAGGAAATTCTTACCCTATCGCAGACGGAAAACATGGGCTTTTCTTTTCTTCTTTCTTCTAGAGGGCATAGGGCTCTAAAAACCTTGTTCGCATTGACCTTTTTACTGGCGTTGACGGGCGTCATTTTAATAGAGGAATGGCATGTGTTGTTGTATTCTTCAACGAGGTCGGGAAGCGCGTCGATGTAGACGTTTGTAGACTGGGCGGAAAAGTGCTTCCACATTTTTTCTTTCATGGTTCTAATCCATCTCTCAAGGACGCTAGACTTTTCCTCGTTTTCTGTAGAGTACAATTTGACCAAGCGTTGAACTTCCTTGTTGTAAATTTTTTTACCTTTGTCCACCCACATCTTTTCCGGCTTTCTCTCCTTAAACATCTCCGCCAAAGCATCTGTGACCGCCTTTCCCATCTTGTTTTTCAAGGGCACCAACCACCCGTACTTGGAAAACACGTCTATAACCGCGAGAAGGTATTTCGCACCTTGATTGAACTTGGAAAAAGCCTGCATGTCTACCAGGTCCGCTGCCCATATTCTATCTTTGCCCCCGACTCGAACTCTCCTTTTCCGAAATTTTCTTCGCACGGGTCTGTTTAACTCGTCCGCTAAAGTGCTTTTTGAAAACCCATTCTGAATCTTTTTTTAGTTCCGATCAAGCCGGAAACGAGATTTCTCTCCATTTTTTCCCTCAAAGTTGGGTTGAAAATCCCCTCGAGTTCGGACAGCATGTTTTTGTCGCAAACGTCGTTTCTGGTCTTTGTGTCATCATGCTTTAGGTAGCAAACGTCATGATGATAGGCGGCACGATTTACCCTGTTTATGGGGGTGCTCCACTTTTTAGGCGTTAAATTGGGGTTTAGCCTTTTTTTAAGTTAAGTGCCGGGCCCCGTAAAATTATGTCCCGGCGAATGCATTTCGAAGGGCATGTTGTTTATCACCTTGTTTAGAACGCTGCCCCCCACCTTGCCTTTTACGAACTGAGTTTTTTTAATTCCACAAACGGCGCATTGACCTTGAACCATGTTACGTCCATTTTTGGAAATGGCTGACGACTGATTTAAGGTCTCGGTCCTTTTTCTGCACTTGACGCAATACAGCATTTTAATTTTCCGAGAAAAATTAAAATGGATATCGAAGACCTGTCTTGGAACGAAAACCTAGCTAGAAGGCACAACCATGAACTTTTGCCGAAAAGCATTCGAGGCATGGGGAAATCTGGGTGCGGGAAAACTACACTTTTGTTAAACCTTTTGTTGAGGCCGGGGTGATTAGACTATCAAAAGCTCTTCGTTTTTGGCAAAAGTCTTTTTCAGCCCGAGTACCGCATCATTAAAAAAGCCTTTGAGGAAAAAATTCCCAAACAGCTCATTCTTCGCCTGTTTGAAGTGCGCGACGAAATTATTTCTCGCGAGGTTTCTCCGGTAGCCTAGATTGAGGAGTAGGCAAAATGCATTCTGGAAAAGTCGGATATAGATTTTTACGAGGCCACCAGAGACATCCCCGATCCGAGAGAGCAACGACCTTCCGAGAAAAACCTAATGATCTTTGACAATCTTTTGTTGGAAAGGCAAAACAAGTGTGAAGCCTACTAGGTTCGCGGAAGGCACAGCAACGTAGACTGTTTTTACCTTTCCCAAAATTCTTTTAAGCTCCCCCGGCAAACGATTAGAGAAAACGCGAACCTTCTTCTTCTTTTTCGCCAAGACGGAAAAAACATCAACTGCATTTACAACGACCACGTGAGTCATAACATGACAAAAAAGGAGTTTAGATCTCTCTGTAAAAAAGTTTGGGAAGAGCTGTTTGGTTTTTTCGTTAAAGACCTTTCTAGGGATAGGTACACGGGGAAGTACAGAAAAGAACTGGAAAAACGCGAACCTTCTTCTTCTTTTTCGCCAAGACGGAAAAAACATCAACTGCATTTACATCGACCACGTGAGTCATAACATGACAAAAAAAGAATTTAGATCTCTCTGTAAAAAAGTTTCGGAAGAGCCGTTTGGTTTTCTCGTTAAAGACCTTTCTAGGGATAGGTACACGGGGAAGTACAGAAAAGAACTGGACATCTTTTATCTACCCTTTTAAAAGATGGAACCGATTTTGAAAAGAATCGCCGCAAATACGGCTCCGAAAACGTCTCAGCTGATTTTGGTGAGTTCCAACAAAACAAAGTTCACTACCCCTTTCAGTCCTAAAATAGAGTTCAACGAAAACAAGCAGTACGAAATCGCCTTGACCAATCTCGAAACCTACTTCTCTTTTCCGAACAGCACTAGAAACAACAACCTTTTTCATCTACTCCCCGGACGCCGGAAAATCTTGGGTGAAAATCACCATTTCGGAAGGAAGCTACGACCTAGCAGATTTAAACCACGCCGTTCAGAGAGAACTCAGAAAAAAACAGGCATTGGGATTTCGATAACGAAGAATGTCCGATCACTCTTTCCGCGAACACAAACACTTTAAAAGCCGTTCTCATTTTAGAGGACGATTTTTGGGTGGATTTCAACCACCCGAACTCTCTTTCCAAAGTTCTAGGATTTAATCGCGCAAAGTACGAGGCTGGTTTTCACAAGTCCAAAAACATCATCAACATCATCCACATCAACAGCATCCTGGTGAACATCAATCACATCAGCAGGAGCTACTACTTCAACACAAAAGTAAACATTTCCGACGGGCAAGGAGACAAGCTGCAAACCGCCATCAGAGAAAAGAAAGGCACCAACATTCGACTCGATCACGAAGATCTAACTGGCGAGCACGTTCTTGCTTTGACGAAAACGCAAGTAAACAGAATCACCGAAGCCTACCAAAACGGAGTCGGAACCACGCTTAAAATGAGCGCCAGGCAGTTAAAACACAACGCCAAAATCCGAGGAGGGTTTTTGGGAATGCTGGCTGGCCTAGCCTCCGCAGCACTACCAGCAATAGCTAGAACGGTTCTTCTGGCTTTGGGAGTAGGAGCCTTGTCTGGTTTGGCGAGCTCCGGAGTCCAAAAGGCAATGGGCAATGAGCTTTTTCTTAAAAATGGCAGGTATGTTTGCAAAGTCGAGACCAACAGAAAAAGAATTCTCTTGGAACCCGTTGTTGGGAATGAGACCGAGTCACTAGGAAACGAACTTTTCCTGAAAAAAGGAAGCGCGATTTACGACGGACGCGGAATTCTTTTCGGTCCGAACAGTCCTTTTGCCAACATTCCCATTTCGGGGGTGATCCTGTAAAAAAATTTATAACGAGGCAAATCGTTATAAGTTTCTTCTTTTTCAAAATTGCACAAGCTCGGAAACGTTCACAGGTCCCGAATCAAGCATCCGAAAACTATTCTTTGGAAGCCGGGAAAAGTTCGACACCCTCCGGAAAAGCTTGACTCTGGGGCGTGGAAAATTTTTACTCAAGAAAAACTAGTCATGAAACCCGGGGAAAAGCGCGTCATTAACCTAAGATTTGGCGTGAGCCTTATCAAAGGTGCCGTTTTAATTTCTCTCGTTCAGAGCGCGAAAGAAAAAAGACTCGTCTCGCAAAACGTGAGCGTTCTGGAAGATTTCAAAGACATTTTGCTCACCTTGACGAACGTGGGTAAGGAAGTCGCGATTCTAGAAGAAAAAGAGCCTTTCTGCTTGCTTCGCTACCTAACTTAAAAATCTTGCTTTTAGAAAATGGACGCTGAAAAAATTTACCCCATATTACCAAAGGCTCCGCCTGAAGAGACGGGTCACAATTATCGTCTCCAAAAAATTAGCGAGATTCAGGCCATTCTCAAGCGAGAAGGAAAAACGCGAGACTTTGAGCAAAACATATCACAGAGTCATGAAAATCGTGGATGCGGTAGACGTTTCTCCTACGACCACTACGACGGCTCTTGCTGTTGGAGGGGTTGCTCTACTGTCAACCATCATCGCGACGCCCGCCGTTTTGGTCATGGAAGGGTCCACGATCGTTACGGGAGTTCTAAGCGTCGCTGGTCATTTCGCGACTAAAAAGTGCTCAGCGAAAGCCGAAAAGCACGAAAAGATTAAAACTTTGGTGCAGGCAAAGCTGGATACCATCACATCGCACATTTCTAAGGCTCTTTCTGACAACGCGGTCAGCAACCAAGAATTTCAGCTCATTTTGGAAGAGTTGGAAAAATACCGTCGCATGAAAAAAGAGATTCGACACCGGAAAAATGCTTTGAGCAATGATCAGCGAAAAAACTTAATCGAGATGGGGAGGCAGGAGGCTCGTGATTCCTTTCGGAAGTTCGTGGAAAAACGTCAGAACTAGTATAAAAATTAAGCCTAAAATCCATTTTAAAATAGGCTTTAAAATGGAGTTTAAAACAGGGTTGTAAACGGGGTTGTACAAGTGGTTGGAAAACCGGCTGGAAAACCGGTTGAAAGCTAGGGTTTTAAAAAAATGCAGCGTCTTTAAAAAAGGTGATGCCCTTTGTAAAGATTACAAACTTAGACGGCGAGATTAAACTTTTAAAAGAGCTCTCTGGGATGAGAAAAAATATCTGAAATAGGTCGATAGAGGAGAAACCTGGAGAAAGAGTTCTTGGCACGATTTTTGAGCCCATTACCGAGTCACAAAAACAGGCGGCGGAAAAGTTAGAGAAAGAGCTCGTGCCTATCAAGGAGAGCATACAAGCGCTACCTCAAGCAACGCCCCAAGGGTTACCCGGTGTGCTGACTCCTGCTTTGCTTGGTGAAATAACCCAGGAGATGCACCTTGGTGAAACAGCGACAAATTACCTTAAAAAGTTTGGTGATCTTAAAGACCAACCTGATCTTAAATCGGGGTTGCGTGTTGAACACAAAAAGTTTTATATTGGCAAAGATCGCGTAAATTTAGACGGGAATGATTTAATCGTGGACGGAGAACGCTATACGGGAACCCCCGGTCTCTGGGAGCTTTTCACGTCTAAAAACCCAAAAGAAAAAGATTACAACGATGATGAGAAAAAAAATTATGCTAGGCTAATGCTGAAAACGGGAGCTTTTCAGCATGAATACAATCCGAATGTCGGGGCTGTTAAAGGTCACAAAGGGGCTAAATGGAAAAACGTGCAAAAAGAAATTTAGGACAACAGACACACATATTTACCAGAAAAATACAAAGCCCACACCTCAAAGCGGGGCGAAAAGAAAAGACAGCCGGTCCCAATGAAGAGCAAGAGTTCAACGAGAGTTTTTTTCGGAACAGGCATCGTCATCCCTTGCGACCCCGAGGCGTTGCTAGAAAAACTAAATCTTCTACTCGCCAGTAAAGCCGCCGGCAACACGAGAGTCCGAAACGAAATCGCCAGTATTTGCGATGAGCTGAAAAGGCAGGAAATTTTAGACAAACCGAGCTACGAAAAACTTATGCTAGTTCTATAAAAAAAGGGATGCTTGTACCAATAACCCATGGTTTTAAAAGAACATATGTACATGGCGGATCGGGGGTCTTCGACTCCATCGCTAGCTTTTTTGCCAAACTTTTTACCAACAACGCTGCAAAGGCATTAGCCTCCTCAGCTTTGGAAGCTGGAAAAAGCGTAGCTAAAGAAGGCGCGGAAAAAGCCCAGGAAGCTGGAAAAAGCGCGGCAGTTACGGCGATCGGAGACGTCGGAAAGAAAGCCGTAGCAAAGCTCATGACCTCACGTAAAAAAAAGGCCAAAGAGATAGTTAGATCGTTTAGTGTTTCCTTTGATTTCTCGCTCAATAGATTGATAAATTTTTGAATGGTAGGCCATGTATGATAATATCGTTTGATATATTTCCTTCTTAGATTAGTGAATTTAGGACAGATTAATAGAAAGTGATATTCGTTTTCAATTATATTCATGTTGCAATTTCGACAGATTCGTAGGTTTCGCGGACGGTTTTCATATCTTCCTTTTTCAATTTCTAGGTTATGCGACGAGGTTCTAAATTGTGTTAAAGATATGCGAAATTTGGGTTCTGTATTGCGCAATGGTCCGAGAATTCGGTCAGGGGTAATATTTTGAATGAATTGATATGCTTAAAGTCGTCTTGATGTGCTAAAACATAATCAATAACACTTGATGCAGTTCGGTTAATAAATGTATATTCACCAACAGCCTGATCGCTGTGCAGTCTACCATTGCATATGAGCAGGTTCGTAGATTTACAGAGGTCAAGCAGTCGACGACCACGTGCATCTATCACGTGATCTTTGTTTACTCTTTTACCATTGTTTATGTTAAATTCAAATTCGTTATGGCTGTCAAGAAATTCATCTTGAGTAATAAAATCTAATTCATCGGACGTTTTTGAGTGGAGATCTCCAGTTATGACGACTTTACCCATTGTGCTATATAATTCTATATCTGATTCTATCAGTTCGAATAGATCTTGATCGATTTGTTAAACAATCTTTGAGTTAAGAGGAGGAATGTATGTGCAACAGACATAAAAATCCAATTCCATCTCAAAAATTGATTTGTCTAGTTTGAGCCATACAGTGCCATGTTGATTACTTTTTACAATGTTGATTTTATCTTTAAGGGTTGATTTAAAATAGATAGAGATCCCACCAGAATAGCGTCCTTTAGTTACAAGCATTGATTTATTACCATAATTATCAATATTCAAGTTAAAATAAGTATTTGCTGACAACCAAGTTTCAGTGAGTAATATTAAGTCATAGCTATTTATAATTTCCAGAAAGTCAGTATCGCCAATTTTTCGTGATAAACCATTAATGTTCCAACTTAAGCATTTAAGCTCTTCTTGACTTTCCTAGTCCTTATCTTCATACTGCACCCCATTAACGTATAAATTCTCGCCGACGAATTTTACCCTGTTTCCTTTTTGTTTTTCGGCTTGAAAAGCAGCAGACATTTTTTTTTTTTTTTTTCGCGAATCACGCCATTCTTTTGGGATTAAAATTGACACACCTTGATCGGATTGTTTTAAGTCATCGCGCATTTTGATCGACTCTTCTCTGACTTGTTCACGTTCGTGGTAGTTATTATAGGACGAGGCCGATTCCCAGATTGACGTTTTCCTAATCTATGAACACGATCAAATAGCATCATGCTGGCATCGATTTTTAGTTTAGTTGATATGAATGTTTTAACTAGTTCTTCGTGATTTTGTGTTGAGGAGTTTTCTTTCAGGCCATAAAAAATTAGGTTGTCTCTCATATTGCGAAATTCGTTGTCCAGGGTTTTGGATCGTAGATCAGATTGTGTTTTGTGCATTTCTTCCATAGATTTTTCTAGGGAATTTCGGGCTGATTTCAAATGTTCTATTTCTTCTCTAGTGTTCTTTAGCTCATCCGTATGATCGTCGAATTTTCCGCTAAGAAATACTGTTGTTTTTTCAACTTCTTTAAGACGATCATCCATTTTGCTACCCTTCTGATCGAAGTCCATGACTCGCCTATTGATTGAGTTCACAGTTTTTTCAATGTTCTCGATCTTAACAACCTTTTCTTTGATTAGTTGTACATCTTTCATTACATCCAATGCCCATTGTGGAGGCTGTGTAGGTTGATTTTGTGGGACGTTCTGTTGTTGATAGGGTTGTAATATTTATATATACAACGGGGACCAGTTTATTGGACATCATACTAGTACTATATGTAATGCAGGTATACTTAGAGCGCCTGTCTCTCCGGGATCGAATCCCGCATTTAGCGAGGACAACCTTTCTTCAACTACCAAGGGAGCATAACGAAACCCTGGAATTTAACATCAAGCTTTTCAAATCAGGTCGTTTCGAGGGGAAAAAATGGCGAATGAAATAGCCAAATATGTGAAAATTCGGCCCAGGTTTTGATCATCCATGGCTTAGATTTATCTTAACCCTTAACCTGCTAAATAACTCAAGTGAAACTTTCAAGCCGATAGTAAAAACCCAAATTTTGCTATTTCAATGGCTTTTTTTTTTTTTTTTTTTGGGGGGGGGGGGGTTTATCTCTTTATCGGACAGTGTAGATCCAAGATCAGCCTGCACGTTCTGTGCAGTCTGATCTTGATCTACACTCCCTGCAAAACGTCAGTGAGTCGCGCTTAGCAGCCTGAAGATTTATATTCTCCTGGCTACCGCATAACGCGTAGCCACTTTTTACATCCATGAAGCAAACATTGAGAGACTGACATATCCCAGGCTGAAGAGCTTGTTTAACTCTTTACTGCACAACCCCGGTTTCAAACGACCCGAGAAAGAAGGCTTTAGAAAACATTGAGGGAAAACGAGAAAATGCTGGTAACCAGCATTTTCTCTCCTTTTTCCACTATGTTTTCTTCCCTTTCTAACACAAATTCCATCCTCTGAGCTACATTTAGTCATAGGGACTCGATCCAGTAATTTTTTTGGTATCTTATACGTAAATATAGACAAGGGGTCGAACATGACCGAAGGGCAGATATTACCGGGTACGCGTTGAGGCCCAATTACAAAGTCAATTTCGATTCAATTTTGTCATGCAATATACCAAATCACAGCTAAATGAATACGCTTGTCGATGATGCTACAGATTATGACAGTAATGAATCCGTTTACCGAACACAAGTCGAGATATCTGGCGATTTAAGGTCAATTTTGCAGGTCGGACACAACCGTGCAACTGGGACACCACTCTACTTACAGGGCTAAATGCCACCTCTCTGCCATTGACAGCCGTTTTTCCTACCACGCATCGATTAAAAATAAGTTAATAAATAACTTACAGCCAATAAATTTCTATTTTTTCGAAGTCAACAGCGTTTTTTTGACAAGCTTTCATTTGTATGTTAGGGAAGATTTCATTGGTCAGCGTTGCTGGTTGTCCGCCTCGTGATATTTATGAATTACAAAGCCGGTACTCTTACAGTACTCTTACAGTATTTATATGCCACTATAAAAAAATACACGATAAAATATTGCGAAAAGGGTAGAAAATGCTTGTCGTAGGCACTGAGTTTTCTATAACCTTTGCCACTGGAGCGTTTAAAATCATTTTCCTGCTACAAAAACGAAAAAGGTCGTCTGCAGAAGTTAACTTTACCACACAATCCCGAGTGTTAACGAAAGACTATTGAAAACACTGTGGGAAAAGGAGAAAATACTGGTAACCAGCATCTTCTCCTTTTCCCACAATGTTTTCTACCCTACCAAACGCAGAAATCATCATTTGAACTACCTTTGATTTGTCGTCTGCAAATAATTTCTATTTGGATAAATCCAAAATTTGTCGTTTGGTATTTAAATTAAAGATTTAAATGATCATTCATGAGCGCTTACCTCACACTGCATCTGACCAACTTTCATCCGCATTTCATTTAACAAAACCGACAACTCATTTCGTTGTTTTAAAACTTTGTATAGAGCTTCATTTGAAGTTGAATGCCTGGACGCTTCGGTTGACTCTTCCATCACATTCACAAGTAGTTTTTCTCTCCACCTTTCTAAGTTTTTAATTGACATCCCTATAGAGTTTGTCCAATGTAAAAACACGACGGAAACCATGATTAACAGTACAACAATAAGAATCCTATTTTTTGTTGCCCGTTCCATTTCTGTCTCTAGCCTTGTAGATCTTATTCTATAATTGTTTAAAAACAATAACCATTTGTTGTAGATCTATTATGCTAAATAAAATTAACCCGACGGCAAAAAAAAAAACCTGGCTTCACATTAAACTTCACTCTACCCCTACACACAAGTCACTCCTGAAATAACGCGACAGTCTGTTTTCAATATACTATTTACACATCAGGATGTTGACAATCCTTTACAGCGAGCATTGTCATTGCGGTTAGGTCACCATGCATATACACGGATTCTACATGACAACACAACGGATATTTGGCAGTATCATCGAACAACCAGAACACTTTTGGTGTATTGAGCTGTGTATAATTAATTTGTAGCTCAGTTTTACGTGATTTGTCTGGAATATGGACGGGTGACGCGGCATTAGGAAAAAAACGCGATGTATTTATTCCTGAAAATAAATCTATTTTAGCGAACTTTCTTTGAGAGGATGATTTCCCAAATATAACCCATTCTTGTGGCTTCAAGCAAAATATTGCCCCTGGCGGCTGCAACGTTGCACAAGGTACAACCAATATTTAAAATGCAATTTTAAAATGCAATTTCAGAATATGATTCACACTGCATATGCAGTCGAGGATATCGTGACATGATGCTCGTCACGTGACTGTTTACGATCTTTGACTTTCGTGTTAATCCCTTGTACAAACTGTTTGTCAACGGAATTGTGGGTATATTTGGAAAGATTCGGAAAGAAAATTGTGACTAGAGTTGTCTTTTTCTAAGTGGAGTGTTACGTTTTAAAAAAAAAAACGGTAAAAGAACGGCGAAGAAATGAATCGTGTTGGTGCATATCAAGCTACGTGATACAGCCGAGGGACTTGATCAACGGATCACCAAAGGTTTGCCGAATGGCGTATTAATGAGGCAAGAAAAGAAAATAGGGCCGCGATACTCCAGCGCAACAATGTAGGGCCGATTACAAAAAATCAACACCGAATCACTCGAAAATGTCGGGAAATCGAGAGCGAACTAGAAAGACTTCAAAGACAATACAAATGTAAATTCAGTACACATGAAAAATATTATATAAGCCATGCTCTAGCAAAAGGGGGTTTAATGCATACCCGTAATGCATGATACCAAGCAAGACATCACATAGTTAGGGATCCTTTAAGTTCATTATGTATAACAACCGACTGTATCATAAGGTAGAATGGTCCTTTGACATACAGAAAATTCACCAATAGCGAAAAGTTTCGGCCCAGGTCAGCCTGCGCGGACTGCGCAGGCTGACCTGGGTCGATACTTTTCGCAAATGCATTAAGCTCCCTTTTCACAGAGCACGGCTCATATGTTAATAGACATGTGACGGTTTGAAAATGAATATGATTGCTAAAATATAGGTGGAAGGGCATAATCCATCAAGAGGACTAGTGTTCTATTTCCCATATTGTAATCGCAAGTAGGACATTTTTTTTAGATGGCTCCAGGTGTGCAAATAACTATGAATAGTTTCCAGCGAAAAATTATCGCTGCTTAACGAACATTTTTTCACAGTTTTGACTTGATGTAGATTTCGCCCAACCGAGATTCGTTTCCTACCTGAAATCTGAAACTTTTTACTCTATGGGGCAACAAATATCGACAGTTTATCTATTTAATCACAATTGACCAAATTCTGTGCATTGGGCCATAACTAACTGAAAATGAGCACGGCTGCCACTTTAAATTTGATAAATTTTCAATCATAATATTTACAAAAAATACTTCTGACACTTGCATGCCACTTTTTTGTCCTTGATATCTCGTTGGTCCTTTGCATAATTTTGAACTTTACCCTAGGCACAATTTCGTACCATCCATGCCATCGTAAAGATTTCTTTCTCGCTACATTTTTATCAAGGGAAATCTAAATGTTCATCAACAGATTAGATTTTCTGTTGTTGAAAACCAGTAGTTGACATCAATACACCCCTAAAGGCACAATGGCGACCAAAAAGACAATGCAGGTGTTGAAAATGCATATAAATTAAATCATACCATTCAAAAGTATGGAAAATATTGTGAAGATGACAACCAGTTATTGGGTGGTTGGTCCAAATGTTAGTCGTAAAAAAGTGTTAAAATGTATTTTAAAATCAGACAATAAGTAAACAAAAGGTAGAGTGACCTGGCAAGGTTCCACCTACTTTGAAATTAATTTCTCTGCCTGCGACTATATTTTATCGTCGATAGAGTGTCACATGGTTAAAGTTAAACCATTAGAACTTTAGGTAAAGCAGGTACAAATCATGCCTCGATAGTACAATGACAAAGTTGGTTAACCCTTTACCACAGTTCCGAGTTTTAACGACCCTGAAGAAGAATGCTTATGAAAACATATGTGGGAAAAGAAGAAAATGCTGGTAACCCAGCATTTTCTCCTTTTCCCACAATGTTTTCTTCCCTTTCTGAGACGAATTTTGTCATTTGAGACACACTTGATTTATCGTCTGCAAATGGTTTCAATTCGGACCAGTCTAAAATGTTTTCGTTGGTAAAGAGTTAAGCGGTTACAAGCTATGACATAAATATACCTGAGTTGCCCATTCTGTGTTTTTGTTTTCGACTTTTGTTTGTATACAAGTGACACGGGTCCACCGTTTAAGTATAACATTAGTCTGGATTACGTGTCCCTACCACTACGTTATCGGGTCAGGCAAAGCGCAATAATGGCGGCCTCCTAGGTGTCCTCATGCTTACCCCTACATGCTTCCCCGTTCTCCCCAATATCATGTGATCCAGTTTGATCAGTTCATAAAATGAGATCAATTTTGCACAAAAAATACATTATCGAATCTAAAACGTGCTGTTGGGGTATAATTGGAGAGGTCATCAGACCTCTCCAACACTGGTGAGTTTAAAAGGTAGACTGCCTCAGAAATTGCTGCCTAACTCCATGCTTTTCTGCGAAATCGTTCTGATACACAGTCTATTTCGTCATGGTTTTATAAATAAACCGAAATCAAAAAACTGAAATAGGAAATAGACGTGTTTTGTTTTTATTTGACGGATTTCAAAAAGGATTTGTTATATTGATTTGATTGCAAGTGACCTTTCCAGTGGTTGTAATTTTTCATTAAACAAATAAAGCTACACACACAAAAAAAGAATTTCGTTAAAAAAGAGAACACCGCGGGAAAAGATCACGCGACTTGAAAACGTGGGAAAAAGGTCACGTGTCTGTCATGTAATGCAGAAGAGGTTTCTTCTTTTTACACAGCGGCGATCATATAATGCCTTACTTATTTGTTTATATGTACCAAAATATATTGAAATTAAAAGCAGTGAGCTATTTGAAAACATTGATGCTGACCTCTCCTGGCTTCTTTTTAAAGAAGCCAACTTGTTTAAGTATAAATTCGACTATAAATCATTTTCAAAGTAGCCCTGTTTTCGGACGTTATATAGGTCCATTGATATTTCGGATACTTAAAGCATTTAAGTAGTTTTTCTCGCTAAATAAGAATGACATGTGGAAAAACTCACTGCCATGACTTTATTGCAAGCGATCTGTTTTGAATTCAGCCTCTGATCCAAACTGATCATGTGAAATTACAATATCCCGTCTCCTCCGCATATTACCAATTGGAGCCGCCACTATTGCGCTTTGCCTGACGTACTCTTGTAGTACGGCGGGGCACCAGACTAGTATAACATTTGGACCGACCGTGCAATAACAGGTTGTCATCTTCACGATAATTTCCATACTTTTAAATAAATTGAAATGCACTATAACACCTGCTCTGTTTACTTATGGCAGCTCTTGTTACTTTAAATTGAACCAGAGAGAGAGAGAGAGAGCTGCAATGAATGAGGGAGAATTGTCTTATTTCATATACAGTATTGCTTGTTCGTTTTTTCGCTTCCTACTCAATAAACTTGACTCTTTTCCCAGGTCTCTGCAGTTAGACATGGGTTTGGTTATAGTTTAACATTTTGAGGCGGACGGTGTGGATCCAAGATCAGACTGCACGTTCTGTACAGTATGATCTTCATCTACATCGTCCGTAAAATCTATTAAAGTCTCCACCGGCAGCGAAAAAGAAAAGTTAAAGAGACTTATATATGCATGCTTCGAGCTCATACTATTTCATATCAAAAGGTCTGGAACAAATCCGGTCGCCTTATTCTAAAAGCGCTCTAACTCCAAATTTTCAAAAATCACAATTTTTGTATCAACGGATTTGTCTTACCTTGCTCTATCTCCTGATTACCATACAAGGGTGTTTGACATGAGATTTTCCGAGGAAACGCCTATGCATTTTGCTCTATCTCCAACATTTTTCTTAATTTTGGCCTATATTTTATTGTATGTCCATGACACAGGATAGTCTATGACTGAACATATTTCGTGTCCAGTTGGAATTGGTCTTTTGATCATGTGACTGGTAATGTCTCTTCGGGTCATTTTGTTCTAAGTCCAAAGGAAAGAACCTTGCTGTGAAACACGAATACTGATGAAAACTGGAAAATATTCTAGAAGTATGAAGTTCTTCGGGAAGTATGTAAGTACTCTAAAATCATTAATGTATTCGGTCTTTTTCTACCAGCATTTTGCAGTTGAAATCATCACTTATGCAATTCTAGTGTAAGAGCATGAAATACCAATGGGTAGAGAAGCTGGACAAAACGCAGAACTCATTCACAATTTCATGGTATAGACAAATATTTTTCATTAACTCTTTATTTAATTCGATCCTGGGGTAAATTCAGCATTGAATTTTTAGGTCTGTTCCACGTCACTTAAGCGATGATATGCTTAATCGTGATTTTTCTCCAGGATCGAATCATTTTGAGGGCATGTAGGGCCATTTTTGAAATGCTTGTTTGTTTTACGAACAATAGTTATTACAATGATATAAATTGTAATAAATAGCATTGATGTAAGAAAGAAATGTTGACACCCTAATCTTTGAAAAATATTTCCTTAGCATTTGTCGGTTTTTAAACATTTAACCCTTGATGTACTACAATCAAATGAATATTTCCAGCCACTTTTCATTATATAACTCACATTAAGGGGCAGTGTAAATTGAATATCAGACTGCACATTCTGTGTAGTCTGATCTAGATCTAGACGTTGTGAAAAGGCGCATTGAGTCGAACTCGGCAGTCTATAGGTTAACACTTTCTATTATTTTCAGGTTATTAAAGTTGCCTGATCTGGTGTTACTGGAGATTCTCAGTTCCATTTCCATTGACTTTCTTCTAATTTAGTAGTCAACAGAACATGTGAGAAACTAAATAAGCTAATTAAGTGTCATTCTTTCCTCTGGAGAAACTTCGAATTTGTATATCCTCTAAGACTGACAGGGTATGCTATGGTAAACATACTGGAACAATCAAGTAATTTGTCATATTCTTGCTGCCTGCAGGAAGAACATATAATCTAGAGAGCCCATGCATCGATGATATATTTTGATCGAGATTTCACTCGGCAAAGAGTTTGTATTGGGTATCGATGCTGCATGCATCTATTTCACTATTATGTATTTTACAGTTTGCACCAAACTTAGAAATTGTGACTTCAGACATTGCAAAAATCTCACAGATGATGAATTTCTGGTTCTGAAAGACTGTGATAAGCTGTATCATTCACCAAAATTACACCAAAACACTGTTTCTTATTACAAAAGATAAGGTAATAACTGTAATAGACGCATGCGCAGTAGAATTCGGCGTTGATGAGTGCAAATATCTAATTTAACAAGTTTAAGAATGCCTTTTATATTTTAGTCTTTCTCTTAAGGAGCAAGTTTAAGAGAGAGAGTTTTATCTTGAAGTCACAGACTACTACAAAGATCTTTCAATTTACTAGTATCGAAATGAACAAGTTTACTGTGAGTAATGAGCAAGTTTACTGCAATGCTTCATGAAATTACTGATATAAGTTCATTTGACGGTGACGAAAATGATTCATCTCAAATCACAGGTAGTGAAGATCGGAGCCTGTTCGATCATGATAATACATCCACAGAAACTTTGTACCTGTACATAAGTGCCGTATGGTTTTTGTCTACACATTTTGTAATTTTGTACAAATTTTGTTACATCAGATATACAGATAATTGTTGGATATCATAAACTATGGTTGTACAGCTTTATCAGATCGGATTGGATAAGACTGATCGCTGGCTGTGATGAAACGTACGTTATGAAAAAAAAAAAGAAGCAGTTGCTCAAGCGAGTGATTGCGTCTTTTTTCCACAATCATTTCAGAAGAGTGTTTCTTTACCGACTGCTTGATATTCCTTTAGTTGATAAGCCAATGAGTGCCAACAATGAGAGTTGTAATTGTTTAACAATGCAAACGTATTAAACATCTTACAGCAGGATAAGGGTTAACCCCCTTTTTTTTCTTAAATCGTTGGTTGAATTGTTCCATTGTTTTATTTCTTTGCACTGTTGGATGTTCAAGTTTGACATCAAGTTTCAGAAATATAGTTAAATTGTTTGCAAAATGAAATCGGATATTTGTTTGTTTTTTTTTTTTTTTTTTTGTCCTTCGTTTCTTGTAAAGCTAACCCTTATTATACCTCTTATTAGCATTAAAAGAGCGATATGATCAGTTCTCGATTTAATGCAATACATAATTCCAAATCTATTAGCTTTAAATTGCGATTTTATGTCTCGTCGGCTGTGCTTCGAAAGGCAACGATAGGAAAACTTTGGACTTAAAACTGTATATACTTTGGTAGAAGAATGTTAAACATAATCAGTTTATAACATTTTTGACTATCAGGCAAAATTTGGGTCCATTTGAAGCTAAAAAAAAAAAAAAAAAAAAAATTTAGATCCGAATATTTTAAGTCGATTTTCTCGAAAACCTGATAAAGGTAGTCAGAGCATTTTTAGAATTAGGCGACGAAATGTGGAAGCAAAACAGTAACATGTATGAAAAGGAAACAAAAATCCATTTTCATAATCAAGAAATAACTCGATTTCTGAGGGAAAAAAAATATATATATATATAAATATCCGAGTATAATTACTCAGTGTTGTCCTCTATCCTGATGAGGTCTCAAAAGCTCATAGAAAAAGGAAATAGATCAAGAATACTGCAAAACGAAAGCGAAAGGCCAAGGGAAATGCACCAGACCTTATTGAAGGCGGATGAATGATCAGTGAATAATAATAATAATAATAATACCTCTAATGTGATGAAAATGACTTTCATTTCATAACAAGAGTACATGTACATATATGTACACTAAATAAAACTCGCTCGTACAAAATATGCAAGGAAACAAACACAGCTTGATTTCGCGCAACGACGGGTGAACGACATAGGTACTTGTTTCGGGCCAAACGAATGAATGATTAGTAACTTCAGTCAGTCAGTCGGTCGGTCGGTCAGTCAGTCAGTTTATTTTGATTGGCATTCGACATTGACCATTTACAAAACAGATGAAATACATTTTCAAGAGCACAACAGGTTGCGTTTCGTAAATCTGAATGAACCATGCTCTGGCAAGAGGTGGCTTAATGCATCTCCGTAATGCATCATACCGAGCAAGATATCATATGATTTGGGATCCATATAATTTATTATGTCTAACAACCGACTGTATCATGAGGTAGACTGGTCCTTTGACATACATGAAATTGACCAATAACGAAAAGTTTCGGCCCAGGTCAGCCTGCGCGGACTGCGCAGGCTGACCCGGGTCGATACTTTTCGCAAATGCTTTAAGCCCCTTTTCACAGAGCATGGCTCAAATATTTCGGACACCAGTAAAGAAAATAATAATGTATATTTTGCTTTTACCCTATTTGAAATTCACAGTCTTACACATTCTTTTATTTCTTGTAATTAAATGAAATCTGCATGTTTCAATGTCCAGGTCATGGGATGCTTTTCTAAACTAAGCCATGAATTTTTCAAATTTATTAAAAAGGATTCAAATTCAAATTATTACCCCACCCATTGCCAGGTGACACAATTTTAGTCTCGTCAAAATTGAAATTAATGCCTTTTGTAGACGATGAAGAAGATGTGTCTCAAACGCTGGGATTTGTCTTTGGTAGGTCAAAACACTGTAAGAAAACCAGTATTTTCTCCTTTCCCCACATTGTTTTCAGAAACCTTCTTGTTTATGGTCGTTGAAACTCGGCATTGTTTGATAAAGGGTATAATTTCTAGTCTTTCGCAACTTTACAGTTTTCAACGATTCCTTTTGTCCAAATGATCAACTTTCAAAGCGTTTATATAAAACACTATGAATGCAAAGTGACTTTATTTTCTTTGCTGCAGACCTCTTTCGTGTTCCTTTGGCCACGATGTTTTAAAGAGTTGCCTCAAAGAGAAGAGAAAAAGTAGCCCGATTTTAGTTTATACGTAAGTGGTCCAATTTGATCGAACCTTTGATCGACGAATCACAAATAATTATGTGAATAATATTCAGTGGGTGAAAATTACCCAGGTATTCTGAATGTCAAAGCTTCTTGTTTGTATTTTTTATTGCAGAACCTCTCGAAAATGTTTGATGCTGTAGATCCAAAATGGAACTGCATGTTAAGATACCATCAGGATCCGTGTCCACCAACCACTCTTAAGAATATTCTTAGTCTTATTCTTAAGAATTTTTTGTATTTGAAAGTAACACGACTTTTTATTCGCCAAACCATTTAGTTTAACCAATCAGAAATTGTATTACTCTCAAATTTAGAAAGTCTCAGTTATAAAGACTAAGAATGTCCTTAAGAATGGTTGGGGAATACGGACCCTGATCTATATTGTCACTCTATACAAGTGAGCCATGCTCTGCGAAAAGGGGGCTTAATGCATCTGCAAAAGGTATCGACAAGGTCAGTCTGTGCAGTTCGTGCAGGCTGCCCCGGGCCGAAACGTTTTGCTTTTGGTCAATTTTCTGCAAGTCAAAGGACCAGAGTATCTCACGATTCAGTTGGTTGTAATACAAAACGGATTTTATTGACCCATAATTATGTGATGACTTGCTTGGTACCATACTCCACGGAGATGCGTTAAGCCTTCTTTTCACAGAGTATGGCTCAGTTTAACGTATTTCTTAACTCTTAGGGCGCCAAATATAGAAACTTGAACACCTCCGACGGCTTAAAATACCATCCAATGAAACAGAGAAATATTTTGCCCCATAGGTTTGAAAAAACAAGCGGACGACATAGATCAAAGATCAGACTGCACGTTCTGTGCAGTCTGATCTTGATCTATGCCGTCCGCAAAAGTCCCTGTTTTCGCCTATGGCGCTGAAAGGGTTAAACCGTTCAGAGCCGGAGATATAGGCTCGACTTCTTTCGACAACCAAAAATCCAGTCCACTTTAACCCATAAAGATTTTTGTCATACAGGCTTGACTAAACAAGCGGACAGTATAGATCCAAGATCACATTCTGTTCTGTCTGATCTTGAACTATGAAGGCAGACTGCCTCAGAAATTGCAATCGAAGTCCACTTTTTTTGCGAAATTGTTCTGATACACAGTCTGTTTCATCATGGTTTTATAAATAAACCGAAATAAAAATAAAACTGAAATAGGAAATAGAAATATTTTGTTTTTATGTGACGTATTTAAAAAAAAATAAAGATTTTTGTTTTGATTTGATTGCAGATGTGTTTTGACGGTCGATACAAAAACCAAAATTATTTTCGGTATTTTCATCTCATTTTCTGTTCCTTCGTTCATCTTTTCCAAAAACGGAAACTAAAAGGGAGCTAATTCTTCTGTAACCTAAAAGGATAGTATCAATTATTCATTATTTCTGTTCAAAGGATACTTTCAATTACAGTAATTATCTTCGGAACAAAATGACCTCTTCAATAGTTGTAATTTTTCATTAAACAAATAAATCTAAGCGGGAAAAAAAAAAAAGATTTTCGTTTAAAAAAGAGAAAGAGCACCGCGGAAAAAAGATCGTGCAACTTGAAAACGCAGTCACGTGTCTGTCATGTAATGCATAAGAGGTTTCTATGCAGCGGCAATCATATAATGCCTTACTCCTTTGTTTACGTGTTGTAAAATATATTGAAATTTAAAGCCAATAAACTATCTGAAAATACTAATGCTGACCTCTCCTGGCTTCTTTTTCAAAGAAGCCAACTTGTATGTACAAACAATCAAGCAAAACCGAGGACGTAAATTGACGGCAGTACTTCGATTCATACCGTTTCGGCTTAGAATATAATGCCGAAGAATGTCCGGAGGCAGTCAATATTGATTTTTTGGTAAAGTTCTTCCATAAGACGGTAATTTCTGATTCCTGGCCTGTAATCTGAAATCTAATGTCATGTGAGACCAAGGCAGTAACAAGGATATCAGAATCATGACGTACCCCGAATCACGGACGTGTGTATATAACATGAGATCCCTGCCCGAATAGATACTAAAATATCACGCTATTTACCAGATGACAAAACTTTAGGCCAGTCCAAATTGAAAGCATTAAATTTTGCAGACAATTTAACCCTTTACCACTCAATGCCGCATTTTAACGACCCTGGGAAAGAGGCTTTTTGAAACATTGTGGTAAAAGGAGAAAATGCTGGTAACCAGCATTTCCTCCTTTTCCCACAATGTTTTTTACCCTATCAAAGAAAAATTCCACCATTTGAGCCACACTGGAATTGTTGTCTGCAAATGGTCTAAATTTGGACTAAAATTTTGTTGTCTGGTCAAGGGCTAACTGTAGCTGAAATACTGACTCTTGTCTAAAAAAACCTAGAAAACATTGTGGAAAAATGAGAAAATAACTTTTGCAAGCGTTTTCTCCATCTAACACACTGTTTTCAAAAGCCTTGTTCCAAAAAGGCGTTCAAGCATGGGATTGTTTGGTAAAGAGTTAACCCTTAGGCTGCTAAGCGCGACTCACTGACCTTTTGCGGACGGTGTAGATCCAAGATCAGACTGCACAAAACGTGCAGTCTGATCTTGGATCTACACTGTCCGATAAGGAGATATTTTTCTCCAGAAAATAAGTTTGAAAGAGCACTATTCGGATGTTTACTATCGGCTTAAAAGTTTCATTTAAGTTATTTAGCAGAATAAGGGTTAATCGCTAATTTACCCGAGAATAAAAGAATAAAGATTTGTTACCGTTAAGATTTTAGACCATTGCAAAGCGTGCTCAAAACGATCAAGCGGCATAAAAGGGAGAAAGTCGATAAAGTTGAAATGTGCGGGTGAGACAATGGAAAAGAAAAGATTGTATGTTACAGAATGAATAATTTGACTTCTTTCCCCCCCCCCCCCTCCCACTCCTCCCCTTCCTAATGTTTACCCTATATCCTGCTGAATAAGTTAAATGAAACTTTCAAGCCGATAGTAAAAACCCGAATAATGCTATTTTAAACTTATGTAGTCGTAAGATGCCGTCTCGGATTAGCCTGCGCAGACTGCGCAGGCTAATCTGAGACCGGCACTTTACGCAAATGTTCGAAGGTCTTGTTTCGTATGTTGCGGGCCATATCATAATTGTCATCAAGATGAATGCGGAATGGGTTTGTGCAAGTAGAGCTACCCATTAGACCTACCAACCAGGGTCCGTATTCACCAACCATTCTTAAGAATATTCTTGGTGTTGTTCTCCAAAATTTTCCAAATTTGAAAGTAACACATCTTCTGATTGGCTAAACCATTTGGTTTAGCCAGTCAGAAGTTGTGTTACTTTCAAACTTGGAAAATCTTGAAGAATAAGTCTAAGAACGTTCTTAAGAATGGTTGGTGAATACGGACCCAGCTGATCTAGGTTACATGTACTTAGACTGTATTATCAATGCAAAATTTGAAGGACTATAAAATAATTCTATTCAGATGGTAAAAGATATAGAGGATAATCAACTAGTTCCGTGTGATATTAAAAATCTGTCACTAGATTGGGGTGTGATGCGGTTAAAAAACGAATCCGAGGGACGACTTTTTCAACATTACTCCCCATTCGAGAGACAGATTTTTAATATCACACTCAACCATTTTATTATTCCGTTTATTATACACGTATAGCCAATTCATCCTTTGTTTTCGAATAATTATCAAAAACGATACAAAAAGAGTCAAGTTTATTGAGTAGGAAGCGAAAAACGAACAAGCAATACTGTATAATTATGAAATAAGAATTCTCCCTGATTTATTGCAGCCAAGCCCCCGTAGCTCAGTCGGTAGCGTACAGGACTTGAGAACAGGAGATCGCTGGTTCGATCCCCGGCTTGGCCAATTTCTTTCCGAGGATTGATGATAGTCATTGCGACAGGATTCATTCCTCTCTCACCGCTGACCATTGTTTCGACGATGGTTATGTGGGAAAGCAGCCAGTGGCTTGGAAAGAATATTGTGCGGAGTACTGGTAAAAGAAACTCCAGGAAAGCATGGATAGGTGCACTGGCCGCCGCGATATAACTGAAATAATGTTGAAAACGGCGTTAAACACTATTCAATCAATCAATCAATCATTTATTGCAACTCTCTCTCTCTCTCTCTCTCGTATTCAGTTTAAAGTAACAGAATGAATAATTCGATTTCCCCCCTAATGTTTAACCTATATCGTTCTGTGCAGTCTGATCTTGAATCTACATTGTCCGATAAGGAGATATATTTCTACAAAACATAAGTTTGAAATAGCATTATTCGCGTTTTTACGATCGGCTTGAAAGTTCGATTTAACTTATTCAGCAATCTGATCTTGAATCTACACTGTCCGATAAGGAGATATTTTTCTACAAAAATTAAGTTTGAAATAGCATTATTCGCGTTTTTACGGTCGGCTTGAAAGTTCGATTTAACTTATTCAGCAATCTGATCTTGAATCTACACTGTCCGATAAGGAGATATTTTTTTTTACAAAACACAAGCTTGAAATATCATTATCTGGGTTTTTACTATCGGCTTGAAAGTTTCATTTAACTTATTCAGCAGGATATAGGTTAAACATTAGGGGGGAAATCAAATTATTCATTCAAATACAGAATCCACTTTTGGCAGAAGCAGCTGACATATCAGATAACGTAAAAGCGGTAGGATTTTAGAGCAAATGCGCGTAAATTACGTCATACATCTCTCTCTTTGAAAGGCATTCATTGTTCTGTCCTTTTTGTTTCAGAACAAGCCATATTAAATCATAGGCCACTGAAACTCCATTGGTCTTTCATGGGATACTGAAATTTTCAGTGTCGAGCACCGTTCCTATAAATAGCACATTGGCGACTGCCTCTATATCGTATATAGTAAGATAAAGATGTGCAACGAAATTGACCCCCCCGTCCCCTTTCAGAGATAACATTTAACCGAAAACGGAAAATAAACCTAGTTACTGGTGCAGATTGGTGTACAAGTGTTTTTTCTTGTTGACCCTGAACTTCGAAGATCAAAACAGCTCTTGCAATCAAACAATAGCGTTGATCTCATTTTTTTTAAAAAAAAAGCTTCTTCATTTTCCGGATCGCCATGCGCTGACGTCACACAATGTATTATTCCTCAGCGAATTATAATTAAGATTTTTTTTTTTCAAGCAAAGATCTAAAATATTTTTGTTCATGTATTTACGAAATTATTAAGTTAATAGTTTCGTCTGTTGTATTTAATCTTTTCATCTAAACCGGCCCCACGAATTTCATCTTCCATTACGCGTTTTTTTCAAATGCGTATTTGCCGTTTATTGATCAAAATCGTTGGTGCGTCTTTTTATAGTAAATTCACGTGAGTTATAATTCGCTGCGTCATTATGAATTGTGTGACGCATGGCACATGGCGATTCAAAGAAGTCGTTGTACGTAACAAAGTAAACGAACGAACACATGTACTTTGCACAGTGTCAACATCTCCAAATGAGTTAACACACACACACACTCACACACATGTACACGCAAATCACTTCAATTTGATCCATGTTCTGGCATAAGGGGGCGTAATGTATCTTCACGATGCACTATACCTATCAAGCCATCACATAATTCTGGATCAATAAAAGCCACGTTTTTTATCAAACCGACTGAATCATGAGGCAAACTGATCCTTGGAAATAAAGAAAATTGACCAACAGCGAAAAGTATCGGCCCAGGTCAGCCTGCGCGGACTGCGCAGGCTGACCTGGGTCGATACTTTTCGCAGATGCATTAAGCCCCCTTTTCACCGAGCATGGCTCGTTTGCTTTTTGATCTGCGTAATAGATCATCCCCTGAAAGTAAACAAGAGTGACCGCTTTACCGTTACTGAAATTGTAAGGCTCCTCTTTAGAAAGAACTCATGAGTAAATTTTCTATCGTTATCTTTCTAAGAGTATTTGAGTCGGCAAACAGTTTGTACATTGTAAAAATAGACGGACAGAAATTCTGCCTGTTTTCAGTAGCCTGTACCGATCCCTATACACTTTGCTGGGGGGGGGGGGGGGGGGGGGGGCGGGCGGTAACCAATCTAGTGGCCTCCGATGGTGTCCAAGTGAACGCCGGCACCGTCCCGTCATACCATGGTTGTGCGGGGATAAACAAAATCACCTTAAGAATTAGTGAAACCACCTTTTTATTGATATGTATAAATCATGTTAAACATTATGTGGTATATGACAAAAATAATGTAGGAACATAATTGTTAAATTCTTAATGAAAGAACTTAATAGGTAAAAAAAAAAATCAGAAGGCTGAGTTGGCCTTGAATCGTTCCACAACCTTTAAACACGATGTCAGTCTGAAGGACAGCTATATCCCTAGTCCTGTTTAGACTATAAGTCCCTACCTATACGTTACGTTATTTTTCATTTTGACATTCATCATGTACGTAGGGTCTTATAGGTTCCTTCATAGTTTCCTTTAACAAACTCCGACATCGAATTTTGTCGCTGTTTGAACTGCAAATTTTGGATACTTTTAACTGAAATTATTCAATAAAATATACATGTACATCAGAAGTTAGATTAATGAATAATTTCTCGATTGAAAAAGGATGTTTGTATAAAACTTGCCTATTTATGAGTAAAACTTGCCTATTTATGAGCTAAATCTATTCCGATTCAACACCAGTCTACTTAGTTATGAATTAATTTAAACATATTTTATTCCACAGAAGTACAATATACATAAACAATACAATACAATACAATCGGTTCACAAATATGATTCTGCAGAAATGGATTGGAACGAAAGCAGAGCTTATAAAGTTCCTGTCCAACTTCCGGTTATTGCATGTATAAAGTACAATATACAGAAGAAGTCTAAGAAGGCAGATAGAAAAAAAAAGATAGAGAAAAATAAAGGGGAACAGATGGGTGTGGAGTGAGGGATCTACTGGTGGAGATGTCACCTTAGAAGAAACCATATATAGAGACAATAAAAACTTACAACCTGACCGTCAGTACTACATAATTGTTTGCTAGTGCAGCTTATAAAAATGAAGCTAGTAATGCTTGATAAGAATGATTGGATAAGTAATATACTTGATAAGAATATTTAGGTATTATGCAATAGATCAATACCAACTACAATACATTCAAAAGAAGGAGGTAGAACAATGAATGACTAGTTTCTCCCGGAGAATGTTGTATTGTCACTAAGAAGACAAAAGAATCAATACGCTAAAGAGTAAATCTTTCACTTGCACGGATATAAGTATGCACTGCAGCAAATATTCTTTCATTATCATACAGGCTAAGACTTTCATCTCCGTAAAGGATGATTCGAAGTAAGACTCTTGCAATATCGTTTATACTTGAGAATAAAGGATTTCTTAAGTGATTATAAGTTGAACATTTTAGAAAGAAATGTTCAGTTGATTCAACTGAGCCACATCTACACAGTGGCGATTGCACTAAATTTTTCAAGTATAGGTGATGATTAACAGAACTACACCTGTTGCGCAACCTAGCATGGATTATCTGAATTTTTCTTTCACCGAAGAAATAAAATTGTCTTGGAGTGGGTTTGAAAAGGTTCAAATGATGCTTAAAAGATGCCAGTGATTCTGCATTCTTAATCTCATCCGGTAGGGAATTCCAATCATTAATTACAGACGGCAGAAACGAATTATTATACAAGCTAGTTCTGCAAGCAATGGTTCGCAAATTATTTGGTCTACGCAGATTATAAGCTGATGAATTACCAACCGTTTGGGGGATAAGAACATAAAGGTAATTTGGAGAAAGTCCATTTACCATTTTGTAGAATTGAATCAGCTTATGTTTTCGCCTTCTTTCACTTAAAGTTTCCCGACCAGTTTCCTGATTTAGATCAGCAATAGCTACAAGTTTAGTACAACCTGTAACTATGCGTGCAGCTTCATTTTGAACTTTGTCTAGTTGATCCATTGAACCCTGGGAAAGATTATCCCATATAACATCACCATACTCCAAAATAGGTCTTATAAATAAAAAGTAAATGGTTTGAAATGACAATCGATCGAGCCGAATTTTCAGATGCCGCATAACTCCAATTCTTTTCCATGCTTTTACAATTGATTTATTTATATGGATATCCCAAGATCATTCATTAGAAAGAAAAATACCTAAATGCTTGTGATTTGTAACTGACGGAATTTCAGTATTTGACATGTAAAGATTTGGGTGATTAGGCTTAAGACGTTTGCGGGATATAACCAGCGATTCAGACTTTGCAGGGTTAAACTTGACCAACCACTTCTGTGCCCAATTCGTAATTCTATCAATGTCACATTGTAAAATACTTCCTACACCAGCCGGATCATCTACAATCATTGATAAACTTGTGTCATCTCCGAAAAGCTTTACATTTGCCTGAATAGTTATGAATTGCCGTTCAAGAGATACGATTGTTCCAAATGAACCACCATGAATGGAATAATGCAACTTACAGAATCATACTATGTCTTTTTTTTTTTTTTTTTAACGAAATTTGTTTCGGCACGGTCCTGTTTGATTATTGATTATAGGTTTCATTAATGGAGCTTTAGTGAATTCTGTTTTGTTATTTTTTACCACAGTGGCTGAATACTTTCAAATGAAATTGTTCCTGAAGGTAAATCAGATCTTTTTTCGTAATAATACCGCTTTTAGAGAAATCGAACTGAATAGGACCCCTTTAGATGTTACATGCAAAAGAAAAATAAAATGTGAAATTTCCAATAGATAAATGTTGAAAGGTAAATAAGCATGTAACATACCTGTACGTGTAAATATTTGCACTGGTATATGCCCTGCCATTTTTTATTTATTTATTTTTTTTTTTTGAAAATCATTACAGGTGTTAATATTGACCTATGGAACTCTTTGAAATGGCTCTGGGAGACATGAAGCAACAAAAAACATATTGACAGATAGACAAACGGGGACAGCTGAAAGCAAAACCTATGATTCCAAACATTTGACTCCCAAAAGCTGAGGTTCACGGTAATCCGAAATACGCTGGAATGCCACAGTTTACCACTGTAGAGGCATTGTCCCGGAAATACCGGCAGTGCTTCGGAAACTACGGATTATACCGTTTCTTGATATCTTTTCCGATGATATTCTGTGACCAGGTATGAAAGTATTATGCATGAAGACTTTACTCTTTTTTTCTATTTGTAAATTTGATTTTGTCCGTATTTATTCAAAGACCAAACAAAAAAGACACAAGTGTATGACGATCAATCGCTCGTAATATTCGCTTTCAACAGAAGTTTGAACATGAGTTTTGCATTGGTCAACGTGGACAGATGTTACTAGGACAAACACCAACGTTTGTTTATGAACCATGCCCTCCCAAAAGGGGGCTAAATGCGTCTCAATGATGCATGATACCAAGCAAGTCATCACATGGTTGTGGATCCATTAAATCCATTTTTCCTAAGAAGTGACTGAATCCTTAGGTAAAATGGTCCTTTGGCATATAGAAAATTGACTAATAGCAAATTTTTTCGACACATGTAAGCCTGGGCGGACTTCGCAGGCCGACCTGTGTCGATACTTCTCTTGAAGATGCATTAAGCCCCCTTTTCACAGAGCATGGCTCATATAATTTTGTGTAACTGTAAACAAAAGCTCCTGTATTTTTTATGACCCCGACGAATAAGGCTTTTAAAAACATTGTAGGAAAGGTAAAAATATTGGTAACCAGCATTTTCGCCTTTTCCTACTACGTTTTTCTTTTTCTTTTTTCAACCGTTTGACCTCTTTTCAATTTCAACGGTCGTCTGCAAACGTTTTCCACTTGGATGAATATGAAATTTCGTCGTTTGATTAAGGGGGTAAATCATATTAGCTTTGGTGTCAAAGTATGCCATAACTGTGAAAATAAGATAATAGTAAGCTGAAGCAAAAGGTACCAGTATCCCATACAAGCTTGTAGTTCAGATGGTTCAGACGGATATAGAGAATACTTACATTGTGTTGTCGAATATCAAAAATATGTAACGAGGTTGGGAGAATTGATAATAATTGTCGACCCTTGGCTCGACAATTATCAATTCTCCCAACCGAGTTAGATTTTTTTGATATACGACAACACTTGACAATTATCAATTCTCCCAACCTTGTCAGATATTTTTGATATACGACAACACTATGAACGTATCTATTTATCTATTATTACATCATTATTCAGTCCGATGTGATTTCGGAACCTTTTTCTCTCTCCAATGTAAGAGTCATGCTTTGGCAAAAGGGGACTTAATGTATCTCCGTGATACATTATACTACGCAACATAATTGTGAATCCATAAAATCAATTTTGTAGAACAACCGGCTGAATCATGAGATACACTGGTACTTTGACGTGTGGAAATTTGACCAATAGCAAAAAGTTTCGGCCCGTGTCAGCCTGCGCAGGCTGATATGAGTGGATACTTTTTGCAGATGCATTAAGCCCCTTTTCACAGGACATTTTTTTTTTTTTTTTTTTTTTTTTTAATACCAAATTTATGAAAGAAAACACGTGTATTTAAAATAAAAACTAAGGGAAAAAAAAAAAAACGGCAACACAGTCATGTTCTCACAAGTGTCATCATATTTTACAAATCATTCTACAGCTATAAGACGGAAAAGGCAAAACCAGAAGTATAGAAAAACATGGACTTCATTGACAAGAGTCAAGTTTATTACCTATTTATAGCAGACGGCAATTTTTTTTCCTTTTTAATTTTAGATTGGCCTATATCAGAAGCATCTGCATACGACAAATTAAAATCTCAAGTATTGGAGTTTGTCTTTTAAAAGATAGAAAGCATTATGGGAAAGGAGGAAAAGCTAGTTTCAAACATTTTCTCTTTTCTCCCTAAATGCTCATATAAGACTCCTTTTTGAAGAAGGTAAAAAGCTTTTACTAGACGACAAAATTTTAGACTTTTCCAAATCGAAAACAATTTAGAGACCACAACTGAAACAATAAAACGTATTCCCGACGCCTAAGTGTAGAAAACATTGCGGAAGACGGAGAAAATGCTGGTAACCAGCATTTTCTACTTTTCTCACAATGTAAATCAAAGGAATTAAGCCTTTACCACACAATTCCGAGTTTTAACGACCGTAAGAAAGAAGCCTTTTGAAAATATTGTGGGGAAAGGAGAAAAAGCGGGTAACCAGCATTTTCTCCCTTTTCCACAATGTTTTCCCACCCTGTCAAAGAAGTTCAGCTAATTTGTACTGATTTTGAATTTGCCGTCTGCAGTTGTAATGAATTTGGAAGAGTCTAAACCTTGCTGTGTGGGAAAGGATTACATAGTGAAAATGGCGTATCGATTTTGTCACGATGCTAGGCCGGGTACGTTGTGCTGCTATGGAAGTTTTCTACCCTTTGACGCATATTATCCATAATCCCTCCCATTTCTAAATGTACTTCAAACTCTCGTTCTTTGGTCGAATTACATACCTGTAGACAGGTCGTCTGTAGTCTATAACTCTATCCAGCCATATATGCTGGTTATAAATTGTCTTTGATTATAATTGTTATGTTTTGTAACTAAAATTGTCGAGTGTATTTGATAAGTTGCAACGTTTTTTCGCCGTATTTGTATTGAACAGTTGCATAAGCAGGGAAGCTGAAAGAAGGAATGACGGGAAATATAATCGATACAGTAAGGTGAGTGATAACATTATTCTCAACATCGACTACTTTTTCTCTAGTATTACTTGTACTACGCCTGACCCGGTAGCACAGTCTTTAAAATACTGGGCGTGTAATTCATGTGTCGTGAGTTCGAATCACAATTAGGTCTAAATCTTTCAGAGGATTGATGATAGTCATCGCACAGAATTCATTCCCTCTCACCGTTGAACATTACTTTGACAGTGCTTACCTGGGAAAGCAGCCAGTGGCTCGGAAATAGTGCTGTGCAAAGTAGATCTAAAGGTGCAAGAAATTGCAGGAACCCATGAATATGTGAACTAGCCGTCGCGTTATGACTGAAATTATCTTGAAAATGACGTTAAACTCCAAACATACAAATGAGCCATGCTCTATGAAAAGGGGTCTTAATGTATCTGCGAAAAGTATCAACCCATAGGTCAGCCTGCGCAGTCCGCGCAGGATGACCTGGGCCGAAGCTTTCCGCTATTGGTCAATTTTCTATAAGTCCAAGGACCAGTTTACCTCATGATTCAGTTGGTTGTCAAAAAATTGTGGCTATTATGGATCCATAATCATGTGATGACATACTTGGTATCATGGATCACGGACATGCACTAAGCCTCCTTTTGCCAGAGCATGGCCCAAATTTTGATTCTATGTACGAGGTCAGCATCCCATAGCTGGCTAAAATTCCCTTTGTATAGCTGGTGACACCCATGACTCAGTGGTAAAAGCGCTTGGTTTGTCATCCGGAGAACCGGCTTTGATCCCCACTGATAAACGCTGGTCGCGTAAGTGTGTTCTTGGGCAATATACTCGAAAGCTTAGTACTCGCAGAATCAAGAAAACATTGAAAAGTGCTACTTTCGTGATACAAGTGAAATATTGCACAGGCGGCGTGAAATACACGTAACATGGTTTAATAATACGAAAGGTTATATGGCGTGCAACACACGAAAAGGGGCCTTCGGACATATGCCTAAAAGTGTGTCGTCCCAGATCAGCCTGTGCAGTATGTGACTAATACGAGACGACACTTCCCGTTTTTGTGCGATTTTCTGTTTCACGAAAGTCTACTGTATGAAAAAAAATATTATGCAGTCGTATGGTATTGTCTCGGATTAGCCTGCGCGGATCGCGCAGGCTAATCCGAGACAACACTTTACGCAAATGTCCGAAGGCCCCTTTTCGTGTGTTGCACGCCATACAGACAACAAAATTCAGACTTCTTTAAGATGAAAGTATCTGTGGACGGCAAATTCGAAAGTTGTGCAAGATAAGCAAGTGCATGTTTACTAAGTTTTTTGACATGGTATAAAACAATTTGGGAAGAGAAGAAAATGCTGATTACCATCATTTTCTCCTTTTCCCAAAAAAGAGCTCCAATGCCTTCTCGTCAGGATCGTTAAAGTATGACATCGGTTGGTAAAGGGTTAAAAAACCCGATTCCGTTTTAGCATGTAACCATCATGTAGATCTTTTTCTAAATAAACGTAGCCAGTGGGTTGCATCGTGCAAACAGTTTAACTGAAATGAGATCAATGCAAAATAAGTAAAGTAATATAAAAACAATTCCCACACAAACCAAACTCTTGTTGTGTTAACCCTTATCCTGCTAAATAAGTGAAATAAAACTTTCTAGTCTATGGTGAAAACCCAAACTTTGCTATTTCAAAGGTATTTTGAGGGTAAAAGATATCTCCTAATCGGACAGTGTGGCTCCAAGATCAGACTGCACGTTCCGTGTGATCTTGGTCTACAGTGTCCACAAAAGGTCATCGAGTCGCGATTAGTCGCCTAAGGATCAAGTTAACTAGGATGATCTTTCCATTGACAGATTCTAGATTTATAAACTGTGATATTCAGTTAAATATCTATAGACTCTTAGTATCCGAACTATCGTGGTTTTTTTTGCAGAAGGAAATTCCCTTCTTTTCATCTATAGTATTATGAATAGGATCCGTTTTTCCTGTTTACAGAGGGATATAACGTAAACATCATGTCAAGGGCCAGCCGAAGAGACAGCCCTGGTTCCAATGCCAATAACCAGGTACCGCAGAGAAGAGCCGAGTCAATCGAGCAGTTGCGAGGTTTGTCAAGAATATCCGGTCAGAGTCAGCTATCTACGACCAGAAATAAGACACAAAGAGACTATCCCGACAACACGACGGGGAAGGAAAACGTACAACGAAATAATCCTAACACGTATCAAGCTAACAACCATGGCGCACAAAGCCAACCCAACGAAAGGGATACTGCAATCGAAAACAAGAGTCCCGGGCCAATCTCGAGAACGCCAAGCGCGGACAGACGTCTGTTACGGAATTTAAATGTGACACCAGACAGTGATGACGCAGTGCCCACAAACAATGCTCCTTTTAGACACCCGTCACCAAACCAACCACAGCCGTCGGTCAAATCGAGGCAGTCTTTAAATGCACCACATCAGAAATCGCCATCCTATGGCGGTGAATCGAATCGAGATACGGTGGCTTCACGCGGAAGAGGGACCCAGGGTTTAAAAATTCTTGATTTACCGGCAACGCCAACAAATAATAAAGGCGTAAGTGCTTTAATGTTGTATGGTTTTCTGTCAGTATTTCTAACTATCTAGCTACTTTTTTGTCTTTGTATCTGCTTCTTATCTTGATACCAATCCCACAGATCGCCGATAAAAGTAAGAGGCATTTTCAGCTTAGAAATAACACGCAAATGATTGCAGTTTTAAGGTTGATCTTGGCAAGAATATCTCCGCTAAGTGAGTTCTGGTAAAAGTGGGTGTAGAAACAGCTTCTTGCGATGACAAGGACCAGTCTGCATGGCAGTTGGGGCTGAAGTTGATCTAAAATTGATTGATCATGTGGTGCTTTAAGCCGTTTTCAACATTATTTCAATTAAATCGCAGATGCCAGCGCACCTATCCATGCTTTCCTGGGGTTTCTTTTTACCGGTACTTCGTAACAAGAGCATCGCATGCAGATGCCAATGCCATGCTTCAGGTGCTTGATTCTAGGTCGAAACAGCTTCTTGCGATGACCAGGATCAGTCTGCATGGCAGTTGGGGGCTGAATTTGGTCTATAATTGATTGATCATGTGGTGCTTTAAGCCGTTTTCAACATTATTTCAATTATATCTCGGATACCATCGCACCTATCCATGCTTTCCTGGAGCTTCTCTTTATTGGTACTTCGTAATATAAGCACTGCATGCGGATGCCAATGCTAGGCTTCAGGTTCTTGATTCTAAGTCGAAAAAGGGGAATAAATGTATCAAACTACCTTAACTCTGTACCAAACAACAAAATTTTAGACTGGAATTAAAAACAAGCAAAATAACTGACGCAAAAATTGAAATTTGTTTTAGGCAGGCTAGAAAACATTGTGGGAAAAGGAGAAAATGCTGGTTACCAGCATTTTCTCCTTTTCCCACAATGTTTTCAAAAGGCTTCTTTCTCGGGGTCGTTAAAAGTCGGGACTGTGTGGTAAAAGGTTAACCCTTTCCCAAACGATAAATTTTAGACTGGTCCAAATTGAAAGAGTTTGCAGACGACAATTTTAAATGTGATGAAAATGGCAGAAAGTTCTCAAAGAGGGTAGAAAACACTGTGGGAAAAGGAGAAATTGCTCGTTACGAGCAATTTCTCCTTTTCCCACAGTGTTTTCAAAAGACTTGTGCTGCAGCCACGTGAAAACCAGGGCTTGTTTGGGAAAGGGTTAATGGATACCTGCTCATATTGTATTGGTTTCCCTTTTGACCGTTAACAACGTATCCAAATTTGAAGTAAGTATCTTCAGTAATTACAGAGATATTGTAAAATGTCAAAGTTTTTGCACTTTTTGCACGACAACGCCGCAGACGCTGATACTGACGCAGGGGACGACATGACTACGGCAATAACTTGGCGTCTTTATCGAAAACAGAAGACAAGGGTGACAACCTACGTCATAGCAGAGGTGTCGGAAACATTTTGAATAGCCGCCATTTTGTGCGCAAAGTGCAGATTTTTTACTTTAAAAAGATATATCTATCTAAAATTTACTTAGAATACCTACTTCATCTGGTGACGGTAAATATATTTGTCCTATTCGTGAAATCAAAATGCCATGAAACAATGTTGTAGCTCTAAACACTTCAACACAATTGAAGTGTATACGACATCTATTTGTTAAATCGCACATGTGTCACCGGCTTCCAAAATTGTGCGGAGGTAATTGCAAAATCAACGAAACTAATGAACAAAATATTAATGTATACTAACGAAGAAAGTTGTCAGGTACCATATACACTGCTTTGTTTGGACAGATCTTCAATAACAATAATGTACAAGCTGAAAAACTTACCTTTTAAAACAAAAATGGCGGATTTAAAATGTCTCCGGTGACGTATGCTATGACGTAGGTTGTTACCCCTGAAAAGAGCTAAAAATTCTTCCCGAGCCACAGGGTGCTTTTCAGTATAACCATCCTTGAAGCAACGATCAGTGGAGAGAGTGGAATGAATCTTGTCGCAATGATTATCATCAGTCCCCGGAAAAAAAATGTCAAGCTGGGGATTCGAACCAGCAATCCCCTGGTTTCGACTCTTGTACATTACCGATCGAGCTACAGGGCTCTGATATGTTGGGCAGTTGTTTTTTCAAAGGGGTAACAGGGATTGTGACGTTTGTCATATTGTGACAGGCTCTCTGTCAACAGCTATGGCACTAAACTCAAATATTAGTTTTTTTTTCCTGTTATACACAGTTATTGATCAGATCTGAAAATCGATTTTACTCCTAATGTAACTTGGAAAGTCTTTTTCATATCATTTTAACCTTTTCCTCTAGCGAAACGTCCACATCGCACTTCATATGAAAGTGTATAATACTGAAAATGGTATTATGTTGAAGATCATACAGTTGTTCTTATCATTAACCTATAGAGCAATAGGCATAACTTTCGTTGTTTTGTAGACAAGGTTGGTCAAGATCAGACTGCCTCGGGCGGACAGTGTAGATCGAGATCAGACTGATCAGAGGCACAGTCTGCTATTTCGTAAATTATACTGAAAAAAAAAAAAAAAACATCATTGGAAATACCTTTTTCTGATTGAGAAAGTCAGTTGAGTTATATTATTCAGTCATTCTCTGTGCAAGGGAGCTTAATGCATCTACGACAAGTATCGATTCAGGTCAGCCTGCGCAGTCCGCGCAGGCTGACCTGGGCCGAAACTTTTTGCTATTGGTCAATGTTCCATATGTCAAAGGACCATTCTACTTTACGATACTGTTGGTTGTTAGACATAATGCATTTTATGGGTAGCTAATTATATAAAAGTAAGCTTGTCTCTTAAAGTTTTGACGACTGATTGATGGGAACTTCACAAACTGCCTTGCCAAGCTACTTACGTTGTTATCATGAATACGTGAAGTTTGACACTGCTGCAGAGAATATTTGTTTGCAATGTTTGCTCGTACTACGTTTTCAGCTGGTATTCATTTTTCAGTCAATATATTTCGTTTGTAATGCGATAAAAGCTTTAACGTTTGGTAAACATTGCCGTGCAGAGATACTGATACTTTAATTATTGCTTGTCATGCGTAAGGTTATCAACAATCGAGACGTGCTATAATCAAAGCACTGAAGGGAATGATGTGTGCATCTCTCTATTTTACTTCTTCTGGCTGGATCAGTCGTAAATCTTTGAAACGTATGAAGACTGCTATTTTAACCGCTAAATTGCTGGGGATATACTATTATTATTTCTGCGAAGAAGGGCTGGTCAGAAATTATTTGAGGTTAAGAACATTTACAAACGAAACGTTCATTTACAAATTGAATGTACTTTTAATCGCTTAATCTTCTAGATAAATTTCAGAGCTCGTCGGAAATAAGCTAGCTCGCTAGGTACGGAGCAGGGCGGCGTTGTGACGTCATGTCGTACTCGTTTACATTGTAGACGTTTGCATAAACTGTATTCACATAAAATTTTAACTACCGTTCCAATTTAGAATTTAAAACAATATTTGAATATACATGTATAATAGTTTGTGAATATTGCAGCAAACTGAGCCTGTTTTCGGAGTCACTGATCTTTGTTATGAGCGTTGCTCTGGCAAAAGGGCATCTCTGGAATGCATTATACCAAGCAAGACATCAAATACTTGTAATAGAGGAACCATAAAGTAAACTGTGTCCAACAATTGACTGAATCACGAGGTAGAATGATCCTTGGACACACAGAAAATTTACATTTCGACCTATGTCAGCCTGCTAATGCATTAAACATACTAATTTACGTGGAGGTAAAAAATGTTTTATTCTTTTTCATAAATTTGGTCTATATGGCAAAGCAACCATCTACTTTTAACAGCGGCTTTTCTCTGTGGCTGTAAGGATGTATATTTAAAGGTTTGACTAAACAAACGGACACTAGATCTAAGACTTATTTCTCAGGATACATTTAAACGCTTTCATGCGTATTTGATACCGAATCGATAAAACACTGAGTTTTACAATATAATTGACAATACATTTCAGTGTTGGTCACATGTTGGCGTCACGAGTAAACATCCCCATGAAAACTATGATACATGTTAGTTCCATAACTCCTTTAGTTGCACCTAACGTATTTTTGATCCATAAGTAAACAACTTACTAAAAATAATGAAGGAAAACCCAGGACACGGGTGATACTAAGTGCCCCCTTCACCTCCACCCGATCGAACAATGACTGGGTATGAAAAAAAAGAAACATTTTTTTTTTTTCATGCCCAGTCATTGTTCGATCGGGCGGAGGTAAAGGGGACACTTAGTATCACCCTTGTCCTGGGTTTTCCTTCATTATTTTTAGTAAGTTCTTCTAGTCTAAATAAGTCTCCAAAAAAGTACAGTTTTCGAAATTAACAATAATATAAAATAGGTAGGGCATATTATCTTGAGTTTTTGACACATCACATATCATGTGCACAGGGACATAATCATGAAATAAAGGTCAAGTTCGATTTAGGATAAAAATCCACCAATTGTTATTTGAAATTTGGTTCTGTTTCAGCTGTTTTTTTTTTTTGCAAATTCTTGGGAAGCTTTGGGATGGAAATTTTCACCGCCCATCACTTGACAAGTCTAGCCGACTGTGTTCGACAAAATACATTTGCTTATATTCGTGATCTGTCCTTTAGGAAGGTCGTTTTGCCATGGTCACATTTGTTCAGCGACTGGAAATGCAGTATATAAAACAACAAACTGCGTGCCAACGTCGATTCCTATAAAATGATTTTTGAAGCAAACGCGGGGTTGTGGTATCTACGAAATATTAAGTCGTTAGTCATTAAAGCAGAATAAGGTCAATTGATACAGCTGTACTTCTTTCAAAAGCAATTCTGTTCGCCAAAGACACTAGCAGGGAGCCTATTGAATGCAACTTGTCCCCTACCGTCTCCCGTCGTTATTAATTATGCAAATAGCTGATTAGTTGCCAGAGACGAATACCGCGTATGTAGTAGATTCGATAGAGAAACATGCCTAGATTCTGTGATATCGGTCGGGTATTCACGTAAACTGTTTGTTTTCCGCAGGTACATGTACCTATCTGGTACGCGGACTATTTGCGTTGTATCTCCGTGAATCCTTGGCCATTTATTCTTCAGATGACAATTACATATCACGGTGCTGGTTAACATGTTCATTGATGGGTCTCTAGTATCTAATGGCACTCTGAATCTTCAACTAACCATTCCGATTTCTAAACGACCCTGAAGAATACAGCTTTTGAAAACAAACGGAGAAAATTCAGTTAACAAGGATTTTCACCTTCTCCCACAATGTTTTCTAACGTTTCTATCATTTAATCGACATTCAATTTGTCGTCTGCAAATCCTTTCAATTTGGACTAGTGTAAAACTTTGTCGTGTGGTAAAAATTAATAAAGATAAATATGCCATTATTGAAGGCTTTGTATATCACCACAGAGAGCCATGTTCCTGTGTAGCCATTTTCATACTTCGGTACAACTGTTTATCATGTGTCAAAATGTAGTACATTATTTATGGAGGTTGCGCTTCGTTTATTTTTGTAAATTCCACATTGTAGGTATACAGTATACTTGTTATATATGCATATCATTTATGGCAGTGCATCAGTCTGTTGCTTAGATTAAATTTGAAAGAATGGGAAAAAACATTTCTTGCACTGATGAACTATACCATATAATATAAATCAAGTATGCCACATGTTAAGTAATGCTACCAGCACAGCTTTGAAAAACAGTATATGAGCCATGCTCTGTGAAATTGGGGCGTAAAGCATCAGCAAAGAGCATCGACCCATACCTGGGCCGTAACCTTTAGTTTCTGGTAAATTTTCTGCATGTCAAAGAACCAGTATACCTCATAATTCAATTGGATGTAAGACACAATGGAATTTATGGATCCATAGTCATGTGAGGACTTGCTTGGTATTATGCATCACGGAGATACATTAAGTCCACTTTTGCCAGAGCATGGCTCCTATCATAATTCATTTCATACATGAAAAGGAATATTCCAATTATATTTGTGCTTTTATTTTCAATTGCTGACATTTTTCTATTCATTTTAAATACCTCTTACTGTGTTTTTGTTTTTCGTTTGTGCGCGCGCCCGGGCGCGCGCGCGCGTGTGTGTGTGTGTGAATTCTATTCAGAGGGAAATAACAACTCACTACCTCACAGGTGGTGAGGATAGAGCTGTTTTTATGACCCGTTACTCAAACAAAGCAAAACAGAAGAAGAGACTCGAGTTGGTTTTATGTAATTTTCTCAGATTCAAATAATATCTAAATCATGAGGATGCCATTATATAAATAACGTATTTGTTGCGCATGTGTGTTTTATGTAACATATAGCTTTAAATTTTAGCCAATCATGTCGTTTTGTGGATTATATTATGTTGAGCCAAATTCACATCTAAACATTATGGTTTGTACCAGCACGTTGTTTCGCGAGGTTTGTTATACATAAACCTGGTATAGACATAAGAGCGTTTATCACATGAAACCTCCTGCAGCAGTGTATTAAACCCAGGACTTATTTTCGATAATACACTAGTGTATTATCGTTTTTTCAATCCCGGGATGAACGTCTTCTTTTCGAGATATATATTATTTTCAAGGTTTGAAAAAAGGCAATGATTGCATACGTGTAGATTAAATGCCGTTCGCAATTACCAGTATCAATATCGATGTCTCTCAATCAGTTCACTAATAGAACACGTCAAACATGTCTCCCTGGGGGACAGGTCAGGTAAATAAAAGATCGGTATACGAATAATCAATAGAAAGCTATGTTTCACGGGTGTAATTTGATTGTCAAGCTTCGAGGGCGTAAAATGAAGCACTTAGATTGTTTCCGTTTGGTCGATTAAATTTATGAAATATTAGTCAGTGATTAGAGATTTTTGCCAGCCATATTGAATTCTATTTACATTACACTGACAAGCCCGGTAAAAAAGTTTTTGTATATATCGTCTAAATGGATCTTGAGCGTCAATATGGTATGTATAGTAACAGTTTGTAGTGTTTTTTTCTTTTTTTTTCCATGGGTTTTTTCATATTATCTTGTCATATAATATTCCGTTAGGATTATAGGGCAAAACAATTAATTTTTTTCTTCATATGGTTTACAAATTAACTTTAAGTGCAGTATTTATTTTCCAATTAATCGTTCATTAGTGTCTATGTTAATTTACAATTAACGCGCGTAAGATTTTCAAATTTCCTAGAGTGAAAAATGTTATGCCATGATTTTCCATTTAATACTTATCTTGCCAATCTGGGGCGTATTTTGTGATGATTTGTGGAATTAATGAATTAAATTTATTTATCTGTGATATTACCATTTAAAACTCTCTGTCATGAGAAATCCGACTTTTAGTATCAATGCCAAGTTCAGAAATTTAAACCAACGTGTTTACAAACCTAAGTTAAATGCGCTTAACTCAGTACTCTCTGCAGACAACCATTTCAGTATAGCACCCGACCACAAAATTGTTGAGGCCAAACGGTTTTTTTTAAGCTTTATTTGCCACGTCAATCGGTATGTGAGGGTCGTGGCCATCCCCCAACATACCTTACAAATCAATGTTAGTAAATATTTTGTTAGTAGTACATATTCACAATATCATTATGTTTCATTATGTTAACAAATTTCAAGGACTTTTCTTTTACAAGTTTACCATTTCAAATTTAACCAATTTACATATTAATTGATAAGCCGAACTAATGATCAAAAGGTGACACAACAAAGCTTTTTTGTGATGAAAACGTGTGTGTGTGGGGGGGGGGGGGGCGGGTTGCGTGGGTTGGTGTGTTTGTTTGCGCGCTAAAATTGACCAAAAAAAAAGAAAAGTTTTTTGTCTTTAATTCTACTTTTTACTCATTGATTGTGTTTGGTTTTGTCTTCAAATATTCACTATCTTAATCGGCTGATGGGAGGTTTTGTATGATATGTTCTACAAATGTCATGATACTTTCTACTTTTTCAAACATCTTAGTATTTTTGTAAATGTGTAAATTAGTGATAAGATGGTTCCTTAATCCGCCTATGGAAGGTTTATTTATTTCTGCAATAATGGATATACTTTTTGATTTCCAAAAGAAGTATATCAAATTTAATATTTGGTGCACTTGAGTCCAAAAGTAAAATAGAGCTGTTGATTTGCACAGTTTGATCAAAATTAGTTATTATTCCAGTGATTCTATTTATCAAAGGTCTCGTGTATCTACATTCGTAGAATAAATGTATAATTGTTTCAGCATCTGTGCCACAGAATGTACATAAATTTGTATCCATCAGCTTCATTTTATAAAGTAAGGAGTTTGTTGCAATAATACGATGCACTATTCTTGTTTGTAACCATTGGGTGTAAGTATCTCGTGTGTATTTGAAAACGTTTCCATGAATTTGTTTCCAATCAAAGTTTAAACCATCATATAATGTAGTCCATTTGTTCCTACTTGTTGGTGTTTCATTGTTTTTTTTATAAGAGCGTTGTAAACGTGTTTGTTTATGTCTATTTTAGTTATTATATGAAAGAAATAACTGTTAATTGAAGGATTATGGCACTCGTTCAAAATTGTATGTGTAACTGGAAATGAAATATTCTGCTGTAAAAAGGTAGCTTTAATTTAATTTACAATACTATAATAGTTTAAAAAATTTATTCCGTTCGTGGTAAACGATATTAAATTCCAAACTTAAAAGCTTCTCGTTTTTCCTAAATTTGAAAGCAATATCTAGGCAAAGAATTTCTACCTACCATGAGGTCAAGGGATACCTCAGTTCAGTTCATTTCATTGGCAAAAGACTGATCTTTTGGTGTATGCATCGGCCGGATTGTAATTCCTACCCCATTTTATATTATTCACGCCAGAAAAATCAAACCCGGTAAAAAACACAGGGGGTGCAAAACTTTTTTTACTATATATGTATACATGTTCTAAAGTAATTTATACTATATATGTTATACATGTTCTAAACTAATCTATACTATATATGTATACATGTTCTAAACTAATACATGCTCATAACTTGTTTTAATATTAGTGGTGGCCCAGGTGTCTTAAATTGTGCTATAGGTAAAATACCTGAAAATTGTCCTTGGTGATACTCTTTCGTAAAATATGGCTATTCTTCAATGCTGTTAGCTCGAGGTATGTTCACGGCAGCGGTTGTCAAGAGAGATTCTGTACCAGGACTAAGGGGTCCCGCTTTCGCGCTACTTTGGGTTAGAGGCTAAACATTGACACTGTGAGACAAACAGCAACTTTTACACGGCTGTCATTTTTGTGTTATTTTTTTCTGAAAATTGTGACTTTTTATTGGCGCTCTTATACTATGTTAGGGTCCTCAGTTCGTTTGTCAGGTATGGTGACTAACGCCTTTTTTAGTTCTATTGCGTCAGCCAGTACACCTATCCATGGTGTTCTGGCATTTCTTTCACCATGTACTTCGAACAATGTTCTTCCCAAGTCACCAGCTGCTTTACAACATAGCCATCGGCGAAAAAATAAATAACGGTGAAAAAGGAATTGATCCCGTCGCAATGACTATCATCAATCCGCGGAAAGAAATTCGAGGACCAAGGCGCTGACGGTAATTTTGTTTTCATTTCGGTGCTCTAAAGTTCTGGCAAAATTATACTCAAACACATTTCTACGGCAAATTCTAACGGGGAATAAAGTTCAGTCGTATCTACACTCGATAGAATTGCCAGATTTTTCCGTAGATCGCTAATAAAGAAATAAATATTGATAAAATTCTTCGAGCCATACCTTTGTTTACTGTTTTTCTGTCGAGAGTGTAGCTCGAGAGTTCCCGGATGTGTGGAGGAAACAAAATTCCAATGAATCTTTTTGGAGCTAGTTCCACTGATTACCACCCGTGATTTATTCTGTACAGGATAGTGATGCGTCATAACAGTCAGGTTTATCTTCGAAGAATATGACATGCGCAGAAAACGCTGTAAATCTGTATTAAAGCCTCCGTCACACCAAACTAGCTCTTAGAACGTCTTACCCCGCCCTAGCAAAATCGGTCTGGGTAGGACGTGTAATTTCTGCCTAATTGTACCTAAAGCCCCCATTTCACTGAACTAGTTCTTAGAACGTCTTGCCCTGTCTTAAAAAATCGTAAAAAGGGTTGCGATCTGGGTAGACTGCGTAATTTCATTCGGTTTGTAAGCGTACTGTCATTTGAATGCCCACTGCACCACGTCTTTACATGTCCCTGATAGGATCAGAGTACGGCAGGTCCGTTTGTAGTACGCCCATCTCGTTTTAAGTACGTTGTCACTCCGTCTAATTATAAAACGGGATGTACGGCAAAACATTTTGAGCAGGCTCAAAGTTCTAAAGCACCCTTCCCGTCCTAGCCCGTCCATGAAGTTCGCAAACAGATTGTAAAAGGTTGCTACCACGTCAACTCCGTTCGAACACAGTTTGAGTTCGTTTGACAACAGTTTTCGGAATGTAGAGATAACGAATTCGGTTTGACGGGGTTATAAGCAAACACCTATGGGATGCTCGATATATGCATGCCTAAGGCAGGTGCTTGTTCAGCAGAGGTTTAGTTCAACATGTTTCCTTCTCTTGGAACTCAATATATCTTTGCTTAATGCAGGATGCAGATGTTAAAGAGATGGACAATAAGACATATTTTACGGTCATCGTTTACAAGTTCTTGTCGAAGTTGCCTGCTGCAAAAATTGCTTTTTTGAGGCAATGAGTCACTACAGTCTGTATATTCGGATACGTTCCTCTTGTTTTGTTTTGGTAACTTAAAAGCATTGAAGGAATGATAATCTTCAGGTTAAAACTCCTAAATTGTGTGTGTTTTCCCCACCCCTTAGCGGTCACGTGACAATCGTCACGCGCCTTACAGCGTAACAATATATGTACCTCTTGATCAGTGAGATATCGCTATATGAGCCATGCTCTGTGAAAAGGCGGCTTAATGCATCCGCAAAAAAAGCATCGACCCAGGTCAGCCTGTGCAGTCGGCGCAGGCTGACCTGGGCCGAAACTGTTTGCTTTTGGTAAATTTTCTGCAAGTCAAAGGACCAGTGTACCCCATATGGATCCATGATCATGTGATGACTTTCCTGGCATCATGCATTTCGGAGATGCATTAAGCCCCATTTTGCCAGAGTATGGCTTATATATTTTAGTCCATTTATACAAAGAGGTACAGTATTATGCACAGCTATTGTTTCACATTGATAAAACAATATGCCATCTCATTCTGAGGACAATGTTACCACACACAGCGAATTCTTACGCTGGAATTGGTAACTCGGTTACAGGCCTTTTACATCGGTATTTATTCGGCATAGCTGACTATGCTGTCTTTTTACCTCTTGGGATTGCTGTACCCGAGTGAAAAAATGTGGACATGTGTATTCGGCGGATCCCTGCCGGTTTATCTGTAGGCACATTTACACATTCACATCACTTGATTTTTAGCATCAACAGCCCCTTTTTTCAAAGATTATTTGGATCAACATCTTAGCTTAATATATGAGCCATGCTCTGGCAAAAGGGGGCTTAAAGCATTTCCGTGATCCATGATACAAAGAAAATCATCACATAATTATGGAACCATAAAATCCGTTTTGTCTAACATCCAGCTGAATCATGACGAAGATTGGTGCTTTGACATCCAGAAAATTCACCAATAGTGAAAAGTTTCGGTCCAGGTCAGCCTGCGCGGACTGCGCAGGCTGAGCTGGGTCGATACTTTTCGCAGATGCATTAAGTCCCCCTTTGACAGAGCATGGCTTATATATGATTAACTATAATGTTTAGAAATTAAAAAATTCACTTTTCAACAACGGAAAAGACAATGCGAGAAAAAAAAAAAGGTAATTTCATGGCGAGATTATTTCATTCCTTCTATCCATATCGAACTACAAAAGAGATTTTTTAATCATATTCTAGTAACTCTTACGACGTCTATCTCCTTTTAAAGGTGTTTCTTTTTTTTTTATGATCATCTCATTTCGTGCAAAACTAGTAAAACCGCCATGTAGTAACGCGATATACGCCAGTCCACTCTAGGGGACCTGTTAATCTCTAAGGGGAATTAAACTAAATCCTTCTTTGCCTAGGAATAAAAATCGCTATTCTTCATGATTTTCTAAAAAAAAAAAACTTGCGATACGAAATTAGGTTTATTGCCCTTTTTAAATATGAATTTACCGTTTACCAAACAGTACCGAGTTTAAACGACCCTAAGGAACAAAGCCTTTTGAAGAAATTAGTGTTGGAAAACGAGAAAATGTTGGTAACCAGCATTTTCTCCTTTTTTCAAGTGTGTTCAAAGGCACATTTGATACATGTATGTCGTTTGCAATTGCTTTGAATTTGGACAAGTCTTCAAGTTTGTCATTCATTAAAGAGCAAAATCATTGATTGACTGATTGATTGACTGATGTTAAACGCCATAATTTCAGTCTTATCGTGGCGGCCATTGCACCCATCCTTGCTCTCCTTATGTTACCAGTGCTTTGCACGATATTCTTCCAAAGCCACTGGCTACTTTCCTAAATAACCATCGTAGAAAAAATGATCAGCGGTTAGAGAGGGGTGAATCTGGTCGTAGTGACTATCATCAGTCCTCAGAAATCAAATAGTAACAAGAAGTATTTGGGCATTGTTCTTATCTATGCGGCCTTTGTATCCATTTGTTTGCAAAAGAACTGTCTTTCTATTTAATTACCAATGTATTATAACATGCGGCAAGTCGCTGATGGGACTCATCGACTTGTATGCAGTAATTCAGCATGGTTCTCTGACTGACAAATAATTGAAATAAATAGTATACGAGGCACTTGAGCAATTTTTTCAAGACAAAATTCTAGGATAGTCCAAATTCAAAGTCCCAAAAGCGGCCAAAAATAATCAATATGATGATGAAACGCATTTGACTTTAAATCATACCATTTAATCCTTAAGCTGCTAAGCGCGACTCACTGACCTTTGACGGACAGTATAGATCAAGATCAGACTGCAAAAAACATGCAGTCTAATCTTGGATCTACACTGTCCGATCTAGAGATATTTTTGCCACAACAAATAACTTTGAAATAGCAAAATTTGGGTTTTTACATTCGGCTTGAAAGTTTCGTTTCGCTGACCTGGGCCGAAGCTTTTCGCTTTTTGTCAATTTTCTGTATGTCCAAGGACCAGTGTACCTCATGCTTCAGTCAGTTGTTAGACAAAGTGGATTTTATGGATTCCTAACTATGTGACGTCTTGCTTAGTACAATGCATCACGAAGATGCATTAAGCCCCCTTTTGCCACAACATGGCTCATATATTTTAACTTAATCCATGACGAGTTGCCATATTTTATGAAAACTATTGCCCAAAGTCGCTTGCTGCATAATTGTGTAGGGAGTTAAAGACTTAAATAATGGACGTGGTCGATTGGAATGGTTTAATGAACAATAAACAGGAAAAGAAAGGAAACCTTGATAAATTTATTTCTATCGTGATGGATGCCAGTGGCTCAAAGTAAGGGCCGGTCATAAATATTTTAGTAAAAGGGCACTATTCAAAGAGTATTAAGCACAGATGACCTCTTGCAGGAGGCACATATTTGAAAACATTGTGGTAAAAGGGAGCAATTTCTCCTTTTCCCACGATGTTTTCAAAGGAAATGAATGAAATGAACGTACCCGTATTAATATTTAACCTGTACACGATAGTGATGCGTCATAGCAGTCAGGTTTATCTTCGGAGAATAGGACATGCGCAGACAACGAACCTGTATTAGATAAGCTTATCAGGGACACAAAAATGTACTACCCTGCTTGCTTAATACAGCTACATTTCATGTTTCCCTTCTCCGGAAATTCGAAAAATGCCAGATTAACCATAAGAGGGCCTTTCACCACTAAAGCTGCCTTTGCGGTCAGTGTAGATCAAGATCAGGCTGCACAAAATGTGCAGCCTGATCTTTGATCTACACCGTCCGTTTTGCTGATACACTGCAGACAAAAGGAACCACGAAAATGCGATTATTTAAGTCGCATTCCTGGGATAAAAAATTCTGTTAGGTTTATTCGGCGCTTTAAGGGTTAATAAGGTTCGTGTTCAGTAGCACGAGGACTACAGTATTTCTTTACCATATGCTGGAGTACATCTGTATACAGTGACAATCTGCATCGAGAAAAATACAATTCTTTGTGAACAATATAGGGCATTTTGTGACCCTCTTGTTTTCAGGATTCTGTACCTCCAAAATCGAATTCCACATCAATTGACCCATTGACACCTGAGGCTAATTTGCAGTGACTTTTGAATGTTTTCTCAAAGAATGAGTTATTAGGATAAACCAATTTTGCGAACACTGTAGATCAAGATCAGATTGCACGGAATATAAGACCTTATGTTCTGTGCAGTCCGATCTTTATCCACACCGTTTGCAAAAGTGCCTAAAGTCGTAATTTAAGTGTTTAATTTGTTTGTTTAAGTATATACATTTCTTGCTACAAGCAACCCTTTTATGGCGTTTCTTAGCTTTTGAAACAAAAAGAAGTCAGAAGGGGCAACGTCAGGTGAACACGGAGGTTGGGAGAGCACAACAACTTTTTCCTGCTCCAGAAAGTCTTGCACTATTGAACCCTTGTGCGATGACGAGTTGTCATGCAGCAATCTGACATGGGCCAAACCTGGAGCGGGTCTTCGTTTTCGACAGTATTTCTTCAGTTTTCGAAGAAATTTCGTCTTGTAAAATTTCACATTAACAGATTTGCCTTTAGTCAGAGCAACCTAAATGGCGGGACCCTGACTTGTAAATAAAATGGTATACATTACCTTCTTTACACTGATGGTCCTTTTTGAAATGTGTGGTCTTTTGTCAGACTTTGTAGCCCAAAACTTGTTTGGTGTTTTCGTTTTGGAAAAGACCGTGGGTTGTAATTTGGATACTGTTTAAGCAACAGTTTAGCGCATTGCACGCGAGCCTTTTTCTGCTCATCTGTCAGTAGATGGGGAATCCATCTGGCACAGATCTTTCTCATTTTCAAATCACATTTGTGAATGATATGAGCTGCTCCTAATGAAATGCCAACGATACTAGGTATTTGCCTAGTGGTGTATCTTGCATCGGTATTAAGTATTTCTTTCACTTTAGCAACCATCTTCGGAGACATTGCTGTTTTAGGCCGACGGGCATGCGGTGCATCTTCAGTCGAAATTAACCCACATTTGAATTTATTAAACCAACGAAATAATAACTGATGAAAAGACATTTCATTTTGTCCATAAACAGAACAACGATTCTAATATAAGACCGTATTTCAGTGGCATACTCTGATCTTCTACCAACCATTTTGTATTAGTATATACATGTATATACGAGTAGACAGTATATAGCGAGCTGTAAACACAGCTGAAGTGAACGGATTTATATATGAATGTGGTATCAATGTAAAGCTAACATGTATGTCTACCCGATAACATTCATTTTCGAGTGTTTTTCGCAATGTTGAACAATAACCTTCTAGATGCACTCTGAACACTCCCCGTAAATGATATGAGTTTTTGTACTCGCCGCTATCTCGGAAAAACAAAAAACAAAAAAACAAAAAAAACGACTTTACTTTCAATTTACCGGTGTTTCATGTTCGAATGAGAAAGCCTGAATAGTATATTTATAATTTATCGTTGACTTGATTGAAAGCTCAGTGTTATCAATAGTACAGTAATAACCCTCTTTTGTTAATTTCAGTTTAAATAAATGAGTGGTATTGATTGGTGTTTACCCGGTCAATTCTATAAAAGTTTAATCCTTTACGGTAAGCCGTCCGTTTAGTCTTTTCCAAAGCCAAATTTTGCCACGGCCCAGAAGGACAGGGCTTTTGAGAAAAAAAAAAAAATGTGGAAAAGGAAGAAAATACTGGTAACCAACATTTTGTTCTTTTCACACAATGCTCTCTACCATCAAAAACAAATACAGCCATTTCAGACATATTATTTGCCGCCTGTAAATGCTTTGAATTTGGACAAGTCTAATATTTTGTAGGGACGTTTGTGTCCCGCTTCAACTGCATATAGGTTGCGCATTCACCTTACAGCTGGAAAAAAAATAGAATACATGTACATGGGGAATATCAATAATCCTCGTGAATGAGTATTTTAGAAACGTCGCGAGGATTAATAAATAATCGCGTGTATACTTGTTTCCTAAAAGGGGCGATAATCTGTTTGTGTTTCAAGTGCTAAATTTAACCGATGACTGTCGCTGCTTTTGGAGATACACAAGTAACCACCGGCACGGTGCACATCAATATTGGAGTGCACAGAACATGCTTTAACTTAATTTAAACCTTTGACTAACAAGCAAAATTTTTCATTTACTATTGAATTGTACCTATGGTCCTCGAAAATAAGTAGAACTGGTCTGAGCCATGCTCTGTGAAAAGGGGGTTTAATGCAAAAAGTATTGACAGTCTGCGTGGGCTGACACTGGTCGAAACTTTTTGCTATTGTTAAATTTTCTGCATGTCAAAGGGTCATTCTACCTCAGCAATCAGCGGCTGTTTGATAAAATAGATTTTATGGATGCAAAATCATGTGAAAACTTGCTTGGTAAAATGCACCACGAAGAGGCATTAAACCTCCTTTTGCCAGAGCGAGGCTCATTTACAAATAGTTTGCAGCGGAAGAATTTACCGTTTTACTCCTAGCTGAATTAAACAGACATTTTCAGCCAGAAGAAAAACCTGAACTATTTTCATTTTAAATAATAATAAAAGTATATCGAACAGTGTATACCCAAGATCACAATTATCCGACGCATAATGTACAGTCTGATCTTGATCTACACTGTCTGCAAAAGCGCATAAACCCTTTACCACACAATCCCGAGTTTTAACGACCCTAAGCAAGAAGGCTTTTTGAAAACATTGTGGTAACCAGCATTTTCTCCTTTTCCCACAATGTTTTCTACCTTATCAAAGAGCTAAAGGTCATTTGTACAAATTTTGAATTTGTCGCCTGCATATGTTTAGAATTTGAAAGGCTCAAAGATTTGTCGTTTGGGACAAGGTTAAGTTTATATTGGTTACCTCCCCTGATACAGCAAGTGTATAGGGATCGGTACAGGCTACTAAAAACGGGCGGAATTCTGCCCGTCTATTTATAGAACAGCCAAACGCCAGACTAATATAGAGATGCAGGGGAGGTCAGTCTCACTTCCAGAGCAGTAGATTTTCCGATATTTTGGACCTCACAAATACCTTTTATGTTTGTGTGCTAATATTCTCTTTGGTTTCGATTACCAATTTCAAATTGTGCAAAAATTTGCAATGTTACCTCTGCAGCCAAACTGCAAATGTGTATACTGCTCTGATTGGCTATTCTGTGGTATACATGTAGCTCATTGAAAAGCAACCACACAATAGCCTGCGCCAGTTGTAGTATGTATATCTACAACGGGGACCAGTTCAGGTTAAGTTGTGCTCAACAGCCATATTGTTAAAGTTGAGGTTGTAGGATTTTGTAGTGGGACATTTGTGTCCCACTATCTTTTATTTAGATGTTAATCTCGACGTATAGGACAGTGAAGATGACTGATCGGACTCCTCTTTCTGTGCAGACTGATCTTAATCTACACTGTCCTCAAAAGTGCAACGAGTCGCGCTAGCAGCCGGTGCAACTGTATGATTTTGTAGCGAGACTTTTTGTTACCCCCTGTCTTTGTGGATCTAAATCTCTCCACTCTCCTAGTTCAATGTTAATCTCGCCATATTATAAAATCTCGACAATGTAGCTCAAAGATCAGACTGCACGTTCTGTGCAGTCTGATCCTGATCTATATTGTCCACACAAGCGTATTCAATGGCGCATAGCTGCTAAATGGTTCAAGTGCGAGGAGTAGGATGCTCTGACCTTTGTAACCTACATGTACTATCTGTGCAGATCTAAAATTCCCCTCTCTTTTGTTTCACTGTTAGTCTCACCGTATCGGACGGGGTACATCCAAGATCAGACTGTACTTTCTATCTGATCTTGATCTACACTGTCCGCATTTTCAGCGTATCGAGCAGAGGCGTTCGTTTTGTGACGAACTTCGCCATCTATACTGACGTCCATAAAAAACGCTTCACCTGCCTTTGCACATCCATATTTATAAACTAAACATATATTTCACGATTCCTGGACTTTAGAAATAAACCATGGGAATATTTCGACATTTTTTCACCTCTCTTTCGACATTTTTCACCTGATACCTCAGCTTAAGTGCCCAACATTCAGCTGAAACAGACATTTAAACAAACTCGCCAACACAATGTCGTCAGTACCGCGTATGACCACCCTGACTTGCTATCACTGCCTGAAGACATCGTCCCACGGATCCACACAAATTAAGAAACAGATAGTGTGGAATTCGAGCCAATTCTTCATTGGGAGCATTTGTCAATTCATCGACACTTTGTGGCAGTGGATTGCGTTGACACAAACGACGTCCAAGGACGTCCCACATGTGCTCAATATGACTGCAGTCTGGAGATTGAGCAGGCCATGGTAAAACATCAATACCATTGCCCCTGAGGAAATTTCTGGTGAGCCTAGTCGTGTGGGGTCAAGCATGGCTATGTTGAAACGTAAGACCAGGACGTTGCTGGAAAATGGGAACGACCACAGGACGAAGAACTTGGTCCACATTCCCTCTAGCATGTAATTTCCCATTTATGACAACCAAGTCAGTTTTAAAGGTGTAGTTAATCGCCCCCCAAACCATAACACCGCCACCACCAAAACGGTTATGCTCTAGTACACAATTACGCGTGTAATGTTCGTTACGTCGACGGTAAACGCGAACACGCCCATCGGCGTTGGAAAGAATGAAACGAGATTCATCACTGAAGATAACATCTCGCCAACATCTTCTGATGTTGTTTTAAGCCCATCGCCGACGTTCCCGACGGTGACGCTCTGTCAGCATCACACCACGATACGGCTGCCTGCAAGAAATTCCCCGCTCTGTATTGCAGCTGACAGTCCTTCCGCGATTGCCTATAACCACCGACGTCGTAGATTGCGCCGTCACGAAACGGTTACGCAAGTGACGTTGACGGAGGAAATTGTCCTGCCAGACAGACGTCACACGAGGTGCACCGGGCCGGACTCTATCAGAAACGCTCCCTGTTGCGTTTACCCGCTGTACAAGACGAACTATAGTCGACCTTGCTACGTTAAAGCGCCTGGCCACGTAACTTTGAGAAAGTCCGATTTCAAGCATTCCTAAAATTCTTTCTCTCTCTTCGTTATTTAGACTTGGCATTTTGAAAATTAAAAACTTTCAAAAAATAGTGATGACCACTTGTTTTGCTGATCGCTAAATGAATACACATGTGTAATGACGGCGTATAGAACCACGTGGAGAGAGTGCACGGGACGCATTTGCAAAACGTGCGAGTGACGTCATGGCCTTTGGTCCACACGTCGAGGCAAGCAAACTTTTATGTTTTGATACGTTAAATAAGTGAACATAATTCGGAGGACAAAAAAGACATAAATATAATGGCTATGTATAAAGTTACTGCACTTTTTCGATGAGGCGTCTTTTGTGGACGTCAGTATATATAATGTAACATATTAGATATATTACATTATATAGATGGCGAAGTTCGTCACAAAACAAACGCGTGTGGTATTCAGTCACGCTCAGCAGCTAAATGGATATAGTCAGGGGTAGTGCAACTTTGTGACCTACTGTCCCTGTAGATCTAAATATCTCCTCCCTTTTGTTTCAATATTCGATCTAGCGGCTCTGATATTGGACGTTCTATATCGACAACTGACCCTTTTCCAAATAGTCCCGTGATTTACTGTAGCTCAGAAAAAGGCTTTTTGAAAACATTGTGAGAAAAAAATACAAAATGCTGGTAACCAGCATTTTCTCCCCCCCCCCCCCCCCCCGAGTGTTTTCTACCCTTTCAACAACAATAAAAAATTATCAGTTTAGCCTGCTTTTCTCTGCCGTCTGCAATTGCTTTAAATTTGGAAGAGCGTAAAATTTTGTCGTTTGTTAAACGATGAAAATCGGAAAGTTCTGTGATGGTCTAACCTTAGTCTTATAGCATACCTTAGTTGGTACGTGTGTAATAATCAGTGAATGTAAATTGTGAATTCTAGGAAATTCGGATATTTGAGGGACTATGGAAATTAAGGAGAGTTATAATTGTTAAAAATTAATTTAAAGAAAATATGTTTTGACTTTAAGAGACGATACAATTGTTAGACTTACTCAACTTTAAAGGTTGCACCATATACATGTACACTGGTAATATATCTCTATTTACACAACTGGCCAGACTCAGAGCCATTCTACACCCTTTCAAGTTTTAACAGCGTTTTTTTTTTTTTCTATCGATGTAAGGATGCATCTTTATCCCTTTACCAGACAACAAAATTTTAGCCTTGTTCAAATTGAAAGCATTTGCAGACGACAATTTCAGTGTGGCTCAAATGGTGCAATTTTTCTTTGATAGAGCAGAAAACATTGTGGGAAAAGGAGAAAATGCTGGTTACCAGCATTTTCTCCTTTTCCCACAATGTTTTCAAAAGGCTTCTTTCCCAAGGGCGTTAAAAGGCGGCATTGTACGGTAAAGGGTTAAGCGATGTATTCCAATCGTCGCAGGTTCGAATTACCGAGATTTCGTTGTACATAGACTTTGTTATTGAACAAGCTTGAGTTTCAGCTCACACGATGGAATAATGAAAATGAACAAGTCTGATCCTAGACGGATTATTTCCAGGATAAGGTTGAAAGCACGTGATCAAACATGCAAATACCAAATCTGGTACATTCCAATCTGTGTTAAAGGCCCGCCAGCTGCCAAATGTAAATCATTCAGAGGTCGAAGTGCAAAAAAAAAATCATACCATTTGAAAGTAGATCTATGGATTTCCGAATGAATCTGATAATGTGTAAAAGTGCTATCTGCCAAAGTTCCAGTCGCCGGCAGAAAAATGTATCGTAAAACTAGAACAAAAGTTGTTGGAAACTTTTGTTCTAGTTTTACAATACATTTTTTTTTTTTCTCAGTGCGACCGGAACTTTGACTGGTCGTGGTGAAACATGTTGTCGGACTCATGATGATATCCATACTTTTAATTGGTATGAATTTGTCTTCAATTTGACTCCCGAATTGTCTACATTTGGCTGCTAGAGGGCCTTAACCTAATTTTTTTGGCCATAAATCTCACAGTGTACCGCAGGTACTTCGCTCTGAGTAACCTAAATTATACGACAACATGTCCAACTATCACAAGAAGATTGCTAACTTTTATTGACCAGTCAGATATAAAATATTAACCTCGGTATTTAATCTTCCGTTTCACGATGGAGAGAGAACAACTTGTCGGCCTAAAAAGTTTCAACCCATGGAACTTTTATTATTTACATGACATTTATCCCATTCTATGTACCAGATTGAAGATACATTAGAGCAAAACACGATTATAGTAACGACTTCTCTATCCCAATTAAAAGTTATGTAAAAAAAAAGAGGGCAACTGGTCCTAAAGTACCCACCTTAGTATTTTTTACAGTCATCTACGATGGGTCAATATCCAACTACGGTACATTTCAAATTGGAAAACCAACTATGTAAAATAACGTTGAAAACCCGGGTTTTGGCTCATATTTGACTCAGAAAGGTAGAGAGAGACAAGTCCTGTTTAGCAGCGATCTACATTGGCTATGTTCGTTTCCATGGCAACATTTAATGGTTCTTAACGGTAAAAATGTCCTATCCGATTTTGATTAAATAGTTTTTGTGATATATAGTTATTTAGAATGCATGTATTCATCTATGAAAACAACAAAAACTCAAATACAGGTTTTCTTTCCACCAACATTGGTTTAAACGGTGTGGACTTGATAAAAAACATTTATTTACAAATGTGGACTTTGCTTTTTTAAGGCATTTTAAATGAAGATGACGCTATTTTTTGTCAATATCATAAAATGATGTTTACTTGTCAGATATACGATCAAAACGATCGTCTTATGGAGACTGAGTAAGAAGAAAATATAAATTTAAGTATGAGTAACGGTACTGACTGTCATGAACGGTAAAGACGGGTTCGTGACGGTTTGGACTTCTCTGGAGGATCAGACTTATATTCGGCACTGTCTGACACCGATTATTTGTTGATAAAGAATATTAAACACTGCTAATGTCTTGTCTAACCAACAGGGTTTCAATAGAGTTAAAACACACCCACTGTTAAAAAAAGTAAAGTTTCAAGTGACAGGATGTTATGGGTCTTCGGGTCTTGTATATGAAATGACAGAAATACCACAATATTAGTGGCGAAAAAGTTCCAACAAGAACGGTAAAGACACGTAATAAACATAACCTGGACAAATTGGTACTTACAGCGTGTTTTAAGTTCTTTCGTTCTACAACAGCTCTCTTTAACCACCATTAAAATTCGAATAAGTTGGCTTCTTTGAAAAAGAAGCCAGAAGAGGTCAGCATCAATGTTTTCAAACAGTTTATTAGCTTTTAATTTCAATATATTATATTGGTCCATGTAAACAAACAAGTAAAGCATTATAATTATGATTGCCGCTGCGTGGAAACCTCTTATGCATAACATGACAGACACGTGACCTTCTTCCCGCGTTTTCAAGTCGCGTGATCTTTTCCCGCGGTGTCCTCTTTTTTTTCTGCTTAGCTTTATTTGTTTAATGGAAAATTACCGAATTATTGGAGAGATCATTTGCAATCAAATCAATATAACAAATCTTTTTTTTTTTGAAATCGTCATATAAAAACAAATCACATCTATTTCATATTTCAGTTTTTTGATTTCGGTTTATTTATAAAACCATGACGAAACAGACTGTGTATCAGAACAATTTCGTAAAAAAAAAAATGGATTTAGACAGGAATTTCTGAGGCAGTCTGCCTTTTAAACACACCACTGTTGGAGAGGTCTGATGACCTATCCAATGACCTAATCAAAAGCTGAAGGCGAAGGAAAGTATTGATATTTGTACAGATCTACACTCACAATGCCACATGGACTGAGCTTGTAAGGGTGTGGACAAAAATCTCTGGACACTCACATTTTCACTTATGTTAGCGACATAACTGAATTGCTCAACTTTCCTTCATAAAGATACACATGGAGATGGTATATATTTTGCGAATTACTAAACGCATTAAGTTTACCTTGTTATTTACACTTAGATAAATAGATTTTTGATCCGAAGTTGGGGATTCGGACATTTTACCCTTACACTGACTTATCAGGACCCACTTTTGTGGCATTTGTCGAAGACAATGCCACTACGAGTTCAATACGGCATTTTGAAAATCATGTATCTTATTTTGTGCAAAACCGAAGGAAGTAAACCCAATTAAACTCAATTTTTCTAGGACACATAAGATTTTCGATCGCACTTAGATGATGGCGTATTAAAATAAGCTGGATTAGGCCATCGATCATGGAAATACTTCTTTTTTATCGAAAATAGCTTGATCCGCAATGGCCCTCCATTGGCGTAATGATACACACAATCTTTGTTTCCTGACCGCCCGATTCAGTGCTTGATCGTCCCAAACCAGTTCGTTCCTGGGCTAATTCGGCCCTGGGCTTGTTCGCCAGGACTTGTTCGTCCCACAAAATTGCACGCTACTCTATTGGATGGTGCATGACTACGTAGTAGGTTGACTTTCAAGCGAATATTCTGAAACTATTTTTTATGGTTTATATTTCAAATTATTAATTCCACACAATGGCTCTCTTGACAAATGCCACACCAGGGCTTTCAACGCTTTGATTTAAACTGGTTACAAAAAGAGAGAAAAATGGAAGAGAATCTAAATTAAACATGTGTCATATATAGGATTAATGTAAATAATGTTTTTTGGCTACTTATATTGTGAGATTTTGAGAAAAGAAGTTCATTTATACCTCATGGACAGAAAATTGTCCTTAGATGTATATTTACCCATCTACGATTGATAAAGTTTAAGGGATTCTTGTTGTAATGATGTAAAACGCACATGAAATCTCTATAATTGGAATACAGCTTTTTTCTCACTTTAACTTCTGTACGTGTAACTTTAATAGACGTAAGTGCAGACCTAACTTTCCTGAAAATTTGACTAAAAATTTGGGGCCTACAGCGCACCCAAGTCTTTTCATAGATTTGTCCCAGTAACCTACATTTGTAGTTTTTGATCAAGCCGACCTAACCCATTTTCAAACTTGTCCGAGATATCACCAAGACAAATAATTTCCTTGATTTTCATGGGTATCCGACTGAAAATATGGCCAGAACGAACACAAAAGCTCACATTGAGCACCTTTTGCTCAGATGAGCTAAAAATACTGCCAAATAGTGACGTGTGTGGTCGTGTTCGGTAAGTAATGTGTACAGGTGCACACCTTGTCTTTTACATTAGACTACACAGGACGAGGTTAAAATCAAGTGCCTTTGGATAGTGCCCTACCCCTACCTTTTCATGGAATTATAGTTTGATCGATTCAAGGACGTATTTAACTCTTTACCACACAATCCCGAGTTTTAACGACCCTGAAAAAGAAGCCTTTTGAAAACATTGCTGGAAAAGGAGAAAGTCCTGGTAACCAGCATTTTCTCCTTTTCCCACAATGTTTTCTATCCTATCAAAGACATAAATCACAGTTTGAGTCATACTTAATATGTCGTCTGGAAATGCTTTCAATTTGGTTAAGTCCAAAATTTTGTGTTTGGTAAAGAGTTAAAGCACCGAGAGATGCACGATCTGTTCATCAGACAATAAATATAGCTGAAGCATTCGCAGGGAACCTATTACAAGGGGCTCAAACGATATGATTTGTCTTTGAAAGAGTAATGTAATAAAACAATATTCTAGTTTCCAGCATTTTCTCCTTACTCTTTATACGTTTTCATAAGATCTTTCAAAAGGGATTGTTTAGTAAAGGGCTATTTATATAACCTCTTACAACATATATTTGACTTGACGATTTATAGTGTGCCAATGTTTATTTCTCATTTTCTTCTATGTTACAGGACGACTGGCAAGCTGGAAAATCCGTATCCGAGGCTAACAATTACATGCTAAAATATGAAGTCGTTGCTGACGTCACGTTCACGGTGGGTGACGAAAGAGAGGACATCCGGGCACACAAGTACATGCTCATGGCGCGAAGTTCTGTTCTATTCAAATCTCTCATCAAACACCTAGGAAATCCGGACGTCAAAGTACAGGTGCCCGATATCAAACCTGCGGTGTTTCGAGACATGTTACAGTATGTTTAGTTTGATTAATTGAAGATGTTTTGAATTATCCCTTTGCAACACAATCCCGGCTTTTAACGACCCAGAGAAAGAAACCGACTGAAAACATTGTCTTAAAAGGAGAAAATGCTGGTAACCAACATTTTCTCCTTTTCCCACGATTTTTCTACCTTTCCCAAAACAAATTTTGAATTTTCCAGCCACATTTATTTTGTTGTCTGCAAATGCTTTCAATTTGGACTGGTCTAAAAGTTTGTCGTTTGGTAGTGAGTTAACTCTGTCTTTTTTCAGTTTGCAAGTCATTCTACCTGCCCAATTCTCTCTGTTTGCCAGCTCTTTATCTTAGATTTTGTGCCACAACGAATAGATAATAAAATAAAGTGTTCTAAGTTAATCAACCATATTTAATTTTCTGAGAAACATCGTAGAGTATGCAATTAGCCACTCAAGAGAACCAAACACATAATCCCCGCACTCCTACAATCTGCCAGTGTTACTCTATGTGAATGCCCATTCTAAGGAAAGAGATGAATATTCATATTGTTATACAACTTGCATGGGTCATGATTCGCCCACGTGATCCCACGTGAGGGCTAACTCATACCCATGCCTGTATAACGGCAAACCCGGATCTTTATAGATGTATTACATTTTTTTTTTCCCCCTTTTTTTTTTCTAGATATATATACACAGATGAATTCGATGTCCACACCGACAACGTGGCCCCGATGCTTCACGCAGCCAAAAAGTTCCAATTGAAGGGACTCATCGATGTATGTTTCAAGTATTTGGACGCGGAAATCCATGACGAGAGTGTACCGAAAATACTGGAGCTGGCCCATATCTACAACGAGTCAGCACTGTACGAAAAATGCCTAAGGTACATTTACAACAATGGTGATGAAGTCCTCACAAAAAGTGCAGTAGGCGATCTCTGTGCGGAATGTTTGGCTAAAGTTTTAAAAGCCGACGAATTGTGCGCAGGAGAGGATTCTGTGTTTGAAGGTAGTATGATTTGGGCCGATGCCGAATGCAGGCGGAGGAAATTAAACGTGACTGACGAAAGTAGACGCCAAGTCCTCGGAAAATTATTGTACCTTATTCGATTTCCTATCATGGACGTAACCTACTTTACACAGAAAGTATCTCTCGGTAATCTATTGTCTCATGACGAAACACTGTCTATATTTCAGTTTTTTCATGGTGAGGAACAACAACTTCCAAACAGATTTAGCAAAAACGAAAGAACTCGGTTGCGAAAAGTACCACGTGACATAAATACCCATGACGACGAGGAATCTCTCATCTTATCATCTGGGCACAGTCCAAATGTATCCTGTGTGCGGCGATTCCCGATCACCGACGGTCAATGGAAGCAAAACGGTCCACCGGACGCCATATCATTTACCGTGAATTATCCTATTATTTTGTACGGGGTTGAATTATATGGCTGTGCAAAGGGACAAGATACCTACAATGTGAAAATCATGGCTTTTGATGACATCAACAGACAAGAGATCCGAAAAAATGATGCTAGTATTTTTACGAATATGACAAAAGCTTACTATAGCGTTAAACTATCGCGTCCACTTAGAATACCACCCAGACGGGTATACACTATTGTAATATCAATGAAAGGTAGTCCAACGTTTAAAGGGATTGACGGAGAAGCAGTCCAAGAAGCTGACGGTGTCACTTTTGAATTTTCCGCGAGTAATCGTAGTTCCAATGGTACTGACGTCACAGTTGGCCAGATTCCTGGCATATTGTTCACAAAAACAACATAACACTCTCATACCATGAGCTCAACTCCAGACAACAAAAACTCAAGACATGTCCACTTTCAAAGCATTTGCAAACCACAAATAAGTGTGGCTCAAATGCTACATTTGTCTTTGAAAGGATATGAAATATTAAAGGCACACGTGGAACTGCTACTTTAATACCAGCATTTACCTCTTTTCCCAGAGTTTTCAAGTTTTCTTCCTCAGGATCGTATAGATAAAGCATCGTGTCGTAAAATGTTATTAGTTTGGGTTCATAAATCATTGCCAAGGTTTTTCTTATGTCACACGTGTTCACCTTGATTAGAAAATGTACATATCAGAGGTTTCAGACGCGAGGCTCCAAGATCATAGTTGATAGATGGTATGGTGTTTAACGCCATTTTCAACATTATTTCAGTTATATCGCGGCAGCCAGTGCACCTATCCATGCTTTCCTGGAGTTTCTTTTACCGCAACAAAATTATAAATGTTTTCAGAGCATTTGCTGTTGGCATAAATGCTGTCAAGAACTTAAATGAAGCTAAAATGATGCATTTTTGTCTTTAAAAGGGTGGAAAATATTTTGGGAAAAGGACAAAATGCTGTTTGCCAGTATTTTCTCCTTTTCACACAACATTTTTTTTTTTTTGGTTTTCATCATGGCTAATAAAAACTGCTGATTTTTTTTTTCCTAAAGGCTTAAATATATGAGCCATGCTCTGGCAATAGGGGGCTTAATGCATCTCCGTGATGCATTGTATCATCACATCACAAGCCATCACATAATTAGGGATACATAATAGCCACTTTTTTTCGACAACCGACTGAATCATGGAGTAGAATGGTCCTTTACCATACAGAAAATTGATCAACAGCAAAACGTTCAAGCCTAGGTCAGCCTGTGCGGGCTGCGCAGGCTGACCTGGGTCGATACTTTTTGCAGATGCATTAAGCTCCCCTTTTACAAAGCATGGCTCATATTTAACAAACAGTTGTGTAAAATAAAGTACATCTTGGATGTCATGATGCCCCTTAGAAAAACGATAGCAGTATTTGTGCATGGTGACCTTGAAAACACTATGACAGAAGGAGGTGTTACACATTTGGGGGTCTGTAGAAAATTGAACAGAATAAAAAGCCTCATGTTAACTCTTTTGTACATATAATTTATTTCGCACAGTATCCTGAATCCTTATCCTGCCAAACAAGTTAAAGAAAACTATCAAGCCTATAGCAAAAACCCGAATGATGCTATAGTAAAAACCCAAAATAATACCATTCCAAACTTAGCTTTTAGAGAAAAAAAATCTCCTTATCAGACAGTGCAGATCAAAGATCAGACTGCACAGAATGTGCAGTCTGACCTTGATCTACACTGTCCGCAAAACGTCAGTGAGTTGCACTTAGCAACTTGAGGGCTAACAATGAATTATCCAAAGCACAATTCATTTTGTTTGGTCATTCAATTTTTGCTCCCCTCTTTAACACCCCTTTACCAAACAATCACATACAGTACCTTAACTCTTTACCACATGACAAAATTTCAGACTGATGCAAATCAAAAGCATCAATCTAAATGTGGCTTAAATGATGTAATTTATTTTTGACGGGGTAGAAAACTTAGTAGGAAAAGGAAAAGAATGCTGGTTACCTTTTCCCACTATCTTTTCAAAAGCCCATTATGTTAGTGTCGTTAAAAGTCAGGATTGTGTGGTAAAGGGTTAAGGAACCCAAGGAAAAAAGCGTTGGAAAACATTGTGGAAAAAGGAGAAAATGCTGCCTACCAGCATTTTCTCCTCGGATCACAGTGTTTTCTACTCAATCAAGGACAAATCCCATCCTCTGAGTTATGTTCAATTGTGTACAAATCCTTTCAGTTTGGACAGGTCTAACATCATCAGTTAGCTGTAAACCTTTAAGTTCTAGATCTAAAAATGTTTCTAATTCTTTGGAAAACATTGTGGGAAAAGGACTAAAATGCTATCTCTTTCTCTGACTCAAAATACAATCTGCTTAAACTCAGACAGATTTTTTTGTCTTATAAACTAGATGATATAAGCGGAAGGTATAAATCCATGATAAGACTGCACGTTCTGTCCAGCCTGACCTTGATCTATGCCATAAGCAAAAGCCACTGTGTTTGCTCAAGGTGTTGATAAGGTTAAACTTTCTGTTGTTTGATGTAATACTTTATCCCAGGTATCTCTTCATTAACTGGCACTGACTCATCTGTATTTCTGGAAAAGGTCAAACATGTAAATCTTGTATTTAACCCTTTACCAGACAACAAAATTTTAGACCTGTCCAAATCGAAAGCATTTGCAGATGACAATTTCAATATGGCTCAAATGGTGCAATTTTTCGTTGATAGGGTAGAAAACATTGTTGGAAAAGGAGAAAATGCTGGTTACCAGCATTTTCTCCTTTTCCCACAATGTTTTCAAAAGGCTTATTTCCCAGGGGCATTAAAAGGTGGCATTGTACAGGAAAGGGTTAAAGATAGTTTGTTACATTGTTTGGTGTTAATTGCTGTTTCAACATTGATCTAGTTCTACCTCTGTGGTCAGTACAACAATCCATGCTTTCTTTTACCAGTACTTTACATAATATTCTTCCTAAGGCATTGGCTGCTTTCAGACATAATCATCATAGAAATAATGATGAATTAAGAGAGGAATAAATCTTGTTGTGATGACTATCACCAATCCTTGGAAAGAAATTGGCAGAGCTGAGGAATCAAACCAGTGACCCTCTAGTTTCAAGTGCCGAGCCCCAGTAGCTCAGTCGGTAGCGTACAGGACTTGAGAACAGCAGGTCGCTGGTTCGATTCCCGGCTCGGCCAATTTCTTTCCGGGGATTGATGATAGTCATTGTGACAGGAGTCATTCCTCTCTCATTGCTGACCATTGTTTAGGTGATGGTTATGTTGGAAAACAGCCAGTGGCTTGGAAAGAATATTGAATGGAGTTCTGGTAAAAGAAACTCCAGGAAAGTATGGATAGGTGTACTGGCCGCTGCGATATAACTGAAATAATGTTGAAAACAGCGTTAAACACTATACAATAAATCAATCAATCAATCTAGTTTCCAGTCCTGTGTGTTACAGACTGAGATATCAGGCTTGACAATTAAAGATGGTGATACAATACATTGACAAATGAAAATACAGTCAAACCTGTGTACGGTGACCACTACAGCAATAACTGATAAGATTTCTTTTAGACAGGTGGCAGCACAGTGCAGGTCTAACTAATGTAGAAAGCTCCAATATTTTTAGTATTGCATTATAGACCTTGAACCACCCATAGACCCCACCCCCCCGGGGAAATTTTCTGCACTACTGCATGTATTTTCTGAAAACCCAATGTCATCAAGTGCACTTTTGCATAGAAAGGTATTAATGAATCGCAATTAAGGTTAATTTTCGTTTCATTTCAACATTAAATACGGGTTAATATACTCATATCTATTATCACAACCAATGTGTCACTGAAAACAGACACAAATGCGTTAGAATCAAAGCACTGAAAGGACCATACTTGGTCATGTTTGAAAGACAAAAATGGCTGGTACATGTACTAAAAAACATATCCATAGTATGCAACATCATCTTTTATGATCTTAATGTTACAGAATAGATGTTATCACAAAATTTGTGCCTTTTCAATATAATCAATGCTATCTATAAGCTGTTTTAGCCATGCAAATCAGGGTATTAAGAGTACCAAAGGTTGATTTTTTTTTTTCTTTTAAATCTAACCTTTGTGGGAATCAAAGATAAAGGTTTGCTGTTAACCAATACGAATTCATTGTATTCAGGATTGTATTAAACACTTCTATGGTCAAGTAAGTAAATTACTGCATAAATTGGTAATGTAATAACCCAGTGAATAAAGTTGTTTAGATAGTTTTCTATATTGTAGCCCCTCATAGAGTCTAAGACTAATATGAAGATGCTTTTTAAAAACATATAACAATTATAAAAATGATGCTCACAGTAGATCACTTTCACACAATATGAAGTCTATTCTTTATCTTTTTCATCCCAATAACCCACATTTTTTTTTTTTTTTTTCTATATATCATATACATGTATTGCAAGTCTATGACATGAGAAATTACCCCGTAAATATCTTAAACATTCTGTGAAGTTTCTGTTCTGTTCATAATGTCACAAGTTTACTACAACTGAAAAGTATCACAAAGAGTGTTTATATAAAAACCATTTATGAATCACTCTTGGTTTGTTTTTCTCATAATTCTAAGGTAGGATTTTGAAAATCAGGATTTACTCCAGTCAAACTACAGAGACTTCCCTCCACAGCACAGAGATTGCAAATGAGAAAGCATGTTAGAATTGAAGGAACTATCCTCCATGAGATCACTAATCATTTCTTCCCACAGATTGGTATTAGTTGTGCATCACTCATTTGGAATAGGTCAATAATATACACCCTATCATTTGTAATATGAGAAACAACATCCTGGAAATAATAAGAAGCCCATAATCTTGATACCAAATGCACAAAGTGTTCATCTGTTCAAGCACAATAATACAATTAGCTGACATTAAGCAAGGAGGAACTTCACACAGCCAAAGTATGTTGCAGTTAGCCGAAACAATGAGAAGCTATATTTATCCTCCAGAGTCATTGTGAATAACCTGTTTGAACTTTTGCTGTCAATGTTTTCAAAGATGGCTCACAAACAGGAAATGATCAAACCAAGGCCATGGGAATTTCGGTATCTATCTAGTCATCTACGTTCAAAAACTGATTATAGCGACATCTAGTTTACCCCACTGTGAGATATGCTAACCACTGAGCTACTTGGCCATACAATGACTAAGTGCACATAGCTTGAACTATGCAAACATAAAACAAGATGCTATATTAATGTTGTTTGGAAAAGGTTATCTAAGCAATAAAAGGATTGCCATTTGCAGGATAATAAATTGCATGACCTTTACAACAAAAAAAACAACATAATAAAAACTAAAAAATGAACAGTTCATTATAACACACAAAATGGCTTTTATTTCAAAGTTAACATAAAAGGGAAAAAATGGGATAAAAATGAATAACAGAATGGAGAAAAAAGCCAGGGCTTTTCATTGCATGTATTTTCAGACTTTAGCAGTTTATATATCAAACCCAAAGCATATCATTTCCAACATTTATAATAGCCTTCTTTCATAATCGTGACATGCTCCTTAGTTTCATGGCGCCAAACAGTTTATCTGACATACTTCTAAATAGGTAACAATGGATAAACAACCTTTGTTTCCATAACAAAACCAAGCAGTCACAAACATGGCTGGCATCATGAAAATGATGATGATGATGATGATATTGATGATGGTGGTTTTACTGAGCAAATATGGACTCTCATTTCCCATGTCACAATGGCCCTCTGTTAGTGAATACTGGCAACAAATGTGCTATAGCAGGTACATCTGCCTTTTTAAATATCAAATTCAAAGGGGGAATTCAACTCATCTTAGTAACATACATGTACATCACTGGATTACTAAGTGATGTGTCTAAAAAGTGGAGGTTATCACATGGTTAACTAGGAATAATAAAATATAAATCTGACTATAGACAGTTACGGTCACGCATATGTACCGCACATATAGTTAAAAAGGTAAATATGGCTGTAGGTCATACCTTTTGTACTTGAATATTTAGTACTTTGATTTCATTGACTGATAGAATTAAAATGATAAATAAACAAGACGAGGCCCTGTAACAAATATATGCAATGTCCTCTTAGTGAAAAAGATCCAAATATATTGTATTTTTAAACAATATTATCCTTTATTTTTTTAAGATGCAAGAGTTTAATGGTAAATAATTTATCAGTAACTTCAGTGCTTTGATTTACATTACTGTAATGAATATGACAAGGCCATGGAAATAGGCCTACCAATAAATCTTAGATCATTTTCAACTCAAAAAAAGAAATGAACCAGATAAAAGCTGAATTCTCAGCAACTGATATAAAACATTCAAAAGTATATACTGAAGAACTTTTGTTATTATTACTTCCTTTTAATTCATGGATATGACAAATTGGTGAAATATAAATCTGAAAATGCCATGTAGTAGATTGCTTTCAGGATGCACTCAAAGCATATTTCATCAAGAAAATGTGTTTTATCTGAAAAATATTCCAACAGTTTCTCATAATATTGATTTTTAGCAGCTTAAGCCATAAAACTTCAGTGCTTTGATTTGCACTAAACACTCTTGTACTTTGTAACAAATGCACAGAAATATTTTAATATAAGCTTATTTCATTACCTGAGATCATTTGGGACTTACAGAGGGACGATCGACTGATTCAGTGCAGTCAGAGGTGCACTTGGTGACCTTTGACCTCTATAACTTGCAAAAGCCCCACTTGCCAGATAGCAGACTTTGGAAATGTGCTCAGGGGACAATGCGGGTGTAAGAAAATAATAGTCCCAAAAATTTCCCCTGGGGGAGGGAGGGAACAACCTGCTGGCTCAATGTCTATTAAAGTTGCATTCAGCTATCTCTGTCTACAAAGCCCACCATGCATTTTCAGTGAATTGCCCTTGAGCATTGGTTAGACAGTAACAGTAATTTGACGGTAACCTTGTATCACACAATTCCAATTTTAAAGACACTTTACCACAAAATGACCCTGAGAAAGAATGCCTTTTAAAATATTGTTGAAAAAGGAGAAAATACTGATAACCAGCATCTTCCCCTTTTCCCACAATGTTTTCTACCCCGTCAAAGACAAATTTCATTATCAGGGTAACATTCCATTTGTCGTCTGCAAATACTTCCATATGGACAAACCTTAAATTTTGTTGTCTGTACCAAGTTCACCTTTCCCCTTCACTATATTGTAAGAGTTTCTTTCAAATTCATGAGCCCTTTAACCTTTTACCATTTGACATAAATTTTAGACCTCTCCAAATCCAAAGCATGTGCAGGCACCAAATTAACCCTTTCCCAAACGACAAATTTTGGACTGGTCCAAATTGAAAGGGTTTGCAGACGACAATTTTAAATTTGATGAAAATGGCAGAAAGTTCTCAAAAAGGATAGAAAACACTGTGGGAAAAGGAGAAATTGCTCGTTACGAGCAATTTCTCCTTTTCTCACAGTGTTTTGAAAAGTCTTGTACTGCAGACACATGAAAACCAGGGCTTGTTTGGGAAAGGGTTAAATATGGCTAATCTTGTGGAAGCTATCTTTGTTAGGGTACAAAAATTTGTTGGAAAAGGAGAATGCTGGTTACCAGCATTATCTCCTTTTCCTACAATGTTTTCAAAAGGCCTCTTTATCAAGGTCATTAAAAGTCAGCATTATGTGGTAGAGGGTTAAAGTACGTGGATGTACGAGTGCTTGCCATTTTTGTATTTTGGCCATAAACTCTACAGCAACAAAACTTAAGACTTCTCCAAATTCAAAGCATTTTCAGAAAACAAATTAGATATGGCTTAAAAGATTGGATTTGTCTTTTAAGGGACAGAAAACATTGTCAAATACAGCAAAAATGCTAGTTACCACCAGTGGTAACATTTTGCAGGAAGCCACAAGAATGACTATATTTTGATCAATTTAGCCCTTAGGCTACTTGGCACAACTTAAAGACCTTTGTCAGACAGTGTAGATCAAAATTAGACTGCACAGAATGGGCACTCTGATCTTGCAGGGATGCATCTAGAAATTTGCAATTTGGGGGTAATTTGCCCCCCCCCCCCCCCCCCCATAATTTCTGAAATTGGGGGGAGGTGAATATCAAGACTGTTTTATATGCTTTTAGGTTGTTTATACTATATTCATCTATAAAAAATGTATATATGTGACTCAAATGACGTCACAGGCAGGAAAACATAGGAATGTAGAGAGAGTGCTTTGACATTTTTCTTTTTCACGGGCTTTCTGTAGTAATCATTATCATATTTGGAATACATGCTGTCCATATATGGTAAATGGGGCTGACTCACTGGAAGAAACTGTGAATTGAGAACCATGATATATCGGTGGAATTACAGATCTAGTTTTCTGAATTAGTAGTTTTTATCATACCTATAAATTCTAGTATTTCTTTTTATTTGGACTGATCTCTTTTTATGAGTGACGGAATACGAGATGAACAATTTGTTGGTTGAAATTTATACTTATATTTGCGGGATTTGCCCACAGAAAATTGATAAATACGGGGAAAAACCCGAAAAAATTGGGGCAATCCCGCCAGGCTGCACCCTAGATGCAACCCTGATCTTGGATCTATACAGTCCAATCAGATAATTATTCACCAAAACAACTTTGAAATGCCAACATACTGGTCTTTACTATCAGCCTGAAAGTTTCATTTAACTTATTTATCAGGCTAAGGGTAAAGATAAATAGGTTATAATTGGCAAAAAGGAGTAGGCCTAATTTATGTGATTTTTGTAATGATTAGATTTCCAAATGTGATCTTCTGCAGATGAGTCTGATCAAGTTAAAGGTGCCATTTACTGCTTAACAAACAATCCCAAGTCCCTAAGAAAGGGGCATTTTGAAAACATGGGAAATGAAGTAAAATTCTTGAAACCAGCATTTTCTCCTCTTCTTCTGTTTTCTACCCCTATAAAGCCTGAAACTATCTTTGAGCAAGATCAAATTTGTCGTCTGCAAGTGCTTTCAATTTGGTCAAGTCTAAAATTTTGTCCCTTGGTAAAGCGTTAACTCTTTTCCAAACAACAAAATTCTAGACAAGTCTATAAACTGAAAGCACTTGCAGACGACAAAATAAATGTGACTGCAAAATTGAAATTTGCTTTGGAAAAGGAAGAAAGCATTGTGGGGAAAAAAGGATTGCTGGTTACCAACATTTTCTCCCCTTCCCACAATGTTTTCAAAAGACTTCTTTTTTAGGGTCGTTAAAAGTCGGGACTGTGTGGTAAAGGGTTAAACAATTACAAATTTACCTGTATTCCCACTCACTCAGTCCATACCCTTCCATTTCATCGTTAAGGACATATCTGCAATATCTTTCATAGATTTTAGCATCCCGACATGCATCACCAATGTAAAAATACGTAGAATCTAGTACTTCCACTTCAATTTTGTAGTTTTGATCATCTGTCAAAATATTTCAAAGAAATATGGACCTATTCAAATTTATCTGACCAAAATATGTTGAGGGAAACTGTTTAAACCACTACCAAATGAAAAAGTTTTAGACTTGTCTAAATTGAAAGGATTTGCAGACTAGAAATAAAATGAGTCTCAAATGACTTGATTTATCTATGGAAGGGTTGAAAACATCGTGAGAAAAGGAAAAATTGAAAGTTACCCATATTTTCTCTTTTCCCACAATGATTTTACAAGCTCTCTTCTTCAAGGTTGTTAAAACTTCTGATTGTTTGGTACAGGGTCAACTCCCAACCAGACAACAAACTTAGACTTGTCCAAACTGAAAGCATTTGTAGACAACAATTTAACTCTTTCCCAAACGACAAATTTTTGACTCGTCCACACTGACAGCATCTGCAAACTACAAATCTCAAAGTGGTACAAATGAACTGTAGTTGTTTGACAGCATAGAAAACACTGTGGGAAAAGGAGGAAAATGCCGGTTACCAGCATTTTCTCCTTTTCCTGCAATGTTTTCAAAAGGCCTGTTCCCCTGGGTTGTTAAAACACAGGATTGTTCGGTAAAAGGTTCAATAAACTTAAGTTTTTAACAAACAAGAAAATCATGACTAGTCCATAATGAAAGTACTTTCTTACAAAATATCAAACTTGGCTCAAATGATGGCAACCGTTTTTGTAGGGGAAGAACAAATTATGGGAAAAGGAGACAATGCTGGTCACCCACATTTATGTTGTTGTCTGAAAATGCTTTCACTCTCTACAAAACTAGAATTTTGTCATCTGCTAAAGCACTATATAATTAATATATCATTGTAAGTGATGTTAGATACTCAACAAATGAGCAGTTAGCCCCTTACCAAACGACAAAATTTTAGACTGGTGCAAATTTAAAGCTTTTGCAGACGACAAAATAAATGTGATTGAAAAATTGAAATTTGTTTTGGGAAGGGTAGAAAACATTGGGGGAAAAGGAGAAAATGCTGGTTACCAGCATTTTCTCCTTTTCCTACAATGTTTTCGAAAGGCTTCTTGTTCAGGGTCGTTAAAACTCGGGATTGTGTGGTAAAGGGATAAGCAATGTACCTAGAAGACGACTTGAACCTTTTACCATACAAGACTGAGTGAGATGCCTTTTGAAAACATTCCAGGAAAAGGAGAAAAAGCTGGTTACCAATATTTTCTCCATTTCCCACAATATTTTTTTAACCTATTCAAGGAAAAATACTATTATTTAGAAAACAATTCAATTGTTGTCTGTAAATTCCTTCAATACAGTCGAGTCTAAAACATTGCCATGTGGTAAAGAGTTAACTCTTTACCACACAATCCCATCTTTTAACAACCCTGAGAAAGAAACCTTTTGAAAACATTGTGAGAATAGGAGAAAATGCAGGTAAACAGCATTTTCTCCTTCTCCCACAATGTTTTCTCTCCTTCCTAAAACAATTTTCACTTTTTAAATGGCATTCATTTTGTCCTCTGCAAGTGCTTTCAATTCTGAATAGACGAAAATTTTGTCATTGGGTAAAGAGTTAAACAGACACACAACATGAAAATGGTATAACATGCATATGCCAAACTACATGTAACAAGTAAACAAATTTCTTACCAGCTTTAAAGTTGATAGTAAATTTATCTACAGGTTTTCCATCATCCCCTAGATTATAAAACTCTAAGTCACTCCAAGACACTGGCTCCATTTGTCCAGACGGATGAAAAAAATACCCACAATGCAACCTGTTGGAATAAGAGAAGAAAAGCCATTACTTAATCTTTTACCATACAGTCATGTGTTTCAACAAGTGTTTGAACAAGTCTAATATTTTGTCATGAGGTAAAGGGTTTATTCTTTACCTGACAACAAAATTTAATCTTGAAGTTACAGCATTTTGTAGGGAACAAATTCAATAATTCAATATAGCACAAAATTTGTAGACCTGTCTGTATTGACAACAGGGGACAAATTAAGGTGCTCATATGATGGATTTTTTTCTCTCAGGGTCGTTGAAACACAGGATAGTGTGGTAAAGGTTTAATCAAATATATAACTGAGCCATGCTCTGGCAAAAGTGGGCTTAATGCATCTCTGTGATGCATGATACCAAGCAAGTCATCACATAATTATGGATCCATAAACTCCACTTTGTCTGACAACTGACTGAATCATGAGGTAGACTGTCTTTCGATGTGCAGAAAATTGACCAATAGTAAAAAGTATCAGCCCATGTCAGCCTGTGTGGACTGTGCAGGCTGACCTGGGTCAGTACTTTTTGCAACAGCATTAAGCCCTCTTTCCACGAAGCATCACTCAATTATGCAATCCAATTACCTGGATGTTGTAGCCGGCATGGATACAGCTGCCACACACAGGCATGTTCCGTCTTTGAAACTAGCATATTGTATACAATAACGATGTAACTGCTGCCAATTTCTTACTTTTCCTGTAAAAGTTGAATCACTTTACCATTACATAGGAGAATATTATCATATGTTATACAAAAGAGGAAACACTTTAACTCAAACAGCAAGGTGCAGTATTTACAAAATATATAATGTGATGAATTGATATCCCCAGCATTGCTGGTATACTTTTAAAATCCATTACCACACAATCCCAAGTTTTAACAACCCTGAGGAAGAAGCCTTTTGAAAACAATGTGGGAAAAGGAGAAAATGCTCGTAACCAGCACTTTCTCCTTTTCCCACAATGTTTTCTGTCCTATCCAAGACAATTTACATCATTTGATTCACATTTCAATTGTCGTCTGCAAATGCTTTCAATTTGGACCAGTCCACATTTTTGGCATTCAGTAAAGAGTTAATAGAAAAAAAAATCAGAGGGAAGAGCATCAGACAGTGTTACAGGAGATCACTCCTTCCTTACAGCATAGCTTCTTCCTGTATCAAATCAATACCTGACAAATGCGTTAGAGGGAATTCCCTTTAGCTCAGGGGTTAGTGTATGGGTCTTCCAAACCTTGATAAACGCGGATATTTGCTGCACAGGTTCGAATCCCAGCTGGGGTGGTTTGTACTTGAGCTATGCATTTGTTGCTAACTTCCATGTTTGTAAGATGGGGGCTTGTCCTGGATTGGCCAATGAACCATTTGTTGTTTATAAAATTGCCCGTTATTGGCCACTGAGCCGTTTGTTGTCTAAATAATAGACTTACTGCCTAATAAGGCTTTCTGCATCAAAATAATGACTTCTCTTAAGAGGGGGTGTGTTACATGAGATCACTCCTTCTTGCAGCATAGCTTCTTCCCATATAAAAATCAATACCTGACAACTGCGTTAGAAGGAATGTATTGGTCTTTTAAAACCTCAATAAATGAGGATAATTGCCGCAAGTGTTCAAATCCCAGCCGGAGCGATTTATATTTGAGCTATGCATTTGTTGTGAACTTTCATGTTCGTAAGAACAGAAAGATGTTCTGATGGAAGGTCATGTTACCTCTTTACCATACAGGAAAAATGTAGACTGGTCCAAATTAAAGCATTTGCAGATGACAATTCAAATGTGACTCAAATGATGGCATTTGTCTTAGACAGGGTAGAAAACATTTTGGGGAAAGGAAAAAAAAATGCTGGTTTCCAACATTTTTTCCTTTTCCCACAATTTTACAAAAGGCTTCTTCCTCAAGGTCATTAAAAGTCGGTATTGTTTGGTAACGGGTTAAAACAGTATCCATTTGTGCTGTTGGAGGGAATTTAATTAGCTTGATATCAATAACAAGAAGAGCTAGTGCCTGGTATTTGAGAACTACAATCACTTACATGTAAGTAGAACTACAAGAGCTTGTCGTAATGAATATGTACATAACCAAAAACAAAAGGAGGTCACGAGTTAGCATGGAAAGATCTACATCATCAAATCTTAACCTTAGAACACCAAATAAAGCTGACAGACATTTCAAAGCTAGAAATAAGACCCAAATAAATGCAATATCAAGGTCAATCTTGTCTAGAATGTCTCAACAAAAGATCAGACTGCACAATTCATGCATTTTGATCTTGATCTACACTGGCCACAAAGCAACTATAGTTGTGAAAGGCGCTCTAAGGGTTGAAAATTCAAACTTGATAGATTCGAATATAAAACAGTTAATTACCTTGTAAATAAATGATAAATTGAAGTAACTGGTAAGTGTAAAGATTTGAAAATAATAAAATTACTGAAATACACTTTAACAAATCTTATCAAAACATTTACAAAAGAAGAATGTAACAGAGGTGAAACATTTTTGTTTTCTAGAGATCAATATCGTAAACAAGTTCATTGAAAAAAAAAACATGATTAAAAAGATTAAAATACTTTTGAGCCATGCTCTGTGAAAAGGGGGATTTAATGCATCTGCAAAATGCGTCAACACAGGTCTGCCAGTGCAGTCTGTGCAGGTTGACCTGGGTCGACCTTTTTGCTGTTGGTCAATTTTTTGCATGTAAAAGGACCAGTGTATGTCAGTATTCAGTCTGTAGTTAGACAAAATGGATTTTGTTGATCCACAATTCTTGGATGACTTACTTGGTAAAATGGATCACAGAGATGCACTAAACCCCCTTTTGCTAGAGCATAGCCCATTTTCATTTCACCTAGTTCTCCACAACGTCAAAATAGCTGCTGACAATGCTAAACACTCAAATTTACTGGCTACTTTCCAAAATAAACAGCGTCAAACCTTGTTTAGTTTAAGCCATTACCACACAATCCCGACTTATAACTACCCCCGGAAATTAAGACTTTAGAAAGGATAGTGGGAAAATGAGAAAATGCTGGTAACCGGCATTTTCTCCTTTTCCAACAATGTTTTCTAACCTTTCAGAAACAAATCCAATCATTTGAGTTTCATTTAATTTGTTGTCTGCAAATGCTTTCGATTTGGACCAGTCTAAAATACTGTCATTCTGTAAAGAGTTAAACATCATTACATCATTTGAGATACACGTTTTTGCAACTTATACTAATCTCTGTTGATTCAGCTTCCTGGAAACTACACCAGTACTTGCACTGAATGTGTGGGCCAATGAACAGTCCTAAAGTCGACACCTGCTCCCAAGTATCAAACTCTGGACCTTATGATCACAAGGCAGACACTCTACTACCTCGAAACCATGGACACTACACTGTCAACCCTTGAAGTGCCAAATAAACCTATCAGGCATTTTAGACCTAGAAACAAGACCAAATTAGATGCAATTTGTCCAGAATGCCATAGCAAGGCAGACAGTATAGATAAAAGATCAAACTACATTTTTCTAACCCTTATAGCACAGAGTAAACCCCAACTCACATTTACATTACAGGAAAAAGAGCCCAATAAGAGCAATGTCAAGGTTAATGTTGTCCAGTATGTCTCTGCAGAGCAGACAGTTTAGATCAAAGATCAGACTGCACATTTTGTGGAGTCTGATCTTCATCTACACCGACCGCAAAGGCAATTATAATTCTAAAAGGTGCTTTAATGGTTAATTTTATATTGATCTTCATTGGCTGCAAAGGCACCTAAAGTTGTGAAAGATGCTTTAAAAATTAGAACTAATGAAGATCTGTGAGAAAGGAAAAAACTTTCATCACATCATGTAATGTCAAAGCTTTGGATTTAACCCTTTATCTCATAATGATGAGTTTTAACGAGCCTAGAGAAGGCTTCTTTTGAAAACATTGAGGGAAAAGGAGAAAATGCTGGTAACCAGCATTTTCTCTTATTCCCACAATGTTTTCCATCCTTTCACAAACAAGTTTTAATTTCTTACTCCCATTTATTTTAGATATCTGCTAGTGCTTTCAATTTGAATCAGTCTTAACTTCTGACACCTGGTAAAGAATTAAACTAAAAACTACTGCATCACAAATGCTGAGTGCTTTCAGCAAAAGCAGCATGAAAAAAACAATACAGATGTTACCATATGAGTGATCTCTGACTCCTTGCACATCCAATCTGATTGGTTCATAGCCATCTACAGACACAGTTCCACAGGTATCACCAAACTGCTCATAGTGGGTCTGGTGTAAACTGGATTGGAAAACAGGAAAGCAATGTGAAGATGATATCACCCAAATACAATTAGGTTTTTTCACAACATTTCAGACTTTTCCAAATTGCAGAAGACTGATTAAGTGTAGTTCTAATGGTCGAATTGTCTTTGATAGGGTAGAAAACATTGTGGGAAAAGGTGTAAATACTGGTTCCCATCATTTCAGCCACATTTGAATTGTCATTTCAATGTGGATTGCTTTCAATGTGGAATAGTCTAAAACTTTGCCATTTGCTAAAAGATTTAAAAGCCTTCTTGCTTGCGATTGTGTGGTAAAGGGCTGACATAACTCAAGAAACAGTGACCATGCTTTTACATTAAGTTATGATTTGAAAATCATATGGTGTCTTCCCCTTATTAATCCTTTCCCACATGGCAAAATATAAACTTGTACATATTGAATGATTTACAGATGACAATTCAAATGTTTTTTTAAGTATTATCTTTATTTTTAAAAAGGTGTATGTAGATAACATAGTGGGAAAAGACGAAAATGCTGATTCCCATCGTCCTCTCCTTTCCCAACAATATTTTTGAATGGCTTCATTCTTAGGGTTGTTAAAATTTGAGATTGTGTTATAATGGGTAAATAGTCAAATTGCCCCACTTTTCAACAACTGTCAAGCTATATTGATAATGCAGAGGACAAAATTCCTAAGCACTGGACTACAAATGTTAACTAACATGACAAAAAATAGAACAAGAGCATCGCATGCTGGAGCCAACACTTGGCTGTGGATGCTTTCATTTTCAGTGAAAATTCTACATCGAAAAAGGGGCATAACTGTCAAAAATATTTTGATGGTTACCCATCCTTGTTATATAGGCTCCTCTTTTGATAATTAACAACTTGTCCTAGTTTCAAGCAAATATCTTCAGTAATTACAGAGATATTATAAAATGTCGAAGTTTTTGCAAGACGACGCAGATGACAACACCAGAGCTACAGCAATACCTTGAAGTTTTCTTTGAAAACAGCTGAGCTAAAAATGTGTTGACATAACCTGTCCTGGCCAGTAGAGCTAAAAACCTGTATGTAATGATATATGTTCCATGCTGGGATAGACTTCAAGGGACGAGATTCTGGGACATTGTCTCACTGAACTGGAAAAATGTCCCATAATAATGTACTCAGATGGGGCTTTGTCCTTTTCGAATTTATCTGAGAAGTAATCTTGAGGCTTTGAAAGACTTTCCTTCATTGGGTCAAAAGTGGTCCTTTACTTTGTTCGACTGTATGGTGCTTAAAGCAGTTTCCAACATATTTCAGTTGTACTGGGGCAGTTGCTCATGGTCCTAACCAACATGTACAAATTCATGAGCCATGCTCTGTGAAAAGGGTGCTTAATGCATCTGCAAAACAGTATCGACCTAGGTCAGCCTGGGCAGTCCACGCAGGCTGACTTGGGCTGAAACATTTTGCCTTTGGTAAATTTTCAGAATGTCAAAGGACCATTGTTCCTCATGATTCAGTGGGTTGTTATACATAACGGATTTTATTGATCTATGATACCAGGATGACTTGCTTGGAATAATGCATTGCGGAGATCCATTAAGCCTTTCCCAAACGAGAAATATTAGACCCTTCCAAACAGAAAGCATCTGTAGATGACAAATTTAAAAGTGGTACAAATGAACTGAAGTTTTTTGACAGAGTAGAAAACATTGTGGGAAAAGGAGAAAATGCTGGTTACCAGCATTTTCTCCTTTTCCCACAATATTTCTGGAAGGCTTCTTCCTCAGGGTCGTGAAAACAAGGGATTGTTTGGTAAAGGGTTAAGCCCCCTTTTCACAAAGCATAGCTCAATTATCCTATTTCAGATATTACTTTATTTTTGGAAAGAGTTCAAAGGCTATAATAAGACACATTGTCTAAGGGTCAAATAAATGAATGCTGTTTCATGGCACATCGACAGCTTTGGTGCATTTAGCTTGCATGTCTGTGTTACAAGATGGTCAAAACGGGATTTTTGAGCTGAAAAAGGTTTGAACACAATGATGACAATAAAAGGGTTGAATTAAAAAGGATTATGTGTGATCTTGATATGCGTAAAAGACATTATTGAGTGACAGGCAATCCCAATCTACTCAAAAGTTCTAAATGATGAAGTTAAAATTGTGATAAAAAGATTTGAACAAAATGTTAAACTGATAGTAAAAAGACTTTAAATGAATAAGGATTATGTGTAATTTTTAACATGCATAAAAAAATTGAGTGGCTGGGCGTCCCTGCCTACTCAAAAGTTTGAAATGAAAAAATAACTCTTTACCACACAACAAAATTTTAGACCAGTCCAAATTGAAAGCATTTGCAGACGACAAATTGTATGCAACTTAAAAATTGAAATTTGTTTTGGAAAGGGTAGAAAACATTGTGGGAAAAGGAGAAAATGCTGGTTACCAGCATTTTCTCCTTTTCCCACGATGTTTTCAAAAGGCTTCTTTCCCAGGGTCGTTCGAAGTTGGGATTGTGTGGTAAAGAGTTAAGACTGTGAATAGTAGTGTCAAGGAAACAAGAGCTTAAAACTGAGAAAATGTGGAGCCTCCAATGGGATCAAAACACTTCCATCAAAGAGGTCCTGTCTCCAATGAGATAAGATGCCCAAGAGAGCTAATGATTAACCCTCCCATTAAGGAGATGCAAACTGGAGATATGAAGGATTAAGTGGTAGAAATAAGGGTTTACACAACTGCTAAAAAAGGGTAATTAAGGAAATACTAACGGTCAAACCTTTTCAAGGTGTCAAAGAATTCTCTTGACCACACCTCCCTGGCAACAGCATCACACAAAACATTTGGATGTAGATCTGTATCAAAGTCGAAGTAATTTGTACAGGATGTCCAGGTAAGGTCAAAGTTCACCTGTAGTAACTGTCCTGTTGAAATGACCCTATTAGAAAAGAAAAACCTATGATTTCACTCTTCAGCAAATGACAAAAAATAAACATTGTCCAAATTAATAGCATTTGCAGATGAAGAATTAAATGTAGCTTAAAACATGAAATTTGTCTTTCACAGAGTAGAAAACATGTTGGGAAAATGAGAAAATACTGGTCACCAGCATTGTCTCCTTTTCTGACAATATTTTCAAAAGGCTTCTTTCTCAGGGTTGTTGAAAGTCTGATTGTGTGGTAAAGGATTAAAGATTCATATTAACCCTTTCCCAAACGACAAATTTTGGACTGGTCCAAATTGAAAGAGTTTGCAGACGACAATTTCATATTTGATGAAAATGGCAGAAAGTTATCAAAAAGGGTAGAAAACACTGTGGGAAAAGGAGAAATTGCTCGTTACCAGCAACTTCTCCTTTTCCCACAGTGTTTTCAAAAGACTTGTACTGCAGACACGTGAAAACCAGGGCTTGTTTGGGAAAGGGTTAAACCAACCTTCTCTATCTCATCCTAAAGATATTTCTAACTTGCAAATAATATTATGTCATCTGTAAAAGGCCAGATCCACAAGTATTTCATTTGGTAATATCTGTGCTTATTTGCTATCTTGACAAAAAAGTAGGACAAGTGATACTAGAAGAAGGATGAGTAACTTTTCTAATTTGCTCGCCCTACAGGATGAGTGGGTTCTGCAAAAATTTTTCTATCTCTGATTTGAAACGGGACAAATTTGAAATTTTATGGAGCTACTGTTTCTTTTCTTGAAACTTTTCCAACAACTGTCATTCGACAGAGCATACAAAGTCTTTTTTGTATGGTTTGTCTATAAAATGTATGTCAGAAATTACTACCTCTTCACCAAACTATTCCAAGTTTCAACGACCCTGAGTAGGAAAGCTTTGGAAACACTGTTGCAAAGGGAGAAAATGCTGGTGACCAGCATTTTCTCCAATTCTCACAATGTTTTCTAAACCAGTGTTCCTGCCAGCTTCATATTTTTGAGGGTCATTTGTGACCCCCTATCCTAACTTTTGGGATCATACAGGAAAATTATGGGTCACTGTTATAACCCATTATCATTCAATCCCATGTTTTCACTAACTCTACAGTGGAAGGTTTATAAAACAGTGTGGTAAAACAGTTTATAAAAGATTGTGCAATTTCTCCTTTATCCACAATGTATTCTATCCAATTAGAAAACCAGAGGCATTTTTTAATGTTATGACTGGTACTGACGCTGGGAGCCGTAACATAAACTGTTAATGTAAATAAACATGGCTGACGAAATTTTCAACCTTAGCTTACGAAACATTCTTTTACACCTTGGTTTCACTAAAAGTCAGTTTTGTACGAAATTCTTCTTTTGGTTGAACTGATATAGTTTGCGCCAGAAAAAACGCACAAGGCCAATTCTATTGTGCCCTGAAAGAAATAACTGCATCAAAAACGCAAGATACGCGCTCTAGCGGAAATACTGCTAAACTTCAATAGACTTTGAAAAATCGATCAAATCGTTTGCGAAATATCCAATTTGTTGCTTACAATTTCAGATCGAAAACCTTGGCAGTTGGTAAAGACATAAAAAAATTCTGTAAATTTTGTAACAAGATCTATAAAAATACATGAGCCATGCTCTGACAAAAGGGGGCTTAATGCATATCCTTTATGCATTATACCATGCAAGACATGAATTCTTAAAATCCATTTCGACACATAACCAACTGAATCAAGGGGCAGAATTATCCTTTCACATGCTGGAAATTTAAAGATAACGAAAAGTTTCGGCCGTTGTCAACCTGCGTGGACTGCGCAGCTGACAGGGGTCGATACTTTTCGCAAATGCATTAGGCCCCCTTTTCACAGAGCATTGCTCCTATAATTACTTTTCAAACACACACAAAGAAATGATTATGAAATTCAAAAAGTATCATTTCAGGCTCTGACTCCTATTTAAACAACCCTGAGGAGTAAAGCTTTTGAAAACATCTTGGGAAAAGGAAAAAATCCTGGTAACTAACAATGTATTCTAATCTTTCGAAACCAAATCCCATCATTTTAGCCAAATTTATTTGTCACCCATAACAGCTTTCATTTTGGATAAGTATAAAAGGAGTAAGCTACCATAGGGAAACCAAAGAATAAACTAGAAAATCCTTTAAATTCTTAAAAAATGAATGTCAGTTTCACTAGCATATGCTTCAATCAACAGCAGCTATTTCAAACCTGAGTTTCCCGTCATATCTAATGGTCCATTTTTTCATTGGTTCCACTACCTGTATATGAAGCCCACCAGCAGCATACTCATTTGGATGTGTCCCTTGTAGAGAGGTGTCTGGTATTGAGGGTAACTGCATGAAACCAATCTCCGGGATCTACAAATAATTTCTTTGTTTATTTGTATGGTGTCTAACACTGTTTTCAACATTATTTTTGGCAGCCAGTGCACCTATCCAAATTGTCCTAGAGTTTCTTATAAAGGTACAAGTACTTTGTACAATATTGTTCCCAAAACACTGGTTGCTTTCCAATACAACTATCATCATAAAAATGATCAGTGGTGAGATAGAATGAATCCTGTTGCAATGACAATCATCCACCCTAAGAAAGAAGTTGACTTAGGTTCGAACCAGTGACCCTATAGTTTCAAGGCGTGTGCGTTATTGAGCAACCAGGCTTGGCATCTAGAAATGAAGAGAGATGTGTTACATGTAGTTTTAGACATACTTTTAGCAGTTCCTTATTTAAATTACATAATATCTGCAGAGCTCCAGATAGAGGAACCGATTTTGATTTCAAATTTGAAAATATTAATCACTCTCCACTAAACCCTATCTTATGGGTACTCATTAGAATTGTCTCATTGAGATGATTCTAATGAGTACCCACAATATATGGTTTGGAAGAGAAATAACAGATTTTGAATACTATCACTCCCTTTTTATCTGGAAGTCTGAATTTTGATCGTCTCATTCTTTACTTTGACTGTTTACTTAACAATCTCCTGTTTTACCAACACAGAAGAAGACAGCCTTTAAAAAAATGTGGGAAAAGGAGAAACTGCTGATAATCAGCTTTTTCTCCTTTTCCCACAATGTTTTCAGAAGCCTCCGTATTTATGATGCCTACAACGCCAGATTATCTGGTAAAAGGTTAACTCATTTTCAATATTAGTGTGTTCAAATGACCTACTGCTGCATTCACTGAATAATGCCTTGCTACAGGACATTTCAAATCTAGCAAATTCAAGGTTCCTTCTGCTCTTTATCAACAATCTTAAAATCTTCTTGTCTAAACTAACCACTCTGAAATAAAATCTAGGACTAATTCTACAGTCCAAGACTAGCCATCTGATTGGCTGAAACAGAATGTCTCAGCTGATCAGCTGGTTTGTCTTTGATGAGAACATAAGAATTATTGGTGAATACAGCCTCAGGACACGACTGTAACCAATCCACTCCAGTGCATAATTGATAGGGCCATAATGTGATCTCTCATGTGTCTTCTATTTTTCAAACTCTTTCCCAAAAACCCTGTGTTTTAACTCTTTACATAACAACAAAATTTAAGACTGTTCCAAATTGAAAGCATTAACAGATGAAAAATCAAATGTGTCTCAAATGACTGAATATGTCTTAGAACGGGTAGAAAACACTGTGTGAAAAACAGAAAAATATTGGTTACCAGCATTTTCTCCTTTTTCCAAAATGTTTTCAAAGGCATTCTTCTTCAAGGTTGTTAAAACTTGGGATTGATTGGTGAAGTGTTGAGAAAATTGAGAAAAAAACTGCTTTTTTGAACTACTGTGGGAAAAGAGAAAATTAATGCTGGTAAACAGAATTTTCTCCTTTTCTCACAATGTTCTCAGTCTTATCAAAAGTAAATTTCATCATTTGAGCAAGATTTAATTTGATTTAATTTGTTATCTGCAAATGTTCTCAAACTGGGAGTGCGACTTTTTTTTTTTTTGTTTTTAGAGAAGAGTTAACTCTTTACCAAACAGAAAAGTTTTCCGAGTGGAATGTTTTATTCTTAGTAAAGAGTAAACTCTTTACCAAACAAAAAAGTGAAAACACTTGCAGACAACAAATTAAATATGACTCAAACAAAGGGATTTGTCTTTCAAAGGGTAGAAAACAATGTAAGAAAAGGAGAAAATGCTGGAGAAAAATTCTTCTTTCTAAGGTAAGTTAATCCATTACCAGATGACAAAATTTTAGCCTTGTCCAAATTGAAAGCATTTGAAGACGTCAATTTCAATGTGGCTCAAATGGTGCAATTTTTCTTTGATAGGGTAGAAAACATTGTGGGAAAAGGAGACAATGCTGGTTACCAGCATTTTCTCCTTTTCCCACAATGTTTTCAAAAGGCTTCTTTCCCAGGGGCGTCAAATGGCGTCATTGTGCAGTAAAGGGTTAAACACTCAGGACTGGTCTGTAAAAATTTATAAAAGATGGTTGTTGAAGAAGGACCCTGTATGGCATTATTCACCTACCTACCCTTAAAAACAGCAACGTTTGAATATGATTGTAATGTCGCCTTGCACATGCTGCAACCAGAAACTGGCCATTGGCATTGCTCCCTGTGAGATAGACTGCATCAACAGCCTGAAATATATGATAAGAAACCTCAAGCACCTTTCACAACTTTAGTTGCCTTTGCCACTGCAGATTAAGATAAGACTGCACAAAACATGCAGTCTGATCTTAGATTAACATTGTCTCAGTGTTCTGCCAAAGGGGATTTTCTAGGACATTGTCCCAGTGAGCCAGAAATATGTCCTATCCTGATGAATGCAGGTGAGACTTTTTCCATTTTAAACTTATTTGATTATTAGTCTGGTGAGCAATTGTCTCGCTTATTTTCAAGTGTCTACTATTACTGCAAGTTTATAGGACATTTGTACCCTCTATGAATAATCCTTGGCAGAACACTGCTCTTTGCTTAGCTAAGAGCTAAGATATTAACTCTTTACCAAACAACAAAAATGGAGACTGGTCCAAATTGAAAGCACTCGCAGACAACAAATGAAATGTGAATCAAATAATGTAAATTGTCTTAGATAGGGTAGAAAACATTGTGGGAAAAGGAGAAAATGCTGGTTACCAGCATTTTCTCCTTTTCCTACAGTGTTTTCAAAAGGCTTCTTCCTCAGGGTCGTTAAAACTCGGAATTGTGTGGTAATGGGTTAAGCACAAGAGCAATCTGGCAATTACAGCAACTTTGAAAAGAGAGTTTAACCCTTAGAGCGCTGAATAAACCCAACAAACATTTCAATCTTAGAAAAAGGACCCAAATAATTGCAATTTCAAGGTTGCTTTTATCTACAGTGTTTAAGAAAAGCAGACAGTGTAGATTAAAGATCAGGCTGCATATTTTGTGCAGCCTGATCTTGATCTACACAGCGTGCAAAGGCAACTTTAGTCGTGAAGGGTGCTTTAAGGGTTAATACATCTGCAAAAGTATCAAACTAGGTCAGCCTGCATTGCTTCATGTCAAAAAGTTTTACTTTTGGTAAATTTTCTGCGTATCCAAAGAACACTCTACCTCAGGAATCAGTCCGTTATTAGACAAAATGGATTTAATAGATCCATAATTATGTGATGACTTGCTTTTGCCACAACACGTCTCATACATATTACTAAATATGTCTGTAATATGTCATCAGCAAAATTTATGCTTCAATCTGGACATGTCTAACCATTTGTCGTCAGGTGATAAATTCAGAGTTCCGAGCATCGCTAATACAGTCTGCTTTTTTTAATGCTTTAAGCTAATAAAATCTATTTGAAGAAAATAATTATCTTGTTTCACTTACCAACTGATAACATTTTAGAAAAGTCAAAGTTGCAAGCATTTGCAGACAACATAATAAAGCCAAATATGGCCCAAAAGATAGGACTGACCCAAAAGTGTAGAAAACATGTTAGGAAGCGGAGAAAATGCTGGTTATTGTTTTCAAAAGCTTTTCTCCCTGAAGGCAGTTGAAACTTGGATTTGTATAGTAAGGGGTTGAAATGATGTGAAACATCATGGGAAAATGAGCAAGAGTTTATTATTCATTTTTTGATAGCAGCCTGCTGGCAGCAAAGCAGGGATGTATGAATGGGTATAAATTAACCCTATACCTCGCAATCCAAAAGTTTTTATACCCTGAAAGAACTTAAGAAGGCTTAACCCTTTACCACACAGTGCTGACTGTTTACGACCCTGACAAAGAAGCCTTTTGAAATCATTGTGGGAAAAGGAGAAAATGGTGGTAACCAGCATTTTCTCCTTTCCCCACAATGTTTTCTACCCTATCAAAGACATATTTTATCATTTGAGTCACATTTGAATTGCCTTCTGCAAAATTTATGCTTTCAATTGGACAAGTCTACATTTTTCTCGTGTGGTAAGGAGTTAAAACATTATGTGAAAAGGAAAAAATTCTGATAAACATAGTAGTGATGATCAGTAACAGTGTTGTCAAGCTCTTGTCCTGTAAGTGAGTATTCTGGGTTCAAGTCCTGTACCGATCACAAATTTTCCTCTTTGAAAATACCACAGTGTGTTAAAAGGCTGCAGGGGTCTTAAAAGGAAGAAGTGTAGTGATAATACATAGGGGTGATGTTCATGGATACCGGTAGCTCAGTGGTACCTAGAACACTCACAAGGTGTAAGCTCAGGGTTCTGGGTGCCATACTGGTCACACTTTTAGTCCTAAGAAATTACCAGAAGCAGTTTTCCCTTTTCCCGCAGTCTTCTCAACCCTCTCAAATACAAATCCCAGCAACTGTGTGATGAGGAATATCAAATGTGGTTGGTACTAGAGCCGGACCAGGTATTTCTGAACAGTTAAGCAATAATCATTGTTGTTTGGAAATACATGCAGATAAAGGTATGTTAGACATACCATTCTACTCTTTCTTTTACGAACATTATCTATCTATAAACTGCAATGATTACCCAGCAACAACATGTTAAAGTTCTTACCATACAGAGGCCATTACCGAACGAGTCGACACTACCAAACACAAATGTCAGGTATTTCCGAACATTACCGATTTTTTTTAAATTCTTGAAAATTACAACATACCAATGCTCTGCTTGCTGAAATGTAAATTGGCTAGAACTATAGATCTACAAAAAAAGTCAATTATGTCTATAAGACTGAAACAGCCAAAAGTTACTCTGTACCCCCTAGTTTTCAGGAAAATTTTAACTCCTAATTTTCAAAACACAACAAACAATGCAAACCGAAAATCAGATAACTCGGTATGAGCAAACTGAAATTGGTCTATATTGATCAAAAGTTGTTTGCAATTTAATAAACATTTAAAAAGTTTAACTTGGATATATCAAGCTCTAAATTACATGCATTTTGATTCTTGTGATCACTTACTATGCTAAAAAGATGGCCAGTTATTATTGAATCAGCTTTAGTTCGTAAATACCCTTGCATGTAAGTTCAGGTGAGGGTTTTTCAGAACACCCTTCTCAAGCACTTTTAACAAGTCAAAAGTGACATAGTGTAATGTGTTTATATGCATATTGCAAATATAAGAAATCTCAAATACCGAGCTCAGGGAGGTGCAGGAGCAGTTTACACTATTAACAATATATATCGAAAAATTAAGAAAATGATAATTTCCCAACCTTCGAGCCCTGTAATGTAGGTAATTACCAATTTTTCTTCGGATAATTTCTGTAAACTATCCTTCAAAACTTTAAAACATCGTAAAGAAGAGAAATATGGCATAAAGTTTATGACATCAGATGATATCATCATGGCCCCTAGGAGGGATGAGACGAGTCTCAACATCTCGTTCGTTAACTGCTGATAGTTCGGATATACCCGGTCCCTCTCCAGATCTAGCACAATACTTTCACAAATTAGGAATCTAAATTTTGTCATTTGGCAAGGACTTAACCCTTATCCTGCTAAACAACTTAATGAATCTTTCAAGCCGATAGTAAAACCCAGGGTGCCCAATCACGTAATGCAGTACGTAATTCACGTATAAATTCTAATCCGCGCGTACAAATGTTTTGTGCTTAGGTGCATTCACACACTGTCTAAAGTATGCACATACAAAAAGGAAATTAATAACGTAAACTGCACATACAAATTAGATACCATTTCGAATTGCATGCCAAACAAACAAAAGTAGTTTTCCTCGTAAGTGGGTACCACGCTTTGTCCTCAACATAGAGCAGGTAACCAAATATTTTCACTATAAATATTTTGCGGCTCCCTCATCTGTCTGAATAACTTTCGCTACGATTTTTTTAAGGTGTCAAAATCTACCACTGGTAATTAATTTTCAATGAGAAATTAAAATCATTTAATAATGTTATTATGCGCAGTTATTGTTAAAACACATTTTTTTTGACATATGAACGCTGAAAAATCCAGCTGCAAATTAAACATGTAATTTTTGTATTTATGGCGCCTGCTGCAGAAAAAATGTCATCACAACAAAAGCTGTTAAAATATTTTACAGCATGAAGATCTGAGAAAGGTAGGTTTACAAAAGTGATTCTACCATTACACATTTTGTTTTATTTTTCCCTAACATGGCATGGCCTTTATTTGACAGAGTTTGAGCTTACAGTAAGGTGATTGGCCTGCTCCTCTGTGATTTTAAAATAGCCAGATCTACGAACATCATCTTGGACAATGAGCATCAATCTGTCTATGCTTCCTTTTTAAAGCAGTTCTAATGTACTTCGCAACTTTGAGAAAGGAATAAAGGTGAAAAATCTTCCATAAAGGCGGTCGATTATCAAAACTCATGGCTGTGTTCGGCTTTTAAAGCCTGAACGCTGTTGCGATTATATCAAACAAAGTATGTGCCCTGGAGACATATGATGCATCCATATCATCAACAAATGCACAATTTACTAATTTAATTAAGATCCCATTCATTATGGTAAAGGAGCTAGGGTGTTAAAATTCATAAATAAGACTGAAACAGCCAAAAGTTACTCTGTACCCCCTAATTTTTCTTTGTACCCCCAATTCAAAACCTAGGGGGTACAGTGTACCCCCAATTTTTTCTTTGTACCCCCAATTCAAAACCTGGAGGGCATGTACCCCCAAATTGAAAACTCAGTGGGCATGCTGAAAACCCCAAATGATGATATTTCAAACTTATTTTTTGGGAGAAAAACATCTTTATCGGACAATGTAGATCCAAGATTGTAGGTTCTGTGCAGCCCGATCTTGACACGGTCCGTAAAAGGCAACTGAATCGCACTTAGCAGATTGAGGGTTAAATAAACATTCCTGGATTATTTGTAAACATAACCTTTGGTGCATCTGGATCTAACAGCTGAACTCTATCCATATCTTCCGGGGAATTTCGGGATTTTCTTCCCATACCGGCGTTTTCACCATTCACTCTCTTATTTTGTTGTCGTTTTCGCTGCCATAACAGTAACTTGAAAATGCCGTACTTAAGTGCGTACCATTTACTAGGCTGAGAATAAATGGCATTTATCGGTTCAGAGTCTTGTCTCATCAACCACAGAAAAACTAAAATAGGTGTGAATAAAAGTAAAAGCAGAAATACACCCATTTTCTTGGATAAGTTACTTCCCCTGATACAGTTAACCGTGTCATTCGGCAATCTCGGATGATTCGGTATCAGGAGAACTCGTACCTGGAGAACTCGTACCCCAATCTGAAGGTATATTACACTTGTAATATACGATCCCTGGCTGCACACAATGATGTTTTCTCAAGATGCAAGAATACCTAGACCTATACCTATCTATTAACAAAGAGCATTCAAGAATGCATTGTAGTATGGAAACATTGTACAAAATTTCTATTTCCATCAGAGATGCAAGGTCATTATTTACTTTTAAAAAAATCAGAAAATATTTGAGTCATGCTCTGTGAAAACGGGGCTCAATGCATCTCATGCAAAAAGTATCTATCCAGGTCAGCCTCCGCAGTCCGCCCAGGCTGTCCTAGGCCCAACCCTTCGCTATTGGTCAAATTTCTGTATGTCAAAGGACGAGTCTACCTCATGATTCAGTCGGTCGTTAGAGAAAAATGGACCTATACCTATCTATTAACAAAGAGCATTCAAGAAAACGTTATAGTATGGAAACATTGTACAAAATTTCTATTTCCATCAGAGATGCAAGGTCATTATTTACTTTGAAAAAAAAAAAAAAAAAAATCAGAAAATATTTGAACCGTGCTCTGTGAAAATGGGGCTTAATGCATCTCATGCAAAAAGTATCTATTCAGGTCAGCCTCCGCAGTCCGCCCAGGCTGTCCTAGGCCCAACCCTTCGCTATTGGTCAATTTTCTGTATGTCAAAGGACGAGTCTACCTCATGATTCAGTCGGTCGTTAGAGAAAAATGGACTTTATGGATCCATGATCATATGATGACTTGCTTTATATCATGCATCACGGGGATGCCCCAAACCCCCTTTTGCCAGAGCAAGGCTCATTTATTAGACGAATAGAACACGTCATTTATGTGTATACTATAAAGTTTGGTAAAAATTAACACAGAAATGGTGGTGTGTCTTGTTATCATTATTATTATCATTATTAATCACGCTTTATTTCATCTTTTTCACCTACACATAATCATCTTTTCATCATAACCATCATCATTATCATCCTGACTTTCACGTTTCACTTTACATTAAACGTCAACATTGAAGAAAATATTTGTTCTGGATTATTATTGCTTTAAAGATTGTCTTAACCTTTCAAATTCCGAAAATAAAGTTATTATTATTATTATTATTATTATTACTAAAATTGCATATGGCATGAGATGAAATCTGCGATATTTTCATTACCGATAACGGCCCTGATCTCTCATACTCTGGATTTGAGAATTCAGTAAAGAGCTGAACTTCAAACACGTATACTACTTCATCGCAGGTGTATCCACAAGAAAAAGTTGGAATCGTTTGAAAAAATGATGGAAAAGCGAAGGATACTAATCAAGGTCCGTACAAAAGCTTTTTAGAATACAGAAATTCCGGAAAAGTACGGAGGGTCATTCAGAACACCTATAGATATGCACCTTAAATGCTATGTCATCATTACGGTCCAAAGTCAAGCCTGGTTCGGGTAAAAAAGGCGCCCGACAAGAGAGAGTAGCCTTCCTCCTTTACAATCTCGTCTACAACGACGAATTACATGTATCCACAAGGAAACTCTAATCACTGTCCATACAAAAGCTTTTTAGAAAACAGGAATACACCACTCGACAGTGTGTATTCGCTAGCACAACTTCTTTACAACAGAACAAAATCAATCCTACCAATTCCGAACAATTCTTTGGTACCCAGACTTATAAATAAGAAGATATGTGATTCGATCAACAAGTTTTTAAGTGCAAAAACAAAATTTACGGAAAAAAAGAAATGGAGGAACATCAGACATTCGGTTATAGCTTTTTTGCAGTCCAAAATATGAAATAACTATCTTTTAACTATCTTAATGACAGGGAAAATGTTGTCTATCGTACGTATACATATGTTTAATGTAACTGACTACAGTTGACTGCGCATGCCTAAATATTTTTTATGAAAATCACCTGCTTACTATAGGAGAAGATATTGAGGCGGCAACAAAATTGTGTTTATTCAATATATGTCACAACAGAATTCCATTTGTCATTATATTCTTCAACACAAAATACAACTATCAATGCTACAAGGATTAGATTTAAAATCTGAGCAATATACAGAAAATCTTGGAGATTTCCGAAATCCATGTATCTACAACAATAACACAACAAAAATGCCATTTCAAGCCCCTGTCAGAATTATGTATTAACACGATGGATTTTTATTTTTAAAAAAAAGCTAATTAATCCCAATAGCAAGAAAAATCAAATATTGCGAAAACAGGACAAGAAAATGAGCCATATGAGGCAACAAAGGTTTTTTTAGAACATAATTTATCAATTTTGAATGAAATGTAGCGTTCAAGTCCTCAAAAATGAGACAAATATTCCAATACCAAGCATGTTATCAACATGTAGATCAGTTTGAGACAAGGAAAGAAACTATTAATTCAAATGAATTAGCTTAATACATCCACCAAACATAGGTTTCAAATGACCCGGGAAGAGTCCGTAAAAGGTCTATTTTTAAAACAGAGAATATGGAAGCATTTCAGAGCTACCTATTCCAGACTGTCGGAACAAATAGCATCATCACAGACATCTCCTACAACTGCCAGCACTACTCAACTACCAATACACCTTATGCTGCTGCTACAAATGCCAATAAAGCAATAACCTGCCATATTAATACAAAAGACGACCGTAATTATAGGAACTGACAAGTGAGAATATCAAAATAATAATTTGTATAAGAGGGAATACAAAAAAGTGAAATAGTAAAAGAATATTAATAATAAGTAAACAAATAAATAGGTAACAAAGTTACCACTAATGACACAAATTACATCAGAATAACAATAAAGGCAAAAATATTTATTCTTATTAATGCACTAATGACAAAGTAAATAAATAAATAAATTCTTTAATGATCATAACTGGAAAAAAGTACTATTCTTTAAACAAGATTTGAGATAAAAGTACTTCTAAAACCCAGACCTTAGGCCCTGGTAGGAAGCAACATCTTTTGGAAAAGTTCTGTTGCAAAAGTATATGTCGATAAGAGTAAGAAAACAATGTATCTCTGTATCATCTTACTATTGAATGACCGATAACTGAATAATGTCTTTGAAATGTCTAAATGAAGTGAGCACGGGATGTTTGATAATTTTCAATTGCTGCTTCATAAACAGCCCGAGCAAAGGGCAAATGATGTCATGAAAAGCGGGCTACAACAGAAACTACAAAGACAGACTGAATGCATACGTACTGGAGAAACAAATAGTGTATTCACGAATGAAATCCAAACACAAAATGGCAGAGGGAAAAGTAACCAGCTATGACCAACTTTGCATAAAATGAGTCTAATATAACAATAACCATGAATATGCCTGCTCCTAAGTGACACAAAGTTAAATAAGGTGAGCCCGGGGTTCAAACAAAGACCAAAGATAAAACAATATATTATACGGCTGAAAGGCCAACTTTCTGTCTACAGTATAGCAGCACCACTGATGATGGCCTAATGCTGACCGAAACAGAGAAATGAATGAGGAAAATAATGGAACTGCTGCCATAGTGTTTATGAATTGTTACCGCACCTAACCGTAAACTTTCAACCCTATAGTTTTAACAGCCGACAGGAATTGTAGATGGTATACAGGAATAAGAACCTTTCCGGAAACGAAAGTCTGTGAAGGCCTCTGATTTGAATTGGGTTATTTGCTTTCCAGAGCAATTGGTAACAAGAAGTCTGTGTAAACAATATCTCCTTAACTTCAGACAAGTACAGAAGACGTAAGATAGCCCTGAGAATAATACGGTGCGTGATGAGAATGTTCCACCACATCTTCTGGATTAAGTGGGCATGTCAAAGAAGTATTTGACCCTAGATGAAGTCCAGATACTCGGGAAGAGAATTACTAGTATGGAGTATCAAGATGTCTTTGCCAAGGATGAATATGACCTTGATGAGTTCTTGGAAACTCTAAAGCAGAATGATACACCTGATTCTAAACCATGTAAGTAGAAGATGATGAATGCACTTTTGGGTTTTACCTAGGAAGAAACAGCACACTTGAAAAAAATGCTCAAAGCAATAGTGATAGAGCTTTCGAACACTGAGCAAGCGTTCGCAACAAGTCTTGTATTGATTTATAAATACGAGATGGGTCCTTGGTGTGATGACTTCAGTGAATTAAACAATTTCATAGAGAAATATTCATTTTCTCTGTCTTTAGTAGCAGATTGTAAAATGTTCCTTGCCGTCTTTGTCTATTTATCAATGCTTGGTGCAATGTCTGCCTGTCAGCAAGTCCACTTTAGGGAAACAGTCAACAAAAATACCACACTCATCAGCAAGTAATGGTAACTTGAATTTTCTCGGCTGGGGTTTGGTCTTTGTAATACTCCTGTGACGTATTACAGGATATGAACACTATTTTCTATGGTCTGAACTTGGATATACATGTAGTCCTGGCCTTCTTTGATAATGTTTTAGATTTGGCCGACAACTTCAAGACTCTTTTTCCCAAACTAAGACTAGTACTGCAAAAATGTAGAGATTGTGGGCTACACCTAAAACGAAAGAAATGTGTTTTATATCAAGAAGAAGTGGAATTTGTGGGAAGGCAAGTCTGAAGTGAAGAAATAGGTATATCCCAAGAAAATATAAAAGCAGTAGTTGACTGGTTTAAATTATTGACAACTATTCTTTTTTTGTTCATTTGACTCACATCTACCTAAAATTCTTATCAACATGAACAGAGGGAACAAATAGAAAGGTAGATCTATACGATACATTCTAAATCCGGTAAGATTAGATAGGTATGTAAAAACCCGAAACTAGAAAATTGTTAACCTAAAACCCATTCGCTTAAACAACGATCTATATACCTTTTGAGGCCACAACTGCAGACACCTCTAGAAAAGTTTAAACATTTTGGGAAAAAAGAAATTGTTCGTCATAGGCAACTTCTTCCTACAGTAACGCGTTTTTTTTTTTTTTTTTTTTAATCCTCTGTTACTTTCCTTCAGTCATTTTATATCCATCTTATTTTTATCATGATATTTGGAGTGAAACAAAGTAGAAAATGTCTATAACAAATTGGTAAAAATGTCTATAGCGAATAGAACACCTATCACTGAATATTATTTGAAATAATGCAAATACTATAATGAACATGTGTATGCTACTGCTCTTCCCGAGAGTGTCATAATTTAAGCGCTCTTTTTAAATCGTTTACTTCTTCCCTTCATTTATAGATCCATCAAAGTAAATAGATTTACTTCCTTTTCCAACCATAGTCCATTTATTTGAAATGGATTTCATGTGTTTAAATAAATGACCATCAGCACAAATATCCGTGTTTCAAGTTTTATCCGAGAAAGAACAAACTTAAAGTTTTTTTTTTTTTTTTTTAAATTCTGAAATATGCATGAACTTGAAATATGGATTACTCATTCTGTGTAGAAAGTTCTCCTTTTCTTAGATTTCCTAATTAATACTGAAGGGAGTACTCTTATAAACAAACTCTAGGTTGGTTGATGAAACAAAAGTAAAGGTAATTACTTACATATTCAATTATGACGAAACAGACTCGAAAACACTACATCTTCTTTTCTCCACAATGATTTCAGAATTTATCAAGTACGAGATAATGAAGAAAATGATTTTTTTTAAGTGTAAAGGGCTTTTGTGCTGGGCAAATTACATGTACTCGTAATTAATTAAATTGGGGTATAACATTTCTCTTTTTTCCAAATTTAGGGTGAAACTCGATTTGATTTTTGAAAAGATTGGTTTAAAAAAAAAACGCACAATGTACTTGTCACCAAAACTGAATGAAAGACATTGGTACATGTACTATAAGCATGCCATTCTTGATTTTTCCTATGTCAATCACAGATAAATTATTTTGTATTAAAATCAATTACATGTATGCTTAATATCAGCAAATGGTCCGCATTACATTCATTTTTTAAAACAATATTCATATGCATTTAGAATCATCATAGTAAAAATAAAAAGAAAGTTGTACATAATGAGGAGAAAAAACTCTCGTGTATAGATCATTTTGTAAAAAAAACGAATAGTAAGAAAATGTTGAAGATTATTTGCAATGAACTAGAAACACTTGCACAAAGATCTTCAGCTTATAGTACTACGAAGTTTTTGTAGCAAGTAAATGCATGTACTTTACGAATTATCTGAATCTGCAAGTAAGTGGAACATACAAAGTAACTCCACTTTGCTATTAAATCTGTTAAAGAAAACATAAAAAACGAGGGTGACCATCCCTGAATGAGAAAGAAATGAGAGTGACCTCTTCTTATTCCAAAACAGAAAGGGCAGAAGGTGTCACACCACTGTGAACTGCTGCCGAGTCGTAATATTCAGAATTAGTCCCGTTTGAAAATTTGACAACAAGCATTTCTGCTGTTCTGTTTTATCAGAGAAAATGGAAAGAAGGGTCTAAAATATGTTTCTGGTGTTCATTTGATGATGTCTGTGGACACTGAGTGCAACTTTGTTATTTCTTTGGGAACTATTTTGTGCCTATGGGTATATATAGAAACATGATCTACAATACGGAAGAGCCATTTTCACCGTAATTTTTCAGGGTAGAACTTGTGTTTGAGGTGAAAAAGTAAAAACGCAATCGGTTGAGTCAACCTTTTTTTAGCTTCATGTGTAGGCCACTGGGCATTTGTTTGATAGAAACAAACAGCAAAGCTGTGAGTTCGCCAATAAAAGTATAGCAAAGGCTCAAGTTTGGCGAGTTTCATAACAAATTAGTGGTGTCACACTAAAATTCTGTTTGGTGGCTTCCTCCACCGGAAAGAATTTACGCAGGCAAAATCCATGAATTAATTCTAGAGATAACTTCCACCCTGTAATCGGAAGCTGTCAAACAGGATCAGAGGTGAGTTGTCTTTTGGAAATATTGCAGTTGTAATGTGCATGCAACTGGAATATTATATTTTGTTGGGTTTGCAAAACGTACAAGTTTATGACCTAGTCGTAGATACTAATATTTATGTCAGACATCATGCCTTTATGACCCCTTTTCGTTAAAACTAGAAAATAAACACAAGTTGGTTTTCACAGCCCACTAAAAATTTGGTAAAATTGGTTTGGGTGAGGAAATGAACGGAAACAAAAACAGCAATGGTGAAAAGAATTGGCATTGTACACAAAATGCCGAAAGCTAGTCGCTCGCCATCTTGTGTGTTTAAACAGTCACAAACTTGCAGATTCCACTACATTGGTTATCTGTATGTGGAAAAGAACTGCCACTTTATACCATTATTTTAAATGTTTTAAAAAGGGTATGGAGGTTTTTGAAAAAAAAAAAAAAAAAAAAAAGAAATGATGACCTATACATGTATGCACAATTCGTAAATACGCAGAATGTCGACAATTGACATTATTAAACTTCCGCATTTTTAAATGGCATAGTTTCGCTTAAAGCTTGTACGTAGAAAGACGTATTAATACTGCAAGGTAAGGTTTTTGATTATAAAGCAAATCAGCTTCGATTGTCTTTTACGTTAGTATTGAGATAATAACTAAAAAAGTATAAACAATGTAAAGTTAATTAAGTTCAAGCGGTATACTTTCCATGGCCGGAATGGCGTACAAAATTGTTGACCTAAATGACGAATTCATGTGGGGATGGGGGGTATTTATAGTGTTCCTGATGAGCATATTATTTTTCTTGAAAGATAGATATTAAGGAATACTCGAGTGTAGCTCTAGGCAGGCTTCATTTAAGTGGCTTTTGTCATATACAGAAGCTTATAAGCTTATGATAAAACCCTACGAGCATGTATGGTTTTTATCATTGCGAATCGCTATGGCGGACCTTCTTATTACGTAATAGCAATAGAACTGTGAATCGAAATGAATGAATTCCGAACACGATGAAATTATGGGATCAGACAGCGAGGATGAAACGATCCTAGATGATCAACGGGGTAGGGATAGTTTGCTTCAAAGAGATAAAGCGAGGCATTATTGAAGTTAGATGATGATAATACTGCAAACGTTTCTTTTTTTACTTAAGAATTGTAAATTTGTAGTCAGATTTTAGTGAAAATGGTTTGATAAATAATGCTTACCAGACAGACAGTACAGCAGATCGTACTATCTAGCCTAACCCAGATTTCAGTGCAAATCTATTAGAAGTTGTGCCTATTTAAGCCCAAAGGGAGCATTAACCGCTTCATAACTGTTTACACGAAATAAATTGAAACTAAATATCCTGGTGTTGGTACATACATGAGAGAAAATCAAACCACATAAACGTCCCACACATCATTTTTAAACAAGAGTCCAGGATGGCCCTGAATCGCTCACCTGAGCCTCAATACCTTTAAGAGCATAATGTACTGCACAGTTGATATTCCTCTGATATGACCTGTTGGCCTAGTTTTTTTACTGGGCTTACTGCTTTTTAAAATTTCTTCATGATATCATTAAGACAAACATTCTTACCCAATTTGATGCGCATCATAGTGAAATTGTTGCGTCAACAGATTTGTCCCCCTGACCTACTTTTTTACTCGATGTTTCCTATTTTGACTTTGTATTAGATATTATTAAAACAAACATGCTGACCAAGTTTCAGGTGCATAGGGGCGAAAATTTGGCCTCTAGAGGGTTGACGAGATCTTTGAAAGACTTGACTCAGTGACCTTTTTGACCTGATGTAACCAGGTTTTGAATCTTTTTAGATGCCACCAAGACATACTTTCTTTCAAGAGCAATAGACTGGAAATGTGACCTCTATAGTGTACCCAAGGTTTTCCAAAGATTTGTCTCAGTGACATTCTTTTTAACCATTGTGAAAGAAAAAAAAAAAAAGAAAAAAAATCGAAATTGTCTGAGACTCTGAAGCAAAATTATTCCGGCTAACTTTCATGAGCACTGGGATGAAAATGTGTCCTCTTGAATGTACACAAGGCTTTTCAATGATTTGTTGTAGTGACGTATTTCTTGACCCAAGCTGACCCATTTCTTGGGGCGGGGGGAGAGAGAAAGGTCAGGCACAAATATCTTACACGAATAATGTGCTGGTCTGTCTTTTAGACTAACTTGCCCAAATAAATGTTATTTCAGACTTCTGATCATTAACATGCGAGTTACCTAAACGTAGGGCCAGAAGTTCATTGCATCTTCGAAAGCAGGTGATAGCAACCAATAAAAATGCTTCATTTAAGTTTGTGATGAGGAAAGCATGTGTCCGTATTCACGACCTATTCTTATCAACATTCGTAGTCTTATTCTCCAGAATTTTCTAAATTTGAAAGTACGTGTGACACAACTTCTGATTGGCTAAACCAAATTTTTAGCCAATCAGAAGTTGTATTCATTCTATATCTAGAATTAGACTATGAATGTTCCTAAGAATGGTTGGTAAATACTGACCCCGGTCTTCCTGGTCACAAACTTTAATGAAGCATTTTGAAGCATTTTTATTAGCTCAAAAGTACACTTAGAAGCAACCAAAAACAGGAGGCAGATCCCGTCCAGGGGCCAACTATTTAATTAATGATGTTTTGTTGAATACTCCACTGAACAACCTAGTTGTAAAGGGATCTGGTCCCAATGGCATATTATCACTGAGTGTAAGCAACAAGATAATATGGAAGTATAGCATGTAATATCCTTGTATTTGAGACTCCGGTCAAATAGAAATGTTGAGAAATGAGCACAATCCTTCACAGGTGCCGTAAAGGATTCAGTCCTCTGTTTACAACACCCACCTCTGAATTTGCTGAACTTTGCCGGTGTAATGCAGAGAAATGACCCTCCCCTACAAAATGACCCATGGGTCATTTCACTACGTAGAGGAATGACCCGGGTCATTATTCTACGTAGAGAAATGACCCCAGACCGTAGAGAAAGGACCCCCCTCTAGCTGTAGTAGAATGACTCCCTCATGAAAAGAAAGGACCCCCGTAGAGAAATGACCCCCCCCTTTTTTCCCCTGTAACACTGTTGTTGCTGCTGATGCTGATACTACTACTACTACCATTACTACTACTACTGCTACTACTACTCGTACTTCTACTACCCCCTTTTTGCCTTAACATTGTTGTTGCTGCTGATACTGCTGATGCTGCTGATGTTTCTACTACTATTACTACTACTACTACTACAGCTGCTGCTGCAACTACTTCTACTACCACTACTATCACTACTACTTCGACTACTACTACTTCTGCTGCTGCTACTGCTACTACTACTACTACTACTTCTTCATCATAATCATTTCTTAGTCTATATTATACGAAGTGTTGTACAACGATAGATACAATTTTTGTATTGAAAACTGATGATTATAATTTTGTGTATTTACCAGTGCTGGGTATACAGCACTGAACATCATTATATTGATAAACTCCCATTGCCGGTGCGGTACCGGTGCGATCTTGGTTGTTTTAATTAATGCCGCAAAGCTTCTAGATGTTGTTTTTGCTGGTTTTTTTTTTTTTTAGCTCACCGTGAGCACAAAGTGCTCAAGGTGAGCTATTGTGATCGCCCTATGTCCGGCGTCCGTCGTCCGTCAACAATTTCTTTAAACATCTTCTTCTCCTAAACCACTGGGCCAATCTTGATGAAACTTGGCAGGGATGTTCCTTGGGTGAAGCTCTACGGAAGTTGTTCAAACAGTTGATTTCCACCCATAACTCTGGTTGCCATGGCAACAAAGAGGGGAAAAAAAGCAAAATCTTTGAAAATCTTCTTTTCTGAAACTAGAAGGCGCAGAGCTTTGATATTTGGTATGTAGCTTCTCCTAGTGGACCTCCACCAAGTTTGTTCATATGATGTCCCTGGGGTCAAAACTGGCCCCGCCCCGGGGGTCACAAGTTCGAACATAGGAACAAAGAAGGAAAACTTTAAAAATCTTCTTCTCTGAAACTTGAAGGCGTAGAGCTTTGATATTTGGTATGTAGCATCTCCTAGTAGACCTCTACCAAGTTGTTCATATGATGTCCCTGGGGTCAAAACTGGCCCCGCCCCGGGGGTCACAAGTTTAAACATAGGAAGAAAGAAGGAAAATTTTAAAAACCTTCTTCTCTAAAATTAGAAGGCATAGAGCTTTTATATTTGGCATGTAGCGTCTCCTAGTGGACCTCTACCAAGTTTGTTCATATGATGCCCTTGGGGTCAAAACTGGTCCCGCCCCGGGAGTCACAAGTTCGAACATAGGAACAAAGAGAGAAAACTTTAAAAATCATGTTCTCTGAAACTGGAAGGCCTAGAGCTTTGATATTTGGCATATAGCATCTCCTAGTGGATATCTACCAAGTTTGTTCATATGATGTCCTTGGGGTCAAAACTGGTCCCGCCCAGGGGGCCACAAGTTAGAATACAGAGCTTTGATATTTGGTATGTAGCATCTTCTAGTGGACCTCTACCAAGTTTGTTCATATGATGCCCTTGAGGTCAAAACTGGCCGTGCCCCGGGGGTCACAATTTCGAACATAGGAACAGAGAAGGAAAACTAAAAAAATCTTCTTCTCTGAAATTGGAAGGCACAGAGCTTTGATATTTGGTATGTTGCATCTCCTAGTGGACCCCTACCAAGTTTGTTCATATGATGCCCCTGGGGTCAAAACTAGCCCATCCCCGGGGGTCACAAGTTCGAACATAGGAACAAAGAAGGAAAACATTAAAAATCTGCCTCTCTGAAACAGGAAGGCGTGGAGCTTTGATATTTGGTATGTAGCATCTTCTAGTGGATCTCTACCAAGTTTGTTCATATGATGCCCTTGGGGTCAAAACTGGCCCAGCCTCGGGGGTCACAATTTCGAACATAGGAACAAAGAAGGAAAACATTAAAAATCTGCCTCTCTGAAACAGGAAGGCGTGCAGCTTTGATATTTGGTATGTAGCATCTTCTAGTGGATCTCTACCAAGTTTGTTCATATGATGCCCTTGGGGTCAAAACTGGCCCAGCCTCGGGGGTCACAATTTCGAACATAGGAACAAAGAAGGAAAACATTAAAAATCTGCCTCTCTGAAACAGGAAGGCGTGCAGCTTTGATATTTGGTATGTAGCATCTTCTAGTAGATCTCTACCTAGTTTGTTCATATGATGCCCTTGGGGTCAAAACTGGTCCCGCCCCGGGAGTCACAAGTTCGAACATAGGAACAAAGAGAGAAAACTTTAAAAATCATGTTCTCTGAAACTGGAAGGCCTAGAGCTTTGATATTTGGCATATAGCATCTCCTAGTGGATATCTACCAAGTTTGTTCATATGATGTCCTTGGGGTCAAAACTGGTCCCGCCCAGGGGGCCACAAGTTAGAATACAGAGCTTTGATATTTGGTATGTAGCATCTTCTAGTGGACCTCTACCAAGTTTGTTCATATGATGCCCTTGAGGTCAAAACTGGCCGTGCCCCGGGGGTCACAATTTCGAACATAGGAACAGAGAAGGAAAACTAAAAAAATCTTCTTCTCTGAAATTGGAAGGCACAGAGCTTTGATATTTGGTATGTTGCATCTCCTAGTGGACCCCTACCAAGTTTGTTCATATGATGTCCCTGGGGTCAAAACTAGCCCATCCCCGGGGGTCACAAGTTCGAACATAGGAACAAAGAAGGAAAACATTAAAAATCTGCCTCTCTGAAACAGGAAGGCGTGGAGCTTTGATATTTGGTATGTAGCATCTTCTAGTGGATCTCTACCAAGTGTGTTCATATGATGCCCTTGGGGTCAAAACTGGCCCAGCCTCGGGGGTCACAATTTCGAACATAGGAACAAAGAAGGAAAACATTAAAAATCTGCCTCTCTGAAACAGGAAGGCGTGCAGCTTTGATATTTGGTATGTAGCATCTTCTAGTGGATCTCTACCAAGTTTGTTCATATGATGCCCTTGGGGTCAAAACTGGCCCAGCCTCGGGGGTCACAATTCCGAACATAGGAACAAAGAAGGAAAACATTAAAAATCTGCCTCTCTGAAACAGGAAGGCGTGCAGCTTTGATATTTGGTATGTAGCATCTTCTAGTAGATCTCTACCTAGTTTGTTCATATGATGTCCTTGGGGTCAAAACTGGCCCAGCCCCGGGGGGGTCACAAGTTCGAACATGGGAACAAAGAAGGAAAACTTTAAAATTCTTCTTTTCTGAAACCGAAAGGCGTGGAGCTTTGATATTTGGTATGTTGCATCTCAGAGTGGACCTCTACCAAGTTTGTTCATATGATGCCTCTGGGGTCAAAACTGGCCCCGCCCTAGGGGTCACAAGTTCAAACATAGGAACAAAGAAGGAAAACTTTAAATTTCTTTTTCTCTTAAACGGGAAGGTGTAGAGCTTTGATATTTGGTATGTAGCATCCCCTAATGGACCTTTACCGAGTTTGTTCCAAGGATGCTGCTTGGGTAAAAAATGGCCCAGCCCAGGGGGGTCACAAGTTCCAACATAGGAACAAAGAAGGAAAACTTTAAAATTCTTCTTTGAAACTGGAAGGCGTAGAGCTTTGATATTTGGTATGTAGTGATTCTCTTCTAAGTTTGTTTGCCCATTTAAGCACAACAAGTTCATTGAGTTCAAAATTGGGTCATCTTGGGTCATAAACTAGGTCATTAGGTCAAATTAAAGAAATACCTTGTTGGCACTCTCGAGGCCACATTATGGCTCAATTGCCTTGAAAATTGGTCAGAAAGTTTGTCTTTATAAAATCTCACATAAGTCTGAATTTGGGTCAACCAGGGTCATAAACTAGGTCACTGAGTCAAATTAAAGAAATACCTTGTTTGCACTCTGGAGGCCACATTTATTGCTCAAATGACCTGAAATTTGACCAGAATGTTTGTCTTGATGAAATATCAGATGAGTTTGGATTTGGGTCACCTGGAACCAAAAACTAGGTCACTAGGTCAAATTAAAGAAATACCTTATGGGCACTCTAGAGGCCACATTATTTGCTCAATTGCCTTGAAAGTTGGTCAGAATGTTTGTCTTTATAAAATCTCACATGAGTCTAAATTTGGGTCAACTGGGGTCATAAACTAGGTCACTCGGTCAAATTAAAGAAATACCTAGTGGGCACTCTAGAGGCCACATTTATTATTCAGTTGATTTGAAAATTGGTTAAAGTGTTTCTTTTGATAAAGTCCAAGACCAGTTCAAATTTGGGTCACCTGGGGTAATAATCTAGGTCACTAGGTCAAATTAAAGAAATACTTTTAGGGCACTCTAGAGGCTACATTTTTTGCTCAATTGACTTGAAAATTGGTCAGAATATTTGTCTTTCTGAAGTATGAGTTGGAAATTGGGTCACCTGGGGTCATAAACTAGGTCACTTGGTCAAATTAAAGAAATACCTTTAAGGCATTCTACTCAGGTGAGCGATCCAGGGCCATCATGGCCCCCTTGGTTTTTTTTTTTTTTTTTTTTTTTTTTTTTTTTTGTTGTTGTTTCTTTGTTTTGTTTTTGGTTTTTCAAGGCTAATTGCTTGCATCCTAGGGAATTCGCATCATTTACAGCAATCTAAACGATGGTTAACCCTCATCCGGACTTTTAAAAACTTCCACTTCTGGACTTTTGGGGTCCAAGCGGACTTTGTGTTAGAATTTTGTTAATTATCTCGTATTTACTAAATTTTACAGAAAAAGGTGTTAGCAGGTTTTAAAGTATATGTACATATCTGTGATTTAAATACTCCATAATTTGAAAATATATTACATCCGGTTACCACGGTTATGGGGTTGAAATAAGGGAAAATTTCCAAAAAATATCATTTTTTAGAAAAGAATGGAATAGTTATTCTTTGTATAGGCAAAATCTGGCGTCCGCATGGACCCCAACATACTTTCCAAGATAAAATTTGTAAATATTTATAGATGTTCGAATTTCATTCGTTAGTGTGATGGGCCTGGTTAACCCATTATCTCATATGATATATTTAGGTCATGGCAACATGTTCTAATTTAGTTCAAAGTTTTGAAATTTTTCAACCAATCAATATTCTTTTTAAATCGATTCGAAAACATTAAGGAAAATGGAGCATAACTTCACACACCGGACAGCTACCCGACGGAGCCAACGTAGATATATGGTCGGACAAGCCATTGCTGGCTGCTATGGTGCGTCTAATAGCCAAGTGTCGAAGATTTGTGCCACGAATTGACTATTTGTCAACTGGGGATTCGAATCCCCAACTGCAAACCAGTCGTCAGTTGGGGATTCGAATCCCCAACTAGCAACTAGTTTGCAGTTGAGGATTCGAATCCCCAACTGATATCTAACTGTCAATTGGTTAGATAATATACCAACTAGCATCTAGTTTTGGATTAGTCGGCAATATACATGTATTTCTATTTCTATATATACCCCATGCTAATATGAACAGAACAGAACTTTATTATGCATTTACTCATACATAAGCCATGAGCATAGCATCAATAATACAGAATGTGTACAGCATAGTAAGATGGCATTTGGGAGAGACAGAATTTAATGTCTCGATCAAGTATAGCATGTTCCCTAATCAGACATTGGTTTTTGAAGTAGGGTGTGGTGGGAGTCGAAGGACGGCAGGCGGTTCAACAAAAAGTATAGCCCAATGCGTTTACACTATTGAGGCGAACGCAAACACGACATTAACATACAGGATGATTGATATCCATATGATTGGTTCAAAGATTTGTGTTTTGAATAACAGTGCCATTGTGAATTCGTTTTTGCGAATCCCCTACTGCAAAAAGTTGTCGACTGACAAACTAATAACTAGTTGTCAAGTCGTTAGTTACAGTAATATACCAACTTACATCTAATTGTGGGTTCGTCGGCAATTATCACTGACTTTGTATCACTTAACAGCACACGCAGCAGTAGCAGCTGTAGTAGTAGAAGTAGTAGTAGTAGAAGTAGTAGAAACATCAGCAGCATCAGCAGCAACAACAATGTTAAGGCAAAAAGGGGGTAGCAGAAGTACGAGTAGTAGTAGTAATAGTAGTAGTATCAGCATCATCAGCAACAACAATGTTACAGGGGAAAAAAGGGGGTCATTTTTCTACGGGGGTCCTTTCTTTTCATGAGGGGGTCATTCTACTACAGCTAGAGGGGGTCCTTTCTCTACGGTCTGGGGTCATTTCTCTACGTAGAATAATGAACCGGGTCATTCTTCTACGTAGTGAAATGACCCATGGGTCATTTTGTAGGAGAGGGTCATTTCTCTGCATTACACCGGCTCTCTTTGAAGCAGTCAGTAATCGTCTAACACTTCCACATGAGGAACCCCTGAACAACACAGTGGCCACTTTATGTTCTCCGATGTAACAAATCGGTGGACAGGTGGTGAACCCCACAGACTGTAAAGTTTTCTTACCACCTTCCTGTGTAGGGACCGTTCTGTCTTCCTGACAATGTGCCTGATCATGTGTGTAAATACTTTCTTTTTCTACGTGATATGAGCAGCCCTTAAACTTATATTCTTCTCCGTGACTACTAGAAATCCCAAGTCAGGTGACAAAGATCAACTGATCAAGTTCCGCCTTGGTGATTTATGTGCTGACAGACTGACAAATTGTCCGATCTGATTAGAACATTCTCCCCACCCTTCAGAACTAGCACGAAATGTTGCAACGTCAAATTATTGCTTCCGTATCAGAATAATAATGTTCTTAAATTTCGCTACAGCTGACTACTTGCCTTGCACTGTACAAGAATTCGTGTGACCACCTGTGGTTACAGACATTGTTTTGGGAGAGATCTTCCTCTCCTAATTTCCTTATTCTGTAACAACCATAATAAACGATTTAGAGAGAGAGAGCAACGAAAAACTTGATTCACTTGAGTTTTGTAGTTTAGGTTAAGATATTTGACAATACTGTGAAACATAGCTTTGATAATCATGAAAAAAACAAAATCGGCTCAAACGTTTTAGTCTGAGATAAGCGCTAAATGTGTTAGAATATAAAGCGCATTTGAAGTTTACCTGTTATCCTGTTTAATCTAAAAGCGAAACCTGCCAATATACTCCTAAAAATTATGTGATAAAATATAGAGCTCACTAAACACATTTGAAAACGTGTACAATGCGTTCACGTGAGCTTATCATATTACATTTGCAAACAAGATATCATTTTACAAGGTTCAACACACTTAGAAACAAGAAAAATCTTTAGAAAAAATATAGACGGTGTAACAAGTACAAGAGTATGAGTATTGAAACCCTTTTGTGGTTTAGAATAAAAAGAAATAGAGAAAATTGTCTCTTTTTTCCTGATTGTTTTGCATATTGCTGAAAAATAAAAATTTTACATTAGATTTATTTTTCAAGATATAATATTAATACATATCGTACAGAATAGTTTGGGATTTGAGGACTTACGCCAAGAATTTTTTAAAAGACTTCATGTGTATTTTAACAATAGATAAGTCATATAACCCCAAGCTTCTGCTGCGTACAGCAAAAATGGAGATAGCATTCTAGCAAAAGGAGGCAATTTTGTTCAATATCTGATGTAACTTAAGATAAAAGATGTTCGTGGCTCTTAAAGCTTGATCATTTAGACCATTAACTTCATTTTGCATTCTACCTGTTCTGAAGAATTTAATACCTAAATAACAAAATTTATCAACAATTTCTAATATTTCTCCTGCAATATACCAATCGTAATTACCATTAGTTTTACGTTTTCAAAAATGCAGACTTGGCTTTCTTTACATTTATCTTCAGACTCCATTTCTAGGTATAAGCATATGAACTATTAAGTTGACATTGCAAAGAACTTTTATCAGTGGTAAGCACAACCATGTCATCTGAAACATTAACAGGTGTATAGATAAAATATCCAAATCATCATCCGCGAGAGTGTTGATGTCAAATGTGTCATTAATATCAATCACCAATAAAATGTATAAAATCGGTGAGACATCGAAAAAATCGGATATATTTGAACTAATTGTCACTTTAACACATAATGTAACTTTTGTATATAAAGCTTTAAGAATTCTCACAAATTTTGACCTAAGGCCAGATGAAATAATTTTGTGTATCAACACGTCCCGATTTATCGTATCAAAACATTTTTCATGGTCTATAAAAGCGCAATAAACCTTTTTTTTTTTAAATATACTAGTACCTGTACTCTTCGGCTAAGAATACATATACCTACGTGACATATGGATAAAATAAGACGCACGACAGAAAAGAACCATATCAACGCAGTGTCAAATACGGATCCAAATATGGTATGATGACGTATGTCGTGCATGGAATACACATGCGATTTGTTACGCTATGATACTGATCTACCATTCATAAACATGAAGTTTTTTACCGACTTATCCATTATTTGTTTCATTTTGTTTACAGTTTTCTAATAAGATGTCAATAATTGCAATATTTTGTCGTTGAAAAGGAATATTATGTTGTAAGGTGTTAAAAACGAAGATTTAAGATGTTTTCGTGATATAGATCAATAAAATATAGTAGCCCAAGTTTACCTATCCAAAAGTAGGTCGAAGGTCATCCTTAGTCAATTATTTTAGTGGACTTTGTAGTACTCCTGAAAGTTAAAATCACTACTAAGATTGAACGGCATCTGACTCGCTGTTTGAGTGGAGATCATTTTAGAGGTTTCTGATAAATATAGTAACACCCGCCTTCGTGATCACGTGACCAAGACCATTCAAACAATTATTTCTTAGTAACATCCAACACGAATCCATGAAAGATATTTCATTTGAATTCATCAAACATTACCCGAAGAGAACTACTTTAAATAATTGTAGACGGGCGGACGGACAGCAGAACGACGGACAGCAAGCTATCACAGTAGCACATCTCAAAGTAGTAGTCAATATGTATGTTCTGAGCCACTTTGGTTCATTTTGGCAATTTTGTTCAACTTGGATGCACTTTTTTTGGTTTAACAACTGGAACACCTTATCTGACAGGCCGCTTTATAAAAATATCTAACCTTTTTTAGAGGGTTAGATATTTCTCACGCGGGCGTAAAACTGTTTGACAAACTCCTCCGCAAAAAATTTACGGAAAAACTAGAAAAAAAAAATTAAAGTTTAGAACGGTTCGTTGAAAAAACATACTCGTTGGACGACAAGCCCCTCCGCTAAAGTTTTTCGGAAAAACTAAAAAAATTTTGGAGTTTGGAACGGTTTGTAGAAAAAACTGTACTCGTCGGACGACAAACCCCTCGCAAAAATTTATAACTTTAAGAGTTATAAATTCAGAGTATTTATTGTACGGCTGTAAAACTGTTTGACGAACCCCTCCGCAAAAATTTTACGGAAAAACTAAAAAAAAAAAAAAAAAAAAAATTGAAGTTTAGAGGGGTTTGTTAAACTTCTTGATTCTTAGTCGAAAACGTTTTTTCTGTCAAACGATGGAAGAACTCGCTAAAAATCGCGGGCTAAAAGGGGCAAGCCGACTTTGCAAGAAGGACCTTTTAGAGTTGTTGCGGAAAAAAGGGACGTTTTTCGACTCCGAGGTTTTTAAGACACATCCGCCTAAGGGGAGCAGACAAGGTAAAAATCTAGAATATTACTCTAAAGATAAACCGATTTACCATTTTACCTCGATCGGCATAGCTAGCGAAATATTAGAGATTCCTCGAACAACGACGCTACGTTTTAGTAAAACTGGAAAACATTTTTACAGCGACGCTCTGCGTAAGATGGTATTTTGCAGCTGCTTAAATCGGATAAGAGAGCTTCAGCAATTGAGGGAAGAGGAGAACTGGAGAAGAACAGAGTATATACAAAGATGCCGTAGAATAAAGTATGACCCGCCTCCAGCACCCACGCCGCTCTATAAACTGCAAAACATAAGTTTATTTATACACGTGGCCGGTTTAGAACTGTGGTGCGATGGTGGCTGGAGAGAGGCAGAGCTGCTAGGTTTTTTCCTTCGTAATAAGTGGGAAAAAAATACCTTTCTCGGGAGAGCATTCCGAAAAATTGCTCGCTAAGCTTTACGAAAGCGTCAACCCCAAGTGGTTAGATAAGACCGCGCCTTTTAAGGACTATACCTACAGGGTAGTAATAAAGGAAATGTCCGTCTCCTTGAGCCCGGGGATAGAAATTGCTAGGGGTAGGGGGATTATTACTCCGAGCGAAACCCTGAGGTTTATAACATAAGGCTTTGCGGTACTCCCCTTCCCGCGAAGGACTCGTAAAAATTTATAACCTTAAAAGGTTATAAATTTTTCAGATTGGTATTTTAAAATGGAAAGCGTAGAGAAAAAACTTGTCAATTTCTCGACGTTGCTTAAACAAAAGGTGCCCTCAAACGTTTTGGGAGAAGTTTTAGAAGATCTTTCAGAATACGTTAAACAAATCGGAAGTAAAAAACCCAAGATTATTTAAAAATGATGAAGGACTAGTTATTTATTCTGTCAGAAGAAGTCTCAATATTTTTAACTTTTTTACATTAGCAAATTCTTTTATTAAAACCTTTTTTGCAGAAAATAACCTGGAAGGAAGCTTGTCTATATCGGTAGTTTATAAAGCAACAATTTATCGCGATGATTACTAATATGGAATACGTTGTATTGTAGGAGGTTTAAATACTACTCATGAAGGAAATGACATAGATAAATTTGCACAGGATTTTGAGGAAACAGTTATTAATGATATCTGCAATCATTTTAATGGAAACGACGATAGTTTTTTTTATACGTCTAGACTGTATAAAAATAAAAAACGCACCTTCTGATTTTTTTTTTTTTTTTTTTTTTACAATTCTGATCCTGTCGATTATGATAGTGAGGCTGAGGACAAGCCTATTAAAACCAACAAAGTTTATGACGTTGAAAAATGCTCTGTTTGTTTAACTTCTACTCCTACTATACTTTTTAGCAACTGCGGACACCTTTGTATTTGCAAAGACTGTCGAAAAATCTACACGAAAAAAGATTGTCCTGTTTGCAGAAAAAATGTCTAGCAACAGAATTAATCTTAAAACCCCAATCTCGCGTAGATATAGTTTTTAAATGTATAACCTTTTAAGGTTATAAATTTAGCGCAATTTTAAAACTAGTAATATTTTTTCAAAATTATTTTTTACTAGATAACTTAAAATAATTTTTGTGGCGTAATGAGGCGTTCCTATTGATCTAGTAAAAGCGTAAAATACGATGATAGCGCCCGGATTTAACTTTTTCATAAGTAGGAGATCCTAGTTTTCGTTTCATTGAGGCAAATTCATCAGCAAACTCGGTTTCTGTTTCCGTAATTTTTTTAGGTAGATTAAGAAATATTAAACTCGCAACAGCATTTTTTAAAAGAGAAACTGGCGAAGCATTTATCGTTTTCATCATTATTATTATTATTTTTTTTTTTTTTTTTTTACTATTACTGGTTTTTTTTAAATTTTACTAACTTTGCTGCACTCCCCTTTACGACCTCGTTTTTGCAACTGGCGAAAGAACGCGCAAAAGAATTAAAAAGTGACTTAAGAAAAAAGTATGTAATGAAAAAAACAAAATAATGGCGTTTGTTAACTTAGAAAACTTTGATGAAACTAAACTTAGAATAGGTGAACTAAAAGCTTTTACCACTCCCGTGCCTTGGCAAAAGCTTTGCATTTCTTACGAGTATGATGGCGGAATAGCTCCTCTTCTAGTTTGGACGCCCATACTATTTTCCTACGTAGTTTTAGAGAACAAAGATCCTACTAGTAAAAAAGTTACTGGATATTCTTTACCTTTAAGTAGTGTATATAATGTCTGCTGTAGGACATTGCAGCTTCTTCATCCACAAAATTTCCTTTTTTCGTCAACCATCTCCAACCATGTAAAAGAGTTTTGAACCAAATTTTTCACCAGCCATTTAACCACCAAAATTTTTCACCAAACCAAAAAAATTTTTTTTTTAAATCTTTGCAGCTTCTTCAACCACAAAATTCCCTTTCTTCGTCAACCACGTAAAAAAATTTTGTACCAAATTTTTCACCAGCCATTTAACCACCAAAATTTTTAAATTTACAAAACCAAAAATTAAAAAAAAAAAAATCTTTATTCTCCCTTTTCCTCACTCGCTATCTTTTACCGCACTACCCCACTCTCGATAATAAAAAAATTCTATCCCGCTATTTCGCGCAACCATAATCTCTCCTCACTCGCTATTTCGCGTGACCATAATCTCTCCATTCTCGATAATAAAAAAATACTCTCTCCATTTCACGTCGCATATTTTTTTATTATCCTCTCGATAATAAAAAAAAAATTTAGTTCGCGGTTTCGCGTAACTGTATTTTTTTTTGGAAATTTTTGAAATGTAAAAAATTTTTTTATATCTAAAAAGTGGGAAAATGGAGGAAAATATACACGTATTTGAAAAATATGATTATGATGATATACAAGATATTGAGAGAGTACAAGAAAATAAAATACAGTAAAACCTCGATAATTCGAAGTCCCAAGGGGACAAGCAAAATGCTCGAATTATCGTAGTTCTCGAATTATCCAAAATATCAGTGAAAACAAAGTTTGCATTCCGTCTATGATCGGCAATCAAAGTATACTTCCCCAAGCAATGCAACCGAATTTTGTTCCTTTTTTCGTTACATTCAAAGAATATCTCATCGAATGGGTTATTTTTTGTAAATTCACGTTTTTGATTACATGAGTTCTTGGAAATTAATCACTCTAATCACTTTTTTTCCAGGAAGGTCGGTACTGTAGTTTTTACGAAATCGTAAAATCTCGCCTTTTGCATTCGCCCCCAATAACTGTCACCCCACAGGAAAGTATGCGAACTTGTATTTGTTTACTGAGAAAACGGCAGAAGGTAATATTAATATCGTGCTTGCATTATTCCAGAAAAAAAAAATCGAAAATTTACACTTATAACTTCCTCCGACACTAGTGCTTCCCTGAAATATACTTGAATATGGCGATATGCAACTAGAAATGACTTGAAAACTACCGAAGAATGAAAACGGGCAAGATGTCAAAAGTTAAAAAAAAAAAGAGAATGTGCGATTTACTTCTCGCTAAAACTCAGGAATGTACGGAAAAGTTATGTTGGTGTCGATACATGTAATCGTTTACAAGCGGTTCTGTGTTCTACGGTGCTTTTTCAATGTCGATATGAAAGAAGAATGCACCATGATATCTACACACCCGTGAAAAATAACATGAACCTTTCAGTGTCAAAGTCAGGAAAATTTCTGTGACATGTAAATAAACCAATGCAAACTTGAAAAACGACGTCACCCTAAAAAGATGGAGAAAAAAATGTGATCAGACTTTTTTTTATTTTGTGACGAAGCGACTTGGGAAAACCCTGATGCTATGAATAGATAGATACGAAAACGGATAAGAAATTAGACATCGTCCGATCACAAACGCTTTAAACTGTCTTTTTAGCGTCAACAATGACCTTGAACAGTTGATGTACGAACATACTACGGAAAATTGTGGTCGGGAGATAAAATCCCTTATTTAATCAGGAATAAAATACTTTTGTGAATTTTATAAGATGAAATATCAGACAACATAAATGAGATGGGGAGGTCGTCACAACTTCTCATCATTAACTTCTCACGTGTTCGAATTTACAGATTATCGAGACTCGAAATTACCGATCTGCTTTTGGTGCATTATAGTGGAGTTTTTGCCGGGACTATGAAAATTCCTCGAATAATGCGGGGTTCTCGAATGTTCGAGACTGGAAATATCGAGGTTTTACTGTAGAATTTACTAATATAGACGAGCGAGGGGGAATAAAAGTATTTCGGCGTATCGACCGTGAAAAAAATTTTTTATTTGCGTTTAAAGCTATGTTACCGAGAATTTATTACGAATATAGCGAGCAAAGATTAAAAGAAAGCGAGTTTGGAACAACCATTTACGTAACTTGGCCGCAAACTGATGAAGCTATGTATGTTGCTATAGGTCAACCTTTATTTATTGGTATTAGCATTCCATTTAATCAAAGCGAAAAAATTTTAAACGTTTATAAAAATTCTTTGCTTGGTTTGGTTGGGGACGAAGATAGAATTATAGAAAATAAAAATTTCTTATTAAGACCACTACTCACATTTAAAAAAAATTATGATTATCGCGGCCCCGATCCTGATCCTATTTTTGATGATTATGACCACCATTTTGTAGTAGAGTATGGTGAATATTAGCACAAAAATCGAGGGGGATGACACGCATTACAAAGAAACATTTGGAGTAGGCGGGGCAACCCTGCTATTCGACTTTTTTAACGAAAGCGGAATGCGGCTGAGTTTACCCGAAGCGAGAAAATTTTTTATTAATGTTACTTTTCGTAGAGTTTCTAGATTTAATTCGATACAGTTTCTAGGAAACAGTCATATTACTTTAAACCGCGAAGACCTAGAACATTCTTGGGATGTGGGTGACTTTGAGGAGGGAGCTCCATACGGAAGTGTAAAGTTTCCTGCTGTCATCGATCCCGAAATACTGCATAGAAGGTTTCGGGAAATTATAACTTACGAGGTTGAAAGTATAACTGCAAGAAATGAGATAATTAGCGGGCTTATTATGACTAATATCGATAGAATTCGCGATAACGTAGGGGGGATTGAGAATCTTTCTTTAGGCAACCGGGATGTTCGGGAGCTCAGTGAAGAAATGTTAGCAAACATTGATATGTTGGAGATCCTTAATTCGGAACTAGAAGATTATAGCGACGCATTTGGCCTTAATAGTTTAAATTTGCAACACAATCTAAATCACCAGCGATATCTTTCTTATTTAACGTCGCTAATTCGGTCCTCGAATGACAGAATACGAATCCTCAGCAATGGAATTCGGATAAGGAATGAACTGAATATAAAACTACAAGATTTGATACAGAGAAGAGAAGAGGATAATAGTGGGAATGGGCATTCTTGTACTTGTACTTGTAGTAATATTATTTTGGACTCTTTAAATTTCCGCATCGAAGCCAATGACGAAGAAATTAATAGCAATCAGGAGCTAATCGAAGCTGAACAACGAAGAAGGGCAGCTATACAAGAACGTTTGGATTCTTTAACGACTGACAACGAGCAGGAGCCCTCTACCGTTGTTTCGTCGTCTTCAGTAACTCCTAGCGAACTTGAGGTAGGTGAAACGCAAAGTACCGAAGAAATTACGGTAACTGCGGGACCGAACTCAACCGAAATACTTTATTAGGGTAAAGTTTTTAAAGAAAAAAAAAAAAAAAAAAAAAAAAAAAAAATGCGTAATTTGTTGCGAGAAAGAACCGAATGTACTATTCTTTAATTGCGGCCATATGAACACGTGCTCGAGTTGTTTTTACGATAGTCGGAATAAAAATGCGGTCTTGCATAGGTGCCCTTCATGCAGATTAAAATGAGGAATGGCAAGGATATTTTAATCGTACCGAATTTATAACTTTTAAAGTTATAAATTTTTGCTTACTCGCAACCTATTTTATAATGCCCCCAAGCTAAGGTGTGTATTTTATCTTCTAATATATATCTTTTATCGTCGCTATAGCTTAATGCTATTTTGTTTATCTTTTCTGTGTACATTTCATGTTCACGGCTTCTTAGTACGCACATCTTTCTATACTGATCTTTTTTCGTAAATAAACAATCTTTATAATTCGTAAAATTTATTTCGTTTTTGACGACTGTCTTTTTAATTCCCTTGCATCTTTTATCCTCCTCGTTATCTAAAGTTTTATAAGCGTACATTTTTGCTTTTAAACCCACAAATTCCGTCATAATTTTACCTCCCAATTCATCTTTAAACTTTCCTATTACTTTCTTATTCCCACTATAATAACACGGATGATCAGTCGGATAGTTACTCGTGTCAAATATTTCGGGTATGTCGGGACGAATATCTTCGTAAAGGTCCTCCGTTTCTATTTCTAGTATAAAACTATCAGTATCTGTGTAACACAATTTAATTTTGCCGCCATACTTTTTTTTAAAATAGTTGTAATAAGTGTTTTGCATATGCGCTTTACTAATATCTAAAATGGTCATGCCCAAGTAAACGGGTTTATCATATTTTATTACGGTTTTCTTCATGTGTAGAGCCACTAAATTTTCGTCAAATAGTTGTATGATCATAGTTTGGTTTTGCCACCTGCTTTTTATAAAAATTAGATTGATCACCAGAAAGTAATTTTATATCCACTCTGTTTCTTACATTTTCCATCGTCTTACCAAAAACGGAATTATTCATTAACTTAAAAAAATCTTTTTCAAAGTCATTTCCCGCCTTAGTTCTTAACCCGTTGTTAAGATCAATGTAAGATTTTAACCAAGTACTTTCCTTAAATTTAAATCCGCGAATAACCCTTTTTAACTTAAGACCCGAGTCGACGCACGTTTTTAAAGCCCGATAATGTAAAACATACTTTTCTTTATTGCGCAAGTTAGGAATTGATTTTTTTACCTTTTCTACCTTTAAATGTTCCGGCGCTAAAGGAAAGTCATTATGAAAGTCGTGCAATTTTTAGGATAATCTAATTCTACCTCCAAAATACAACCCTTCCATTTTTGCCGCAATATTTTTTCCAATTTTTTAGTTCGTTTTCTGTCATCCATTTAAAAGCGTGCGTAGGCAAAGGCTCACTCATTGCGCCGGAGTAAAGACTATTCGCATCTACATATATTAAATATTTCGAAGGCTCGTTCGTTTCATACGATTCCCCCATATATTTATTATTGGCTCTCGAATATCTTGTCGCGCACGTACTAACTCCGCCTCTTAGCCCCTCTTCTACCATTAAAAGCATGTCAAGATCCGATAAAAGTTCTAGCTTTACCTGGTTGCCTTTAACGCGGCATCCCAAGCTAAACCCGGAGCAGTATAATACCAACTAGAGTCTAAGTCATAATTTTTACGACAAACGCTTCTAAAGTTTTCGTAAACATCGGCTAAAAGTAATACGTCCGTTTTGTTGTATAATTCTAAATAATCTTTTAACTTCGCCATATTAAAAGTTTCCCAAACATTTTTCGCGTGAGCATACTCCTCATCAGTAATATGTTCCTTGCTTAAATTAGAGTAAAATGAATCCTTAGGAGGCAATTTTCTTTCTATAAGCTTTTCGAGCGAGTCTAAGTACTCGTAGGGAAAAATACCTTTTTTTCTAACTAATGGTAGCTCTTCTACCGTAAAAAATTGCGATAAAATTTTTAACTGGTCTTTATTTAAATTACTCGAAAGATTATCTAAGCTCGTACTCATAAACTTAAAGGTGTCAATAAACCTAAGTGTATGCCATATCGTTTTTTTCTTACCGTCAGTAACTTCCTCACCAACGGCCATGTCCTTACTAAAGCTAATGTACCTTTCCTCGTTATTCGGGATGCAATTTAATTCTACCGTAATGTTTACCGAGACTTTTAATAAAAAGATGAGCGTCATAACCGCTAAGATTATGAAAGTACACGGGCGTAAAGCCAGGCGTTTTAGCTTTTAAGTTACACGAATTATGTGCGGCGCCGCGATATTTACCCGTAAAATGACAATGATCTCTTACTTTATCGTTCTCAAATTCTTTACTGCAAAACCAGCAATGCGTTTGATTTTCGTAATCCGCTCCTTCTTCCTTAGTCTTGTTAATAGGCTTCTTATCTCGATAGTACTCTCGGTGAATTTTTTCCACATCAGATTTTACCCACTGTATAAAAACTTCTCCCGCATTTTTTCCGACATAACTTCTCGTAATAGGCGGACAAACATTATCGTCAAAACATTTTATAAGGTAGTAAAAACTGCAAGATACATGATGATTTTGTTGTATAGTAAAACTATTTTCCGGGATTAATTCGCAAGTGTGAACAGGTACCAAAATACTCTCAAAATCAGCGTATACAACGAAGGGAACCGGTAGTTTCCTATAATGGTTTTTAAAACTTAGCACGGTACCTTTTTCTGGCATCTCTAATCTAATACTCTCATGATCTTTACAATATTGCTCGTGTTTTTTTAAAAGATTTTCGTTTCCAAAATGGTTTAAACACCTTTCACAAAATTTAATATTTCCGTTACAATGTTTTGTTACCTGGCTACTTACTAACCGATTAAAATTTTTTATGAGAGCATAGTGCGTTTTTTCTCCGTTTTTAATAAAAAGCAAGTCCGCATGATTGCTTTTTTCATCGTCCGCGATCCTCATAGGATAAAAATTTTCATTCTCATAACCAAAAACGTTTACGCTAATTTCGGGATTTTGTTTCTCAAACTTATTTATGTCTTTAAACGAGACAGGATACTCTATCCCATTCATGTTTAAACTGCTTTCCCTCGATCGTAAATCTCCATCAATTCTTTCCGCATGATCGTCTTTAGGATAAAGATGCCTTGAAACACACCATAAAAAACATTTATTATCGTTATTTTTCGTGTTAATAACGGCCTTTTTCTTTTTAATCCAATCAGGCAAATCTAACCACCCACCGGCCCCCAAAGGTTCATAAACAACTGTGTGCAGTTCTAACTCCGTTATATGCGAAAAAGTAAGGCCGCTACCTTTTCTTTGAATCTTATCTAATTTTTCTAGAATTTCGTCTATCATATCTAGTAATATTTCGCCCACTTCTCCCTCATTTAAGTTTAAATGTTGCCTCGAATGAAAAGCATATTCTGTTAATGTACCCTCAGGGTCTGAGGGCTCGTACATTACGCACTTAAGAACTAGTTTTACCTTTTTTTGTAGGTTACTTCTAAGAAAACCTCGAATAATCTCTTGCGTCGCGTCAAAGAATTCTTCGGGTAAATAACCCCTTTTTCCATCTATTTTATGTACTCTAATATATTCCCGAAATGCGGATTTTTTTAACCTAACATTAAACCGTTCCCTAATAGGAGGTGGTCTTGGTACTAGAGGTACCTGAGCAGAAGGCCTGGCACGCAGCCTAATTCTCGGCTGAGCCGGGGCTCTAACATCCGGCGTAGGCGGCGCTATGGATCTTCTTACGTGTAATCTAAAGTCATCCAGTACTTGCGGTATATCTGAAGGATCTACATTATTAACTAACCAATTATTGAAATTAGTTATTCTTCTTTGTATAGGTCTAGGTACAATCGCGGAGTAAACGTTAGATGCGGCCCGTCTTGCCGCGGAGAATAAATTCGGAATATAACTCGACATTTTTTTATATACGATAAAAAATGAATTAAGATATTAATCAATTTTATTACGATTTTTTAGTCGTAATAAAATTAGAAAACTCTTATTCTATATTTATCTTTCCAGATTCTACCGCTCCAATAACAAATTGTTTTAGAGCCACATCCAATACATTTACTCGCTCGATAAATCGAGTGGAAATTGCGTATTTGCCTCGTTTTAATATCCTGCACGAGAACTTTTCTCGGATTATTCCTAATATATTTCAATCTATCGAACTTAGGGTCTTTAGGTTTTTTATCCATCCACGAATAATATTTTTTTCTCTAAGAAAATCATTTTTAGTACACTACACTCATTTTATTTCCATCAGACTGGAAGTTTATTACCCTGTCGCTAATAATAACGGCATATGCATGCGTGTTTGCATGTATATTGACACCAAAATTTGCCTTAACATGAATATCGATTACAGAATATTTTAACCTTTCACTTTGTTTGCTAACATCGAACAAAAACAATGGATAAAGTTTACTGTACTCTAATGGGGTAAAGTTAGAATTTGACGCTAAATCATCCATTAGAAAAAACTTAGATCTAAACGCGGCAGCATCACCATACACCCTGCTAAATTTTTGTTCGGGAAAAGAAAGTTTGTAGTCTATTCTAGGATATTTATAAGAATTTAACGTAACGTGAATATCATTGACTTGAACGTTGTCAAATATGGCTGGATTTTGTACTTGTTCATTTTGTTTGCCCGTCTGAAAACCGATAATAATGTAACGCGGAAACTCGGGCGACGTTTTAACGGCGAGTCTCCAGGTAAATGCGCGTGTTTGAGGAACTGTCGCAGTATCGCATTGTATCATTCTATAATTAACCGGAAAGGTTTCTTTGTTCTCGATATGTTTATAAAGTTGCAACTTATACTGATCTGCGGGCAGCACGTGCGGCATATACCACGCTATTCTTTCAAGCACAACTTTACCAGGATCATGTAGATTAACGCCGCCAACAACTGCCGCATCAGCTCTAAAAATAGCGTCATCATTACCGGCTCTTGTCAAGTAAAGAGTTTGCTTCATTCCGTACAAGACTTTATCGTAATCTTCGCAAAAAGCAAAAATATGTTTTAATGGGATTTTAAATTCAAATTTACCCTTTGTAGCAGGTCTTTTAATAATGAGTTCTTGTCTCACTTTAAAACCCACATTATTATCAAGGTTTGCCATATTTTCTGTATCCTTATACCACAATTGGTTTAACCCTCGCGATTTAGAAAAATCGTCGGAATATTTTAACAATCCAAGCATAGTGGTGGCCCACCCCCGATGCGCTATTCTTTCAATCTCTTTACCCGAAAGGTCGTATCTAATATTACTAAAAAGATACATTAAACCGTTGTTCGTTAAAGTAACAACGTCATCATCCGTATATTCTGCGCCATTAGCATTCTTTAGTAAATCACCTTCTATAAGTAAATAGCTTTCGCTAGGAAGCATAAAAATATCTTGAGTTTCGATGTTAATCGTGACATCTCCTCCGACATTGTTAAGATTATTAACGGCACCTACAATTGGTAAATACTCGAAGTATTCGTACTCTTCGATACTATCGTCATTAAAAGCCCTTTCAGTAATGTCTAAAATGCTCATTTTTATTACGTTATAATAATTTTAAGTTATTATAATATTTTTTTACGTCGTTTTAATGCCGGCGCCGCTATTTAATTTTTTAACTAATTCTTGTATAGCAATTGGATCATTACCACTTCCATCTATTAAAGAGTTTATGTTTCGCGAAACAGGCGCTGTTGTAGGTATATTATCATACTTTTGTAAAATTTTCTTAGATTTTGGCGTTGAAGCCTTTTCAACTAACCTTTTTCCCGCATCTACGGCGGCACTTTTTCCGGCCTCTAAAGCTTTTTTCGCTCCTTCCTTAGTGACGCTCTTTCCCACATCAACGGCAGAGGACGCAATTTGTTTAGCCGCGCTGCTGCTTAAAAGTCTCGCAAAAAAGTTGGCTAAGCTGTCAAAAATTCCGGCTCCACCGTATCTATTTCTTCTCGTAAATCCTCGTTTCTTATAGACATACATATTTTATAATAGGGTCATTATTTTTTTATAGCTTTTACTATCAAAAACGCCTTGCCTTTTTAATTCGTCGCACACGCTTACCAACTCGTTTCTCACACCCATGTTACCCGCCGCTTTACTAGCCATAAGTAAGTCGAGTTTTTCTAGTAATGCGTTAGGATCACCGGGGATAACAACTTTTTTAACGCCAGAACCTTTTTTCCCTGCCCTTTTTTTCTTTCCTTGAACCCTATTAAATGTAGGTTCAATAATATCATTCCATTTTGATGATTCTGTGATTTTAGGGTCGTCTTCTAATTTAAACTTTCCAGTTTTTGGATCATTGTTAACGTGCATATTGTTAGTGTCGGCTAAGATTCTTTTGTACATTGAAATATCATTAGCAGTAAAACTTTTTGGCGGGGGGTCTTTTAATGTGAGAAGATTATACAACCCTTCTGTTAGTAAATAAGTTTTTTCATCAATATTAATATATTCAACACCGTGTGCACCAGTAATTTGTTCAACTGATTTATCACCGATAAAAAACTTACCGTCTATTTCATAAACGCCAAATTCAGTATCATATTTAGGAAAAGGCTCACCTATTCCCTCTTTAGATGTTGATGGTGCCGGTGAGCTATAAGAAGTAGGAGGAGGTCGAAAAATTACTGTTTTTTGTGGCAACTGTTGCGGCAACCTTTGGGGGCAATTGTTCGATGCCCTCTTTAATAGGTCTAAGACCCTCCGTAATTTCCCTTGTTGTATCTTTTTGCGTTTCTGTAATAGGTTTAAAAAACTTTGAAAGGTCCGTTTGTAGTTCTATTTGCCCCGTTTTTTCCGCTAATTCGTTAGCGCGAATATTTTTTTTATCGCGAGAAATTCTTTTACTGTTTGTTCCCTTCTTGTCGGATCAACGATTTTTAAAAAAGACATTTTTTATTAGGATTATTTTTTTTAATGCAGTTTTTTACGCAGTTTTTAACGCAGTTTTTTAACCCGTTTCGTAACTAAAACTACACGAAAACTTAATTTTAGGCTTCTTAATATTCCAACGGCCCACCATGATGTTTTTCAACCAGCCTCCGAAAGGACTCACGCTGTTCTCTTTTCCCTCTCTCTATTAATGATTTTTCCATTTCGCTCGTAATCTTTTTCTTAGATTTAGACCTAATTTCTTCCTTCATCTTCTTATATTTCTCTAATTCCTCCATAATCAGTTGGAACTCTTCGTCCGAAACTTTGTTGTCCGATAAAGCTTTCGAGATATACGAAGATGTAGTATTTAATTTTGTGTCGGCGATGGTTTTAATCTTCTCTTGTTTTTCCGCTTTAGTTGTCCATTGTCTAACGACATATTTTCCGGCTATACTTAAACAACCAGTAAGAATTGCAACACTTTCTATCGCCATAACTGCTGGCACCGCAACTATCGTGGATAACAAAGCCATTCCTCCACCCCCTGCGCCTATGGTAACCGTAATTAAAATGGTATCTATGTTGTCTAATATTCTCGCGGCTCTAAAATATTTCTTACTTAAAGCTTCTCTCTTTACTACCTCGGCTTCTAAATCTTTTTGTATCTCATTAATTTTATGCAGGCGATAACTCTGCCCCTCATCAACTGGCGGAGCCGTGGGTAATACCGGATATTTATTCTCTTTCATCTCCATTTTTTATAAGCGAAATATTTTTTAAAGATGATAATAAACGTCGCATAAAAGTTCGTTTTCTTTTATTTTTACCGTATCCTTTGAATTATTAGTAATAGTAATTAAAATATTCTCAACATCTTCGAGGCTAACCTCATTTTGTAAACTGCACTTCTTAAATCTTAAAGAATACGCTAATGAGGTTAAAATTACGCCTTTAGTTGACATAAAGCCTAAACCTAATTGCACAGGAAGTACTTGCCCCGGAGTTAATGTAATTTCTTTTTGACTAAAGATTTTCCAAGTTACCGGATTTACTTTTATCGGAGGATGTTTTAAATTAGGAGCGGGTCTCCAATGGATCGTTTTTGGTTGAGAAATTCTCGATTTTACGTTAAATTTGTGAACATTCATCTTTTTTTATATTATAATATTAATTTATAATATAGCTCCTAAAATAGGTATATTAGCAAAAGGACTATTAGGACCAAGAATAAGACCTCTTCCGTCATAAAACTTTCCACCCTGTTTTAAATATAAACCATCACCGACGGCAGACCCTAATCCTCTGCCTTTATAAGGCCCCAAATAGAGGCCTTTTCCAACAGTTTCTACCTGGCAAACGCAACCTCCTTTTTTAAGGTAAAGACCCGATCCCATAGCTTTTTGTACACCCGATGACGCTAGTCCCTAAAGGGCATCAACGCCTAATGTGGGTAAAACAGTCCTTGCTATGGCTGGCAAAGCACTAGCGGCTAAACCGGCTAACATTCCGAGAAAACCTCCCTCTATTTTCATATTGTGTTTAAGTTGTTTAGCAGTCATTCTAATTGTTACGCCTTTACCATTTTCGAAGGCTTTGGCTATTTTTCTAGCTTGCGACTGGGTAACGGCTAAAACATCATTACCTCATAAATCTTCGTGGCCTAAACGAATACTCGTTTCGCAACCTCCTTTTTTAATAGCGGATTGAAGTTTTTGCTTTTGCCCTTTCGTTATATTAACTTTAATATTCACGTAACTCGCCATTTTTTATACATTTTATTTTTTTATGCCTCTCTAATATGAAACGTAATCGTTATATTTTCGCCTCTAAGATTTAGTAAAGTTCCATTTTGGTCCGTAATTTTTACCTCCATATTGTGTATATCTCGTGGCGTTATCGGTAAATATACTAAATTAAGCAGCGACTCGATTATCTTATATCCGGGCGCAACATTTGGGAAAAAAGAGTAAATTGTGTTTTGCATTAATCCGTTAACGTAGCTTCCGGAGATAATATTGATGCTAACGAGTACGGAATTTATACTGAGAATGTTTACTACATTCACAGACTCATGAAATCCAGTTTCGTACTTCGCGCGAGTAAAACCTAATACTTTGGAAATGGAGTTTGGATGATTAAAATCTACTTGATAGCCGTCTTCGAGGGTAAAAATAGATTTTGGCGTATTTGTGTTCACGGAAATGTTAATAGGATATTCATCATTGACTAAATCAATGTGGCCTTTTTTCCTCATTTCCTGATGAATGGTATCATTAATGTCTATAAGGTCATAACTTCCTTCCGGTATTTCTATTTTAAACCAAGAAACGCCATTGTCCGGAGAATAAATAAACATGCTGTTTGTCGCATCAATGTTTGGAAAAGAGTAATATTTTTCGAGGTTTACTAAAGCTATTTCGTATTTTCTATCATATTCCAGTCGGATTGGAGGATTAAAACTCGTTGTAAAGCACGTTTTGTTGTCGCTTACTATAATTTGAGAAGACATTTTGTGTCACGTATTTTTAGCTATTTGCTTTAAAAGACCTTCCATTTTTTATAATAAAAAATTTTTTTAAAAAATATATCTATCGTTAAAAGATATATTTCTAAATAGGACTAAATACTAACTAGCCTTTAATTATTTGTTTATAATTTTTTTTTAAATTTTTGGGTAAATTGCTCCTTTAAACGGCCTGAATGCATTCTAGCAAAAGTTTTATTTTCATCTTGCTCAAAACATAAACATATTTTTATTATTTCATTTAAATGTGGTATCATTTCTTTTATATGTTTTCTATGTCTTTTATTCGTTCTATCTTCCGTTTCAGTTACAAAAATTTCTGCCCACTTACTCGCATTACGCAATGATTCGGAAACACATTTTTTTTATAAAATCGACACGTGCTTCTTCTCCACTAATACCATTTTCTTTAGCAAAAGACTGAAACTCTTTTTTTAGATTGTAAGTTTCAAGGATTTTTTTTAAAAACGCTTGCTGGGCAACGTTCGAGCTTTACTGGTAATTTATTTTCCACAAGATTTCTAACACGTTGCATAACATTATTTACTGTTAAACCATTTAATCTATAATCGAGTAATGGGAGATAATTTTAAAAGTTATTCTAAAATCATCGCGATTCATTTTTTACAATTATCATTTATTTTTAAAATTTTTATTTTCATTTTTTATAATAAAAATTAAAAAAAAAAAAAAAAAAAAAAAAAAAAAAAAATATATATATATATATATATATATATATATATATATATATATATATATATATTTCGTTAAAAGATATATTTTTAAATAGGACTAATACTAACTAGCCTTTAACGTTTTCGGCCAACTTTTTTGCTATATCCTCCGTTAAGCAATGCCCTTACAAAAACTGGATTAGCTTTAGCAATAGTTTGGTTTTCATTTTGCTCAAAAAGTAAACTTATTTTCATTATTTCTTTTAAATGTGGTATCATTTCTTTTATATGTTTTCTATGTCTTTTATTCGTTCTATCTTCCTCTGCAGTTACAAAAATTTTTGCCCACTTACTCGCGTTACACAATGATTCGGAAACACATTTTTTTTTATAAAAGCAGCGCGCACTTCTTCTCCACTAAAACCAGTTTCTTTAACAAAAGTCCGAAACTCTTTTTTTAGATTGAAAACTTCAAGGCCGTTTTTAAAAACGCTTGCTGGGCAACGTTCGAGCTTTACTGGTAATTCATTTTCCACAAAATTTCTAATATAAAACATAACATAATTTACTGTTAAACCATTTATTCTATAATCGAGTAAATCAATAATAGATTTTAAATTTATTATAGTACCAGTGTGTGACATTTTTACAATTATTATTTATTTATTTTTTTATTTATTTATTTATTTTTTTTCATTTTTTTTATAATAAAAATTAAAAAAACTAGAGCTATCACTAAAAGTGATCATACCCCCCACCAGCTCCTTGTCACAAAACAGCTATTTGTCACAGAATGAAGAATGGTTTCGTAAAAAAATAAGAGTTGAAAAAAAAAGTGGGAAAAGAGTTATGGCACTTGTAAACTGCGCTTCTCATTAATGTGGTCTATCTGTATATGAAGTTTGATGTCACTAGCTTACATGATTCAGAAGTTATGCCCCGGACAAATATCCAAAGTTAAACCTTACAAAGGGCAATAACTCAAAAAATAAATGGAATAGAGTTATGGTTCTTGTACACTGCACTTTGCCTTATAGTGATCTATCTGTGTATGAAGTTTGAAGTCATAAGCTTCTATACTTTGGAAGTTATGCCCTGGACAAAAATCCATAGTTAAAATTTACAAAGGGCAACAAGCTTAAGGGGAGATAATTCGGCAGCCAATGGCAGCAAGGTCGTGAAAATTGCACATGCACAATTTCATATGTACCCAAACATTATGTGTAAATTTCAATGCAGTACTTGAAAAACTGTAGGAAAAAAGCTCCGGACAAAACTGTGTCTACAGACGGACGGACGGACAGATGGACGGACAGCCATGGCAATTCCAGTATACCCCCCTCCACTTCGTTGTGGGGGGTATAATTATTTCCAAATGACAGGACATACACAAAAAGTGCATCAGACATGAAGTGAAGCCTGGTAAAGTACAGGGCTTGAAACCCAAGGGGTCCCTAAGTCACTACCTGGCTGGCAAAATTCTTTCCAAGAACTGATGGGTCATTTCAATAGGATTCCTTCTCACTGCTGAGCACTGCTTTGACTATGTTTATATGGGAAAGCAGCCAGTGGCTTGGAAAAAATGTCATGCAAATTACTGGTTAACCCTTTCCCAAACAAGCCCTGGTTTTCATGTGTCTGCAGTACAAGTCTTTTGAAAACACTGTGGGAAAAGGAGAAATTGCTCGTAACGAGCAATTTCTCCTTTTCCCACAGTGTTTTCTACCCTTTTTGAGACCTTTCTGCCATTTTCATCAAATTTGAAATTGTCGTCTGCAAACTCTTTCGATTTGGACCAGTCCAAAATTTGTCGTTTGGGAAAGGGTTAAAGAAACTCTGGGAATGCATGGATATTTGTACTGGCTACCATGATATATCACTGAGATAATGTTCAAGTCAGTGTAAAACACCAAACTAACAAAGAACTGAGGTCATGATGGAACAAAGTACCAGACAGTAATTAACTCTTTACCACACGATGAAATTTTAGACTTGTCCAGTTTGAAAGTAGTTGCAGACATGTTACAGGTGGCTAAAATGACAAAATTTGTCCTTGATAGGGTAACAAACATTGTGGAGAAAGGAGAAAATTCTGGTCACAAGCATTTTCTCTTTTTCCCGTAACATTTTCAAAAGGCCTCTTGTTAAGGGTCTCTAAAACTTGGGATTGTGCGATAAAGGGTTAATGGAAGTTTTTCAGAAAATTCTATTAGCCCTGCCACTTCCTGTGTTTGACCTGCAGTGCCCCTGTATAAACTGGTACAATTTGATGGAACCCAATTCCAGGTAATTAACCATACCCAAATAGCACCCTTACACTTTACTTCTCCTTTAATCTTTGACCAAACGACAAAAAAGGTCCAAGTTCAAAGCAATTGCAGACGACAATAAAATGATACTCAAATGATGTGATTTGTATCAGAAAGGGAAGAAAACATTATGGAAAAAAGAGAAAAGGCTGGTTTCTCCTTTTCCAAAAAATGTTTTCAAATGCCTTTCACCTAAAGGTCAATAAAAGTGAGGATTGTCTAGTGAAGGGTTAACCAAATAATTAAGTAAGAACAATTTATGATATGCACATCTTTGCTGAGTGCAAAGTCTATCCATGAAGTTTGAAAGAAATTTGTCCAGAATCATCAAAGGGCCATAACTCCATGAAACCTAAATAAACCATAACCAAAATAGGATATGCACATCTCTGCTTGATACTGAGTCTATTTGTGTAGTTTGAACCAAATCTGTCCAATAGTTGATGAGAAAAAGAGCGGACAAGAAATTTCATGAAAGGGCCATAACTCAGTGAAAAATCAATGAACCATAACCAACATTTCATATGCACATCTCTGCTTGATACTGAGTCTACCTGTGAAGTTTGAATAAAATTCGTCCAATAGTTTATGAGAAATAGAGCGGACAAAAAGCTACAGACCGACGGACGGACGGACTGACGGACCGACCGACGGACGGACGGACGGACCGACAAGCTGACTCCTATATACCCCCCAAACAGAGTTTTGGGGGGTATAAATATATATATATCTTTCGTAAAAAGATATATTTTTAAGATATTTTTTATCTTCTTCTTGTACCCATTCTAAGAATGCCATTCTCAAGTTGTTCCCTTAAAACGGCTGGATTAGTACCACCTATAAGTAGTTCTCCCGCTTTTTCAAAACATGCGCATGTTCTTATTATGTTATTTAAATGCGGTACCATTTCTCTTATATGTCTCAGATGTTTTTTATTCGTTCTATCTTCCTTTTCAGTTTCGAAAATATTTGCCCACTTATTTGCCCTAAACAATAATTCGGAAACATGTTTCTTTATGAAATCGGGGTATGCTTTTTCTTTACTAATACCAGTTTCTTTAACAAAAGCCCGAAACTCTTTTGTTAGTCGGCGAATTTTAAGGACTCTTTTAAAAGTCTTTTTTGAGCAACTTTCAAGCTTTGCCGGCAATTTATTTTCCACAAGATTTTTAATATTATTCATAGCATAATTTGCTTCTAAGCCATCTAATGCGTGATCTAACTCTATAAGATCATCATCAAGATATACTATAGTTCTTTTATAATTCGTCATTTTTTACAAATATTATTTATTTTTAAAATTTTTATTTTCATTTTTTTCTATTGCCTCGGGAATATACAAGTTGTCAAAACCGTCTCTATATTTTCCTTCGTCTTTTTTACTAGATAAATCAATAACGACAAAACCATGAGGCTTTTCCCATACTTTTTGGCAAAATTTTCTAAACTCTTCTTTGGCCATATCTTCGCTTACATGGTCGCTGTAAATATGATTAATGTTTTTTAAGTCTTGACGAAAAAGACAAATAAAATTTGCGTTTTCTCTAATAGTTTGTCTCGGTAACCTAAAATAGTTTTGCGAAAGGTAAAAACAGTCAACATTACTATGTCTTCCGCGAATATAGTAACACTCACACTTATTTTGCTTTTCTAAAAGTAAGTCATCGAAGATCATTAAATTTTTGTTTTCCGATTTTAACTCTCTCGGGTCAGGCACATCCTCGGCAGTTTCAAAGAAACTACACTGTATATCCATTCTATCCGCTATGGTTTTAATCCATTCTTCGATCAAAGCTGAGGGAGAAACGTTTTTATCCTGAACTTCATCACGAATGTCGAACATTAAAATTGTTTCTTTCGGTAATTTTTCTTAGAAGGCTTTTTTAAGTATACGATATTCGGGCTGAAAAAGGCTTTTCCCAAAAATGACTAAATTATCGTAGTCGAGCCATTCCGGTCTAAGCAAAATGTTTAGTAAAAGCGTAGTCTTACCACATCCCGATTTACCAACGATTAGTCCCCTAATGCTTTTAGGTAAAAAAGGGCTATTAAATCTCTTTGATACTACTTCGTTCCACGATAAATCTATAACATCCATTTTATATATATTAAAAAAGATTAAACGTATTAAAAAGATGTATTGCGTTAAATGTAAAAAAGTTACTGATACCAGTAACATAGAATATGTTGTTACTAAAAATGGAAGGAATATAGCGCGTGGAAAATGCATCGTGTGCAGAAGAACTAAAACAAACTTTGTTAAAAAAAAAAAAAAAAAGGCGGTTCATTACTAAATAAGTTTATAAATAACTTACCCATCGAAATGCATCTTCCCGGCCATAACTTTACTGGACCCAGTACTAAGTTAAATAAAAGACTCAATCCCGATTTAACGCCAAAGAAGGGAAGCGAGCCGATAAACTGGGTTGATAAAGCGGCCTACCATCACGATATTTGCTATCTTAAGCATAATGACACAGCTACCAGAAATGCTATTTGCGATAAAAACATGCTTAAAGAGTTATAAGGAATCTACAATCCTTCCATTAAGAAAAGAATGGAACGGGGGTTAGTTTCCTCATTAATAGGGGCTAAGGCTAAATTTGGGATGGGAGTTAATATAAAAAAAAAAAAAAAAAATCAACATGACGGCTTTATCGGAAGAGCTGCATAAGCCCGTAAGAAGAAAATTTAAGAAAAGGGGAGTTAGAGTAAACGGTATTGATAGGATATGGGCGGCGGATTTAGTAGACATGCAAGCATTTTCTAAATTTAATCGGGGTATAAAATATCTTCTCGCTGTCATCGATATCTTTTCCAAATACAGTTGGCTGATTCCGTTAAAAGATAAAACAGGAAAATCTGTCGCCACGGCATTAAAGAGTATTTTTAAGGAGAGAAAGCCGGAAAAATTGTGGGTGGATAAGGGTAAAGAGTTTTATAACGCGGATGTTAAAAACTTGATAGAGTTGTATTCTACCAAAAATGAGGAAAAATCTAGCGTCGTTGAGAGATGGATTAGAACGATGAAAGAAAAAATGTGGAAATATTTTTCCGCTAATTCCACTAACGTTTACATTAACGCGTTGCCGGATCTCGTTAAAGAATATGATAACGCGAAACATTCTTCTATTAAAATGACGCCAGTAAATGCTAGTAAAAAGGTAAATGAAACCAAAGTTTGGAAAACTCTCTATCCCAATCGTCACGAAGTAAGAGATATAGATCCTAAATTTTCCGTCGGTGATAGAGTAAGGATATCTAAAAAGAAAAAGACCTTCGAAAAGGGATATACCACAAGATGGACTGAAGAGGTTTTGACGGTTTCCGAGATAAAACGTACGTCGCCCGTAACGTACAAAATTGCGGATCTTAACGGAGAAGAAATACAAGGCACTTTTTACGAACCAGAACTACAAAAAATTAGTCAGGAGTTGTTTAGGATAGAAAAGGTTATTAAAAAGGGTAAAAATAAATCGTTGGTAAAATGGAAAGGTTATTCCGACGAGTTTAATTCGTGGGTTGACAACGAGGACATTAAAAATATTTCGGTATAAAAAAATGCCAGATATCGCGATTAAAAACGTAATTTTACCGAACAAACTGTTAAGCAACTTCGAACTAGAAGATGCCGCGAAAAGATTAAAGATACCTTAGATGACACGAGTGGCCCAGTCACACATTGGGTCGCTTGGTATAAAGACGGTAAACTAAAAATTTATTTTGACAGTTACGGCGTGCGGTCGCCTATTGAACTAGAAGACTACTTGGTAAATCCGATATTTTACAATTCGGATCAATTACAACGAGCGGGTCAAGTATTTTGCGGGCATTTATGCTTGTACATTCTTAAAGAGTTAAGCTCGGGAAATAAATTTCAACGAGTTTTAAATAAACTTTTTTAGTTATAAAAAAGATGCCAGTTGATAAATTTGGAGGAATGGGTGATGTTAAATCGAGCGGTGATGGAGCGTCACTTACTTACATAAATAATAATTTTTTGTGTAAAGATGGAACAACGGAGGTTACCGGTTCTATAAATATGAACGGTAATACATCAACGAGGGTTAGTAATCCCATAAATCCTCAAGACGTTGCGACTAAAGATTATGTCGACTCCGGCTCCGAGTTATTGGACGAAAATGTGGGTTATCACATGCTAAGATATTTAAACATGGGATTTAATAAAATAAAAAACTTAGATAATCCTACAGAACCGAGCGAAGCCGCTACTAAAAAGTATGTGGATGATAACGGTAGAGCAATAGTACAACGGCAGGACGGTAGTTTTTCGGCCATCGCGAATATAGATATGCGGGCTTACCAGTTGACAAATCTTTTAAACCCCGCAGAACCGCAAGATGTTGCGACAAAGAATTATGTGGATTCCGCTAATCGAGCTTTTGTTTACGGCTCTGCTGACGTTTCTATGGGAGGATGAAGAATTACCAGTATTGGAACTCCTTTAGAGCACCAGCAAGCTGCAAATAAATTTTATGTAGATACCACAGTTTTAGCAGCCACCGCGGGAGAAAAAGCTTTAACGAAAAACCCGGACGGTTCTTTTTCTGTGAATGGACAAATAGACATGAAAGGAAATAGAATTACAAACTTGCCTGAACCTGCCGCTTGGGATGATCCTGTAACGAGGTCTTTTCTTTCCACGCAGTTGTTAGCTCTATCCGAGTGAGAGAAAAAATTTATAATAAGCATTCATGCTGAGGAACAAGGAAGTTTATTAAACGGAAATTACGAGTTTTCTTTCGGTAATGGTAGCAGCGGAAGATCACACGGGTTAGGAGGTTATTGCATGTCAGCACTGGGTAGAATTATAAGAGGTTCTTTAATGGTTTTAAAAGGAAATAGGTTTTTAGAAGAAGAGGTAAAAATTAACATAGTCATAAACGGTGTCGAAAAAACCGACTACTCCTTAATAAAAGAAAGAGGAAAAGGTTGTAGTTGCGTAGTTTTTCCTAAACCTTTAGAAGTAAAGCAATGCGACGTCATAAACTTTTTAACTAGGTCTGAGAATCCCAATGCAAAAAACGCTTATTTGACGATACTTGTAGAACTCGATTTATAAAAATATATTAAATAAAATTGTTTTATTATAAAATGGAAAAGATACAAAAAGATAGCTTTGAAAAAATGCTAAATGAGATAGTGGGAACCGATGACTTTTTTAAAGATCCTCTAGAAAATTTAATAACGAGTATACAGGCAAACTGTACGGAACTTATTAAATACAAACCTTTGTATATTGACAAAGATCTTTGCGATTATTACGAAAATAAAGTTCGCGGCATGTATCAAGATTTAATAAGGCAGTGTAGATATTTTTTCGCGGATTATTATAGAGAAATGATCGGTAATATTTTAAAGCGGTAGAATTTTTACTAGAGACAGTTTAGGAGACAGAGGAGACCGTGGAGACTGTGGAGACTGTGAAGACTGTGAAGACGACTGTGGAGACCGTGGAGACTGTGGAGACTGTGGAGGAAATGGATGAAGAGTCTTAAAAAAATTTCTAACGTTAAGAAAATAAGAATTACCCCCGAAGAATAAAATTATTATTAATATATTACTTAGTAAAATTAAGTAATATATTAATCGTTTTTCTCCGCGATAAAATATTCTACCGTATTTCATACTTTTTTAAAAACTTCCGTTTCTGGTTGCGATGTATCTATCGGTACCCAATTATCTTTTTTAGATAAATATATATTTTCGTAATTTCTTTTAACTCCTCTTTGGAAGTCTTTAGTTTCGTATATTTCTTTTAAAAAAGAATTTTTTTTTCGGGATTATTAAAGCCAAGATAAGAGTCGTCATTGTATAGATATAAAACTAAGTCGGGTTCCGGTAATCCTTTATCTACATTTTCTAGCCATTCGATAGGAATGGTATGATCTAACGTTTTTGTGTAAATGACTCCGGAAAAATAATATCTGTCAGAAATAAGAATCATTTTTTTATTATTTACCATACGATTAAGAGTATGGTAAAATTCCCATCTATTCGCGGAAAAAAGTAAATGCATTACTCTAGGATTAATAGATTTTTCCGAACCGCTATTAATTTTTAAATAATTATCGAGAATTTTACCTATCTCGGTATTTCTGTCTGGAAATGAGATAAGTTCTACATTATCCGTTTTCAACTCGTTAAAAAGATTTTTACTATGAGTAGTTTTACCAGTTCCATCACAGCCTTCAAATACGATAAACATAATTAAGTTTTATTATATAAAGTAAAAAATTAGAAAAAATCAATTTTAAAAAAGTTATAACTTCATTTTGATTTCGTGTTAAAAAGCTATAGATTCTTTGGCTTGTTGTAACGACTATAGATTTTTCCTTTTCTAAACGTTTGTTTTTCCTCTTTAATATTGCTATCATTCCACGGTTTGATTTTCTTTTTCTAGCTTTGGTTAAAACTCTATAAACTACATTCTTATCCATAATATCATATTCATCAATCTTCACCCGCAAATTTTTGTTTTCCTCTTTAAGCTTCTCAATACGTTTTTTGTTTTCTGAGATTTTTTTGTCGACAAACTCTTTTCTTGCCAGTAAATCATCGTACGCTATATTTTCCTTCATTTTCCCACTTTTTAGACGTAAAAAAATTTTTTACACTTCAAAGATTTTTTTAAAAATATGGTTACGCGAAACCGCGAACTAAAATTTTTTTTATCATCGAGAGTGGGGTAAAAGATAGCGAGTGAGGAAAAATGAAGATTTTTTTATAATAATCGAAAGCACTCGTGCTCAGCTTCTATGTCAGCTATGGTCCTTCTTAGTGCACTTAACTCGTAATTTTCTTGCATTCTTTCCCTTCTATAGTCAGAAAAATATTTTTCTATATACGCTTCCGTTTTATTATTGGCTCGAAGTATTTGACGGCCTTTTTCTCTTAAATCAGCTTCTTCTTGGTGTAAAACCATTATTTCATCTAATTCGATATATATCTTTAACATTAATAGTTCTTTACTTCCTTCCTTAAAATAAATTAATCTTTGTAACTTATTAATCTTTTCGGATATATTATTTATTTTGGTTTTTAAAACCTTCAATTGATATAGTATATTCGCTACTTCTAGCTCATAAGAATTTATATTTTCCTCCATTTTCCCACTTTTTAGATATAAAAAAAATTCTTACATTTCAAAAATTTTTAAAAAAAAATACGGTTACGCGAAACCGTGAACTAAATTTTTTTTTATTATCGAGAGGATAATAAAAAAATATGCGACGCAAAATGGAGAGATAGAATTTTTTTATTATCGAGAACGGAGAGATTATGGTCGCGCGAAATAGCGAGTAAGGAGAGATTATGGTTGCGCGAAATAGCGGGATAGAATTTTTTTATCAAAAAAATTTTTGGTTTTGTAAATTTAAAAATTTTGGTGGTTAAATGGCTGGTTGAAAATTTGGTACAAAATATTTTTACGTGGTTGACGAAGAAAGGGAATTTTGTGGTTGAAGAAGCTGCAAAGATTTTTTTTTAAAAAAAGTTTTTGGTTTGGTGAAAAATTTTGGTGGTTAAATGGCTGGTGAAAAATTTGGTTCAAAATTTTTTTACGTGGCTGGAGATGGTTGACGAAAAAAGGAAATTTTGTGGATGAAGAAGCTGCAATGTCCTACAGCAGACATTATATACACTACTCCTTTAGTTTGCCACGATGAGGAAGCCACTTCAGAAAACGAAAAGAAATTTAGAAACATAATGGAAAAGATTACAGAATTTATTAGAAGCAAAGACGCAGAAAATGCTAGTAAAATAAAGAAAGGAGGGAGAAAAAAGCCTATTGACGCAAAAAATCTAAATATGTTTAAATATAACGATAAACTAAATACTTCTACGATTTACGCAAAGCTTTACACTGATGATGAAGATAAAATAACTACACCATTTTACCGGAGAGCTACACATTCAGAGATTGCTTCTGGAAAGGGAATTCCTCCAAATTATGTAGTGGAAACTTCCGCGCAATGCTATATTAAAGATAAAATTAACGTTGTAGCGCTTATAAGAATAGAGGGCGTTTTTATAAATGCGTCCTTAGAGACAGTACAGATTCGTCTTAAAGCAGCCATAAGTGTTAAGAAAATTAATAGCGATACGCAAAGCGTGCTTTTAAACACTAATCTAGGTTTAGGCTGATAATGCCGACGACGATGACATTTCAGACTTTGAGAAAGAAGACTAAATTTATAACCCGACTAAGGTTATAAATTTTGTACAAGTCCAACTCTATCAGTATCGTCACATAAGCGTTTTTTGCGTTGGGGTTAGCCGACCTAGTTATAAAGTTTATGACGTCGCATTGTTTTACTTCTAAGGGTGTAGGAAAAACTACGCAACTGCAGCCTTCCCCATTCATTTTTACTATAGAATAGTTGATCTTTTCGAGCCCGTTTACAACTATGTTAACTCTCGCCTCGTCTATTAGAATACTAGATTCTTTAACAACCATTAAAGACCCTCTCGTAATTCTACCCGAAGCTGACATGCAGTAGCCTCCTAATGCGTGGTCCGGTCCCGAGCTTCCATTACCGAAAGAAAACTCGTAGTTTCCGTATCCTAAACCTCCTTTTTCTTTAGCCTGGACACTTATAATAGTTTTTCGTTTAGTTTTTCTACTCTGTCGACCTCTTTATATATTACGGCTTGTGTATCTGTTATTCTGGTATCGATAGCCGCTAATTTTGCTTGTAAAAACTCGAGAGTTATTGGTATAGGTTGGTTTTGTTTACTCGCGGCAATAGAAACGTCGACGTATTGTTTGTTTGCCGCTTGTTGGTTTTCTAGAGGCATGGCAATACCTTCTAATCTACGATTACGTGCAAGTTTATAGGATCAGGGAGAGCTTCCAACTTGCGATTGTTCATACTTATATCTCTGTCCGCAAAATATCGCCCTCCTTCGAACTTAAAAGGGCTTTGTAAAAGATCAACATAATTTTTATTAACGGCTTCGTTCGGCTCCGTAGGCTCGGCTAGGTTTTTTATTTTTTTAAATCCCATATTTATATGATCGAGAGCCATATAAGCTCCATTTTCCTTTACCAATTCCGCTCTCTCGTCGATATAAGATTTAGTGGCAACATCGTGGGAATTTACGGGATTCGCGCCGTTAGTTAGCGTATTTCCGCTCATGTTAATGGAACCCATGACAGTATTTTCTCCGTGCTTGCGCAAAAAGTTTTTATTAACGTAGGCTAGAGAAACACCGTCTGGAGAGTCAGATGTTTCCTTGCCTCTTCCGAATTTATCTACAGACACTTTTAGACTAGCGAAGCTAGTCTTTAGGCATCAAGATTGACCTAGAGTCAAAGTCTACAAAAAACCCCACAGTTGCCAAATACTGCCTCCCAGAAAAATACTTCTTTCTGTTATAAATCTTAATTCTGTTATATATGACAATTTTGACAAAAACCACTAAATCTCTACCACTCCAATTTGAACATGTCGTCTTACAAAGTAATAAACTGAACAAGATGTCATTTACAAGGTACAAGATCTTTGCTTATGTGAATTAAGTGACCAATGCAAAGCAGAGAATCACTTTTTCCTACACCACTGTAACATTATGAATGAATCTATTAATAGATAAACCTAGGTAACTTGTAGCAAATCCCAGTTACATTAACCCTCACTGGACAAGGCGCCCTTATCATTCCTTCAGTCATTCATTATTTAGATCATTGTGTACTGTCAAACTGTTATGTTAAACTGTTATTCTATTGATTGATTGATTGATTCTATGGTGTTTAATGCCGTTTTCAACATTATTTCAGTTACATGTATATCACGGGGGCCAGTGCACCTATCCATGCTTTCCTGGAGTTTCTTTTACCAGTACTCCGCACAATATTCTTTCCAAGCCACTGGCTGCTTTCCCACATAACCATCGTCGAAACAATGGTCAGCGGTGAGAGAGGAATGAATCCTGTCGCGATGACTATCATTAATCCTAGGAAAGAAATTGGCCTAGCCGGGGATCGAACCAGCGACCTCCTGTTCTCAAGTCCTGTACGCTACCAACTGAGCTGCGGGGGCTTGGCAACTGTTATTCTAGTCTTGAATATTAACCCTTTACCAAACTGTTATTCTAGTCTTGAATATTAACCCTTTACCAAACAATCGCAAGTTTTAACGATACTGGGGAAAAATCCCTTTGAAAACATTGCGGGAAAAGGAGAAAATGCTGGTAATCATCATTTTCTCCTTTTCCCACATTGTTTTCTGCCCTTTTGGAATCAATTTAATTTATGGTCTGCAACAGCTTTGAATTTGGACTGGCGTAAAATTTTTCGTTTTGTTCAGAGAGTTAAATAGTTAACTACATCTTGTGCTATTGGATATTGACTAATTGACTGCATGGTGTTTAACGCCGTTTTCAACATTATTTCAGTGATGTTGCGGCGGCCAGAGCACCTATCCATGCTTTCCTGGAGTTTCTTTCCCCGGCACTACCGCGACTCAATGACGTGTTGCGGAGAGTTTTGATTAAGATCAGACTGCGCAGAGCATGCAGTCTGATCATGGATCTACATTGTCCGATAAGAGGATATATCATTTTCTCCAAAATGTAACTTTGAAATAGCAATATTCAGGTGTTTACCATCGGCTTGAAAGTTTCTTTTAACATTTCAGCAGGTTGACGGTTAAACTTAAATTGGATTACAGTTAACCAATAGCACGCATAGCCTCAGCAGCCCAGTCGGTAGTGTACAGGACTTGGGAACCGGAGGTCGCTGGTTCGATCCCCGACTCACCAAATTTCTTTCCGAGGATTGATGATATCATTGCGACAGGATTCATTTCTCTCTCACGTTTCGACGATGGTTATAATATAAATGTGGGAAAGCAGCCAGTGGCTTGGAAAGAATATTGTGCGGAGTACTGGTAAAAGAAACTCCGGGAAAGCATGGATATATACACTGTCCACAGCTACATAACTGAAATAATGTTGAAAACAGGTTAAACACCATACAAACAATCAATCAATCAAATTCGCTAGTCTCTCAGTACTTTCAGCACTTTGATTATATTAGTAAATATTATTTATCACGTCTTGCAGACCCGCGCCTTTTCCCATCTCCACTAGCACGTACAAGCATAGGTGACCGCAAAACGTCTCGCTCGCTTTTTGCACCTGCTCCGAATTGTAGTAAATAGGGCTCTTTAAGTAATTTAACAATTCTTTCGGAAGCAACAAGCCGTAGCTGTCAAAGTAATGCTTACTTTTTTTATCCTTATGCCAGGCGACCCAACGAGTTTCGGGGCCATCACTATCGTCCAGGTTTAGTATGCCGCATTCTTTTTCCTTCGTTTTTTTAGGCAGCGTGTCTCGTAAAAATACCCCCTGAAATTAGGTATCTTTAATGCTTTAGCGGCAAAATCTAGCTGAAGGTTTTAGAGGCTCGTCGCAAAGCAACGTCGCCAATTTCAATAAGCATCATTTTATATTAGGAGCTATATATTTATGATGTCTTTGTTGTTAACCCAGGAATTACTCTCGTCCGAATATCCTTTCCACTTTACTAAGGACTTTTTCTCTCCCGTCTTAATAACTTTTTCTGTCCTATATACCTTTTGGTCCGTCTTTTGCAGCTCAGGCTCGTAAAAGGAACCTTTTATTTCTTCTCCGTTAAGATCTACGATTTTATAAATTGTCGGCACAGTGCGGCTTACCTCAGAGATAGTAAAAACTACTATTAGCGTAACCTTTCTCAAAGGTCTTCTTTTTTTTACTTATTCTAACCCTGTCTCCAACGGAGAACCTGGGTTTTATATCTTTTATCGCGGGACGAACGGGATAAAGGTTTCTCCAAACTTTGTTTTCGTTGCTCTTTTTACTCGCATTCACGGGCGTCATCTTAATGGAGGAATGTTTCGTGTTGTTATACTCTTTAACAAGCTTTGGAAGCGCGTCTATGTAAACGTGCGTGGAATTTGCAGAAAAATACTTCCATATCGTTTCCTTCATGGTTCTAATCCACCTCTTAACGACGCTAGATTTTTTTTCATTCTCCGTAGAATACAGTTCAACCGAGTCTTTAACCTCTTTGTTGTAAAATTCTTTACCCTTGTCCACTTACATCTTTTCCGGTCTTCTTTCCTTAAAAATCTCTGATAAAGCATCCGCTACTGCTTTTCCCGTCTTGTTTTTTAAGGGCACCAACCAACCGTATTTGGAAAAAACGTCTATGACCGCTAAAAGATACTTTACTCCTCGGTTAAACTTGGAAAAGGCTTGCATATCTACCAGATCGGCGGCCCATATTCTATCTATGCCGCCAACTTCTACTCTTCTTTTCCGGAATTTTCTTCGTACGGGTTTGTGCAACTCGTCCGCTAAGGTGCTTTTTTAAAACCCATACCAAAGCGTTTTTTAGTCCTAATTATGTTACTTACCAAAGACCTTTCCGTCTTTTCCTTTAGAGTAGGATTATAAATACCTTCCATTTCTTCTAGCATGTTTTTATCGCATACCTCGTTTCTGGTTTTGGTGTCATTATGCTTTAGATGACAAAAATCGTTGTGGTACGCGGCGTTGTCGATACGGCTTACGGGTTTGCTCCAATCTTTAAAAGTTAAATCCGGGTGTAGTCTTTTTTGAAACCTCGTGCCGGGACCCGTAAAATTATGCCCTGGCAAATGCATTTCGAAGGGCATATTGTTAATCATCTTGTTTAACACGCTACCCCCAGCTTTAGCTTTTACAAACTGGGTTTTTGTAATTCTGCAAAGGCGCACGCCCCTTTTACCATGTTTTTTTTTTCCGTTTTTAGAAACGGTGGGGTTCTCGTTTAACGTCTCTGTGCTTTTTTTACAATTAACGCAGTAAAGCATTTTAAATATGTCCGATATATTTAAAATGGATATCCAGAATCTCTCTTGGAACAAAGCTTTGAGACACAGGAAAAATAGTCCGATGTTGCCGAAAAGTATAAGGGGGTAATCGTGGGAAAAATCAGGCTGTGGGAAAACTACTCTCTTGCTTAACCTTTTACTAAGAGAAGGTTGGTTAGATTACGAAAAACTTTACGTTTTTTAAAAAAAAAGCCTTTTTCAAACGGAATACCGCGTGCTTAAAAAGGCTTTTGGGGAAAAACTGTCTAACGAGGCTGTTATGCGTGTGTTTAATTTACGTGACACGCTTATAGAGGCCAGAATGTCTCCTTCCAACTATATCGAACAATACGCGGAAGATTTAAAAGAACAAGAGGGCCATGATGGCCCTGTATCGCTCCACTGGCTTATAAATATAAACCATAAAGAGAAGTCTTCACTATATAAGCCCTTATAAAACTTTGACCCCAGGGCTTCAGTCGGACTAAATGGGGAATATGTGTATTAGAAGAATAACATGCTTGGGAGTTCTTGGCCTTATGGCTAGTAACAAGACGGTTTCTGAAGTTTTCATTCCATAAACCCATGTAAAACTTGTGACCCCTGGTGCAGGGCCAAACTTGATCCCAGGACTGTAACTTGGGCCCTCTTTGTAGTTGTCCACTAGATAATGCTATAATTATGCAAAATTTGGTAGCCCTAAGCCTTATGGCTATGTACACCAAGATTTAAAAGTTTTCCCTATATAAGCCTATGTAAATCTTGTTAACCCCCCCCCCCCAGCATGAGGCCAAATTGACCCCAGGACTGTAATTTGGGCACTTTCAGTAGACCCCCACTAGATCAAGCTAAATGCAAAAGCTCTAGTCCTTATGGCTAGGTATAGGAAGATTTTTAAAGTTTTCTCTATATAAGCCAATGTAAAACTTGTGACCCCTGGGGTAGAGCCAATTCTGACCAAAGGGCTATAATTTGAAGAAACATGATAGAGGTCTACTACATAAAGCTACATGCCAAATTTGGTAGCCCTATGCCTTATGGTTTCAGGCAAGAAGATTTTTAAAGATTTCCAATATTTTTCAGTTTTGTTGCCATGGCAACCAGAGTTTTTGAAGGAATCAAATTCTTTCAAGAAATTCTGAAGAGGACCATGGCATGATCATTTCAGTGAAGTTTCATGAAAATTGGATAGGTAGTTTCAGAGAAGAAGATGTTTGAAATAAAAGTTAACGCACGGACGGACGGACGCGCGCACGCAAGCACGGACGGACGGGCGGACGGACGCACGACGGACACCGGGCCATGACATAAGCCCGCTTGCCTTCGGCCAGTGGAGCTAAAAATCCGAGATAGAGTGCGCTTTTTACGAAAACGGCAGCGACGTTCCCGACCCTAGAGACTTAAATCCCGCTAGTAAAAAGTTAATGGTCTTTGACGATTTGTTGTTGGAAAAACAAAACAAATGCAAGGATTACTATGTTCGCGGAAGACATAGCAACGTAGACTGCTTTTCTCTCTCAAAACTACTTTAAACTCCCGAGACAGACTATCAGAGAAAACGCTAATTTTATCGTGCTGTTTCCTAAAGACCTAAAAAATATTAATCACATTCACAACGATCACGTAGGTCAAGACATGTCTAATGAAGAGTTTAGAGACTTATGTAAATAGGCTTGGAGGAAATCTTTTGGCTTTGTTGTTTTAGACCTAAGTAGCAACAAAAATAACGGAAAGTATAGAGAAGGCTTTGACATCTTTTATTTTCCGAATGAGGATTAAAACTTTCTAGCGCATAAAAAAATGGAAGTAACGTTGAAAGAAATCGCAGCAAACACGGCTCGTAAAGAGTCCTTCCAAATCATAGTGAGTAGCAACAAAACGGAATTTACCACAACCTTTACTCCTAAAATAGTGCTTGCTGAAGGTAAAAAGTACGAGATTGCGCTCGTTAACCTCGAAACGTACTACTCTTTTCAAAACATTGCTAAAGGCAACAATATCTTTACGTACTCCCCCGACGGGGGAAACACGTGGTTTAAAATAGAAATTCCGTAGGGAAGCTACGACGTTGTCGATATTAATGACGCAATCTATCGCGAGATGAGGAGAAACGGACATTACGACCGCGTTAATGAGGAACACTATATTATCGTTGCCGCAAACACAAACACCTTAAAGGCCGTTCTCATCTTCGAAAATAATTACTAAGCAGATTTTAATCATCCCAGTTCCATTTCAAAAGTGTTAGGTTTTAACCACGCAAAGTACGTTCAGGGGATTCACGAGTCTGAGCACGTAGTAAACATCATCGATATTAACAGCATACTCGTTAACATAGACAATATCGGCGGAAGCTACGTTAACAACACGAAACAAAACACGATAATTATACTCTTTTTTTTCCAAACGTCTCCCCCGGATATAAGATAGTAGAGACACCGCCTAATCTCGTTAACCTTCCAATAATAAGGGATGAGATACAAGAACTTAATGTAAGCCTTACAAACCAGGATGGGGTGTTGCTTAACTTAAGAGGGGAAAACGTTACAATGAGATTCTACATTAGAGAGGTATAAAAAATATTTATCTTTATAAGAATAAATATTTACTAAATAAAATGACGAATTACACTGAATTTAAAGTCAACATCTCATAGGGGCAGAAAGAAAAGCTTAAAAAGGCTATTAAAAATAAATCTCCCACGAGTATCCGTCTAAAACACGAAGACCTTAGCGGAGAAAATATTTTAGCCTTTACCAATACGCAAATTAAAAGGATAACTAAAGCTTGAGAAAAAGGCACCGGAGTAAGGCTTAATATGAGCGCCGCTCAACTTAAACATAACCTGAGTGTTAAGGGAGGTTTTCTCGGAATGTTGGCCGGATTAGCTTCCGCAGCGCTGCCAGCGATAGCGAGAACGGTGCTTCCGGCATTAGGAGTTTGGGCTCTTTCAGGTTTAGCTAGCACGGGAGTCCAAATAGCTCTAGGTAATGGTCTCTTTCTTTAAAAAGGAGGCTGCGTTTGCCGAATAGAAACGGACGGTAAACGAATTTTGCTAGAGCCAAAACCCGGCACAGAACTAAAGTCTGTCGGCGATGGTCTTTTTCTAAAGGAAGGAGGAAAGTTTTCCGACGGAAGTGGGCTGCTTTTAGGACCAAAAAGCCCATTCGCTAACATTCCCATTTTGGGTGCTATACTTTAAATTTTTTACGCGCTCATTAAAATGCATAAGTTTGGCGGCAAAATTCCGCAAAAACCACCCTTGCGAGAATAACCAAAAACAATCTATTGGATGCCAATGAAAAACGTCCCCCCCCCCCCGAAAATACAAAACCCAGTAACGTGGACAATTTTCGCGCAAGATAATATAACCATAAAGTCTAAGGAAAACCTTACTATTAGTTTAAGGTCTGGACTTCGGCTGGTTAAAGGCATCAATTCGGTTTCGTTAACGCAAGCTCTAAAAATAAAAGAGCTTAGCGCGCAAAACGAAACTGTTTCCGAAGACGCAAAAGATATTTTTTTACGATCGTTAACAATTCTAAAGAAAGTTTAACTATAAAAGAAGGCGAGGCTTTTTGCTTTGTAAAATACCTTATTTAAAGATTCTCTCTATTATTAAAAATGGACATTAATAAAGTGTACCCAACACTACCTTCCGCTCCTCCGGAAGACGGAGGACAGGCATATAGACTGCAAAAGATCAGCGAGATACAACGCATTCTTGAGACGGAAAAGGAAGAGAGAGAGGCTCTTAGTAAAAAGTACCATAGAGCCGTAAAAATAGTAGACAACGTTGATGTAGCTCTTATTGGAGTTACAATGGGACTGGGCGTAGGGGGCGGAGGCCTTTTGTCGACGATAGTAGCGGCCCCAATTGTCGTAATGGAGGGTATTGCGACAGGCACCGGAGCTCTAAGTATCGCGGGTAAGTACGTGACTAAAAAGTGCGCGGTAAAAGCGGAAAAGCACGAAAAGATAAAAACACTAGCCCTGTCAAAGCTAAACACCATCTCCTCACACATTTCCAAAGCTTTCGCGGATAATAAGGTTAGCGACGAAGAGTTTCAGCTTATACTAGAAGAACTGGAAAAGTATAGAACCATGAAAGAAGTGAGGGAAAAAATATCCTCAGCAGTGATCAACGCGAATCCCTTATCGGGAGAGGCAGACAAGAAGCTCGCGAGTCCTTTCGTAAGCTGGTTGAGAAGCATAAAGATTAAACCTAAAGTAGGATTTAAAGTGGGATTTAAAATAGATTTTAAAGCGGGTTTGTAAAATATGTGGCGTCTTTAAAAAGAAAGATGTCTTTTTTAAAGATTACCGATCCTAAAAAAAGGTACGAGTTAGTAAAAGAGCTCGTTGAGACCAGACGAAAAGTCCGAGATAATTTTTACTGCAAGAACGAGTCGGAGACCAAATGCTGCAAAAGGACCTCAGTATTTTGTATAAACCCATAACGGATACGCAAAAAGAAACCACGGAAAAGCTAGCAAAAGAAATTAAGGAAATCGCTCCTCAACCTATTATATTACCACCGCCAAAAAAGGAAGGAGATGAAGGAGACACAGAGTTTATAGGGCAACTAGCTAAAACTTATGTGGATTTGCGTTCTACTAACGCCGATGACATTGATAGAACCTAGGGGCTAGATAGATACGGTAATAGTATTGGCAGCAAAAAAAAAAAAAAAAAGCATTATAGACAACAACATTATTGTAGATGATAAAGAGTGTGAGGGAACTCGAGGTCTGTGGGAACTCATTGTTAAAAAAAGACCTAGATTTAGCGATTTTACTAGAGAGGACTACTACAACTACGCCGATTTGCTACACCGAACCGGCGCTCTACTTACAAAGGACGGAAGGCTGAAAAAGACTGGAGACAAGGATAAGCTAGATAAAATAATTCGTCCTATTTGGGAATCGAGGTACCCTCCAGAAGAAGAAGAATTTTGTACTGGTAAAGGCATTTCCTCTATCGTGATTCCGTGCGACCTGGAAGCGTTGGAAAAAGAACTAGTTATTGGCTAGTAAAAAGGCCGGTAACACCGGTTTGAGAAACGGAATTGTCGCGGTATGCGACGAACTAAAGAGGAAAAATCGCTTAAGTCCAAAGGAATATAAAAAACTAATGTCGCTATTATAAAAGATGTTTATACCACGGCATCATGGTTTTAAACTAAAATACGCCTATGGCGGGTCAGGGATCTTTGACAGCATTGCCAGCTTTTTGCAAGAAACGTAGCGAGGCAACTTGCTTCTTCAATCATCGATGTTGGTAAAAGCGTCGCCAAGGAAGGAGCTAAAAAAGCTTTGGAGGGTGGAAAAAGCGCCGGCGTAGACGCGGGTAAAAAGATCGTAACGAGAGCTTTTAGGAAAAAAGCTCCTAAAACGCCGAATTATCCCGCCGTTAAAATAGTAAGTAAATACGTCGAGACCAAAATATTAGCTCTCTAATAAACGGAAGCGGAGCGGAAAATGCAATCTCGATACAAGACCTAGTTGAATATGTATATACCGGCTCCGGACTTAAAGTAGTATGAATTTTTTTTACTACTAAAAAAATGGATATTTTAGACTGGACCGAAAACCCATCAGAAGACAAAAGTATAAAAAGGTATCAGTACCACGGTTATAGACCAATTCAAGGCACAGACTTAAACGGCCTATCGAACGAGATAAGGATCACCATTCAGCCGCAAGATATTTTTACTCATCCGAGCGAAAGTTATTTACTATTCGAGAGCCGTTTAATAAAGGCCGACGACACGAATTATGCCAACGCGGATGATGTCGCTTTAACGAACAACGAGCTTATGTACCTTTATAGTAACATTAGGTATGAGTTTTCGGTGCAAATAGCAGAAAGTTTAAACAAACCCGGTCAAGCGACCACGATGCTTGGACTGCTAAAATATTCCGACGACTTTTCCAAGTCGTGCGGATTAAACCAGCTATGGTACAAAGACGCTGGAATCGCCGCAGATCCTGCAACTAACCAAAGTTTTAGCGTTAGAAAAAGCTACTTAATTACAAGGCCAAATCCTAGAGGAACTTTTAGCTTTTCGGTGCCACTTAGCCACATCTTTGGGTTTTGCGAAGACTATGACGAGATCAATTATGGCATGGAACAGTCTATTATTCTCGTAAGAGATTCTGACAATAACGCTATTTTTAGAGACGCGGCAGTCAACGCTGGTAAAGTCGTTTTAGATGAAATTTGCTGGTACATGCCTCACGTTTTCCCGAAGACCAAGAAAGACTTCAGCTATTTAAGACAATATACGCCAAAGTTTCTTTGCCGGTTGCTTTTAGAACGAGACAGTGTGCTAGCATTTCAGTTAATCAAGCAACCGAGTTTACTTGGAGACTTTCCGTTAAAACCTCACCCGATGTTCCTCGCTTTATTATAGTAGGGTTCCAAACGGATAAAGAAGAAACCAAGGGAAAATCCAACACACTTTGACCACGTTAATGTTACCAAAATCTACGTCACTCTTAACTCTGAAAGATGTCCCCAAGCTGATTACAAACTTTCTTTTGGGGCGCAAAAGTTTAGTCGCGCTTACGCCGGTTTTGGTTTTACAGGACGAGCAGATTAGTATCGAGCCCAAATATTAATCCCGATGATTGTAAAACGTTATTTCCATTGTTCGTCTTTGACGTTAGCAAACAAAGCGAGAAACTAAAAAATTCCACCACCGACATACAAGTTATGGCCACTTTTGGACAAAAAGTGCTGCCAAACACGAAAGCGTTTGCCGTTGTTATTAGCGACAAAATGTTTGACTTTCAGAGCGATGGAAACAACATGAGTTTGGTTTACTAGGCAAAAAATTGTAACAACCTTTATATTTTTTTCTTACAAAGAAAAATATGGTAACTCTTAAAGATTTAAAGAAAATTTTACGCGATAATAAAATACCGGGACGTTCACACTACGATAAAAAACGCCTCCTCTACTTTTTAGTAGAAAAAGGGCTAGTAGAGCCGGAGCTTCCTAAACCTCTTAAAGAAAAAAAACTCTCGAGAGTTTTTAAAGACGATAAGAAAAAACCCTAAACAAACCGTTCTTACGGAAGTGGAAACTGATAAAAAGCATATTTTCCCCTCTATATACAAAGCGGCAAAAATTGCTGACGTGCCCTCTTGTACCTTGGTTGTCTGGGATGGAAGGGTGTGGAACAATCCGTACAAAGTCTTTATAGAAAGATAAATATTATACGCGAGAGCGTATAATATTTTTGTTGACTAATCAGCTTAAATAAAAAAATCTCTAATGTAAAAACCAACAATGAATATTATAAGAAATGTTTCATCAAAAGCAAGAAACATTGCGTCTTATGTCGTTTCAGGTGCAAGAAGGCTTTTACCCGCTCCTATAAGAGAGAGGGTAGATAGATTTACGAATTGGCTCGCTAGCACAGTCGAACCTACTCGTATGAATGAGGTTCTAGATGACCTTAGAGAACACGTTAGAAGAGAGGTGCCGCCTCAACCAGAATTTAGAGCTCGTTCAGAAAGATCCGCATTAAGTTGCTTTGCTAATCAGTACGTTATACCGGGTAGAGAAGGGTACAGTCTTTCTAGGTTTTTTATGTTGGCGAGATCCGCAATAATGAGGATTCTCAGAAATAACAGACAAACGAAGGTAAAACTAACACTGAGGTGCAGACTACAAAAACCAACGGTTGCTGCCTCTGAGGGCGAACGCGCTTTTAGCTCGAAAATAGAGACTAACTTGGAGGCATCCAACGAAGACGAGTTGTTCAACGAAATGTTGAGAAGAATCCTCGAAAACCTGGATAGTTTCCAGCGAGAAGGTAGAGGTTGGGCTTTTGTCAGCGTGACGCAATTAGAGCTGCACACCGTGCTTTACGAAACTTTGCTCGCTGAGGGTTGGATAGAATTACTAAGGTGGATAGCGAATAAAAAAGCGGTTATTAACCTACAAAATAAGGATTATAAATGCTTTTTATGGTGTGCTCTAAGATATTTTAACCCTTGAGCGAGCCATCCTGAACGAATCGCCGATCTTAAAGCCAAAGAAAGCACCTTCAACATGTCTGGAATAAAGTATCCCGTAAGCATAGCCGCGATAGACAGGTTTGAGAAGCAAAACCCTGAGGTTAGCGTTAATGTTTACGACTATACTGATGATGAAAAGTTTCACCCTATCAGAATTGCAAAAGAAAAAAATACACCACATCGATCTCTTGCTTATTACAGCGGGGGAGGGGAAAAAGGCTAGACAACATTATTGTTTCATAAAGACCTTTAACAGGCCGGTGGGTTCGCAAGTTTCGAGACATACGGAAAAAAAGGAATTTTGTCGTCGTTGTCTAAATCATTTTGGATCTAAAGAACTCTTAGAGAAGCATAAATCTTACTGTAGCGCTCATGAAGCCGTCAGAATAGATATGCCGAAGAAAGGCTCGACGTTAAAGTTTAAAAACTACAATGGAAAGTAGCGAGTTCCTTTCGTCGTGTACGCCGACTTTGAGAGCGTTTTAAAAGACGTACACGGTTGTCAACCGAATCCGGAAAATAGCTATACTATGGCTTACCAAAAATAAGAGCCGTGTAGCTTCTACTACACCGTGAAATGTTTCGATAATGAAGTCTGCGCGCCGAAAGAAAAAAGTTACGTTGGAGAAGAAGCGGCGAAAAAATTTGTGGAAGAGTTAGAGAAAGACATAAAGGAAATCTATTGGAAGTATCATCGGAAAAATAAGCCTATAACTTTTACCGAACAAGAGGAAATAAAGTATAAAAAAGAAACCAGCTGTTGGATCTGCGGTGGAGATTTTACTCCCGATAATTATAAGGTTAAAGATCATTGTCACTACACGGGTAAGTTTAGAGGAGCGGCTCACAACGAGTGCAACTTAAAAGCTAGAAATCCTAATTTTACGCCTGTGTTTTTCCATAATCTCAGCGGGTACGACGCGCATCTATTTATTAATGCCTTGGGTTAGGAACAGGGAAAGATGGACTGCATTCCGATCAACGAGGTAAAATACATTAGCTTTACCAAATATGTCCTGCTCGGGAAAAACCGATACCACAAAATTAGGTTTTTAGATAGTTCTAGGTTTATGGCTTCGAGCCTGGATAAACTCTCGAGCAGCTTAGAAGAAAGTCAGTTTAAAAATCTCGCCAATATTTTTCCTAAGCACCAGTTTCCGCTAGTTAGAAGAGAAGGAGTTTTTCCTTACGAATATCTAAACTCGATGGAAAAATTAGAGGAGGTTAGCCTCCCTCCTAAAGAAGCTTTTTACTCTAGACTTAACAAAGAAGGCATTAGCGAGGAGGATTATATCCACGCTAAAAAAGTTTGGAAGGCTTTCGACATGAAAACGGTAATAGATTACCTCGAGCTCTACAACAAAGTAGACGTACTACTCTTGGCGGACGTCTTTGAGAATTTTAGAGACGTCTGCCTCGAGCATTACGACTTGGATCCCGCGTGGTATTTTACCGCCCCGGGCCTAGCTTGGGACGCCGCTTTAAAAACGACGAAAGTTATTCTCGAGTTGCTATCAGACGTCGACATGTTGTATATGATCGAAGTCAGTGTAAGAGGGGGTGTTAGTATGTGTACTAAAAGATACGCAGAAGCTAACAAGCCGGACGTGGGAGATCAGTACAATCCGAGCAAGCCTACGAGGTATTGGCAATACTTGGACGCCAACAGTCTTTACGCCTGGGCGATGAGTCAACCGCTTCCTACCGGAGGATTTAAATGGATAACGGATAAGGAATTAGAAAACTGGCAAGATCGCTCCAGTATTTTAGAGGTAGACCTAGATTATCCTATAGAGCTGCACGATCTACACGACAAATATCCTCTGGCCCCAGAACGTTTAAAGGCAAACGGAGTAGAGAAACTTATTCCTACCACGAGCTCGAAAAAAAATTACGTCGTACACTATCGCGCTCTCAAACAATACCTAAGTTTAGGCTTAAAGCTAGTAAAGGTTCACAGAGGAATTAAGTTTGAGGAAAGTAGCTGGCTTAAAAAAAATATCGACCTAAACATAAAGCTCAGAAAAAGAGCTTCCAACGAGTTTGAGAAAGATTTTTTTAAGCTCATGAACAATCGGTCTTTGGCAAAACTATGGAAAACGTTAGAAAAAGGGTCAACTTGGAAGTCGTTAATAATAGAAAGCGAGCTATAAAACTCGTGGCAATGCCTAGTTACAAGCACACCACCACCTTCGACGAGCACCTGTGCGCGATTCACATGAAAAAAACGGACGTGAAATACGACAAGCCCGTTTATCTGGGGATGAGCATTTTAAACATTAGCAAGACCTGATGTATGACTTTTACTATGGCTACGTTAAAGAGAAATGGGGAGAGAAGGCGACGCTGCTTTACACCGATACGGATAGTTTTATACTCGAGATAGAAACCGGGGACTTTTATAAAGACATTTCTCCAGACGTCAAGGAATGGTTCGACACGAGCGGTTATCCCTCGGGCCATCCTTCCGGAATACCGACTGGGGAAAATAAGAGGGTTATAGGGAAGTTTAAAGACGAGCTAAACGGTAAAACTATGCTGGAGTTTGCGGGTTTAAGAGCTAAATCATACTTTTATATAACCTTAGAGGGAGAGGAAGTAAAAAAATGCAAAGGTCTTAAAAAGTCTGTGGTTAAAAAAGAGATAAACCATGACAAATATAAAGATTTCTTATTTACGGGAAAAGAGCAGCTAAGAACGATGAGCGTGTTTCGAAGTCGCGGACACGAAGTAACTACGGAAAAGGTAAACAAGATAGCTCTAAGTTTTGACGATGATAAACGGCTGAGGATGGAGTAGATACTCTAAATTTAGGACATTATACGATCGCCTAAATTTATAACTCTTTAAAAAGTTATAATTTTTTTTTGCGCGGTCCTTCGTGGGAGGGGTTCGTCATGTAACGAGTATAGTTTTTTCAACGAACCGTTCCAAACTTTAATTTTTTTTTTCCCGTAAAATTTTTGCGGAGGGGTTCGTCAAACAGTTTTACAGCCGTATAATAAATAGTCTAAATTTATAACTCTTAAAGTTATAATTTTTTGCGAGGGGGTTTGTCGTCCGACGAGTATACTTTTTTCAACAAACTGTTCCAAACTTTAAATTTTTTTTAGTTTTTCCAAAAGATTTTTACAGAGGGGTTTGTCGTCCAACGAATATGTTTTTTCAACGAACCGTTCCAAACCTTAATTTTTTTTTAGTTTTCCCGTAAAATTTTTGCGGAGGAGTTTGTCAAACAGTTTTACGCCCGCGTGAGAAATATCTAACCCTCTAACAAAGATTAGATATTTTTATAAAGCGGCTTGTCAGATAAGGTGTTCCAGTTGTTAAACCAAAAAAAGTGCGTCCAAGTGGCACAAAATTGCTAAAATGAACCAAAGTGGCTCAGAACATACATATTGACTACTACTTCTCAAACATGTTTTTTCTCAGGTGGGCTTATAAAACTAGATTCAAATGTACTCACGATCCCGATGTCTCCATGCAGGTAGTAAAAAGAGCACGTGCTGTTTATGGATAGTCCATGCAAGTGTAACGGCATTTTATTGCATATAATTGGTGCTCATCAATAAGCTCTTATTGTCTAAAATTGGGTTGAGCCCCTGTAGCTCTATTAGAACCTCTTTAGTAATAAAACGGTTTTATTACAAAAGAGGTTCTAACATAGCTCAGTCGGTAGCATACAAGGCTTGCGAACAGCGGCTCGATGGCTTGATCTCCGGCTCGGCCAATTTCTTGCCGAGGATTGATGATAGTCATTGCGACAGGATTGTTTCCTCTCTCACACCTGACTATTGTTTCGACGATGGTTATTTGGGAAAGCAGCCAGTGGCTTGGAAAGAATATTGTGCGGAGTACTTGTAAAAGAAACTCCAGGAAAGCACGGATAGCGATATAACTGAATATTGATGAAAACGGCATTAAACACCATACAATCAATCGATCTAACTTTGGACCAAATGAGGAGCTCTTGTTCATGGTATGTCTTTTGACATTTTTTCCCGTTTTTTAGAGGAGTCTTATTGGTTTAAAAGCAGTAAAGCGTTTTTTTTTTTTTTTTTTCCCGGTGAAGGCATGTCAGGTGCATGTGAATATCACCCATCCATCATAATACCGTCGAGAGATTTGATCAACAGATCAACTGAGATTTGCCGAATGGGTGGTAGGCAGCGTGCCTGCTAGATGAAATTTTCGTCGCCTAGTCGTGTATTTAAACTTTTAAGGAGTCACTATTGTACTCACAGAAAATGAAATCTTCGTTTTGGATACATCAAAGGTGTTTATGTGTCAACGCAGTGTACATATTTAATGGCTTAGTCAACATGAGGAATGACGACGAGTTGAACTGCTAATGCATTACAGTACATGCTTTGACAATAAAATTCGAAACAGTGTCCCTTTAAATAAGCAATTATCGCTTTTTTTTATTTTTTGAGACAACCCCGATTGTAGTCCGCAGTCCGCTTTCCGCTTTCGTCTTCAGCGTCCGCTAAAAAACTCTATTATAAAATTAGCGCAAATAACATACACCTTGGTTTTGAATATTACGTGTTAATATAAAAAGTACAACCGATCATTTTACAAGCTTTAATGGTACACCGATGGGGGTTAAACGAGGGATGTTAAAAGATTATGTAGACTTTCGTTATATAAAGCTCACTAGTCAATAAAAAGTCGTTAGACATGTTATCATTTTGCTTTGGATTTCTTTCGTTACCAGCATATTGATTATTTCTTTAATTTTACAGTGGTAACGGTAGCCAGAATACCGTTACCAGAATATTGAAACTTTTTTATGTTACTGTGGTAACGGTAACCAGGGACAGTCCAATTATTTGCTCTCCTTGTATACCTTTATGCCATAGTCACATTTATGGTCATGCACGTTGTTGACCGTAGTTCATTTCAAATGTAGTCTGCCGTAGTGTTACCACGGTCAACTAGGAAGTTGACGAGCCTACATTGCTGATCGCTTATCATGCTATGCTGCTTATAGACTATGAGCCAGCAGGGTGTTTGCTCCCAACCCCCTTCCCCTCGAGGGAATTTTTAAGACTATTATTTTCTTACACCCCAATGTCTCCTGAGCACATTTTCAAAGTCTGCCACCCGGCTGGTGGGGTTTTTGGAAGTTATAGAGGTCAAAGGTCATCAAGTGTACCTCGGACAGCATGTTATCAGTTGATCAGCAATTAACAGTGTTTTGGTAATTTTAGTCCTTCTGTAAGTCCCAAATGATCTCAGGTAATGAAATAAGCTTATATTAAAATATTTCTTTGCATTTGTTAAGATAACAGAGAGTGTTAAGTGCAAATCAAAGCACTGAAAGTACTGAATTTTTACGGTTTAAGCTTTTAAAAAATCATATTATGAGAAACTATGTTGATATTTTTCAGATAAAACACATTTTCTTGATGAAAGATGCTTTGAATGCATCCTAGAAGCAACCTAAATGGCATTTTCAGATTTATATTTCACCAATTTTTCATATCCATAAAGAAAACGGAAGTACTAACAACAAAAGTTCATCAACTATACTTTTGAATGTTTCATATCAGTTGCTGAGAATTCAACTATTATCTTGTTCATTCCTTATTTTGGGGTGAAAATGATCTAAGATTTACTGGTATGCCTATTTTCATGGTCTTATCATATTCGTTAAATACATAGAAACTTTTAGTGAAAATCAAAGCACTAAAGTTACTGATAAATTATTTACCATTAAACTCTTGGGTCTAAAAAAACAAACAATAGTGTATTAAAATACAATGTATTTGGATCTTTTTCACGAAGAAGACATTCCATATGTTACAGTGCCTCCTCTTGTTTATTTATCATTTTAGTTCTATCAGTCAATGAAATCATAGTACTAAGTATTCAAATTGACAAAGTACGATAGGCATGACCTACAGCCATATTTACCTTTTTTTACTAAATGCACGATACATATTCATGGCTATAAATGTCTAAAGTCAGACCTATATTTTATTATTCCTTGTTAATCTTATGATACGCTCCACTTTTTGGACACACCAGTTTAGTAATCCAGTGATTTACTAGCTATGTATGTTACCAAGATGAGTTCCCCTTTGGATTTGATATTTAAAAAGGCAGATGTACCTGCTATAGCACATTTGTTGGTCAGTATTTAGTAACAGAGGGTTATTGTGACAAAGGGAATGAGAGATCATATTTGCTCAGTAAAATCATCATCATCATCATCATTCTCATGCATGCCAGCAATATTTGTGACTGCTCGGTTTTGTTATGGAAACAAAGTTTTTTTTTTTTTTTTGTTTTTTTTTTTTTTTTTTTCCCATTGTTACCTATTTAGAATTAGTCAGAAAAAATGTTTGGCATCATGAAACTAAGAGGCATCATGTCACGGTTATGAAAAAAGGCTAAGTATAAAGGTTGGTTGGAAATGAGATGCTTTGTGTTTGATATATAAACTGCGAAAGTTTTAAAATATGCAATGAAGAGCCCTGGCTTTTTACCAATTCTTTTATCCTTTTTGATCCTTTTTTTCCCATTTTTTGTTAACTTGGAAATGAAGGCCATTTTGTGTCTTATAACATACTGTTCATTTTTTGGTCATTATTCAATGTAAAGGTCATGCAAATTGTAATCTTTCCAATGGCAATCATTTTATTGCTTAAATTATCTTGTTCTGAAAACATACGTATAACATCTTGTTTTATGTTTGCATGGTTTCAAGGCTATGTATATTCACTTAATCATTAGTAGATAGAAGAGGCGGGTTCTGGCGCTAAGGTTAAAAACCTAACCATATTTTTGAAAAATTAGGGAAACCCCCGTAATTTAATACCCTTTTAAAAAATTAGGGAAACCCCCGTAATTTGATACCCTTTAAAAAACTTCATTGAGATTTTTTAACTCCGCCCTATTAAAGGAGGTCATTAAGTAAATTTTGTATAGGGGTCGTCCCACAGGTGCTTTAAAGGACCTCACCAAAAAAAAAAAAAAAAAATTACCGAGGTTTAGCGGTACTTCCCCTTCCGCGAAGAACCTCGTAAAAATTTATAACTTTGCTTAGTTATAAATTTATGCGATCGTATAATGTATTAAAGGAAGCGCTCGACGAACCCCTCCGCAGAAATTTTACGGAAAAACTAAAAATAATTAAAGTATAGAGGGGTTCGTCGAACTTCTTGATTCTTAGTGGAAAACGTATTTTCTGTCAAAACGATGGAAGAACTTTATAATTTTAAAGAACTCCCGCTGATCGCTAAAAATCGCGGGCTAAAAGGGGCAAGCCGACTTTGCAAGAAGGACCTTTTAGAGTTGTTGCGGAAAAAAGGGACGTTTTTTGACGCCGAGGTTTTTAGAATACATCCGCCTAAGGGGAGCAGACAATGTAAAAGTCTAGAATACTACTCTAGAGATAAACCAATTTACCATTTTACCTCGATCGGTATAGCTAGCGAAATATTAGAGATTCCTCGAACAACGACTTTGCGTTATTGTAAAACTAGAAAATTTTTTTACAGCGACGCTCTGCGTAAGATGGTATTTTGCAGCTGCTTAAATCGGATAAGAGAGCTTCAGCAATTGAGGGAAGAGGAGAACTGGAGAAGAACAGAGTATATACAGAGATGCCTTAGAATAAAGTATGACTCGCCTCCAGCACTCCCGCCGCTCTATAGACCGCAAAACATAAGTTTATTTATACACATGGCTGGTTTAGAACTGTGGTGCGATGGTGGCTGGAGAGAGGCAGAGCCGCTAGGTTTTTTCCTTCGTAGTAAGTGGGAAAAAATACCTTTCTCGGGAGAGCATCCCGAAAAAATGCTCGCTAAGCTTTACGAGAGCGTTAATCCCAAGTGGTTAGATAAGACCGCGCCTTTTAAGGACTATACCTACAGGGTAGTAATAAAAGAAATATCCGTCTCCTTGAGCCCGGGGATAGAAATTGCTAGGGGTAGGGGGATTATTACTCCGAGCTTCGCTCGTATAGGTTGAAATACGTACGTTGTCTCGCCTCGTAATGCCCGTAAGCCAATGTATGTATTTCATCCTCTAGAACAATACATTTATCATCGTCTTGGCATAGCGCCACTTTATTTACCTCTTCCGTATGTATTTCATGTATTTCGTGTTTTGTGCTTCGAAAGATTCTCATGGATCTTAAGTAGGGATTTCCGGTTTTTAAACAGTCTAAAAACAGGTCAAAATGTAATTCGTTATCAGCGACTGATTTAGTTACGCCTTTACACGTTTTGACTTCTTTTCCTACGAACGTTTTGTACGCGTATAGCTTTGGCCTAAGTCCCACAAATTCTGTCATGATTTTTCCACCCAGCTCATCTTTAAACATACCGATCACTCTTTTATTTACGCCCGCTGGAATGCCGGACGGATGGTTCGGAGGATAGTTACTGGTATCGAACTTGGCATCAACGTCAGGAGAAATGTCCTTGTAAAAATCTCTTGTTTCTATTTCGTAAATAAAACTGTCGGTATCCATGTAGAGTAGCTTTTTTTATTTTTTTTCCGTACTTTGGCTTGATGTAATTGTAGTGAAAGTCGTAAAGTTTTAGAGATGTCTAAGATACACATTCCCTTGTTGTATGGCATATGGGTTTTTCCCATGTGCACCACGACCAAGTTTTCTCCATATATATCATGGTCCCTGTAGTTTGGTTTTGCCATAAGCTTACGTTGTTTTTCTTTATCAGTCACCAAACGAACATCAGCCCTTTTTCTAATGTTTTCCATCGTTTTGCCAAACACGGAATTATTCATCGGCTTAAAAAAGTTTTCCTCAAACTTGTTGGTCGCTTTTGTTCTGAGTTCAGTGTTTAGGTCGATGTATCTTTTTAACCAAGGGCGCTCTTTAAAACTAATCCCCTTATGAATCTTTGTAAGCTTTAAACCGTTACGAAGGCATTGTTTTAAAGCGCTGTATTGGAGAACGTAATTCTTTTTAGGCCAGAGGTTAGGAATTAACTTGTTTACTTTGTTTACCGTTAATCGCTTTGGCGCGAAGGGAAGTTCATTGTGTAGATCGTGCAGCTCTATAGGGTAATCTAGGTCTACCTCTAAAATACAAGGGTAATCTTACCAGTTTTCAACTTCTTTATTACTCATCCATTTTCAATCGTGAGTAGGAAGAGGATGGGACATCGCCCAGCCGTAAAGGTTGTTGGCGTCCAAGTATTGCAAATACCCCGTAGGCTCGCTTTTATTGTACTGATCTCCCATTTGCGGGGTGTTACCTTTTCTATACCGGGTCCTACACATCGCTATACCTCTCCTGATTCTTTTTTCTACCATCAACAACATAGTTGAGTCCGTAAATATTTCCAGCATTACCCCAGATTTTTTAAAGCGGCGTCCCAAGCTAACCCCGGAGCGGTGTAAGACCAAGCAGGGTCTAAACCGTAGTTTTTACAACACACGTCTCTGAAATTCTCAAAGACGTCCGTCAACTGCAATACATCCGCCTTGCTGTATAGGCTGTGGTAGTCTGAAAACATTTTCATGTCAAATACCTGCCATTCTTTTTTCGCGTGGGTATAATCCTCCTTGCTAATATGTTCCAGTTTAATGGATGAGTAAAAAGCTTCTTTTCGCGGTAGCTGGGTTTCCTCAAACCTTTGCCCCGTATTCGTACGGGTAAACTCCTTTTCTTAAAAGGAGTGAAAACTTTTCACCCTCAAGTACTTGGGCAGGTTTACAAACTTTTTTTTTTTTTTTTTTTTTTTTCTTTCTTTTTTTCTAGGTTATTAACGAGATTTTCTAGTTTATCGCTTTTAAACTTGTAACTATCAACGAACCTGATTCTATGGATAAGATCTTTTTCTTCACCCTTTTTGTTAACGTATTCTCCGACTGTAATATGCTTGGTAAAACTAATATATTTTTCCTTGTTAACGGGGATGCAGTCGATCTCGGCATTAGACATGGCGAGATTTCTAATAAAAAGATGACTATCATACCCACTAAGATTGTGGAAAAACACGGGAGTAAAGTCAGGTGCTTTCAAATTTAGGTTGCACTTGTGAGCGGCCCCCTAAATCTACCTGTGTAGTGACAGTGATTTCTAACTTTGTGGTTTTTAGAGTATTTATCCTCAATGGTAATTTCTTTTTCGCAGATCCAGCACGTAGTAGCCTTTTCGTAATCTTTTTTCTCGCGCTCGGTAATTACCATTTCTTTCGGTTCTTTAAACCTTTGATAAATACTTCGTATATCTTCTTCTAACCTATCCACAAATTCCTGGGCAACATTTTCACCCGTATATTCTCGCAAAAGAGGGGGGAAATGCTATCATCAAAGCACTTAATGTAGTAGCAAAAGCTGGATGGCACGTGTTTTTGGCGGACTTTGGCATTGTCCGAATTATAAACGTTCTCATCATCTTCTCTATTTATATTAAAACACTCAAAGTCGGCTATTACGGTAAAGGGCACCCGCATTTTATGACAATGGTTTCTAAAGAATAACCAGTTTTTCCCCCCTTCCGCTTTTGGCATTTCTATAGCGACGCATTGATGATCGTAACAGTAAGACTGATGGGTTTCTAACAGACTTTCCGAGCCAAAATGGTCTAAACATCGTAAGCAAAAAAACTTTTCATGGTCGTGTTTTAAGGTTTGCGATGATAGCAGTCTACTAAGTTTTTAACTACGCAGTAGTGCGTTTTATCCTCCTTTACCGCTAAAAGTAAAACAAGGGTGTTCTTTTTTTATCGTTTTAGAAATTCTAAGAGGGTAAAAGTTTTTATTTTCGTCATAACTAAGAACGTTAACGTATATACCGGGGTTTTGCCGCTCAAACCGGTCTATATTGTTGAGTTTAACAGGGTATTCTATACCACTCATGTTTAAGCTACTTTCCTCGTTTTTAGATCGTTAATGCGTTGTGGGTCTTTATCTCTAGGATTTAAGGGTATTAATACGGCCCACAAAAAACACTTGTCATCATTCTCGTATTTTTCGTTGATGACCGCTTTTTTATTCGCGATCCAGGGAGGCAAAGGAAACCAGCTGCCGTTTCTAATTGGATCGTAGCGCCCAGTATGGAGCTCTACCTGCACAATTTCTACTAAAGACCACCCGCTTTCTTTCATCTCGAGGGACACTAAATCCTGTAAAAGTTTTCGAGCATCATATCGTATAGTTCCTCAATGACGGTGGCCTCTAAGTTAAGCTCGTGATCCGAGCTAAAGGCAAACTCTTGAAGCCTTCCCTCACTCGACGGCCTCGAAAATCTTCCTACTATTCTTAATTTTAATTTAGTTCGCCGGTTAGATCTAAGACGGTCAGTTACGTGTCTTTCTACGCCGGCCAAAAACCTTTGTATGGTCATAGTATGGTATTCTCTTTGAGGTCGTATAACGTGCTGCGTAACGAAACCCTGGAATGCGGATCGTTCTTCTACGACGAGTATCCGTCGTAAATCGACCGGTTGTCGGGGCGTCGGTAAAGGAGGATGACGCCGTACTAAAGGCACGTTGGCAGACGGTCTGTTACGTAGCCTAACCGTCGACTGCGTGGGGACCGTAACATCGGGCGGCTGTCGGGACATCGGTACTAAAGGCACGTTGGCATACGGTCTGGTACGTAGCCTAACCGTCGACTGCGTGGGGACCGTAACATCGGGCGGAGAAGGTGTCGGAGCATTTCTGTTAACCCAACTAGCGAGATTGTCTATTTGATTTTGCAAAGACACGGGTAAATACCTTCTTGTTCCGTTTGCGAACGCATTTGTAAATCCGCGGGTTAATTTGCTAAACTCTCTAAATAATATTTTTTAAGTTAACCATTTTTATTTACACATAGAAAAAAAAAATTAAAATGGTTCAGAGCGATTCAGAAAATATAACACGCGTTGGTGTATTATATTTTAACCTAATACTTATTATTCCTCAACTAGTAATAGTTTTAAAAATTCTTTACGTGATAAAAAGTAAACAATGGCAAACGAAGAAAATGTAAAACTTTACGTGAAACCGGAAGATTTTAACATAAAAAACTTAAGACTTAGCGAAGAGCCGGAAGTAAATGAAAAATATAATTTCCAGAAACTATATATCGAGTACGAATATCCTACCTCGTATTTTACAGAAAAGCAACTTCTGCGGATAAAAAGGAAGATATAAACGAGAATAATTTAGTAGAAACGGGCCCAGAGTTTTATTTTAAAAAAACCGTGCAAAGTGGTAGTTTTTCTATCTATAGACTGTATTTTTATCAAGGATACATTTCCAACGATCCAAATTAAACTTTCTACTGTTATAATAAATAAAAAAGATGCGAAACCTCCATTAAGAATGGCAAATACGGGAAAGGATCGTATTTTAAATATAGAATTAGGTTCTGACAATGAAGAAGACTCAGACATTCCAGAAGAAAACTAAATTATAACTTTTTAAAGTTATAATTTACAAGTCCAACTCTATCAGTGTCGACACATAAGCGTTTGTTGCGTCGGGGTTAACCGACCTAGTTATAAAGTTTATAACGTCGCATTGTTTTATTTCTAGAGGCTGGGGGAAAGTTACGCAACTACAGCCCCCTCCCTTCTTTTTTATTATAGAGTAGTCGATCTTTTCGACTCCATTTACAACTATGTTAACCTTTGCCTTTTTCTGTAGAACAGCGGAGGCTCCGACGGCCATTAATGACCCTCTTATGATTCTGCCCGGAGCCGCCATGCAGTAGCCTCCTAATGCGTGTTCCGGTCCCGAGCTCCCATTACCGAAAGAATGCCTATATTTATTGTATCGGTAGCCATATATTCTTTATCTATATCAGAGTCGTCTAGATTTAGTATTCTACACTCTCTTTTTTTTTTTTTTTTCAGGTTTTTTAGGCAAAATATCTCGTAAAAATACTCCACTGAAAAGAGGTATTTTTAGTTTACGAACCGCGGATAAAAGCTTTAAGTTACTTAAAGGTCTGTTTGGTAAACTTACGTTAACAAATTTTATAGCCGTCATTTTTATAGTAGCGCTTAAATTTAGTCTTTAAACGGATTAATCTTAAAACCCCAATCTCGCGTAGAAAAAGTTTATAAATTTTAAAGATTAGTGTTTTAAAATGGAAAGCTTAGAGAAAAAACTAGACGATTTCTCGAGGCTGTTAAACAAGAGGTGCCCTCAAACGTTTTTGGAGACGTTTTAGAAGATCTTTCAGAATACGTTAAAAAAACGGAAGTAAAAAACCCAATATTACTTGAAAAAAATGATGAAGGACTATTTATTTATTCTGTCAGAAGAAGTCTCAATATTTTTAAATTCTTTACATTAGCAAATCCTTGTATTAAAACGTTTTTTGCAGAAAATACACTAGAAGAAAGCTTGTCTTTATCGGTAATTTATAGAGCAACAAGTTATTGTGATGATTACTTATATGGAATGAATTGTAGTATAGGACGTATAAATATTACTCGTGAAGTAAATGACATAGATAAATTCGCAAAGGATTTTGTGGAAACAGTTATTAATGAAATCTACAATTTTAACTGAAACAACGATGAATTTTTTATACGTCTAGACTGTATAAAAATAGAAAACGCACCCCCCGATTTTCCCTACGATTCTGATCCTGTCGATTATGATAGTGAAGCCGAGGACAATCCTATTAAAACCAACAAAGTTTATGTCGCGTTTTCCCCAATGGTTTGCCGGGGTAGCTTAAAATAATTTTGGGAAAGGTAAAAGCAGTCCACATTACGATGTCTTCCGCGAATGTAGTAGGCTTTGCACTTGTTTTGCCTTTCCAACAAAAGATCGTCAAAGATCATTAGGTTTTTTCAGAGGGTTGTATTCTCTCGGATCGGGGACGTTTTCGGCAGACTAGTAAAAATTTCATTCTATATCCGACTTTTCCGAAACGATTTTCGTCCATTCCTCAATCAAGTCTATCGGAGAAACCTCGCGAGAAATAATTTCGTCACGCATTCCGAACAAGCGAAGAATAAGCTCTTTAGGAATTTTTTCCTCAACAGCTTTTTTAATGATGCGGTACTCGGGCTGAAAAAGACTTTTTCCAAAGACAAAGAGATTTTGATAGTCTAACCATTCCGGTCTTAACAAAAGGTTTAACAAAAGCGTAGTTTTTCCGCAGCCGGATTTTCCCACGATAATACCTCGGATACTTTTTGGAAAAAGTCTGTTGTTGTGTCTTTTAGCGTAGTTTTCGTTCCAAGACAGATCCGCAATGTTCAATGTTAACGCCCCACTCGCCAGATGGCAGACTTTCACAAAGTGCTCAGGAGACATTGGGGTTTTAGAAAAAAATAGTGCCGAAAATTCTCCCGTTGGGGGGCTATTTGTGGCTCAGGGTCTACTAGGAAGAAACAATGTATTGTTGATGTGTTTTAGCAGGTACTACGGTCAACTATGTACACACTACGGTTAAGTAGGGTCAATTATGGTAAACTGAGGACAACTATGTTCAAACTACGGTCACAGTAGGGTCACGACATCGTAGTTAACCGTAAATAATTTTCTAACATGTTGAAAAATTATGTGCTTACTACGGGCAGACCATAAGTTCAAACTACGCTCATTACTATGTTGAACTAGGGTTATCTACTTGTTACTGCGTTACATTTCTTTAAATTTGTTCAACTTTGGTAATTCCCCACTACGGTCAACTACGTAAGATGTGACCATGGCTTTAAAAGCTCAAAAAACCTTCGCTCGCAAATCAGTTTGCTTAAAATTACACCAGAATTACGTCTTACGTCATTGCAACATTTCCCGAAAAAAGACGTCATTTGACTGTTGCAACTTTTAAAGTACACTGATACTAACGTCAATACGTTACGTCATGGCAGCAATGGGTCGTATTGAAAAATTCTGTAGTTATCAAATTCTGTCGAGATCTTGGAAAAAATGCAAAACAAGCATATAACATGATAAAAGAGACAACAGGGTCCATATTCACCAACCATTATTAAGAACATTCTTGTTCTTATTCTAGATTTAAAAAGTAACACAACTTTTTATTGTCTAAACCATTTGGTTTAGCCAGTCAGAAGTTGTGTTACTTTCAAATTCAGAAAATCATGGAGAATAAGACTAGGAATGTTCTTAAGAATGGTTGGTGAATACGGAACCAGAAAGGCTTTTGTTAGTCGTGCACTTATTTTTAAGTGGTACAGAAGGTTTGAGAAAAGTGAAAAGACTTTGTGAGAAAATAAACTCCTCTAAATCACGATGTTCATCACCCAAAGATAGTGACGTCCTTGGCGTCGTGTAAACCCAGTTTACGCCCCGGGTTCGTGGTAATGACACTCTTCGAGAGCCTAGATTTTTGCTTAAAGTCATCAGAGCTTAACCATACTCCATGCCAAGATGTCAAAATGATACGAAAACACACTGATATAATCTCTATCACCACGCTTTAGAACAGTGTAAAGTTATTAAGAAAATTTAATATGTTATTTCTGAAAATCCCTCGCATGACATGTTTAGTCGTCGGATGTAGTTACAGTTAGATAGTACAAGTAAATATGAAAAAAAAAAAAAAAAGCCATGCTTAAATCAAAGGGGAGTAAAATGTGTCTCTGTAATGCATTAATATGTACCAAGCAAATCATTACATACATGTAATTATGGATCAAAAATTTTTGGTCTAACTACTGGCTGGATAACGAGATAGAATGGTCATTGAAAATATACTAAAAGCAAATGGGCTCGGCACAGGTCAGCCTGTGCAATACCTGACCTTGGTCGATACTTTTTGCAGATGAATTAACCCCCTTTTTCACAGAGCATGGTTTAAAACAAGAATTAAAAATATCTGTGTCAGTCATGGCTACTTATCCCTTAACCCGCTAAATGAACTAAATGAAGTTTTCAAGCTGAAAGCAAAAAACCCAAATTCTGCTATTTCAGTTATTTTAGGGGAAAGGTACATGTAACTCCTTATCAGAGGATGTAGAATCAAGATCAGGCTGCACATTCTGTGCAGTCTGATATTGATCTACGCTGTCCGTAAAAGGTCCTTGGGTCGCGCTAAGCAGCCTAAGGGTTTAATATGAGACCCGAGTTTTGTCTTTTCGTTTTGGTTTAATGTTTGTTCCAACACTATTTCATTTATACATCTGTGGCTTGTGCTACAGTCGAGTTTAAGAAGTACAATTACTGTAGTATGTGCTGTTTACCCGCATTTTCTACCACAGGCGTTCGTTTTGTGACGAACTTCGCCATCTATATAGTGTAATATATAAGAATTGTATTACATTATACAGATGGCGAAGTTCGTCACAAAACGAATGCCTGTGTTTTCTACCTGTCCCACAATATTTTAAAATGCCCTTTTCCAAACGTTCGTAAAACAAGGTATTATTTGGTAAAGGGTAATATAATGACTGAACTTCTTGCTATCGACTGTTGTACAGTGTACGCCTAAAAATGTATGAACCATGCTCTGGCAAAAGGGGCTTAATGCATCTCCGTAATGGATGATAGCAAGGAAGTTATCACATGATCATTGATCTATAAAGTCTATTTTGTCTAACAACCGACTGAATCATGGGGTAGAATGGTCCTTTGACACACAGAAAATTGACCAATAGCAAAAAGTTTCTGCCCAGGTCAGCCTGCGCGGACTGCGCAGGCTGACCTGGGTCGATACTTTTCGCAGATGCATTAAGCCCCCATTTCAGAGAGCATGGCTCATTATATAGATGCCAGACTCTAGTTTATTTTTTTTTCCTCTTTTCAGGATGTATTCGTATTTGGAGATACATGACCCTCCTTATTATTTTATTATCAAATGTAATTACAATGATGAATCCACAATCTACTCAAAAAAAATAAATAACTATGGAAACGACAATAATTTAAATTCCAAAAGCCGCCAACCGTATGTGATGGATTGCCTTTACAGATTAACGGACTTCATAATGTGGGAGGAAAGACACAAATTAAATTTTGTTTATGCGGTCCCATATGGAAATCCCAGCGATCCCCTAATCCCAGATTTTATGCGTTTTTCAACGACGGTGGAGCCTTTCGATATGACACCGCAGAGGCAGAGGCATGGTATGAACTCGGAGGTAAGATTACCAACGTTTGTTTTACCCTTAAACTGCCGAGTTAACCCTTTATCACACAAGAAAAGTGTAGACTTGTCCAAACTGAAAGCAATTGCAGACGACAGTATAAATGTGGCTAAAGTGCAGGAATTTGTCTTTGTTAGGGTAGAAAACATTTCGGGAAAAGGAGAAAATGTTGGTTTCTAGCATTTTATCCTTTTCCCACAATGGTATCAAAAGGTTTCTGTCCCAGGGTCGGTATTGTGTGGCAAAGGGTTAAATAGATGTTTTAAGCCGATAGTAAAAACCAGTTGTTGCTATTTCAAACTTACTTTTTATCGAAAAAAAGTATCTTCTTATCGGACGGTGTAGATTCACAATCAGACTGCACAGAATGTGCAGTCTGATCTTGATCTACACTGTCCGCAAAAGAGTCTCGCTTTACAAAAAAAATAGTATTCCTATTTCAACTACATGTAATTCATTTCTGCTGATTTTTCTTCGTCTACCAGCAGTCATCTTTGAAAACTTTATGACAAAAGGAACAAAGATCGTAACGATTTTTTTCCATTTGCCAGTATGATTTATAGATATTCACGTATTAGACCTCAATAAATATTGATTATCGCCCTCAATGTCGCGTGCTGCAGATTTGTTTCAGAAGTTAATGAGACATCCCTTGATTTCATCTTTTTCGTTGCCTCAAAGTTAACCTGCGAAACAAATTTAACCCTTTACCACACAATGCCGATTTATGACGACCCCAAGAGAGAAGGCTTTTGAAAAAAAAAAAAAAAAAGACAAATGGGAAAAGGAGGTAAGGTGGGTAACCACAACTTTTCTCCTTTTCCAATAGAGTTTCCTACCCTTTCAAAGACAAATCCATCACTTGAGCGACATAAAATTATTTCATTGGTCGTTTGCAAATACTATCAATTGGGTGAGTCCGAAGTTTTGCCGTCTGGTCAATGTTGAACTGGAATTTATCGTCAAAAGTGTATATAGACCCGAGCACTGCTATTCAAAAGCTGCTTATTTCCGGAAAAAATCTCACCATATTGGCTAATTATGCTGATAGTTTCAAGCAGAATATAGATTCAATGCTTGGACGAGAAAATAATAACACTGAGCTATTACAAGTAAGCCATGCTCCGGCAAAAGGGGACTTATTGTACCTCCGTGATGCATGATACCTATCAAGCCATCACATAATTATGGATCCACTTTTTGTTTTTGTTTTTTAAACAACCGACTTAATTATGAGGTAGAATGGTCCTTGGACTACAGAAAATGGACCGATAGCGGAAATTTTCAGCCAGATCAGCCTCCGCCGGATTGCGCAGGGTGACCTGGCTCGAACATTTTCGCAGATGTATTAATCCTCCTTTTCACAGAGTATGGTCCAAGTGTAACTTTGGCGAAATATTTGACAGCATACTGTGTGAATGGGCATTTCCTTCTTAAAAATGATCAGTCATTTTGCCATGTTGTTTTTGAAAGCTGTCTGCAGATGGAGCATAGCATAAAAAATCGCATTTGTACGGTAATGGATCAATTTTCTTTCTTTTTAGCGTTCATGTGGTGCGAGAAACTCGGAGAGGAACCTTGGTGCCACGGCATTGCCCGAACCAGCCCTAACCCACTATTTGTGTAGAATAGATATTACAGTTGGCAATCGCAGCAGAGTGTTACCCATGCCAAACCTGAAAGTAGAAGCTGAAATTGTTGGGTTAACATCCCAGAAAATCTCTATAAGATTTAGAACCCTGATACATTCACAAAATTATGAAAATTATTTCTATGTTGATATCGACAATACTGTCGGACAATCAAATACGTATAGTTTTTATGGGGTCAATTTGAACATTGAAGTTCGAGGGTATCCACCCTCTCTATGGATAAAAATAAATCATTTATAAGGCAACAAAATTTTCGACTCGTCTATATTGAAAGCTTTTGTCTCTTTTAAAGCAGAATATAGCTGTTCTGCTTTCAAAAGACGGAGAGAGAAGTCCATATATGAAAAAAAAATAAATAAATAAATAAAATAAAATAAATAAATAAAAATTATATATATATAAAAGAAAATGAAAGTTATTTTGTAATTCAAATGAATAAAGTCTTCTTCTGTCTCTTTTAAAGCAGAATATAGCTGTTCTGCTTTCAAAGACAGAGAGAGAAGTCCATATATGAAAATATATATATATATATGTGATATTTGATATGTTTAAATATTTAATTAATTAATAATTTTTGCTTTATTTGATAATTGAGCCTTTTTCAGCAGCGCTGATCCAAGAATAAACTGCACATTCTATGCAGGTCCAATCTTGATCCACACTGTCTATAAAAGAAAATGAAAGTTATTTCGTAGCCGAAATCAATAACACAATATCAATATCTCTTTATTCAAGTATTTAGGCCACTGGCCCATATACAATTACATAATATACATTTTCTTTATAATGAGTGAAAAAAATTGAAATAAATAAAATTGGAATTTAGTTTACTTTGTTGCTGCTGTTGTTTATCCTCAAATGTAATTTGAGGTCATATTTATAACTTGATTGACGGTTGAAACAGATCTAGACCAAAACACATTGCTATGCAGTCTTATCGAGGTCTATTAAAACACGTCAATGAGAACTATGCTCCATGATTACAAAGTTAACGGACAGATAACATTGCATCATAAGGTTATCATTTAAACACAATAGTAATAAGCAATCTTTATCTGTACAGCGATTAGCAAATACTTAACTTTAAGCTCCTGCAGCTTAAGACCTTGGAGAACATTGAGACAGAAGGTTGCAATAAATCCAACGGCTATAAACCCGTAATATTTGGTAAAAGTGTTTATAAACCTATCATAGCGTCAGCCTGATCGTAATTCTAAGACTTGACGGACTTGAAAACATTGTGACAAAAGATCCTAATACACTCGAAGGTTAACGTAGAAAAAAATCATAATATCTGTTGACAAAAGTTTATAAATCCGTTAGTGTATCAGCATGGTTGTAATACCCAGATAGTTGACAACTTTGAAAACATTGTGACAAAAGTTAATAAATCCTTTATTTTGCCAACATGGTTGTAATATTCATATAGTTGACAGCTTTGAAAACATTGTAAAAAAGTTCATACTGCATTTTGTAGTTAGAAAATGTCAGAAGACATCAGACATGTTCAGACAGCTCACAGCTTTGAAAGACAAAAGTTTATACTGCATTTTATAGTTACAAAAAATGTCAGAAGGCATCAGTAAATTAACAAATGAGCATAGAAACTGTACACAAACCTCAAACCTCATTCATAAAACCAATATTGTAGCTGAGATTTGGGGTACTCATTTACATAAAAAAAAAAAAAAAAAAATGGTGACAAAAGATAAGACTTTATCTAAATGAGCATTTTATTGTTCTATTCCATATGACCGATGTACCAATATTTGCCAATCTGTAGGAAGAAAAACTCAGTGATCTGATGGAGTATAGTTCCTTCAATTCCAACATGCTTTCTCATTCGCAATCTCTTTGCTGTGAAGGGAAGTCTCTGTAGTTTGACTAAAGTAAATCCTGCTTTGCAAAATGCTACATTAAAATCAGTATGAGAATAAGAAACCCAGAGTGATTTATAAATGGTTTTATGTAAGTCCTCTTTGTGTACATCTTGATACTTAAGTTGTAGTAAAATCGTGACATTATGAACAGAACTGACACTTCATAGAATTCAAGATATTTACCAGGTATTTCCTCATGTCATAGACTTGCAATAGATGTATATGATAATCAAAATAAACTTTGTGGTTTATGGGGATGAAAGTGAAAATGAATAGACTTCATATGGTGTGAAAATGATCTACTGTAAACATCACTGTTATAACTGTATGCTTTCAAATGACAACTCCATATTAGTCTCATACTCTGTGAAGGACCACAATATAGAAAACTATCTAAACAACTTTATTCACTGGGTTATTACATTACCAATTTATGCAGTAATTTACTCATTGTTGACCATAGAAGTGAGTAATAGAATCCTGTCTACGATGAATTCTTATGGGTAAACAGCAAAACTTTATCTTTGATCCCCACAAAGGTTAGATGAAAAAAAAAAAAAAAAAAACAAGCTTTGGTACTGTTAATACTCTGATTTGCCTGGATAAAGCAGCTTATAGATAGCACTGATTATAAATGAAAAGGCACAAGGTTTGTCTCAACATCTATTCTGTATCACTAAGATCATAAAAGATGATGTTGTATACTATGGATTCATTTTTTAGAACCTGCCATTCTTGGCTTACAAACATGACCAAGTACGGTTATATCAGTACTTTGATTTGAAGAAATGTATCTGTTTCAGAAAAAAAAAAAAATGGTCGTGATAATAGTTTTGAGTGCATTAACCCATCTGAAGATATTTCTGACATATTCAATTTAGAAAATGAAACAAAAAATTATTTAATTGCAATTCATTAATACCTTTCTATGCAAAAGTGCACCTGATGACCTTTGACCTCTATAACCATCAAACGCCCCACTCGCCAGATGGCAGACTTTCACAAAGTGCTCAGGAGACATTGGGTTTTAGAAAAAAATAGTGCCGAAAATTCTCCCGTGGGGTGGGGGGGGGGCTATTTGTGGCTCAGGGTCTACTAGGAGAAAACGATGTATTGTTGATGTGTTTTAGCAGGTACTACGGTCAACTATGTACACACTACGGTTAAGTAGGGTCAATTATGGTAAACTGAGGACAACTATGTTCAAACTACGGTCACAGTAGGGTCACGACATCGTAGTTAACCGTAAATAATTTTCTAACATGTGGAAAAATTATGTGCTTATTACGGGCAGACCATAAGTTCAAACTACGCTCATTACTATGTTGAACTAGGGTTATCTACTTGTAACTGCGTTACATTTCTTTAAATTTGTTCAACTTTGGTAATTCCCCACTACGGTCAACTACGTAAGATGTGACCATGGCTTTAAAAGCTCAAAAAACCTTCGCTCGCAAATCAATTTGCTTAAAATTACACCAGAATTACGTCTTACGTCATTGCAACATTTCCCGAAAAAAGACGTCTTTTGACTGTTGCAACTTTTAAAGTACACTGATACTAACGTCAATACGTTACGTCATGGCAGCAATGGGTCGTATTGAAAAATTCTGTAGTTATCAAATTCTGTCGAGATCTTGGAAAAAATGCAAAACAAGCATATAACATGATAAAAGAGACAACAGGGTCCATATTCACCAACCATTATTAAGAACATTCTTGTTCTTATTCTAGATTTAAAAAGTAACACAACTTTTTATTGTCTAAACCATTTGGTTTAGCCAATCAGAAATTGTGTTACTTTCAAATTCAGAAAATCTTGGAGAATAAGACTAGGAATGTTCTTAAAAATGGTTGGTGAATACGGAACCAGAAAGGCTTCTGTTAGTCGTGCACTTATTTTTAAGTGGTACAGAAGGTTTGAGAAAAGTGAAAAGACTTTGTGAGAAAATAAACTCCTCTAAATCACGATGTTCATCACCCAAAGATAGTGACGTCCTTGGCGTCGTGTAAACCTAGTTTACGCCCCGGGTTCGTGGTAATGACACTCTTCGAGAGCCTAGATTTTTGCTTAAAGTCATCAGAGCTTAACCATACTCCATGCCAAGATGTCAAAATGATACGAAAACACACTGATATAATCTCTATCACCACGCTTTAGAGCAGTGTAAAGTTATTAAGAAAATTTATGTTATTTCTGAAAATCCCTCGCATGACATGTTTAGTCGGCGGATGTAATTACAGTTAGATCGTACATGTAAATATGAAAAAAAAAAAAAAAAAAGCCATGCTTAAATCAAAGGGGAGTAAAATGTGTCTCTGTAATGCATTAATATGTACCAAGCAAATCACTACATACATGTAATTATGGATCAAAAATTTTTGGTCTAACTACTGCCTGGATAACGAGATAGAATGGTCCTTGAACATGCAGAAAATACACTAAAAGCAAATGGGCTCGGCACAGGTCAGCCTGCGCAATTCCTGACCTCGGTCGATACTTTTTGCAGATGAATTAACCCCCTTTTTCACAGAGCATGGTTTAAAACAAGAATTAAAAATATCTGTGTCAGTCATGGATACTTATCCCTTAACCCGCTAAATGAACTAAATGAAGTTTTTAAGCTGAAAGCAAAAAACCCAAATTCTGCTATTTCAGTTATTTTAGGGGAAAGGTACATGTAACTCCTTCTCAGAGGGTGTAGAATCAAGATCAGGCTGCACATTCTGTGCAGTCTGATATTGATCTACGCTGTCCGTAAAAGGTCCTTGGGTCGCGCTAAGCAGCCTAAGGGTTTAATATGAGACCCGAGTTTTGTCTTTTCGTTTTGGTTTAATGTTTGTTCCAACACTATTTCATTTATACATCTGTGGCTTGTGCTACAGTCGAGTTTAAGAAATACAATTACTGTAGTATGTGCTTTTTACCCGCATTTTCTACCACAGGCGTTCGTTTTGTGACGAACTTCGCCATCCATATAGTGTAATATATAAGAATTGTATTACATTATACAGATGGCGAAGTTCGTCACAAAACGAACGCCTGTGTTTTCTACCTGTCCCACAATATTTTAAAATGCCCTTTTCCAAACGTTCGTAAAACAAGGTATTATTTGGTAAAGGGTAATATAATGACTGAACTTCTTGCTATCGACTGTTGTACAGTGTACGCCTAAAAATGTATGAACCATGCTCTGGCAAAAGGGGCTTAATGCATCTCCGTAATGGATGATAGCAAGGAAGTTATCACATGATCATTGATCTATAAAGTCTATTTTGTCTAACAACCGACTGAATCATGGGGTAGAATGGTCCTTTGACACACAGAAAATTGACCAATAGCAAAAAGTTTCTGCCCAGGTCAGCCTGCGCGGACTGCGCAGGCTGACCTGGGTCGATACTTTTCGCAGATGCATTAAGCCCCCATTTCAGAGAGCATGGCTCATTATATAGATGCCAGACTCTAGTTTTTTTTTTTTTTTTTCTTTTCTTTTCAGGATGTATTTGTATTTGGAGATACATGACCCTCCTTATTATTTTATTATCAAATGTAATTACAACGATGAAACCCCAATTTACTCGAAAAAATAAAAAATAATTATGGAAACGACAATAATTTAAATTCCAAAAGCCGCCAACCGTATGTGATGGATTGGCTTTACAGATTAACGGACTTTATAATGTGGGAGGAAAGATACAAATTAAATTTTGTTTATACGGTCCCATATGGGAATCCCAGCGACCCCCTAATCCCAAATTTTATGCGTTTTTCAACGACGGTGGAGCCTTTCGATATGACACCGCAGAGGCAGAGGCATGGTATGAACTCGGAGGTAAGATTACCAACGTTTGTTTTACCCTTAAACTGCCGAGTTAACCCTTTATTACACAAGAAAAGTGTAGACTTGTCCAAACTGAAAGCAACTGCAGACGACAGTATAAATGTGGCTAAAGTGCAGGAATTTGTCTTTGTTAGGGTAGAAAACATTTCGGGAAAAGGAGAAAATGTTGGTTTCCAGCATTTTATCCTTTTCCCACAATGGTATCAAAAGGTTTCTGTCCCAGGGTCGGTATTGTGTGGCAAAGGGTTAAATAGATGTTTTAAGCCGATAGTAAAAACCAGTTGTTGCTATTTCAAACTTACTTTTTATCGAAAAAAGTATCTTCTTATCGGACGGTGTAGATTCACAATCAGACTGCACAGAATGTGCAGTCTGATCTTGATCTACACTGTCCGCAAAAGAGTCTCGCTTTAAAAAAAAATAGTATTCCTATTTCAACTACATGTAATTCATTTCTGCTGATTTTTCTTCGTCTACCAGCAGTCATCTTTGAAAACATTGTGACAAAAGGAACAAAAAGGAACAAAGATTGTAACGATTTTTTTCCATTTGCCAGTATGATTTATAGATATTCACGTATTAGACCTCAATAAATATTGATTATCCCCCTCAATGTCGCGTGCTGCAGATTTGTTTCAGAAGTTAATGAGTCATTCCTTGATTTCATCTTTTTCGTTGCCTCAAAGTTAACCTGCGAAACAAATTTAACTCTTTACCACACAATGCCGATTTATGACGACCCAAAGAGAGAACGCTTTTGAAAAAAAAAAAAGACAAATGGGAAAAAGAGGTAAGGCGGGTAACCACAACTTTTCTCCTTTTCCAATAGAGTTTCCTACCCTTTCAAAGACAAATCCATCACTTGAGCGACATAAAATTATTTCATTGGTCGTTTGAAAATACTATCAATTGGGTGAGTCCGAAGTTTTGCCGTCTGGTCAATGTTGAACTGGAATTTATCGTCAAAAGTGTATATAGACCCGAGCACTGCTATTCAAAAGCTGCTTATTTCCGGAAAAAATCTCACCATATTGGCTAATTATGCTGATAGTTTCAAGCAGAATATAGATTCAATGCTTGGACGAGAAAATAATAACACTGAGCTATTACAAGTAAGCCATGCTCCGGCAAAAGGGGACTTATTGTATCTCCGTGATGCATGATACCTATCAAGCCATCATATAATTATGGATCCACTTTTTGTTTTTGTTTTTTAAACAACCGACTTAATTATGAGGTAGAATGGTCCTTGGACTACAGAAAATGGACCGATAGCGGAAATTTTCAGCCAGATCAGCCTCCGCCGGATTGCGCAGGGTGACCTGGCTCGAACATTTTCGCAGATGTATTAATCCTCCTTTTCACAGAGTATGGTCCAAGTGTAACTTTGGCGAAATATTTGACAGCATACTGTGTGAATGGGCATTTCCTTCTTAAAAATAATCAGTCATTTTGCCATGTTGTCTTTGAAAGCTGTCTGCAGATGGAGCATAGCATAAAAAATCGCATTTGTACGGTAATGGATCAATTTTCTTTCTTTTTAGCGTTCACGTGGTGCGAGAAACTCGGAGAGGAACCTTGGTGCCACGGCATTGCCCGAATCAGCCCTAACTCACCATTTCAGTAGAATAGATATTACAGTTGGCAATCGCAGCAGAGTGTTACCCATGCCAAACCTGAACGTACAAGCTGAAATTGTTGGGTTAACATCCCAGAAAATCTCTATAAGATTTAGAACCCTGATACTTTCACAAAATTATGAAAATTATTTCTATGCTGATATCGACAATACTGTCGGACAATCAAATACGTATAGTTTTTATGGGGTCAATTTTAACATTGAAGTTTGAGGTTATCCACCCTCTCTGTGGATAAACATAAATCATTTATAAGGCAACAAAATGTTCGACTCGTCTATATTGAAAGCTTTTGTCTCTTTTAAAGCAGAATATAGCTGTTCTGCTTTCAAAAGACGGAGAGAGAAGTCCATATATGAAAAAAAAAAATATATATATATACTAAGAGATTCCCTATATTATGGGGTGATTTCCTGTATAAGACCTTTACTGTGGGGCGTCAAAAAAATGTGGGGTGTATAAATCACCCCACATTTTCTCATTGTTCTCTTGAAGGTTGACAGGGCCTAAAGTATTATCTGGTGAAATATTATGTCAACTAGGTTTTAGGTAGATATCATATATATAAGAAACTGCAGTTACTTCCCTTTACACAATTTGTCAAAACGAGTCAGGTTTTACAGATAAAGCGGTCTGTGAGTATATATAAAGCCCCGTAATTCTTGGTGCATGTTTACCTGTAGGTATTGCTTGAACAAATTGACCTGAGATTGACCTCTTTGCAAGGGACGATTTGATAGTGAATTTTTAAATCATCGCGTATAATCGGACGTACGGAAATTCTATTAACGGTAGATGTCTGGTTTTACTCTCACAGTGCCAAAGTCAAAATAAGAAGGTTTTGCGGATGACATTGATCAAGATCAGACTGCACAGACAATGCATCTTGGACCAATATCATCCGCCAAGAACTACCGATCAAAACCAACAGAATCATGTATACTTCAGGTATTTTAAGTATTCTTTTCAGACACGATGAATCAATTAGCCATATAAAGAGTTGAAAATCGTTCACATAGTTCTGCATTCAGACGACAATAGACGAAGCTAAGTCATGCTGGACCGTGAGTAATTCAAACGTTTGCTATATAATAACAGAGGTCATTTATTTCATGTCAATTTGTTAAAGTAATAAAAGCCTACATTTTCTTTGCTCATTATCAAATATGCAATGTTCAATGAATTTCATTTCCCTCAGGCTTAAAGGAACGCTTATACTAGTATCTAACATTTAGTTATTGAATGCTCGATTTTCCTTTCCGTTAAGTGCATAACTGTTACCCAGTACAGTTTATGTATAATTAGACAATGAAATATTTAAATGTGCGTTGTTATTATTATTTTCTTTAGTAACGTTGAACAAATATGGGCCAATCAGTCCAGTCCACATCACTTGAAGCCAGACTTAAACAATACATTTTTATACATAAACTAATATTTACAAGATATGCTTTCTATATGCCAAATAATTTAGCTAAAGAAAAACGCCCTGAAATTCGGTAGAATTGGCATGTGTGTCGTATACCTGATGATAAGAAAATGTGGGGCGATTTATACACTCCACATCATTTGATTCTTCGTGGTATAACGTTAGAAATTTACATCTGTAGAAAAACATCTCAGATTTGCACTATATGTCCCTCAGAATTTCTTAATATATGAACGCCTCCAGAATTCGATATAATTAATATGTATGTTTTTTAATTAATGACAGAAAAATATGGGGTGATATATACACCCCATATTATTTTATTATCCATAGCCTTTACTGATCTGACAAACATTTGCTTTCTTTCAGTGTATTTTTTTCGTCTTTTAGAATTTTTGTAGACCTGATTATAACCCGTTCTCGTGACATATTTTTAATTTCACTCAAATGCATTTCAGCCATGCTCTGTGAAAAGAAGGCTTAATGCATCTGCAGAAGGTATCGACCTATGCCAGCCTGCGCAGTCCGTGCAGGCTGACATGAATCGACTCTTTTTGCAATGGTTAATTTTCTGCCTATCAAAGGACCATTTCACCAAATGATTCAGTCCGTTGTTATACAAAATGGGTTTTATGGATCCATAATTATGAGATGACTTGCTTGGTATAATGCATCACTGATATGCATTAAGCCCCTTTTTGCCGAAGCACGGCTCGTTTGATTATTATCTAATTATTGTAACAGTGAACTACTGGGATTTCTCGGTGCATTATGTATATATATATTTTTTTCCTTTTAACTTTACAGTTATTATTGTTACTAGTGACGGGATCACATCATTACTAGTGATTTTATCATCTGTGAATCAGTAAGTATTCATATGAAGAAATACATACGGATTCACAGAAAAAACGGGATTTTATGACCTGATAACATCCAATTCAAGGGATGTAATTTAAATATCACTTGAATGCAGTTGATTATCCCACTTACTTTTTGCCTTTCGCATAATTTGATATATTTGTCTAAACAATACTACATTATAAAAGGACTTAAAAGGTGGTAGAAGGAATAAAAAGGCGGGAAATATAAAATAAGCCACATTAACTCATTTCCGCCTGCAGTTGCATAAATGAGTCTTCAGCACACTAATTTTAAAAATATTGTGGCGAAAGGACGAATTTCTCCTTTCGTTACATTGATTTCACGTTATTTACTTAGTAAACCATTTATTTAGAGATTTTACAAATTTTCACAAAAATGATTTCAGTGCCATCTGACACACAATTGCTATAGGATGTAATGAGTTCACCTTTTCCTATATATAATTGGGCCATGCTCTGGCTAAAGGGGGCTTAATGCATCTCTGTGATGCATGATACCAAACAAGTTATCACAGCATTCTACATCCCTAAAGTCTGTTTTTTGCAACAACCTACTGAATCATGTAGAACAGTGGTCCTTTGACATGCAGAAAATTCACAGAATGTCAAAAGTTTCGGCCCAGGTCAACCTGCGCGGACTGTGCAGGCTGACCTGGGTCGATACTTTTCTCCAACGCATTAAGCCCCCTTTTCATGGAGCATGGCTCATATCGTTTTAGCACATAGGAAGGAGACGTCTTTGGAAAACATTGTGGGAATAGGTGAAATTATCCTTAGTGAACAATTTCACACTTTCACGCAATGTTTTCTACACCAGTGTTTTATTTCAAGCTTCCATTTGTATAAGTTTAAAATTGTCACCGGCAGGTTCATTCGATTTGTGATAGCCTTTTATCGGGGAAGGGAAGGACGTTTTCTATAGCTTTAATTCTTCCATAGAAATTTACCGATTGAATCACATTAGTGTCATGTATGCGATTTAACTCTATCAGCACCAAATAAATAAACTCGACCCATTTTGACGGCTGAAGATACAATCCTATGTTCTCTTACAGGCTTGACTACACAAGCAGATGGCATAGATCAGACTGCACGTTCCGTGAGGTCTCATCTTGATCTATGCAGTCCGCAAAAGCCTCCGGTTTCGCCTATGGCGCCGAAAGGGTTAATTGGTTGAAATTATAAGTTCAATTTTATATAGGTCATTATACGATGATAGAAAGAGGAAATTACTGAAACGACAAAGCACAAGTTCCAAAGATGCACCCGTAAAAGTTGGTGCCTCATTTGGAAGTTAAAGTGATTAACTCATCGAAAGTTCTCTATATAACGGAAAGGTACATGTTCACTGCTATACACTATATAATTATAGAGACATGTATAAATAAATAAATTGACATGTTTTGTTTCCGTAGAAAGACTTGGCAGAGTAACTAGAGAAATACAGAACTTTCTTTAGATAAAAAATTCCTTAAAAATCTTTTTGATGTTTGTACTACCGCCTACCCTGTCCCTGGAAATGAAACCGGATTACTTAACTGAAATCGAGTATGAAATTTAACATGTGCCCAATAGTTAGAATTGCATCTGTCGCATCAACGTAATTTAGTACCCATTTGTATTAAACCCTATACGTTTTTGTTGAATATTGAAGCCTTTCCAGTATTTCTAATGTAAAATCATGCTTCATTGAATCAGGTCCGCATTTAAGTGTATCCTTTCGGGCCCAAGTTTTAACACCAGTTTTAGTCCAATGTGGCTCTGATACACACGGGCCCCCAGTTGAGCATTTCCGCACAGATCTATCTTCCATTCAATCTTTCTGATACTGTCCCTCATTGTGGATGAAATTAAAGTTCTTTTCACGTTTGAATGGTCAAGGGACAACATTTCGTATTATAAACTGTAACCACAGAAACTCCGAGGTTTTTTTTAATTTGACATAATGAATTATAATGCTATTGTAAATAATTTACATTTTAAGATAATCTCATTTCCTTGGTGTCTTTTCATATTTTACTGGTGCAACTCAGTCAAGGTTTTAGTCCGGTTTTATGTTACATTCATTGGAACAAATATTGACTTTGTGAGAGTTAAGTCTACAGAGACGATACATTGATTTATTATCATTACATGGGAAAAAATAGTTCTAGGTTTGCAAAGGTCTTTACCCCCAAAAAATCACCTTATCAGGCAGCGTAAATCTAAGATCAGACTACACTATTTTGTCATTAGTTGCACTCAGTAGCATCCTAAAGGTTAACAGGGAGCTAAATACGGAAGTGTAGTCGTCTTCTAATATGCCGGAAAATAAGACCATTCAACGGTTCACAAAACACTATACATAATTCCTACTGCACTGTAAGGTAAATAAGAGAAAATCTTCAGTCCGACATGATATTAAGGGTACCCTGCAAGACTTTTGTTGGAAGTCCAGATAATCGTAAAGATACATCTAAAGTCGTTTTCAGCCTGTTTTTAACCCATTTCATCTTTGTTGTATCAAACTATGATCATTCTTGTATCTTCATGCCAAATGTTGCAAGGTTGCACAGATTGCGATCAATAGAAAATTCATTTCATTTTTAGGGCCATCAAAGAAATCACTGCTGTGACCTTTCCGGTTTTTAAATCAAGGTTTCCGATATACGAGAATGTATTTAACCTATACACAAGATAAATCAGTAATTTAACCCTTAGGCTGCTAAGCGCGACTCACTGACCTTTTGCGGACCGCGTAGATCAAGATCAGACTGCACGGACCGTGCAGTCTGATCTTGGATCTACACTGTCCGGTAAGGAGATATTATTCCCTAAAACATAACTCTGAAATAGCAATATCTGAGTTTTTACTATCGAATTGCAAATTTCAATTTAGTTATTTGGCATGATAAGGGTTATCTATGTACACATAGATGACTAACTTTTGAACCATTCCACAGTCTATATGTAAAGAGGCAAGGTCCTCTTTCATTTTGATAATGAATTATATCATAATGAAGTCTATACAGAAATGCGCGAAGTTGATTTACACCTGCGTAAAACCCTTTGGCTGCAAAGTGCAACTCAAAGACCTTTTCGCGGACAGTGTGGATCAAGATCAGACTGCACAGAATCTGTCTGATAAGATTTTTTTTCCTAAGAAACACCTATGTGATAGCATGATTTTTGTTCTTACTATGGGCTAGAGAGTTTCATTTCCTTTCTTTTTTAGCAGGTTAAGGGCCAAGGAAACGTTTCTGCCAACAACACCACCGTGATCATTGCAAGATTACACGCCTTGCCACTGATCAATTATCATGTTCCGGTCAAACTGCGGTTAACTGAAAGCAATAAATAATCGGGCCAAATGTGAAACAACCAGATTGAGATAAACACTGGTTCCAATTTTTCTTTTCAAGAAAAAATTGTGGCTAACCATTCTGCTGATAATAACGACTAAGTACATTTTTGAAGACAGTGTAGATCAAGATCAGACTGGAATGAATATCTATCAAATCTTTGCTTTGTAAATGGGCAGGGAACATGGTATATATGAAACCTGTATATTGTGATGTTAGAAGAGTGTAGGGCCAACCTGAAAAACGATCAACCGGAGCTTAATGTTTTCTTAGCATCATTTGTCACAAAACGATGGATAGATCAGTCCTATTAATTTTCTTTTGATATCTCAAAGTAGCAACAACATGAACTTCTTTCCAAGATTTGGTAGTGATGAAAAAAATCGATTTTTACCCTAGTAACAAATAACAAAAATCCATACTCTCATGCCATTTTGTAGAAAATCAAGTCCAAAATCAATTTCGTTGAAGATTCTCCTGTCGATGGAGTTTTCATCGAACCCAACATTTCGCCGTTCGAGGGGACACTTTATGAAACTGAGTCGACGTAGTCGACGGAAAATTTCTAAAACTTTGATAATCTTTAAGATCTGTTGTGTGTTTATTTCACCGGTAAACGAAAAGAATATTTCATAAGGCGACAATATTTTAGTCTAGAGTCTATTGAAGCTATACGTAACCAGCCGGATACCGCACTTCTTTAATCGAAACTATCTTTAAAGAAGTCCTGTCACGAGAAAATTGATATAAATCATGGCTGTTAAATTATTCCGTATCTAACATTAACATACCTTTGAGACCATATCTTATACATAAACATTTTACAAACTGGTGATATTTCATCATAGATGAAAAAACATAAGATCAAACTTTAGAATGAAGTTTAAACTACATAATCTTACTGTAGCAGTATTTCAAAACGTGGTTTCGTCCCAAGGTTTTGTCTGTAGGGCTTTTGTACTACGGGTATTTCGTCCTACATTCGATTCATACATCAAACTAAAATTGACGCCCAACAGTAAAATAGTATACACGCAAAGCGTGCACTATATATTGCCCGGAATTCCGAATTAAAAGAACACTTAAGAATCAGGTATGGTAAATATGTATGTCTTATTATTCTTGATGAGATGATATGGGACGTTTTATACACCAGCACCATTTTAATCCTCACAGTCAAAAAAAAAAAAGTAAATGTATGGAAAAAACATCTCAGGTGAGCACTGCATACTATATCAATACATCATGAATTCAGAATAATCAAAGTATTTTTATCCTAAGAATAATTCATGATAAGAAAATATGGGGTGGAATATACACCCCACATCATTTTATTTTCAATTGTATAAAAATTTAGATTCATAGAAAAACATCCTAGATGGGTATTATACAAGTGAGTGAGTGAGTGAGTGAGTGAGTTTTTAATCATTCTAACATAGCAGTGAGTGAGTGAGTGAGTGAGTGAGTTTTTAATCATTCTAACATGGCAGTGAGTGAGTGAGTCTTTTATTACAGAGACATGTACATAACATTAAGTAACGACAATTTTTCATTAAAGGCCCCATTTTTTTTTTTTATGTGGGACCTCTACGTCACCTTATGGATAAAGTATAGAGAAAAAAGCGGTGTACGCACGAAGACCTCTGTACATGACCCATGATTTAGTATTACATGCATATTAATGTGTCAGAATTTGATACAATTGGTATTTATATTCTATAATAATTAATGATGAGATAATATGGGGTGTTTTATACCAACCACATTACATGTATTTCATTCCTCATAGTAGCAGTGATTTAACACCCCGCATATCTACCATGGGCCCGTTTTACTAATATTCGGGTAAGAATTTTCGTAGCTTTTAGCATACGGAAAAGGTACGAAATTCTTACATGAGCTTTTCAAAGCTTGTGTAAGTATTTTCGTCAATAATTTTCGTAACTCTCTAATTGCAGGTATATAAATCAGGCACCCTGATTCTTCGCTAGCGTCACTAGAAAGGAAATTTTATCTGAATACACAGTGTTTGATATGACTTGAGAATGGAATTAAAGTATCTTTATCTCAGTAATGATATAAACGCATGTATGAAAATACTGTAAAGAAAGCCCCTTTTCCCGCCGTTTGCCTCGTCCTTCACTTTTCGTCCGGGGATTGTTTGCGCTTTTAGATAATAACAGGTAAATACAGCAGTCAAACGTTACCATGTAATGAAAATGTATATATATATTTATGAATTTTGTTCACAGGTAGGAAATACTGTTGCAAACCTGACTGCAATGTTAGAATGATTAGAAACACTACTGACTTAAAACATTACTTTATACGACACAGATGTGGAAATACAAGATATGATACCATTGTAGATCAGTATGAAAACTGACACCTCAGTCACAAATTTACGTTTTTAAAAAGTGTGGAAATATCTTGAACAATGACGTCGTTGTTTATACGAATAATGTCCTTTTTCCACGACTGTTTCTTACACATGTGCATGCCGAGCGGCATTCTCTATCGCATCCTATTTTTTTCCTTACTTTACGCCGGTATTGCTCATGATCATTTTCAGCTGTATATCAAACGCCGTTTCTCAACAAACGAGCATCATACCGTGCAAACCGTATTTGTTTTTTTTTTGTTTTGATGTTCTGTGTCTAGCCTTGTGTTACTGAACTACTCTTGCAAACAGCGTTAGACACTATACAAAATAGCCGGTAGAAACTTCTAATCGGGTATACTATATGTTGAGAAATTACATTGGAATTACAGCTGCAAAGATCATGAGCAATGATTCCGGGATGATCTTTGCAGTTATCATTCAAATGTCGTTTCTCAACATTCATTATAACGCTATTTGCAAGAGTATTTCAGCGTATAATGACGACCACCCGGTGGTTAAGTAGTCAGAGTGTCCGCCTCGCATGTGGGAGGTTGCTGATTCGATCCCAAACTGGGTCATTCCAAAGACCGCAAAAAGAAAAGGTAGCCATGACGCACTGTGTTAAGCTAATAGCATGACGCCTAGATAGCACGTTCCAGAACAGAAATAGCCGGTATAACCAGTCTGGACCAGGCATATGAATATGTGTTCTGCGGCCACGATATAACTGAAATGAATCAATGAATCAATTCAATCAGTCATTCAAAGATAGCGAGAACGTCTACTCATCTGCTTTGTGTTCACCTGCACTTTACACAGTGTTTTTACCCAACTGATTTCTCATGTAAACATGTTTTTCCGTGTGATTAAACCAATGTCCCTGGTTTACAATTAATGTTGATTTTTCTGGTTGAGTAAAATCTTTTTTTTTTTCAATTTTTCATGAAATTTTTCATTATGAGAGAATAGCCAGCCTCTGTCTAAAATTATGCAGGGACAATGGTTACTCGGAAGAAGCAAAACTGAGGATAATTTGACGAATTCTTGATCCATGTCGACAGTGTATATCAAGATCAGAAGACACATGATATGCAGTCTAATCAATATTGGATTTATATTGCCTGCTTTACTAGGAAGATTGTTTACCAAAGTGTTTCAATAATCTTTTTAATACATATCACATTTTGCAAGTCAGCAGCAAACCACTTTTATGAGCATTGTACTGAAAATAGAAATTGCTCCGAACGAGCATTTTTCCTTTTACCACATTGTTTTCAGAATTCGTCTTGTTGCAGACATGCAAAACGTATTCCGTACAAGGGATTGTAATTACCTATGAGTTTATGCACTCTCACTTTCCATATTGACGGTTTCTACCAAAGCATTTCAAAATCATTTGAGTTGAGTAAAGATTTTGGTCATACCCTGAATCTGCGAATCACGAGTCCGGCTCGGCCAATTTCATATCTATACTTAAAGATGGCCATTTTGACTCGATACACTCGTCTCTCAAAGCCGACATAAAACCTTTTTTTCGGAGCAGTCAGTGGCTTGGAAAGAAAACCTTATGTAGAGTTGGTAGATAAGTACCAGGACAAAATTAAAATGTTTACTGCCGCCATGATGTGAATGAAAAAAAAACTGTTGAAGTCCGATTGTGCGTTTTCACGTTTTACAGCCACAGACCGAATTTAATGCTAGGTACTATGCATTTCCCTTTTCTCGAGAAAATATTGTGGAAGAAGCTTGAATTATTGTTTCGAACAACGACTTTTTTTTTTTTTTCTTAATTTTTTACACTTCCATAGAGTAAATAAGCAGTGCCTAATATTTCTTTTGGCACAGTTGATGCATATTTCTAATCGAAGAAATGTTCTGTTCTGATATATAAAAAAAAAAGAGTCTAAAGTTGAAACGCACGAAACAGAAGAAAACTAAGAAGGTACATAAAGTACAACTATAGGATTTGAAAACAATATCACGAGTAGTAAAAAAAAAGTAAATAACTGTTCCCGTAAACGAGGGAAGTATAGGGTGGAGGAAAACTGGAGGAAGGGAGACACGAGTCACAGATGTTTACATAAGAATATTACCCGATACACCTGTGTGCATTATGTCAGTTGTCTGATAAAAAAGACACCGGTGGCGTAGAATACCTTTTCCTTGATAAACTCCCCAACAACTAAATTACCAAACCGTCGTAAAAATAATCGCTCTAATTAGATGATCGACTGTGGTAAATTAAATAGACATCAACTAAGTGTGAAAACGGACACACTTGTCGACAAAGGATTACAGAAGGAATTCGCGTTGACTAAACCTTGATTTATGACATTACAAGCTTTATATGCCATCCGAAATCGATTCAACTCGACTACAAGCGAACCAAGCCATTTTTTTGCCGAACTACTGGGACGGCGACCGCCATCCAGCCATGACGCTATTACAGTAGCAATAACATCTTGTGACACACTGTTGTTTCGCATACATGTACCTGACATTTATGTAAAGTGAGCGCTTTAAAAGGATCGTCACATACCATATCATCTGGTTGTTTTCCGGATAGATTTTCAGTCCAATTTCTGGCAAAGCTCAATGGTCAAGTGGATATCGTCAGGCATTTATAACGAGGTGTCCCTGATTTGATCCTCGCTTGCGGTAACTGTAACGACGGTCACTGCATGTTTTTATGTAAATGTAAATGATAACACAATGGGAATAAAATGACAATTAATGATTGACCTAGTTTTTCGTCTAATCATAGAGGAGTATTTGTGGAAATTTCCTACGACTCAAAGCCCATAAATTTTGTCTTCCTAAAATAAAAACAGCCGTTCCGTATGTATGGCTTTTACTGTCCCCTTTTACATCTTCGCAAAATTATTTCAAGCCCCACCAACTAGTTGATGCACGATTTGAACCCTTTTAGATTTGTGCACACGGCACATTTAGTTTTTTTTACCCTGTACCAAGCAATCTCGAGTGTCCTCGAGGAATAAATGTCTTTCGAAAATAATGAAAAAAAAATACTGAAGTATAATTGAGTAATGAACAGTTTGTCGTTTTCCTTCTTTTTTTTTTTTTTTTTTTGTTTAAAAAAAAAAAAAAAGTAAAAAAAAAATCAACTAACATTTTCGCTCCAGATGGCGAGCCAAGTAGCTTTTGTGGACTATAAAGATCAAGATCAGTCTGCAGAGAACGTTCAGCTATCAGCGGAATGTGTAGATTCGAGGTCAGACTGCACATACTCCGTCCTGTATCATGTCCGAAACCTTTATTTGCAAGGAAACAGTATTTCAAAAACCTGGGAAAAAATCACCCATGTGACACGTGAAAGCTTAAGCGTGTTTATTTTGTAGAAAAGTACAACTTGTCGTTCTGAAATTTATTTTCTTACAATACACCCCAAATTAAACTAAGCAAGGACATGCACATGTATTCAGGACACTCGAAATACTAGTATGCTTGCAACTCTTTTCAAGACGACCAATTTCTAGATTCTTCAATATTGAAAGCACTAGCAGACGAGAAATTAAATGTATCTAAAATGATGGTTTTTATGATGAAAACGATGTGAAAAATTGTGAGAAAACGAGAAAAGGCTTATTTCACGTATTTGCTTCTTTTCCCACAAAGATTTCATAAGTTTTCCTATTCGTGGTGGTTAAGACTCGTGTTTAATTGAGGGTTACGACAGTTTTCCTAGTACAGGTATATTTCAACATATTTCTTTTCACCGGGAACTCATTTTTTTTCTAGCTTAATCCTTCACCACACAAGAACATTTTAGATTTGTCCTAGATCTGAAGTGTTGCAGACAAGAAATTCAGTGTAGCTCAAATAATAAAATATGTGATTGAAAATGTAGGGAACGGTGTGGGAAAAGCAAAAACGTTGGTTATAAGCATTTTCTCCCTTTTCTTTCACAGTACGTCCAAAAGTTTCCTCCTAAAGGTTGTTAGAAGTTGAGATCGTTTGGTAAGGGATACATAGGTTGCTCAAGACTAGCAGAGGTCGCAATTTGGACCATGTTTACTCTACAATCAAATTGGACCATTGTTTTGTATATCGATTGCAATTATGTCCATTTTCAAAATGATAATCTTTTAGACGCCGTTTGAAACATGAATTGTTAGACGGTCTTCTGAATTATTATGAGCTGTCGCTATTATATGATTGAAATAATGTTGACAGCAGAGTAAAACATCAATCGGTCAATCAATCAATTAATTAAAAAGAACAAACTTGGACTGTTACATATCTGATTTAATGAGTTCTTGGGTGTGCAGCTGCAACAAGTGGGTACGTGAGATATCGTCTATAAAACAATTCTTGTAAATCATTTTCCAACAAAAGGTCAAAAAATCGGTTTTGTGTCCGCTATTGTGAAGAATGCAATACCAGGTACACATTTTTTTTCCGCAAAATTTTGGCTTTGAGAGTACTCATAAAATGAAGATATAGTGTATGAGTGTATGCATGTAAGAGTTTTGTGGTCTCGTGCAATGGGCGTGTCTATACATTGAATAATGAAGATCCCACATAAGTTATGTTTCCGGTCATTTATCATACGGGCGTGTTTATAGGGTGATGTGGTTATGAAGGAATGTTGTTGCATAAAAACTAGTTCAAACTTTTATATCGAAGAAAGTCTATATAAAATTGGTTTCTATAAAACTTTGTCGATCACTAAGTTGGTTAGAGCTCAGAAAAAGAATCATTCGAAAAAAAAAAGTTACAGCACAAAGCGCCTTCCCTTTTATTTTCTCGAAGAATTCTCTTTTTGGAGCTCTAACCATTACACGGTTATACAATTGCGAATAAAATAATATGGGGTGTTTATAAATGTATCATCCCATATTTTTCCCATCATTAATTAAGAATACCGAATTCATGGGGCGCTCATGTATTACAAAATTCTGTAAAATGTGGGGTGTATATATCACCCCATATTTTCCCATTCGTAATTATAGGGCATACATGTAACAGTTATACCGAATTCATGAAGTGTTGATACAATACGAAATTCTATGAAATGTACAATGCAAATCTATGGCATTTTCTATACATGTAAATATCTATAAAATAGAAAAATGATGAGGGGTTTATATATCACCCCATATTTTCTCATCATCGATTATAAATTGTATTATGTCATGCATATTAATTTTACTGAATTCCTGGTGCATTCATATAATACGAAGTTTAGGGGAATAAAAAGTGCACAACAGGAGCTTTTTTTTCTATACTTGTGAATTCTATACTATAGGGAATATAATAACGCAGGTGTTTAAATCGCTCCATCTTCTCTGATATTTCGTCATAAAACATATATATTGATTTTACCGAATTCTGGGAATGTCATATAATTCTATTCTCCCGGGCACGTACGGTGTATATTCTTTTTGTTTTATCGTTTTCTACTGTGAGGAATAAAATACATGCAGTGTGATTTGTATTAAACGCCCCATATTATCTCATTCTCAATAATAGGACACACATACTAATTGTGCCGAATTCTGATACATCATAATACGAAATTATGGACCATATACAAAGGTTTTCGTGTGTACAGCGCTTTTTTTCCACTATACTTTACTTATAAGATAACATATAGGCCATGGTGCAGGGTGTATACCTTTGCTGAAGAAATGTTGTTGCTTGATGTTTTGTATATGCACGTGTAACTATAATAACACTCGCTCAATCGATCACTGGCTCGCCCGCCCGCCCGTATGGCCACTCACTCACTCACTCACTTGTGCAGTACTCATCTGGGATTTTTTTTTTTTTATAAATGTAATTTTTATACAATATGGAATAAAATGTGGTGTGTTTATATCACCCTATATTTTCTCATCATTGATTATAGGATATACATGTACATACTTCAATTATTCCGAATTTATGATGCATTCATTCAGTGCGAAATTGTCGGGAATATACGGTGCATACCTGAGATGTTTTCAATTCATGTTTCTTTTTCACTGTGAGGAATGAAATAACGTTGGATGAATAAAACGTCCCATATTATCTCATCAATAGTCATAAATCATCTTTCATTATGACCCTTTGAGCGTGTTTCTGTATTTTTTAATATTTTACTATTGGGCGTCAAATTAAGTTGGATGTATGAATCGACTGTAGGAAAAAATCCCATGCTACAAAATCCACACAAACTCAACCATAGGACAAAATTACTTTTTAAATACTGCTTGAATATAATTATGCAATTTAAACTTCCTTCTTATACAGTACGGAATTCTATAGTATGTACAGAGCATATCTCGGGCGTTTTTCCACGTGTAAATTTTATACAAAATAATAGGACATACATATTTATCATATCGAATTTTAAGACCTTCATAGAAAACAAAATAATCGGGAATATACAGTACACACCAGAGATAATTTATATATATCATTTCTGTTTTACTTTGCGGAATAAAACTGTGTTGGTTGTAGAGGGATAAAATGGAGTTTGGTGCATAAAATGTCTCATATTATCTTATCAATAATCATTAGACATACATATTTACCATACCGAATTCTGAGACGTCCATTTGATACAAAATGACAGGAAATATACAGCACACTCTTTCAGCGTGTTTCTGTGTGTGCGAGAATTTTTAATATATTTGAAAACAATTAACGTTTTGTATAAATGTTATTATTGGGCTTCAAATTAAGTTCAGTGTATGAGTGGACTTTAGGACGAAATCCCGGTGCTAAAAAAGCCCTACAGACAAAACCATACGACAAAACTACTTTTTAAAATACTGCTTAAGTATTATGTCAGAAAAAGTTTATTATTAAGTTTGATCTCGTGTTGTTTCATCTATTAATGATATATCATTTATTTGTAAGATATTTATCTATAAGATATGATCTAACAGATATGTTAATGTCAGATTGGGAAAATGTGAACAGCCATGGTTTATACATGTATAAATTTTCTCGTGGCAGAACATCTTTAAAGATAATTCCTTTTAAGAGAAGTCCGGTATCAGGCTATTAAACTGCGAATAACCAACATGTGGATCATTAATATTATGATTCTGTGAATATTTTATATGCCACACATGTTGGTTTGAAAGCTGCAACACATATGTAGGTATACCGCCGACCCAGCTTCTACAAAAGCAGTAAGATGTTGTGAAACACTGTTGTACCTCATATCCGACTTTTATTTAAACTGTGCACGCTTTGAAAGCATTGACACATACGATATCATTTGGTTGTTTTACGGAGTGATTTTCAGTCCAATTTCTGGTAAAATTCAATGGCCAAGTGGATAGGGTCTAGGATTTAAGATGGGATGTTCCTGGATTGATTCCTGGATTGATTCTCGCTTGCGCTTACAATAACGTCAGTCACTGCAATGTTTTGTATATGTGTTCTGCGCAAAATAGGAATTGTCACTTTGCCGGGCGAAGTAAGAATTCCTGCCTGGCGCGATTCAATAACGGAATTGTCCCTTTGCAATGTAGGAATTGGAACAAAATGAGAATCAGTTATCTCGCTTGTGCAAAGTAGTAATCGAGGACAGTGTAAAAATATTTATTTTCTCATGTTCATTTTCATATTTTCATCATTTTCTGGCCATTATTATTGATGTTTGTTTATTAGTACAGCGATACTATTGCTTGAGAGTGATTGACACTCATGGTAAAAACTGTCTTGAATTTAGTTCTAACTAAAATAGCGTTGAAAGGCACAATAACATGTAAAAATCGGAATAAATGCGGCTTTGTCACTAAACCATGTGCTTAGCATCATGTTTTTCAAGTTTAGGTCGACAGGATAATGATAAATACTAAATAAGGTAGCATGTGTTTTATTGTTTAACATGATAACCGAAAGACCATACTAATATTAAATATTTAACAAAGATAAAATAATTACATAATGAGAAATAAATGGCATGTGTTGCAGCATGAGCATTGTTGGAAAAGAAAAACAATATCTGTAAAATACCACAGAATCCAAAGTTTTAATGACCCTAAAGAAGAAGGCTACTGAAAACATTGAGCAAAAGCTAGAAAATGCTGACAACTAGAATTTTCTCCTTTTTCCATAATGTTTTCACTTGAGCTACATTTAAGGTCTACTGCCCCTAACTCACCGGTAAACATAGACGTTTTCGTAAAGGCTATTCGGCCAATCTCGGCAGCTTCCGTCTTTTAGTATGAGAGTTAGAAGCCGTAGACTCGCTAACTCATCGGTAAATACCGTGTAACATCGACGTTTTCGTAAAGGCTATTCGGCCAGTTTTGGAAGCTTCCGTCTTATGATATGAGAGTTAGGGACCGTAGACTTTAATTTGTCGTCAGCAAATACTTTTGAATTTGGCTGTATCTAAAAATTTGTCACTTGGGCTGTAAATCTATTTAGGCCCCAGTCTTACGATAGCACAAAGATATCTTAGGATTAACCGTTTAGCTGCTGAGCACGAGATGGGTTTCGCAGAGAATGTAGATCAAAATGAAAGTGCACAAGAGATGTAGTCTAATCTTGGATCCACACTGTTTGATACTTTGAGATTCTCTCTGGTGAAAAGAACTTTGATACTGCAATATGTTGTAGTTTTACCCTTTACCAATTAACCACAATTTTAACTAGTCCAAAATGAAAGCATTTGCAGACAACAAGTTAGATGTTGCTTAATTTGTCTTTGAACGAGAAGAAAACATAATGGGAAAATAATAAATTGCTGGTAACCAGGATTTTCTCTTTTTCTCACGATGTTTTTATAGTTTAGCATGAAAGCATTGGTCTACACCTTCGTCCTCGCTTGACCTTAGTTGCTTCATGTGGGAATGGCGAAATATCCTCAGTTGCAAGACAACCCATCATGTTTTCTGTTTCTTTACATTTTTTGTAAAGAAATCCCTCTGGTTATTCTTACCTTGTCCGACTATTCTCACTTTGCTCTACCCTTTGAATTCTTACTTTGTCCAAGCCTATTCCTATTTGCGCCTAGTACTGGTGAAACCAAGAAGTACATGAATATGTGAGCTGTCGCCGTGATATGACTGAAATATTGTTGAAAGCGGCGTAAAACACCATTCAATCAATCAACCTATATGCGCACAGACAATATCTGATCATAATGTGATATATCTCCCTTGTGCAATTCTAGAATCGGCGGACAAAGTGGGAATTCCTACTTTGCGCTGGACAATTTCGGAATTGCACCCGGATTCTTTCTTTGCACCGAACATATACATGTATATGATTACACATAGGCAATGAAATGATATGGAGTGTATTTATCACCCCATATTTTCTCATCATTAAATAAAGGACTTACATATAAATGTTCCGAAATTTACGGTGAGTAAATGTAAAACGATAATCTACAGAATGCACCATTCAAATCTGGGGCGTTTTCTCTGTAAATGTGATTTTTATACAATCGCGAATAAAATAATGTGGGTTGTATATATCACCCCATCTTTTCGCATAATTATTACAAGACATACATGACAATAGCTATACTGAACTCGTAGTGCTTTCTTACAATACAAAATTCTAAGGAATTTACAGAGCAAATCTTTGGTGTTTTTCTATACATGTAAATAGTATACAACCGGTAATAAAATGTGGGGTGTATATATTACCCCATATTTTCTCAGCATTGATTAAAGGATATATACTTTAGTTATTCTGAATTCATGATGCATTCATAGAATACAGAATTATCGGGAATATAAAGTGCACACCAATGATAAATACCATACATTATTTCTGTTTTACTTTGAGGAATAAAATTGTGTTGGGTGTAGAGGAAATATATAGTGTATAAAATGGCTCGTATTATCTTACCAATAATCATTGGACATACATATTTATTGTATCAAATCCTGAGACGTTCATTTAATACAGAATTATGGAAAATGTACAGCACACTCTTTCATCATGTCTCTATGTACGAAATTAGTAATTCTATATATTTAAAAAAAAAAAAAAAAAAGCGTTTCGTATAATTGTTTTGATCAGGCTTTTAATTAAGTTCAGTGTATGAATGGACTTTATGACAAAACCCCCGTTCTAAAAAAGCCCTACAGACGACAGAACCATTGGGAAAAAAAAACTTCTTTTTAAAATACTGTTTAAGTATTATGTAATTAAAAGTTAATTCTTAGGTTTGACCTTCTGTTGTTTCATCTATTAATGATATTTCATTTTTTGTAAGATATTCTTATCTTTAAGATATGATCTGACAGATATGTTAATGTCAATTGGGGAATATGTGAAAAGCCATAATTTATGTAAATTTTCTCGTGGCAGAACATCTTTAAAGAATTTTCCTTTTCAGACAAGTCAGGTATCAGGCTAAACTGTAAATTATACCGAGATGTAGGTCATATATATCATAATTCTGTGTATATTATAAATGCCACACGTGTTAGTTTGAAACCTGCAACACATATGTTTTCAAGTATACCGCCGACCCAGTCATTACGCTTCTACAAAAGCAATGTTGTGAAGCACTATCGTTTCTCATACACGATTTTTATTTAAAGTGAGCGCTTTGAAAGGATTGACAAATACGATGTCATTTGGTTATTTTCCGGAATGATTTTCAGTCCAATTTCTGGTAAAACGCAATGGCCAGGTGGATAGCGTCTGGTATTAAGATAGGATGTTCCTGGTTTGATTCTCGCTTGTGCTTACAATAACGTCAGTCACTGCACTGTTTTTTATACATGAATATGATTACACATAGGCAATAAAATGATATGGGGTGTATATATCACCCCATATTTTCTCATCATTAATTAAAGGACTAACACATAAATGTCCCGAATTTATGGTGTGTACACGTAGAACGAAATTCTACAGAATGCACAGCGCAAATCTGGGGCGTTTTTCTGTAGATGTGCTTTTCGCACAATTATGAATAGAATAATGTGTATATATCACCCTATCTTTTCACATAATTAATCATAAGATATACCCAATAATAGTTATACTGAATTCATAGTGCTTTCTTACAATACAAAATTCTTAGGAATTTACAGTGCAAATATTTGGTATTTTATCTACACATGGAAATAGTTATACAGTAGTTGAAAATGTGTGGTGTATATATCACCCCATATTATCTCAACATTGATTAAAGAATATATACTTTAGTTATTCTGAATTCATGATGCATTCATATAATACAAAATTATTGGGGATATACAGTGCACACCAGAGATAATTTCTATACATTATTTCTGTTTTACTTTAAGGAATAAAAAGAAATAAAAAAATGTTGGATGTTCTGTATGTACGAGAAATAGTATTCATATATATTTAAAAAAAAAAAAATAACGTTTCGTATAACTCTCATTATCAGGCTTCAAATTAAGTTAAGTGAATGAAAGAACTTTAGGACAAAATCTTCGTGCTAGAAAAGCCTTACAGACAAAACCATTGGACAAAAAGTCTTTAAAAAAAACCGCTTCAGTATTATGTAATTAAAAGTTAATTCTTAAGGATGACCTTATTTTATTTCATCTATTAATGATACATTATATATTTGTAAGCTATTTATCTGTAAGATATGATCTAAAAGATATGTTAATGTCAAATGGGGAATATGTGAAAAGCCATGATCTTTTTCAAAATTTCTAGTGGTAGAATATCTTAAAGGATTTTTTATCTTAAGAGTAGTCCGGTATCCGGCTTGACTGTAAATTATACCAAGATGTGGGTAATATGTAGTTGGTTTAAAAGCTGTAACACATATATAGGTATACCGCCGACCCAGTCATTACGCGTCTACAAAAGCAATGTTATGAAACAATGTTGTTTCTCATACACGACTTTTATTGAAGGTGAGCGCTTTAAAAAAATTGACACATGCGATACTATCTGGTTATTTTCCGGAATGATTTTTCAGTCCAATGTCTGGTAAAACTCGATGGCCAAGTGGATAGCGTCTGGTATTTAAGATAGGATGTTCCTGGTTTGATTCTCGCTTGCGCTTTCAATAACGTCAGTCACTGCAATGTTTTTTTCTTTACATGTATATGATTACACATAGGCAATAAAATGATATGGAGTGTAATATCACCCCATATTTTCTCATCACTAATTAAATGTCTAACATATAAATGTTCCGCATTTATGGTGTGTACATGTAAAACGAAATTCTACAGAATGCACAGTGCAAATCTGGGGCGTTTTTCTGTAACTGTGATTTTTATACAATTGCGAATGAAATAATGCGGGGTTTATATATCACCCCATTTTTTTCACATAATTATTCACAAGACATACACAATTATAGTTATGCTGAAATCATAGTCCTTTCTTACAATACAAAATTCCATGGAATTTACATTCAAATCCTCGGTGGTTTTTCTATATTACACCCAAAATCACTAATAAGGCACACATTTGAGTTATAAATGTCGCATGCTGTTTCGTCAAGTTAACTTGCCGGAAGAAGATAGAAACGTTTTCCCGAGTAAAGTTCTTGAGTTGGGTCAACTCTAAAACCCCATATTTTTTCCACTATCTGTTTAGATATTCTTTTACAACACATGTAAGATGCAAAAACGATACATACGTTACTGTCGCACGCCTGGATTTATTTCTTCCGTACTCCACCACGTACATATAATACCGTTTAGTAACAAATTTTTACTATCATAGTTTTGAAATTTCATTTTATTTTCAAGGAGGTTAGAATCCGTAGAAAAAGACCCATTGATTTGAAAATTACGATCACTGCAAACAATGTCGCAAGGGTTATGATACATCCGTGACGCTCTTTCAAAACTCAATCTTATGGAGGTACATCGTGCAGCCAGTGTAAACGAGAAATGTTTTGAAAACGGTAACAGCTTTCAAAATTTTGGAAAAAGTATTTTTGGGAGTGTAATGATATCATTTTTTACAGCAAATGCGATTTTCAGTTAGCATACCAGTAGCGTAAAAACATAGCAATACATACGATACCCAGGAATAATTTGAACAAAAATCTATCTGTGCCTTTTAGATGCAATTTGAATAAAGCATGGATATTTCACCTTCGAGCTGAACTGTAAGAAGACCAGGTGTTTTCAACACACATATAAAAATATTGAATACGGTACCAAATCATACATACATTATCGATACATACGGGACAGAATAAATTGAAATATTATGACAGGCAATCATTTCATCATTTGTAAGAGGCATATTTCATCGTATAAGCTTATGCAGGTTGCCATGTTATGCATTTTTGAAAAAATCTAAGTAATTTTCGCTCTTTTATCTTTTTCTTGTAAGAAATGAGAGATACTTTTTTGGCATCTAAGCTGAATGAGACTGTGCTGTTCATAAATGTTTGTTTATGTTTGAGGTATTTAACAGGTTAACCTACTTGAAGATAAAATGCAGTAATCTTAGTTCAGAAGTTTTTAACCATTTTTTTGGCAACCCGTAATACTGATACATACATTACTGATAGTATCATATGTATTGGTGTTAAGGACCAATACATATGCCTACCAGGAAAGATTCTTTCGATACATATCATGTTAGAACTATTACTAGAAAAGTCAATGAAAGAAAATACGCATTCTTTCGTTTCAAATCTGCCGGTTTAGTTGTACCTACATGCATTGACAAATACTCCAAAGACAACATCTTTAATTTCTGTGACGGCTGATCGATTCCCTATTTCCCAATAATAATTCATATTATAGTCTGAATCGTGACACCACAATTATGCCATGAATAAAGATGGTCTTTAGCTATAAAATGAATAAATCTTATAATCTTTAGATGTGTGAAACTGCCTTTTTCTGCATCGAAATACAGAGCACACAAAGATTAACGTATGTATCGATACCTACGTTGTTACTCAAATTACTCTCTGTCAAAGAGCGAAATACAGAAGTACTATTAAGCCTTGAACGAAAGAAAGGCGTGCTTCTTTTTCAGTACAAGAGGAAAACAGCGAAATAACCATGTTTACTTCTGTGTTGTAAATTTAGACATCTCCAAGAGTTGGACTTCCTCTTGGAAGAGCCTGGGAGTGAGGCTTGCTGTGGAAGACGTATTTCAGGGTTACACGTATCCTGGAAGTCTTGCTCTGAAGTCAGACTTCGCTTCACTCTAGAGCAGAAAATTTCGCCACGGAAGCCTCTATCTAGAGCCTCACTTGCTTTAAAACAAAGCAGGGTTTCAATAAGAGGAAGTATGGTTCTGGAGTGAGTCTTCTACGAGGGCATTCAGCTTTAGTATCGTATCAGACCTTCCGGGACAGTGTCATGCTCTTGAAAGAACTTACCCTGGAATTTCATCGCTGAATTAGTTCCTCCCTTTATTAGGATTTGATGATCATATTTCTATAATTACTCCCTTTACTACTTGATTACCCATGAAGCTTTCACTTCGATTTTTTTTCTTTCGAGGTTGTGAAACTATAGGTCTTGCCCTGTCGTCATGGGGCATATTTTCCAGGTCAAGGATCGGCCAGAAAATAAGCGAATCGTTTCCTGTTGGTCTGTGTACGTAGTTTAGATGATTGATAGAGAAGCCAGTAAGAAAACACATATCCTGTTTAAATCCCATTCCCTCACTGATAATCTGATAATTAAAGGTAATAAAACTAAATGGATGGAGCGGATTAACTTTAGGGGTTACGTGGTCACACCCTGCACATTGCAGCCCCAGTGCCGATCAAATCTCGTGTATAATAGGAGATCTCCAATCATTGGAAAAGTCCAAAAGGCTGTTTATGCTACACGCTCGTGGAGACTGAAAAAAAAAAAAACCAAATTCGAGATGATTGGTAAATGACATGAACGATGCTCAACTCTGACTGGGCTAATCTGATACATACGTTACCGATACACTGCTGAACTTTTCCCTACCCACGCTGCACAAATTATTCTGATGTTCTGTTGTTCTTGTATTTTACAGTAATTATGTCATAATTTTCTATGTTCAGAATGTTATCATTCACCGTTATATAGACGTCAAATGGAACAGATACATACGTTATATAATTAAAACTTCAGCCTTAGGCATGGTTAAATCATAGTCGATGTAAAGTAAGCTAGTCAGAGTGACTAGGTCATGTTTGTAAGCATGAAAGATGATTCTGTCCCTTCAGTCGGTAATCAAGCGAAGTCTTAATAATCGGAGAGATCATTTTAGGACATCTGCAGAAAAGCGGCAGTTTTGGTGACTATTTATTATCGGTCTTTAAAAAGATAAAATACTCACTGACATAGGCAAATGTAATCAATGGTTGGGAATTCTTACTTTTATGCAATACATTTCGCCAGTTTTCTAAAAATTGTATTTATGAATTTCACTGATACATACGTTATAATTTCCAGCATTTTCTAATCAGATAATTATTCATTTTTTTTCAGCAATCAATGCATATATTCTGAGTATCTCAGAAAACTATAATATCTGTAGTTTCTTGTCGCCAAAGTAAAATGCTTAAATCATCAATCGCTTACTGACATCCAAAACTGTACATCAGTGTTGTGTTTTTGTTCCTAGAAAAAGAATTGTTGGCTTAATGATCTATTCTCTTTCAATGCTGTGAAAAGAAAATACATGCACATGTTTTACGATGAAATTATGGCTGAATCATCGACAACTATATGGAATGTAATTTGGAAAAGTGTCGGGACTCTTATCTATTTACATCATGATGAAAATTGAAGTTGATTTTTTCGAGTTTCTTAAGCCAAAAATGTGCCTTATTAGTGATTCTGGGTGTATACATGTAAATAGCTATACAATGGGTAAAAAATTGTGGGGTGTATATATCACCCCATTTTTTCTCAGCATTGATTATAGGATGTAAGTACTACAATTTTTCTGAATTCATGATGCATTCATCAAGTACGAAATTATCGAAAATATACGGTGCACACTCGAGATAACTTCTATACATTATTTCTGTTTCACTTTGAAGAATAGAATTGTGTTTGATGTAGAGGAAATATATAGTGTTGGGTATATAAAATGTCCCGTTTTATCTTACCAATAATCATTGGACATAAATATTTATCGTATCAAATCCTGAGACGTTCATTTTATACAGAATTATGGAAAATGTACAGCACACTCTTTCATCGTGTTTCTGTATATACGAAATATAGCATTTTTATATATTTAAATTTAAAAAAAAAAAAAAAAAAAATAGTAATAATAAAATACGTTTCGTATAATTGTTGTGATCGGGCATCAAATTAAGTTCATGTATGAATGGACTTTATGACACAATCCCCGTTCTAAGAAAGCCCTACAGACAAAAACCATTGGGAAAAAAAACTTCTTTTTAAAATACTGTTTAAGTATTATGTAATTAAAAGTTAATTCTTAAGTTTGACCTTGTGTTGTTTCATCTATTAACGATATTTTAATTATTTGTAAGATATTTATCTATAAGATATGATCTGAAAGATATGTTAATGTCAAATGGGGAATATGTGAATAGCCATGATTTATATAAATTTTCTCCTGGCAGAACATCTTTAAAGATTAATCCTTATAACATAATTCCGGTATCAAGCTAAACTGTAAATTACACCGAGATATGGGTCATATAGATCATAATTCTGTGTATATTATAAATGACACACATCTTGATTTGAAAGCTGCAATACATATGTTTTCAAGTATACCGCCGACCCAGTCATTACGCTTCTACACAAGCAATATTGTGAAACACTGTTGTTTCTCACACACGATTTTTATTTAAAGTGAGCGCTTTGAAAGGATTGACACATAGGATATCATTTGGTTGTTTTCCGAAATGATTTTCAGTCCAATTTCTGGTAAAACGCAATGGCCAAGTGGATAGCGTCTGGTATTCAAGATAGGATATTCCTGGTTTGATTCTCGCTTGTGCTTACAATAGCGTCAGTCACTGCTATGTTTTTTATACATAGATATGATTACACATATGCAATAAAATGATATGGGGTGTGTATATATATATATATATATATATATATATATCACCCCATATTTTCTCATCATTAATTAAAGGACTAACACATAAATTTCCCGAATTTATGGTATGTACATGTAGAAAGAAATTCTACAGGATGCACAGTGCAAATCTGGTGCGTTTTTCTGTAGATGTGATTTTTACACTATTATGAATAAATGAATGTGTATATACCACCCCATCTTTTCACATAATTAATCATAAGACATACCCAATAATAGTTATGCTGAATTAATAGTGCTGTCTTACGATACAAAATTCTAAGGAATTTACAGTGCCAATCTTTGGTGTTTTTTTACCACATGGAAATAGTTATACAATCGTTGAAAAATGTGGGGTGTATATATCACCCCATATTATCTCAGCACTGATTAAAGAATATATACTTTAGTTATACTGAATTCATGATGCATTCATAGAATACAAAATTATCGGGGATAAACAGTGCACACCAGAGATAATTTCTATACATTATTTCTGTTTTACTTCAAGGAATAAAAAGAAATAAAAAATGTTGGATGTTCTGTATGTACAAGAAATAGTATTTATATATATTCAAAAAAAATAACGTTTCGTATAATTCTCATTATCGGGGTTCAAATTAAGTTCAGTGTATGGAAGAACTTTAGGACAAAATCTTCGTGCTGGAAAAGCCTTACAGACAAAACCATTGGACAAAACTTCTTTAAAAAAAAACCGCTTAAGTATTACGTAATTAAAAGTTAATTCTTAAGTTTGACCTTATCTTGTTTCATCTATCAATGATATATTATAGATTTGTAAGATATTTATCTATAAGATATAATCTAAAAGATATGTTAATGTCAAATGGGGAATATGTGAAAAGCCATGATCTTTTAAAATTTCTTGCGATAGAATATCTTAAAGGATAATTTATTTTAAGAGTAGTCCAGTATGCGGCTTGACTGTAAATTATACCAAGATGTGAGTAATATGTATTGTGATGCTATATATATTATATATGTAACACATGTTGGTTTTAAAGCTGTAACACAGAATTATGTAGGTATACCGCCGACCCAGTCATTACGCGTCTACAAAAGCAATGCTATGAAACAATGTTGTTTCTCATACACGACTTTTATTGAAAGTGAGCACTTTGAAAGCATTGACAGATATGATGTTATCTGGTTATTTTCCGGAATGATTTTCAGTCCAATATCTGGTAAAACTCAATGGCCAAGTGGATAGTGTCTGGTATTTAAGACCGGATGTTCCTGGTTTGATTCTCGCTTGCGCTTACAATAAGTCAGTCATTGCAACTTTTTTTTACATGTATATGATTACACATAGGCAATAAAATGATATGGGGTGTATATATCACCCCGTATTTTCTCATCATTAATTAAAAGACTAACATATAAATGTTCCGAATTTATTGTGTGAACATGTAAAACGAAATTCTACAGAATGCACAGTGCATGTAACTGTGATTTTTATACAATTGCGAATAAAATAATGTGGGGTGTATATATCACCCCACCTTTTCACATAATTAATCATAAGACATACACAATAATAGTTATACTGAAATCCTAGTGCTTTCTTACAATGAAAAATTCCATGGCGGAATTTACATTCAAATCCTTGGTGGTTTTTCAATACATGTAAATAGCTATACAATCGGTAAAAAATTGTGGGGTGTATATATCACACTATATTTTCTCAGCATTGTTTATAGGATATAAGTACTACAATTATCCCGAATTTGTGATGCATCATTCATCGAAATTATCGAAAATATACAGCGCACATCCGAGATGTATTTACATACATGTACCTGTTTTTTGTTGTATTTTTTTGCCAACTTTGAAGAAAAGATAAAGATCGGTGTATAAAACATGCAGTATTATCCTGTCAATAATCATAAGACATACATATTTATCGTAACAAATTCTGGGGCGTTCATTTAATACAGAATTTTGGGAAACTCCCTCGGCGTGATTCTGTATGTACGAGAAATAGTATTTTAATACATTCAAAAACTTTAACGTTTCGTTTGTCTTTATTATCGGGCTTCAAGTTAAGTTCTGTACATGAATGAACTTCATGACAAAATCCCCGTGCTACAAAAGCCCTACAGACAAAACCATAGGACAAAACTACTTTTTAAAACACTTCATTAATATTTTGTAATGAAAGGTTCACTGTTAAGTTAGATCTTATGTTGTTTCATCTATTAATGATATATCATTTATTTGTAAAACATTTATCTGTAAGATATGATCTTACAGATATGTCAATGTCAGGTTGGGAATATGTTAACAGCCATGATTTATATAAATTTTCTCGTGGCAGGCTATCTTTAAAGATAATATTTTTAAGAGTAGTCCGGAATCCGGCTTGACTGTAAATTATACCAAGATGTGGGTCATATATATGATGATGCTATATATATATTATATATGCCACACATGTTGGTTTAAAAATTGCACCACATAAGTGGGTCTTACACAGACACCCCATATATATATATATATATATATATATATGTGTGTGTGTGTGTGTGTGTGTGTGTATGTGATATTTGATATGTTTAAATATTTGATTAATTAATAATTTTTGCTTTATTTGATAATTGAGCCTTTTTCAGCAGCGCTGATCCAAGAATAAACTGCACATTCTATGCAGGTCCAATCTTGATCCACGCTGTCTATAAAAGAAAATGAAAGTTATTTTGTAGCCGAATGGTTAATAAAGATAATTCAAATGAATAAAGTCTTCTTCTGTCTCTTTTAAAGCAGAATATGGCTGTTCTGCTTTCAAAGACAGAGAGAGAAGTCCATATATGAAAATATATATATATATGTGATATTTGATATGTTTAAATATTTAATTAATTAATAATTTTTGCTTTATTTGATAATTGAGCCTTTTTCAGCAGCGCTGATCCAAGAATAAACTGCACATTCTATGCAGGTCCAATCTTGATCCACGCTGTCTATAAAAGAAAATGAAAGTTATTTTGAAGCCGAAATGGTTAATAAAGATAATTCAAATGAATAAAGTCTTCTTCTGTCTCTTTTAAAGCAGAATATGGCTGTTCTGCTTTCAAAGACGGAGCGAGAAGTGCATATATGAAAATATATATATATGTGTGATATTTGATATGTTTAAATATTTGATTAATTAATAATTTTTGCTTTATGTGATAATTGAGCCTTTTTTAGCAGCGCTGATCCAAGAATAAACTGCACATTCTATGCAGGTCCAATCTTGATCCACGCTGTCTATAAAAGAAAATGAAAGTTATTTTGTAGCCGAATGGTTAATAAAGATAATTCAAATGAATAAAGTCTTCTTCTGTCTCTTTTAAAGCAGAATATGGCTGTTCTGCTTTCAAAGACAGAGAGAGAAGTCCATATATGAAAATATATATATGTGATATTTGATATGTTTAAATATTTAATTAATTAATAATTTTTGCTTTATTTGATAATTGAGCCTTTTTCAGCAGCGCTGATCCAAGAATAAACTGCACATTCTATGCAGGTCCAATCTTGATCCACGCTGTCTATAAAAGAAAATGAAAGTTATTTTGAAGCCGAAATGGTTAATAAAGATAATTCAAATGAATAAAGTCTTCTTCTGTCTCTTTTAAAGCAGAATATGGCTGTTCTGCTTTCAAAGACGGAGTGAGAAGTGCATATATGAAAAAATATATATATGTGTGATATTTGATATGTTTAAATATTTGATTAATTAATAATTTTTGCTTTATTTGATAATTGATCCTTTTTAAGCATCGTTGATCCAAGAATAGACTGCACATTCTATGCAGGTCCAATCTTGATCCACACTGTCTATAAAAGAAAATGAAAGTTATTTCGTAGCCGAAATCAATAACTCAATATCAATATCTCTTTATTCAAGTATTTAGGCCGCTGGCCCATATACAATTACATAATATACATTTTCTTTATAATGAGTGAAAAAAATTGAAATAAATAAAATTGGAATTTAGTTTACTTCGTTGCTGCTGTTTTTTATCCTCAAATGTAATTTGAGGTCATATTTATAACTTGATTGACGGTTGAAACAGATCTAGACCAAAACACATTGCTATACATTCTTATCGAGGTCTATTAAAACACGTCAATGAGAACTATGCTCCATGATTACAAAGTTAACGGACAGATAACATTGCATCATAAGGTTATCATTTAAACACAATAGTAATAAGCAATCTTTATCTGTACAGCGATTAGCAAATACTTAACTTTAAGCTCCTGCAGCTTAAGACCTTGGAGAACGTTGAGACAGAAGGTTGCAATAAATCCAACGGCTATAAAACCGTAATATTTGGTAAAAGTGTTTATAAACCTATCATAGCGTCAGCCTGATCGTAATTCTAAGACTTGACGGACTTGAAAACATTGTGACAAAAGATCCTAATACACTCGAAAGTTAACGTAGAAAAAAATCATAATATCTGTTGACAAAAGTTTATAAATCCGTTAGTGTATCAGCATGGTTGTAATACCCAGATAGTTGACAACTTTGAAAACATTGTGACAAAAGTTAATAAATCCTTTATTTTGCCAACATGGTTGTAATATTCATATAGTTGACAGCTTTGAAAACATTGTAAAAAAGTTCATACTGCATTTTGTAGTTAGAAAATGTCAGAAGACATCAGACATGTTCAGACAGCTCACAGCTTTGAAAGACAAAAGTTTATACTGCATTTTATAGTTACAAAAAATGTCAGAAGGCATCAGTAAATTAACAAATGAGCATAGAAACTATACACAAACCTCAAACCTCATTCATAAAACCAATATTGTAGCTGAGATTTGGGGGTACTTATTTACATAAAAAAAAAAAAAAAAAAAAAAAAAAAAAAAAATATGGTGACAAAAGATAAGACTTTATCTAAATGAGCATTTTATTGTTCTATTCCATATGACCGATGTACCAATATTTGCCAATCTGTAGGAAGAAAAACTCAGTGATCTGATGGAGTATAGTTCCTTCAATTCCAACATGCTTTCTCATTCGCAATCTCTTTGCTGTGAAGGGAAGTCTCTGTAGTTTGACTAAAGTAAATCCTGCTTTGCAAAATGCTACATTAAAATCAGTATGAGAATAAGAAACCCAGAGTGATTTATAAATGGTTTTATGTAAGTCCTCTTTGTGTACATCTTGATACTTAAGTTGTAGTAAAATCGTGACATTATATTTACCAGGTATTTCCTCATGTCATAGACTTGCAATAGATGTATATGATAATCAAAATAAACTTTGTGGTTTATGGAGATGAAAGTGAAAATGAACAGACTTCATATGGTGTGAAAATGATCTACTGTAAACATCACTGTTATAACTGTATGCTTTCAAATGACAACTCCATATTAGTCTCATACTCTGTGAAGGACCACAATATAGAAAACTATCTAAACAACTTTATTCACTGGGTTATTACATTACCAATTTATGCAGTAATTTACTCATTGTTGACCATAGAAGTGAATAATAGAATCCTGACTACGATGAATTCTTATGGGTAAACAGCAAAACTTTATCTTTGATCCCCACAAAGGTTAGATGGAAAAAAAAAACAAAAAAAAAAACAAGCTTTGGTACTGTTAATACTCTGATTTGCCTGGATAAAGCAGCTTATAGATAGCACTGATTATAAATGAAAAGGCACAAGGTTTGTCTCAACATCTATTCTGTATCACTAAGGTCATAAAAGATGATGTTGTATACTATGGATTCATTTTTTAGAACCTGCCATTCTTGGCTTACAAACATGACCAAGTACGGTTATTTCAGTACTTTGATTTGAAGAAATGTGTCTGTTTCAGAAAAAAAAAAAAAAAAATGGTCGTGATAATAGATTTGAGTGTATTAACCCATCTGAAGATATTTCTGACATATTCAATTTAGAAAATGAAACAAAAAATTATTTAATTGCAATTCATTAATACCTTTCTATGCAAAAGTGCACCTGGTGACCTTTGACCTCTATAACCATCAAACGCCCCACTCGCCAGATGGCAGACTTTCACAAAGTGCTCAGGAGACATTGGGTTTTAGAAAAAAATAGTGCCGAAAATTCTCCCGTGGAGGGGGGGGGGCTATTTGTGGCTCAGGGTCTACTAGGAGAAAACGATGTATTGTTGATGTGTTTTAGCAGGTACTACGGTCAACTATGTACACACTACGGTTAAGTAGGGTCAATTATGGTAAACTGAGGACAACTATGTTCAAACTACGGTCACAGTAGGGTCACGACATCGTAGTTAACCGTAAATAATTTTCTAACATGTTGAAAAATTATGTGCTTACTACGGGCAGACCATAAGTTCAAACTACGCTCATTACTATGTTGAACTAGGGTTATCTACTTGTAACTGCGTTACATTTCTTTAAATTTGTTCAACTTTGGTAATTCCCCACTACGGTCAACTACGTAAGATGTGACCATGGCTTTAAAAGCTCAAAAAACCTTCGCTCGCAAATCAATTTGCTTAAAATTACACCAGAATTACGTCTTACGTCATTGCAACATTTCCCGAAAAAAGACGTCATTTGACTGTTGCAACTTTTAAAGTACACTGATACTAATGTCAATACGTTACGTCATGGCAGCAATGGGTCGTATTGAAAAATTCTGTAGTTATCAAATTCTGTCGAGATCTTGGAAAAAATGCAAAACAAGCATATAACATGATAAAAGAGACAACAGGGTCCATATTCACCAACCATTATTAAGAACATTCTTGTTCTTATTCTAGATTTAAAAAGTAACACAACTTTTTATTGTCTAAACCATTTGGTTTAGCCAATCAGAAGTTGTGTTACTTTCAAATCTTGGAGAATAAGACTAGGAATGTTCTTAAGAATGGTTGGAGAATACGGAAACAGAAAGGCTTCTGTTAGTCGTGCACTTATTTTTAAGTGGTACAGAAGGTTTGAGAAAAGTGAAAAGACTTTGTGAGAAAATAAACTCCTCTAAATCACGATGTTCATCACCCAAAGATAGTGACGTCCTTGGCGTCGTGTAAACCCAGTTTACGCCCCGGGTTCGTGGTAATGACACTCTTCGAGAGCCTAGATTTTTGCTTAAAGTCATCAGAGCTTAACCATACTCCATGCCAAGATGTCAAAGTGATACGAAAACACACTGATATAATCTCTATCACCACGCTTTAGAGCAGTGTAAAGTTATTAAGAAAATTTATGTTATTTCTGAAAATCCCTCGCATGACATGTTTAGTCGTCGGATGTAATTACAGTTAGATAGTACATGTAAATATGAAAAAAAAAAAAGCCATGCGTAAATAAAAGGGGAGTAAAATGTGTCTCTGTAATGCATTAATATGTACCAAGCAAATCATTACATACATGTAATTATGGGTCAAAAATTTTTGGTCTAACTACTGCCTGGATAACGAGATAGAATGGTCGTTGAAAATATACTAAAAGCAAATGGGCTCGGCACAGGTCAGCCTGCGCAATCCTTGACCTCGGTCGATACTTTTTGCAGATGAATTAACCCCCTTTTTCACAGAGCATGGTTTAAAACAAGAATTAAAAATATCTGTGTCAGTCATGGATACTTAACCCTTAACCCGCTAAATGAACTAAATGAAGTTTTCAAGCTGAAAGCAAAAAACCCAAATTCTGCTATTTCAGTTATTTTAGGGGAAAGGTACATGTAACTCCTTATCAGAGGGTGTAGAATCAAGATCAGGCTGCACATTCTGTGCAGTCTGATATTGATCTACGCTGTCCGTAAAAGGTCCTTGGGTCGCGCTAGGCAGCCTAAGGGTTTAATATGAGACCCGAGTTTTGTCTTTTCGTTTTGGTTTAATGTTTGTTCCAACACTATGTTATACATCTGTGGCTTGTGCTACAGTCGGGTTTAAGAAGTACAATTACTGTAGTATGTGCTGTTTACCCGCATTTTCTACCACAGGCTTTCGTTTTGTGATGAACTTCGCCATCTATATAGTGTAATATATAAGAAGTGTATTACATTATACAGATGGCGAAGTTCGTCACAAAACGAACGCCTGTGTTTTCTACCTTTCCCACAATATTTTAAAATGCCCTTTTCCAAACGTTCGTAAAACAAGGTATTATTTGGTAAAGGGTAATATAATGACTGAACTTCTTGCTATCGACTGTTGTACAGTGTACGCCTAAAAATGTATGAACCATGCTCTGGCAAAAGGGGCTTAATGCATCTCCGTGATGGATGACTGCAGGGAAGTTATCACATGATCATTGATCTATAAAGTCTATTTTGTCTAACAACCGACTGAATCATGGGGTAGAATGGTCCTTTAACACACAGAAAATTGACCAATAGCAAAAAGTTTCTGCCCAGGTCAGCCTGCCCGGACTGCGTAGAGAGCCATTTCAGAGAGCATGGCTCATTATATAGATGCCAGACTCTAGTTTTTTTTTTTAATTTTTCTTTCCAGGATGTATTTGTATTTGGAGATACATGACCCTCCTTATTAATTTATTATCAAATGTAATTACAACGATGAAACCCCAATTTACTCGAAAAAATTAATTATGGACACGACAATAATTTAAATTCCAAAAGCCGCCAACCGTATGTGATGGATTGGCTTTACAGATTAACGGACTTTATAATGTGGGAGGAAAGACACAAATTAAATATTGTTTATGCGGTCCCATATGGGGATCCCAGCGATCCCCTAATCCCAAATTTTATGCGTTTTTCAACGACGATATGACACCGCAGAGGCAGAGGCATGGTATGAACTCGGAGGTAAGATTACCAACGTTTGTTTTACCCTTAAACTGCCGAGTTAACCCTTTATCACACAAGAAAAGTGTAGACTTGTCCAAACTGAAAGCAACTGCAGACGACAGTATAAATGTGGCTAAAGTGCAGGAATTTGTCTTTGTTAGGGTAGAAAACATTTCGGGAAAAGGAGAAAATGTTAGTTTCCAGCATTTTATCCTTTCCCCACAATGGTATCAAAAGGTTTCTGTCCCAGGGTCGGTATTGTGTGGCAAAGGGTTAAATATATGTTTTAAGCCGATAGTAAAAACCAGTTATTGCTATTTCAAACTTACTTTTTATCGAAAAAAGTATCTTCTTATCGGACGGTGTAGATTCACAATCAGACTGCACAGAATGTGCAGTCTGATCTTGATCTACACTGTCCGCAAAAGAGTCTCGTTTAAAAAAAAAAAATAGTATTCCTATTTGAACTACATGTAATTCATTTCTGCTGATTTTTCTTCGTCTACCAGCAGTCGTCTTTGAAAACGTTGTGACAAAAGGAACGAAAAGGAACAAAGATCGTAACGATTTTTTTCCGTTTGCCACTATGATTTATAGATATTCACGTATTAGACTTCAATAAATATTGATTATCGCCCTCAATGTCGCGTGCTGCAGATTTGTTTCAGAACTAAATGAGTCATCCCTTGATTTCATCGTTTTCGTTGCCTCAAAGTTAACCTGCGAAACAAATTTAACCCTTTACCACACAATGCCGATTTATGACGACCCCAAGAGAGAAGGCTTTTGAAAAAAAAAAAAAAAAAAGACAAATGGGAAAAGGAGGTAAGGCGGGTAACCACAACTTTTCTCCTTTTCCAATAGAGTTTCCTACCCTTTCAAAAACAAATCCATCACTTGAGCGACATAGAATTATTTCATTGGTCGTTTGCAAATACTATCAATTGGGTGAGTCCGAAGTTTTGCCGTCTGGTCAATGTTGAACTGGAATTTATCATCAAAAGTGTATATAGACCCGAGCACTGCTATTCAAAAGCTACTTATTTCCGGAAAAAATCTCACCATATCGGCTAATTATGCTGATAGTTTCAAGCAGAATATAGATTCAATGCTTGGACGAGAAAATAATAACACTGAGCTATTACAAGTAAGCCATGCTCCGGCAAAAGGGGACTTATTGTATCTCCGTGATGCATGATACCTATCAAGCCATCACATAATTATGGATCCACTTTTTGTTTTTGTTTTTTAAACAACCGACTTAATTATGAGGTAGAATGGTCCTTGGACTACAGAAAATGGACCGATAGCGGAAATTTTCAGCCAGATCAGCCTCCGCCGGATTGCGCAGGGTGACCTGGCTCGAACATTTTCGCAGATGTATTAATCCTCCTTTTCACAGAGTATGGTCCAAGTGTAACTTTGGCGAAATATTTGACAGCATACTGTGTGAATGGGCATTTCCTTCTTAAAAATAATCAGTCATTTTGCCATGTTGTTTTTGAAAGCTGTCTGCAGATGGAGCATAGCATAAAAAATCGCATTTGTACGGTAATGGATCAATTTTCTTTCTTTTTAGCGTTCACGTGGTGCGAGAAACTCGGAGAGGAACCTTGGTGCCACGGCATTGCCCGAATCAGCCCTAACTCACCATTTCAGTAGAATAGATATTACAGTTGGCAATCGCAGCAGAGTGTTTCCCATGCCAAACCTGAACGTACAAGCTGAAATTGTTGGGGTAACACCCCAGAAAATCTCTATAAGATTTAGAACAAAATTATGAAAATTATTTCTATGCTGATATCGACAATACTGTCGGACAATCAAATACGTATAGTTTTTATGGGGTCAATTTTAACATTGAAGTTCGAGGTTATCCACCCTCTCTGTGGATAAACATAAATCATTTTCGACTCGTCTATATTGAAAGCTTTTGTCTCTTTTAAAGCAGAATATAGCTGTTCTGCTTTCAAAGACGGAGAGAGAAGTCCATATATGAAAAAAAAAATAATAATAATATATATATATATATGTGTGTGTGTGTGATATTTGATATGTTTGAATATTTAATTAATTGATAATTTTTGCTTTATTTGATAATTGAGCCTTTTTCAGCAGCGCTGATCCAAGAATAAACTGCACATTCTATGCAGGTCCAATCTTGATCCACGCTGTCTATAAAAGAAAATGAAAGTTATTTTGAAGCCGAAATGGTTAATAAAGATAATTCAAATGAATAAAGTCTTCTTCTGTCTCTTTTAAAGCAGAATATGGCTGTTCTGCTTTCAAAGACGGAGCGAGAAGTGCACATATATATATATATATATATATATATATGTGTGTGTGTGTGTGTGTGTGATATTTGATATGTTTAAATAGTTAATTAATTAATAATTTTTGTCTTATTTGATAATTGATCCTTTTTAAGCATCGTTGATCCAAGAATAGACTGCACATTCTATGCAGGTCCAATCTTGATCCACACTGTCTATAAAAGAAAATGAAAGTTATTTCGTAGCCGAAATCAATAACTCAATATCAATATCTCTTTATTCAAGTATTTAGGCCACTGGCCCATATACAATTACATAATATACATTTTCTTTATAATGAGTGAAAAAAAATTGAAATAAATAAAATTGGAATTTAGTTTACTTTGTTGCTTCTGTTGTTTATCCTCAAATGTAATTTGAGGTCATATTTATAACTTGATTGACGGTTGAAACAGATCTAGACCAAAACACATTGCTATGCAGTCTTACCGAGGTCTATTAAAACACGTCAATGAGAACTATGCTCCATGATTACAAAGTTAACCGACAGATAACATTGCATCATAAGGTTATCATTTAAACACAATAGTAATAAGCAATCTTTATCTGTACAGCGATTAGCAAATACTTAACTTTAAGCTCCTGAAGCTTAAGACCTTGGAGAACATTGAGACAGAAGGTTGCAATAAATCCAACGGCTATAAAACCGTAATATTTGGTAAAAGTGTTTATAAACCTATCATAGCGTCAGCCTGATCGTAATTCTAAGACTTGACGGACTTGAAAACATTGTGACAAAAGATCCTAATACACTCGAAGGTTAACGTAGAAAAAAATCATAATATCTGTTGACAAAAGTTTATAAATCCGTTAGTGTATCAGCATGGTTGTAATACCCAGATAGTTAACAACTTTGAAAACATTGTAAAAAAGTTCATACTGCATTTTGTAGTTAGAAAATGTCAGAAGACATCAGACATGTTCAGACAGCTCACAGCTTTGAAAGACAAAAGTTTATACTGCATTTTATAGTTACAAAAAATGTCAGAAGGCATCAGTAAATTAACAAATGAGCATAGAAACTATACACAAACCTCAAACCTCATTCATAAAACCAATATTGTAGCTGAGATTTGGGGGTACTCATTTACATAAAAAAAAAAAAAAAAAATGGTGACAAAAGATAAGACTTTATCTAAATGAGCATTTTATTGTTCTATTCCATATGACCGATGTACCAATATTTGCCAATCTGTAGGAAGAAAAACTCAGTGATCTGATGGAGTATAGTTCCTTCAATTCCAACATGCTTTCTCATCTCTTTGCTGTGAAGGGAAGTCTCTGTAGTTTGACTAAAGTAAATCCTGCTTTGCAAAATGCTACATTAAAATCAGTATGAGAATAAGAAACCCAGAGTGGTTTATAAATGGTTTTATGTAAGTCCTCTTTGTGTACATCTTGATACTTAAGTTGTAGTAAAATCGTGACATTATGAACAGAACAGAAACTTCATAGAATTCAAGATATTTACCAGGTATTTCCTCATGTCATAGACTTGCAGTATTAATTAAAATAAACTTTGTGGTTTATGGGGATGAAAGTGAAAATGAATAGACTTCATATGGTGTGAAAATGATCTACTTTAAACATCACTGTTATAACTGTAGGCTTTCAAATGACAACTCCATATTAGTCTCATACTCTGTGAAGGACCACAATATAGAAAACTATCTAAACAACTTTATTCACTGGGTTATTACATTACCAATTTATGCAGTAATTTACTCATTGTTGACCATAGAAGTGAGTAATAGAATCCTGACTACGATGAATTCTTATGGGTAAACAGCAAAACTTTATCTTTGATCCCCACAAAGGCTAGATGGAAAAAAACAAAAAACAACAAGCTTTGGTACTGTTAATACTCTGATTTGCCTGGATAAAGCAGCTTATAGATAGCACTGATTATAAATGAAAAGGCACAAGGTTTGTCTCAACATCTATTCTGTATCACTAAGATCATAAAAGATGATGTTGTATACTATGGATTCATTTTTTAGAACCTGCCATTCTTGGTTTAAAATCATGACCAAGTACGGTTATTTCGGTACTTTGATTTAAAGGAATGTGTCTGTTTCAGAAAAAAAAAATGGTCGTGATAAAAGATTTGAGTGTATTAACCCATCTGAAGATATTTCTGACATATTCAATTTAGAAAATGAAACAGAAAATTATTTAATTGCAATTCATTAATACCTTTCTATGCAAAAGTGCACCTGATGACCTTTGACCTCTATAACCATCAAACGCCCCACTCGCCAGATGGCAGACTTTCACAAAGTGCTCAGGAGACATTGGATTTTAGAAAAGAATAGTGCCGAAAATTCTCCCGGGGGGGGGGGGGGGTATTTGTGGCTCAGGGTCTACTAGGAGAAAACGATGTATTGTTGATGTGTTTTAGCAGGTACTACGGTCAACTATGTACACACTACGGTTAAGTTCGGTCAATTATGGTTAACTGAGGACAACTATGTTCAAACTACGGTCACAGTAGGGTCACGACATCGTAGTTAACCGTAAATAATTTTCTAACATGTTGAAAAATTATGTGCTTACTACGGGCAGACCATGAGTTCAAACTACGCTCATTACTATGTTGAACTAGGGTTATCTACTTGTAACTGCGTTACATTTCTTTAAATTTCTACAACTTTGGTAATTCCCCACTACGGTCAACTACGTAAGATGTGACCATGGCTTTAAAACCTCAAAAAACCTTCGCTCGCAAATTAATTTGCTTAAAATTACACCAGAATTACGTCTTACGTCATTGCAACATTTCCCGAAAAAAGACGTCATTTGACTGTTGCAACTTTTAAAGTACACTGATACTAACGTCAATACGTTACGTCATGGCAGCAATGGGTCGTATTGAAAAATTCTGTAGTTATCAAATTCTGTCGAGATCTTGGAAAAAATGCAAAACAAGCATATAACATGATAAAAGAGACAACAGGGTCCATATTCACCAACCATTATTAAGAACATTCTTGTTCTTATTCTAGATTTTAAAATGTAACACAACTTTTTATTGTCTAAACCATTTGGTTTAGCCAATCAGAAGTTTTGTTACTTTCAAATTCAGAAAATCTTGGAGAATAAGACTAGGAATGTTCTTAAAAATGGTTGGTGAATACGCAACCAGAAAGGCTTCTGTTAGTCGTGCACTTATTTTTAAGTGGTACAGAAGGTTTGAGAAAAGTGAAAAGACTTTGTGAGAAAATAAACTCCTCTAAATCACGATGTTCATCACCCAAAGATAGTGATGTCCTTGGCGTCATGTAAACCCAGTTTACGCCCCGGGTTCGTGGTAATGACACTCTTCGAGAGCCTAGATTTTTGCTCTTAAAGTCATCAGAGCTTAACCATACTCCATGCCAAGATGTCAAAATGATACGAAAACACACTGATATAATCTCTATCAACACGCTTTAGAGCAGTGTAAAGTTATTAAGAAAATTTATGTTATTTCTGAAAATCCCTCGCATGACATGTTTAGTCGTCGGATGTAATTACAGTTAGATAGTACATGTAAATATGAAAAAAAAAAAAAGCCATGCTTAAATAAAAGGGGAGTAAAATGTGTCTCTGTAATGCATTAATATGTACCAAGCAAATCATTACATACATGTAATTATGGGTCAAACATTTTTGGTCTAACTACTGCCTGGATAACGAGATAAAATGGTCGTTGAAAATATACTAAAAGCAAATGGGCTCGGCACAGGTCAGCCTGCGCATCCCTGACCTCGGTCGATACTTTTTGCAGATGAATTAACCCCCTTTTTAACAGAGCATGGTTTAAAACAAGAATTAAAAATATCTGTGTCAGTCATGGATACTTATCCCTTAACCCGCTAAATGAACTAAATGAAGTTTTCAAGCTGAAAGCAAAAAACCCAAATTCTGCTATTTCAGTTATTTTAGGGGAAAGGTACATGTAGCTCCTTATCAGAGGGTGTAGAATCAAGATCAGGCTGCACATTCTGTGCAGTCTGATATTGATCTACGCTGTCCGTAAAAGGTCCTTGGGTCGCGCTAAGCAGCCTAAGGGTTTAATATGAGACCCGAGTTTTGTCTTTTCGTTTTGGTTTAATGTTTGTTCCAACACTATTTCATTTATACATCTGTGGCTTGTGCTACAGTCGAGTTTAAGAAGTACAATTACTGTAGTATGTGCTGTTTACCCGCATTTTCTACTACAGGCGTTCGTTTTGTGACGAACTTCGCCATCTATATCGTGTAATATATAAGAAGTGTATTACATTATACAGATGGCGAAGTTCGTCACAAAACGAACGCCTGTGTTTTCTACCTGTCCCACAATATTTTAAAATGCCCTTTTCCAAACGTTCGTAAAACAAGGTATTATTTGGTAAAGGGTAATATAATGACTGAACTTCTTGCTATCGACTGTTGTACAGTGTACGCCTAAAAATGTATGAACCATGCTCTGGCAAAAGGGGGCTTAATGCATCTCCGTGATGGATGATAGCAAGGAAGTTATCACATGATCATTGATCTATAAAGTCTATTTTGTCTAACAACCGACTGAATCATGGGGTAGAATGGTCCTTTGACACACAGAAAATTGACCAATAGCAAAAAGTTTCGGCCCAGGTCAGCCTGCGAGGACTGCGCAGGTTGACCTGGACGATACTTTTCGCAGATGCATTAAGCCCCCATTTCAGAGAGCATGGCTCATTATATAGATGCCAGACTCTAGGTTTTTTTCTTTTTTTTTTTATTTTTTCTTTTCAGGATGTATTTGTATTTGGAGATACATGACCCTCCTTATTATTTTATTATCAAATGTAATTACAACGATGAAACCCCAATTTACTCGAAAAAAAAAATTAATTATGGAGACTACAATAATTTAAATTCCAAAAGCCGCCAACCGTATGTGATGGATTGGCTTTACAAATTAACGGACTTTATAATGTGGGAGGAAAGACACAAATTAAATTTTGTTTATGCGGTCCCATATGGGGATCCCAGCGATCCCCTAATCCCAAATTTTTTGCGTTTTTCAACGACGGTGGAGCCTTTCGATATGACACCGCAGAGTCAGAGGCATGGTATGAACTCGGAGGTAAGATTACCAACGTTTGTTTTACCCTTAAACTGCCGAGTTAACCCTTTATCACACAAGAAAAGTGTAGACTTGTCCAAACTGAAAGCAACTGCAGACGACAGTATAAATGTGGCTAAAGTGCAGGAATTTGTCTTTGTTAGGGTAGAAAACATTTCGGGAAAAGGAGAAAATGTTGGTTTCCAGCATTTTATCCTTTTCCCACAAATGTATCAAAAGGTTTCTGTCCCAGGGTCGGTATTGTGTGGCAAAGGGTTAAATAGATGTTTTAAGCCGATAGTAAAAACCAGTTGTTGCTATTTCATACTTTTTTTTTATCGAAAAAAGTATCTTCTTATCGGACGGTGTAGATTCACAATCAGACTGCACAGAATGTGCAGTCTGATCTTGATCTACACTGTCCGCAAAAGAGTCTCGCTTTAAAAAAAAAATAGTATTCCTATTTGAACTACATGTAATTCATTTCTGCTGATTTTTCTTCGTCTACCAGCAGTCATCTTTGAAAACGTTGTGACAAAAGGAACAAAAAGGAACAAAGATCGTAACGATTTTTTTCCATTTGCCAGTATGATTTATAGATATTCACGTATTAGACCTCAATAAATATTGATTATCGCCCTCAATGTCGCGTGCTGCAGATTTGTTTCAGAACTAAATGAGTCATCCCTTGATTTCATCTTTTTCGTTGCCTCAAAGTTAACCTGCGAAACAAATTTAACCCTTTACCACACAATGCCGATTTATGACGACCCCAAGAGAGAAGGCTTTTGAAAAAAAAAAGAAAGAAAGAAAAAATGGGAAAAGGAGGTAAGGCGGGTAACCACAACTTTTCTCCTTTTCCAATAGAGTTTCCTACCCTTTCAAAGACAAATCCATCACTTGAGCGACATAAAATTATTTCATTGGTCGTTTGCAAATACTATCAATTGGGTGAGTCCGAAGTTTTGCCGTCTGGTCAACGTTGAACTGGAATTTATCGTCAAAAGTGTATATAGACCCGAGAACTACTATTCAAAAGCTGCTTATTTCCGGAAAAAATCTCACCATATCGGCTAATTATGCTGATAGTTTCAAGCAGAATATAGATTCAATGCTTGGACGAGAAAATAATAACACTGAGCTATTACAAGTGAGCCATGCTCCGGCAAAAGGGGACTTATTGTATCTCCGTGATGCATGATACCTATCAAGCCATCACATAATTATGGATCCACTTTTTGTTTTTGTTTTTTAAACAACCGACTTAATTATGAGGTAGAATGGTCCTTGGACTACAGAAAATGGACCGATAGCGGAAATTTTCAGCCAGATCAGCCTCCGCCGGATTGCGCAGGGTGACCTGACTCGAACATTTTCGCAGATGTATTAATCCTCCTTTTCACAGAGTATGGTCCAAGTGTAACTTTGGCGAAATATTTGACAGCATACTGTGTGAATGGGCATTTCCTTCTTAAAAATAATCAGTCATTTTGCCATGTTGTTTTTGAAAGCTGTCTGCAGATGGAGCATAGCATAAAAAATCGCATTTGTACGGTAATGGATCAATTTTCTTTCTTTTTAGCGTTCACGTGGTGCGAGAAATTCGGAGAGGAACCTTGGTGCCACGGCATTGCCCGAACCAGCCCTAACTCACCATTTCAGTAGAATAGATATTACAGTTGGCAATCGCAGCAGAGTGTTTCCCATGCCAAACCTGAACGTACAAGCTGAAATTGTTGGGGTAACACCCCAGTAAATCTCTATAAGATTTAGAACCCTGATACTTTCACAAAATTATGAAAATTATTTCTATGCTGATATCGACAATACTGTCGGACAATCAAATACGTATAGTTTTTATGGGGTCAATTTTAACATTGAAGTTTGAGGTTATCCACCCTCTCTGTGGATAAACATAAATCATTTATAAGGCAATAAAATTTTCGACTCGTCTATATTGAAAGCTTTTGTCTCTTTTAAAGCAGAATATAGCTGTTCTGCTTTCAAAGACGGAGAGAGAAGTCCATATATGAAAAAAAAAACAAAAATAAATAAATAAATAAATAAATAAATTTAAAAAAAAAAAAAAAAAAAAAAATCTATATATATATATATGTGTGTGTGTGTGTGAATGATATTTGATATGTTTAAATATTTAATTAATTAATAATTTTTGCTTTATTTGATAATTGAGCCTTTTTCAGCAGCGTTGATCCAAGAATAAACTGCACATTCTATGCAGGTCCAATCTTGTTCCATGCTGTCTATAAAAGAAAATGAAAGTTATTTTGTAGCCGAATGGTTAATAAAGATAATTCAAATGAATAAAGTCTTCTTCTGTCTCTTTTAAAGAGGAATATGGCTGTTCTGCTTTCAAAGACAGAGAGAAGTCCATATATGAAAATATATATATATATATATATGTGATATTTGATATGTTTAAATATTTAATTAATTAATCATTTTTGCTTTATTTGATAATTGAGCCCTTTTCAGCAGCGCTGATCCAAGAATAAACTGCACGTTCTATGCAGGTCCAATCTTGATCCACGCTGTCTATAAAAGAAAATGGTTAATAAAGATAATTCAAATGAATAAAGTCTTCTTCTGTCTCTTTTAAAGCAGAATATGGCTGTTCTGCTTTCAAAGACAGAGCGAGAAGTGCATATATGAAAATATATATATATATGTGTATATGTGATATTTGATATGTTTAAATATTTAATCAATTAATATTTTTTGTCTTATTTGATAATTGATCCTTTTTAAGCATCGTTGATCCAAGAATAGACTGCACATTCTATGCAGGTCCAATCTTGATCCACACTGTCTATAAAAGAAAATGAAAGTTATTTCGTAGCCGAAATCAATAACTCAATATCAATATCTCTTTATTCAAGTATTTAGGCCACTGGCCCATATACAATTACATAGTATACATTTTCTTTATAATGAGTGAAAAAAATTGAAATAATTAAAATTGGAATTTAGTTTACTTTGTTGCTGCTGTTGTTTATCCTCAAATGTAATTTGAGGTCATATTTATAACTTGATTGACGGTTGAAACAGATCTAGACCAAAACACATTGCTATGCAGTCTTATCGAGGTCTATTAAAACACGTCAGTGAGAACTATGCTCCATGATTACAAAGTTAACGGACAGATAACATTACATCTTAAGGTTATCATTTAAACATGATAGTAATAAGCAATCTTTATCTGTACAGCGATTAGCAAATACTTAACTTTAAGCTCCTGTAGCTTAAGACCTTGGAGAACATTGAGACAGAAGGTTGCAATAAATCCAACGGCTATAAAACCGTAATATTTGGTAAAAGTGTTTATAAACCTATCATAGCGTCAGCCTGATCGTAATTCTAAGACTTGACGGACTTGAAAACATTGTGACAAAAGATCCTAATACACTCGAAGGTTAACGTAGAAAAAAATCATAATATCTGTTGACAAAAGTTTATAAATCCGTTAGTGTATCAGCATGGTTGTAATACCCAGATAGTTGACAACTTTGAAAACATTGTGACAAAAGTTATTAAATCCTTTATTTTGCCAACATGGTTGTAATATTCATATAGTTGACAGCTTTGAAAACATTGTAAAAAAGTTCATACTGCATTTTGTAGTTAGAAAATGTCAGAAGACATCAGACATGTTCAGACAGCTCACAGCTTTGAAAGACAAAAGTTTATACTGCATTTTATAGTTACAAAAAATGTCAGAAGGCATCAGTAAATTAACAAATGAGCATAGAAACTATACACAAACCTCAAACCTCATTCATAAAACCAATATTGTAGCTGAGATATGGGGGTACTCATTTACATAAAAAAAAACATGGTGACAAAAGATAAGACTTTATCTAAATGAGCATTTTATTGTTCTATTCCATATGACCGATGTACCAATATTTGCCAATCTGTAGGAAGAAAAACTCAGTGATCTGATGGAGTATAGTTCCTTCAATTCCAACATGCTTTCTCATTCGCAATCTCTTTGCTGTGAAGGGAAGCCTCTGTAGTTTGACTAAAGTAAATCCTGCTTTGCAAAATGCTACATTAAAATCAGTATGAGAATAAGAAACCCAGAGTGATTTATAAATGGTTTTATGTAAGTCCTCTTTGTGTACATCTTGATACTTAAGTTGTAGTAAAATCGTGACATTATGAACAGAACAGACACTTCATAGAATTCAAGATATTTACCAGGTATTTCCTCATGTCATAGACTTGCAATAGATGTATATGATAATTAAAATAAACTTTGTGGTTTATGGGGATGAAAGTGAAAATGAATAGACTTCATATGGTGTGAAAATGATCTACTGTAAACATCACTGTTATAACTGTATGCTTTCAAATGACAACTCCATATTAGTCTCATACTCTGTGAAGGACCACAATATAGAAAACTATCTAAACAACTTTATTCACTGGGTTATTACATTACCAATTTATGCAGTAATTTACTCATTGTTGACCATAGAAGTGAGTAATAGAATCCTGACTACGATGAATTCTTATGGGTAAACAGCAAAACTTTATCTTTGATCACCACAAAGGTTAGATGGAAAAAAGAAAAAACAAAAAAACAAGCTTTGGTACTGTTAATACTCTGATTTGCCTGGATAAAGCAGCTTATAGATAGCACTGATTATAAATGAAAAGGCACAAGGTTTGTCTCAACATCTATTCTGTATCACTAAGATCATAAAAGATGATGTTGTATACTATGGATTCATTTTTTAGAACCTGCCATTCTTGGCTTACAAACATGACCAAGTACGGTTATTTCAGTACTTTGATTTAAAGAAATGTGTCTGTTTCAAAAAAAAAAAAAAAAGGTCGTGATAATAGATTTGAGTGTATTAACCCATCTGAAGATATTTCTGGCATATTCAATTTAGAAAATGAAACAAAAAATTATTTAATTGCAATTCATTAATACCTTTCTATGCAAAAGTGCACCTGATGACCTTTGACATCTATAACCATCAAACGCCCCACTCGCCAGATGGCAGACTTTCACAAAGTGCTCAGGAGACATTGGGTTTTAGAAAAAAATAGTGCCGAAAATTCTCCCGTTGGGCGGGGGGCTATTTGTGGCTCAGGGTCTACTAGGAGAAAACGATGTATTGTTGATGTGTTTTAGCAGGTACTACGGTCAACTATGTACACACTACGGTTAAGTAGGGTCAATTATGGTAAACTGAGGACAACTATGTTCAAACTACGGTCACAGTAGGGTCACGACATCGTAGTTAACCGTAAATAATTTTCTAACATGTTGAAAAATTATGTGCTTACTACGGGCAGACCATGAGTTCAAACTACGCTCATTACTATGTTGAACTAGGGTTATCTACTGCGTTACATTTCTTTAAATTTGTTCAACTTTGGTAATTCCCCACTACGGTCAACTACGTAAGATGTGACCATGGCTTTAAAAGCTCAAAAAACCTTCGCTCGCAAATTAATTTGCTTAAAATTACACCAGAATTACGTCTTACGTCATTGCAACATTTCCCGAAAAAAGACGTCATTTGACTGTTGCAACTTTTAAAGTACACTGATACTAACGTCAATACGTTACGTCATGGCAGCAATGGGTCGTATTGAAAAATTCTGTAGTTATCAAATTCTGTCGAGATCTTGGAAAAAATGCAAAACAAGCATATAACATGATAAAAGAGACAACAGGGTCCATATTCACCAACCATTATTAAGAACATTCTTATTCTTATTCTAGATTTAAAAAGTAACACAACTTTTTATTGTCTAAACCATTTGGTTTAGCCAGTCAGAAGTTGTGTTACTTTCAAATTCAGAAAATCTTGGAGAATAAGACTAGGAATGTTCTTAAAAATGGTTGGTGAATACGCAACCAGAAAGGCTTCTGTTAGTCGTGCACTTATTTTTAAGTGGTACAGAAGGTTTGAGAAAAGTGAAAAGACTTTGTGAGAAAATAAACTCCTCTAAATCACGATGTTCATCACCCAAAGATAGTGACGTCCTTGGCGTCGTGTAAACCCAGTTTACGTCCCGGGTTCGTGGTAATGACACTCTTTGAGAGCCTAGATTTTTGCTTAAAGTCATCAGAGCTTAACCATACTCCATGCCAAGATGTCAAAATGATACGAAAACACACTGATATAATCTCTATCACCACGCTTTAGAGCAGTGTAAAGTTATTAAGAAAATTTATGTTATTTCTGAAAATCCCTCGCATGACATGTTTAGTCGTCGGATGTAATTACAGTTAGATAGTACATGTAAATATGAAAAAAAAAAAAAAAAAAACCATGCTTAAATCAAAGGGGAGTAAAATGTGTCTCTGTAATGCATTAATATGTACCAAGCAAATCATTACATACATGTAATTATGGATCAAAAATTTTTGGTCTAACTACTGCCTGGATAACGAGATAGAATGGTCCTTGAACACGCAGAAAATATACTAAAAGCAAATGGGCTCGGCACAGGTCAGCCTGCGCAATCCCTAACCTCGGTCGATACTTTTTGCAGATGAATTAACCCCCTTTTTCACAGAGCATGGTTTAAAACAAGAATTAAAAATATCTGTGTCAGTCATGGATACTTATCCCTTAACCCGCTAAATGAACTAAATGAAGTTTTCAAGCTGGAAGCAAAAAACCCAAATTCTGCTATTTCAGTTATTTTAGGGGAAAGGTACATGTAGCTCCTTATCAGAGGGTGTAGAATCAAGATCAGGCTGCACATTCTGTGCAGTCTGATATTGATCTACGCTGTCCGTAAAAGGTCCTTGGGTCGCGCTAAGCAGCCTAAGGGTTTAATATGAGACCCGAGTTTTGTCTTTTCGTTTTGGTTTAATGTTTGTTCCAACACTGTTTCATTTATACATCTGTGGCTTGTGCTACAGTCGAGTTTAAGAAGTACAATTACTGTAGTATGTGCTGTTTTCCCGCATTTTCTACTACAGGCGTTCGTTTTGTGACGAACTTCGCCATCTATATGGTGTAATACATAAGAAGTGTATTACATTATACAGATGGCGAAGTTCGTCACAAAACGAACGCCCGTGTTTTCTACCTGTCCCACAATATTTTAAAATGCCCTTTTCCAAACGTTCGTAAAACAAGGTATTATTTGGTAAAGGGTAATATAATGACTGAACTTCTTGCTATCGACTGTTGTACAGTGTACGCCTAATAATGTATAAACCATGCTCTGGCAAAAGGGGGCTTAATGCATCTCCGTGATGGATGATAGCAAGGAAGTTATCACATGATCATTGATCTATAAAGTCTATTTTGTCTAACAACCGACTGAATCATGGGGTAGAATGGTCCTTTGACACACAGAAAATTGACCAATAGCGAAAAGTTTCTGCCCAGGTAAGCCTGCGCGGACTGCGCAGGCTGACCTGGGTCGATACTTTTCGCAGATGCATTAAGCTCCCTTTTCACAGAGCATGGCTCATTATATAGATGCCAGACTCTAGTTTTTTTTTTTTTTTTTTTTCATTTTTCTTTTCAGGATGTATTTGTATTTGGAGATACATGAACCTCCTTATTATTTTATTATCAAATGTAATTACAACGATGAAACCCCAATTTACTCGAAAAAAATTAATTATGGAAACGACAATAATTTAAATTCCAAAAGCCGCCAACCGTATGTGATGGGTTGGCTTTACAGATTAACGAACTTTACATCGTGGGAGGAAAGACACAAATTAAATTTTGTTTATGCGGTCCCATATGGGAATCCCAGCGATCCCCTAATCCCAAATTTTATGCGTTTTTCAACGACGGTGGAGCCTTTCGATATGACACCGCAGAGGCAGAGGCATGGTATGAACTCGGAGGTAAGATTACCAACGTTTGTTTTACCGTTAAACTGCTGCGTTAACCCTTTATCACACAAGAAAAGTGTAAACTTGTCCAAACTGAAACCAATTGCTGACGACAGTATAAATGTGGCTAAAGTGCAGGAATTTGTCTTTGTTAGGGTAGAAAACATTTCGGGAAAAGGAGAAAATGTTGGTTTCCAGCATTTTATCCTTTTCCCACAATGGTATCAAAAGGTTTCTGTCCCAGGGTCGGTATTGTGTGGCAAAGGGTTAAATAGATGTTTTAAGCCGATAGTAAAAACCAGTTGTTGCTATTTCAAAAAAAATTTTTTCGAAAAAAGTATCGTCTTATCGGACGGTGTAGATTTACAATCAGACTGCACATTCTGTGCAGTCTGATCTTGATCTACACTGTCCGCAAAAGAGTCTCGCTTTAAAAAAAAAATAGTATTCCTATTTGACCTACATGTAATTCATTTCTGCTGATTTTTCTTCGTCTACCAGCAGTCATCTTTGAAAACGTTGTGACAAAAGTAACAAAAAGGAACAAAGATTGTAACGATTTTTTTTCCATTTGCCACTATGATTTATAGATATTCACGTATTAAACCTCAATAAATATTGATTATCGTTTTCAATGTCGCGTGCTGCAGATTTGTTTCAGAAGATAATGATTCATCCCTTGATTTCATCTTTTTCGTTGCCTGAAAGTTAACCTGCGAAACAAATTTAACCCTTTACCACACAATGCCGATTTATGACGACCCCAAGAGAGAAGGCTTTCGGAAAAAAAAAAAAAAAAATGGGAAAAGTAGGTAAGGCGGGTAACCACAACTTTTCTCCTTTTCCAATAAAGTTTCCTACCCTTTCAAAGACAAATCCATCACTTGAGCGACATAAAATTATTTCATTGGGCGTTCGCAAATACTATCGATTGGGTGAGTCCGAAGTTTTGCCGTCTGGTCAATGTTGAATTGGAATTTATCGTCAAAAGTGTATATAGATCCGAGCACTGCTATTCAAAAGCTGCTTATTTCCGGAAAAATCTCACCATATCGGATAATTATGCTGATAGTTTCAAGCAGAATATAGATTTAATGCTTGGACGAGAAATTGCTAACACTGAGCTATTACAAGTGAGCCATGCTCCGGCAAAAGGGGACTTATTGCATCTCCGTGATGCATGATACCTATCAAGCAATCACATAATTATGGATCCACTTTTTGTTTTTGTTTTTTAAACAACCGACTTAATTATGAGGTAGAATGGTCCTTGGACTACAGAAAATGGACCGATAGCGGAAATTTTTAGCCAGATCAGCCTGCGCCGGATTGCGCAGGGTGACCTGGCTCGAACATTTTCGCAGATGTATTAATTCTCCTTTTCACGGAGTATGGTCCAAGTGTAACTTTGGCGAAATATTTGACAGCATACTGTGTGAATGCGCATTTCCTTCTTAAAAATAATCAGTCATTTTGCCATGTTGTTTTTGAAAGCTGTCTGCAGATGGAGCATAGCATAAAAAATCGCATTTGTACGGTAATGGATCAATTTTCTTTCTTTTTAGCGTTCACGTGGTGCGAGAGGCAACGCTGCAAGAAACTCGGAGAGGAACCTTGGTGCCACGGCATTGTCCGAACCAGCCCTAACTCACCATTTCAGTAGAATAGGTATTACAGTTGGATATCGCAGCAGAGTGTTTCCCATGCCAAATCTGAACGTACAAGCTGAAATTGTTGGGGTAACACCCCAGAAAATCTCTTTAAGATTTAGAACCCTGATACCTTCACAAAATTATGAAAATTATTTCTATGCTGATATCGACAATATTGTCGGACAATCAAATACGTATAGTTTTTAAGGGGTCAATTTTAACATTGAAGTTCGAGGTTATCCACCCTCTCTGTGGATAAACATAAATCATTTATAAGGCAACAAAATTTTCGACTCGTCTATATTGAAAGCTTTTGCAGATGACAAATTGAATAGTGCTTTAATGGTAGGGTCTATCTTCGTAAAGATAGAAAACATTGTGTGAAAAGAAGAAAATGCTGGTTACCAGCATTTTCTTCTTTTCACACAACGATTTCAAGGGCCTCCCTCCACAAGATGGTCAATAAAAAGGATCAATTTTTGGTCAAGATGTAATGTGTCTGTCTATCACCGTTAGAGCATGCAAATATAGTTTTGAAAATGGTCCATGCTTTACAATTTTAACCCTTTCCCAAACGACAATTTTTTATATTGAAAGCAAGAGCAGATGACAAATCTGAATGTGATACAAATGAACTGAAGGTACATGACAGGATAAAAACGTTATGGGAAAATGCTCCTTACAGGCATTTTCTCATTTTCCCACAATGTTTTCAGAAGACTTCTTCTTCAGTGTCGTTAAAAACAGGTTCTTTTGGGAAAGGGTTCGGGTGTTTGGTCAGAGTATTTGACAAAATATGGGACAGTGTTGATCCAAGATAAGACTGCGCATCCTATGCAAGTCTGATCTTGATCCACACTGTCTATAAAACAAAATTAAAGTTATTATGTTGCAGAAATGATTAATAAAGATAATTTAAATGAATAAAGTCTTCTTCAGTCTCTTTTAAAGCAGAATATAGCTGTTCTGCTTTCAAAGACGGAGAGAGAAGTCCATATATGAAAAAAAAAAAAAAATATATATATATATATATATATATATATATGGAAACAGAAAAGTCGGCAAATGCCGGTCCGACACAAGGTTTAGCAGGTGAACTGTGTTATTAAAACGTCACACGCCTCTCAATATTTTCAATTTAATAAACTGTATAAAAAACCAAACATGTTTCGGCTAACGCCTCATCAGTGATATATATATATATATATATATATATAATTAATAATTTTTGCTTTATTTGATAATTGAGCCTTTTTCAGCAGCGTTGATCCAAGAATAAACTGCACATTCTATGCAGGTCTAATCTTGATCCACGCTGTCTATAAAAGAAAATGAAAGTTATTTTGTAGCCGAAATGGTTAATAAAGATAATTCAAATGAATAAAGTCTTCCTCTGTCTCTTTTAAAGCAGAATATAGCTGTTCTGCTTTCAAAGACGGGGAGTGAAGTACGTATATGAAAAAATATAAATGATATTTGATATGTTTAAATATGTAATTAATTTATAATTTTTGCCTTATTTGATAAATGAGCCTTTTCAGCAGCATTGATCCAAGAATAAACTGCACGTTCTATGCAGGTCCAATCTTGATCCACACTGTCTATAAAAGAAAATGAAAGTTATTTTGTTGCAGAAATGGTTAATAAAGATAATTCAAATGAATAGAGTCTTCTTCTGTCTCTTTCAAAGCAGAATATAGCTGTTCTGCTTTCAAAGACGGAGAGAGAAGTCCATATATGAAAATATATATACATGTTATATGTTATATTTGATATGTTTAAATATTTAATTAATTAATAATTTTTGCATTATTTGATAATTGAGCCTTTTTTAGCAGCGTTGATCCAAGAATAGACTGCACATTCTATGCAGGTCCAATCTTGATCCACGCTGTCTATAAAAGAAAATGAAAGTTATTTTGTAGCCGAAATGGTTAATAAAGATAATTCAAATGAATAAAGTCTTCTTCTGTCTCTTTTAAAGCAGAATATGGCTGTTCTGCTTTCAAAGAGAGAAGTGTGTGTATATATATATATATATATATATATATATGAATGATATGATATGTTTAAATATTTAATTAATTAATAATTTTTGTCTTATTTGATAATTGATCCTTTTTCAGCAATCTTGATCCACACTGTCTATAAAAGAAAATGAAAGTTATTTCGTAGCCGAAATCAATAACTCAATATCAATATCTCTTTATTCAAGTATTTAGGCCTCTGGCCCATATACAATTACATTATATACATTTTTTTTTTATAATGAGTGAAAAAAAAAATTGGCATAAATAAAATTGGAATTTAGTTTACTTTGTTGCTGCTGTTGTTTATCCTCAAATGTAATTTGAGGTCATATTTTTGACTTGATTGACGGTTGAAACAGATCTAGACCAAAACACATTGCTATGCAGTCTTATCGAGGTCTATTAAAACCGTCAATGAGAACTATGCTCCATGATTACAATCAAAGTTAACGGACAGATAACATTGCATCATAAGGTTATCATTTAAACATGATAGTAATAAGCAATCTTTATCTGTACAGCGATTAGCAAATACTTAGTTTTAAGCTCCTGCAGCTTAAGACCTTGGAGATCATTGAGACAGAAGGTTGCAATAAATCCAACGGCTATAAAACCGTAATATTTGGTAAAAGTGTTTATAAACCTATCATAGCGTCAGCCTGATCGTAATTCTAAGACTTGACGGATTTGAAAACATTGTGACAAAAGATCCTAATACCCTCGAAGGTTAACGTAGAAAATCAAAGTGCTGTAAGCACTGTAATCGGTCGACACTGAATAATTACAGTGGTTTGAAATCACAAATCAGACGGTAGATGTTTGAACTATGTATTGGACAAAACACCGTTACAAATGAGCTACGTAGGATCCCACTTTTTTAAACTGTCTTTTACAAATTAGTAGTTTAACGATTGGTTAAAATATAAGTTATGTTTGCCAGCCGACAGCAATAGAACGTAAAAGATATGTGACAATTCTGATCAGCAATACCCATTATCAAGTTTTAGATATCACTCATCATGAACAGCAGTACCTACCAACCCTTTAAAAGAGTGAAAAAATACATATATTCTTTTCTGTAACTTTGGCAACTTTGGTAACTGTATTGTAAAATACAAAAAGCCGTATAACATATGTCTGCATTATAACTTTGGAATTGTTTACTTTTGGCTGCTTGTAGGCCTTTCATTTTTCCATTTTGAACAAGACATCGTATTCATCTTGACAAACTGTCCTACTTATTTTTTAGCGGGCCAAATCGCCCAGTCCAAACGTCTGCTGGCAAATTTCTCCTACATTATACTTTCAAAGAATGTAGATACCCAATAGCTCCCTAACCGTCAACTCTATACCAAACGATAAAATTTTAGACTTGTCCAAATCAAAGGCATCTGCACATGGCGATTAAATGTAGACCAAATGATGATCTGAATCGTTGAAAGGGTAAAAAAACATGGGGAAAAGGAGAAAATGGTAACCTACATTTTCCCCTTTTCTCACAATGTTTTCAACTTCTTTCTCATGGGCATTAACAAAGGATAGTTTGGTTAAGAGTTAAAACACTCAGTTAATCGACTAGCCCTTTACAGTCAGGAAAACAATATCAAACATTAGGCTTCAATTTCATGGTCGTTCCCACCCCCCCACCCCATATACATCCCAAATAAACAGACAATTAGATCTAAGATATGAACGTCTGTGATATTAAACTGCATTGCGTTCAAAGGACAGTCTGATCTTTATCTTTTACTGTCTTCAAAAGCGACTTTACTTGTCCATAGCTAACACAAGTAGTTGTATTTGAGTTATTCTAATCAGTAAGAGCATAACTGCGGTAGCCTTGACCTCTTTATCTGAAATGTGGAAAGGATGAGAATCGACCAATGTGGAATAGCTGATGAGACAAACATGTTGCTGACATGTGCACGCTTAGAGCGCTAAATTGTTAAAATAGACATGTTAAGCTTAGAAAAGCAGCCTAAATCTTGCAGGACCATTGCTGTCTTGAGTAGAATAACTCGGAAAACTGGCATGACAGATCCAAGATCTGACTGCATGTTCTGAGCAGTCTGGTCTGAATCTGCACTCTCTGCAAAGACTTTTTCCCTGGTCTGTTGATTCAGATATGGAGAATATAACAGTAAGTGAGCTTATTTGTGTGACCGTTTCAGGGTTTTTTTTTTTTTTTTTTTATCGTCGATGAAAATGTTCAATTTGACAAAATTTCGAAAATCTTTTAAATGGGTGAAAAACGCTGTGGAAAAAAGAGAACGAATAAATACAGTTTTTCCAACTATATTTTCAAAGCCACACAGGATTGTTTGGTCAAGGGTTTCCAGACTGATTCCATTCTGTAGAAACTCACCAAGAAAAAACATGTAAGTGAGTGTAAAATGGTAGTGCCATGGCTGGAAGGAGAGGAAAAGGGACTGTGAAAACAATTCAACCCTTATCCCACTAAAACATTGAAATGAAATTTCAAACCGGTGGTAAAACCCGAATAATTCTATGTCAAACTTATTCCTTTTTGGAAAAAGAAATATCTCCTTATCGGACAGCATACATCCAAGATCAGACTGCACGTTCTGTGCAGTCTGATCTTGACTATACTATCCGCAAAATAGGTCAGTGAGTCGCACTTAGCAGCCTAGGGGTTAATACATCATACGCTGAAAGATGCGTAATCAGTCAGTATTGCGAATGGACAGTCTGGGTACTAAGGTTGCAAGCGATGAATCGCCAGTCCATTCTGAAAATGTTTACGTAATGGCCTTTCCGCGGGGGCCATAACCTTTACACAACTCTATACCCTTTGTCCCCACAGCTTCACACGCTTCGCCTCGCTAACATTAAACGACCAGCCGGTTACTATTTTAAACTTACGGCTGTTACGAGTTGCATTTACATCAGTTTTCTCTTAGGCAGAGCAATCTAAATTTTCAAATTCTTTTCAAGCAATGTTTCCTGTTGCGATTTCATTCCTCTCAAGACCAAAATGACCTATTATCTTTTCAACACCTGCTACATATACGGAGAGCACTCGTCACAACTCGGCCGATCCCGTAACTACGTATAACTATCAACGGATCACTCGAAATTTGCCGAATGACATGGACAGCAGGCGACTACAAGATGTGTTCATATCACCCAATACACTTTATTCGCACTCATTTCATTTATAAAGTTGCTGCTAATTACTGACCATATTTCTTATAATCGTGTTGAAAGTAAACTGCTCCAGTTTTTGCTGGCCAGAGATTTTGATAATACTGTAATTATGACATACTTCAATACTAAACAAATTGTAACCGCCGTTTATTACATAATTGAAAAGTTATTATGGGATTACTTGACATTACTTAACGCCTGTTTACCGCTAATTACTATTCCTGCGCTTATCTGGGTCAAAAGTGCGGTTATCTTGGTACAAAAGTAGTTTTTTTAATATGGTCATCACAGCAGGTATAAGCGTTAAAACGCTGTAAGTAAAAGCTGTTCCGAGTTGCAGTTACACCAGTTTGCCCTGAGTAGACGGGTTTCCGAAGTTTTCCATCTATCTAATCGGTCTACTGCCCGATTAAAAATCATAATATCTGTTGACAAAAGTTTATAAATCCATTAGTGTATCAGCATGGTTGTAATACCCAGATAGTTGACAACTTTGAAAACATTGTGACAAAAGTTAATAAATCCTTTATTTTGCCAACATGGTTGTAATATTCAAATAGTTGACAACTTTGAAAACATTGTGACAAAAGTTAATAAATCCTTTATTTTGCCAACATGGTTGTAATATTCAGATAGTTGACAGCTATGAAAACATTGTAAAAAAGTTCATACTGCATTTTGTAGTTAAAAAATGTCAGAAGACATCAGACATGTTCAGACAGCTCACAGCTTTGAAAGACAAAAGTTTATACTGCATTTTATAGTTACAAAAAAAATGTCAGAAGACATCAGTAAATTAACAAATGAGCATAGGAACTATACACAAACCCCAAACCTCATTCATAAAACCAATATTGTAGCTGAGATTTGGGATACTCATTTACATTAAAAAAAAAAAAAATGGTGACAAAAGATAAGACTTTATCTAAATTTTGGCATGAAAATGTAACAACAATTCTTTACGCCCCTTTAGAGCAAAACTTTGGAAAACATTGTGACTTTTCATGCTCCTTTAGCGGTAAGCTTTGAAAACACTGTGGCAAAAGGTGATCTAACACCCAAAGGTTGATATCTTTAATGCTTTTGTAGAGGCATGCTTATGAAAACATTGTGACTCTTCGTGCTCCTTTAGAGGAAGGCTTTTGGCACATTGTGGGAAAAAGGTGACATGACATCCAAATGCTTATTTCGAGTAAAACTTTTGAAAACATTGAAACTTCCCATACTCTTTTACAGCGAAACTTGTGAAACAATAAGGCAAAGGGTTACATAACACACAATGGTTAATGTAAGACAAATCTATACATGTACATGATAACTAATATATGGAATCTTGATAACCAATGATTGCACCGTACCTTAATTTTCTAGAACGGCTTTTCTCCAGTTGAAAGCGTCAAAAAGAAACTTTGATACTCTTAAAACGGGTCCCTATAAACTTAGAAAAGGAACCGAGACGAAACGGAACGAAACGGAATGGGAACGAAATGAAACGGAACGAAACGAAATGGGAACGAAACGAAATGGTACAAAAATCAAAGAGAATTGAGACCTTTTTTTTTTTCTTCTTCTCTTGAATTTCCTTCCTCTTGAATGCAGTAAATGAAAGACAGTAAATACTAAAATTTGATGGCGCCTCAACGCGCGTCGATCGTGCCATTATAGTGGACCATGGATGTTAAAATGAAGACATGTCACCTTATTCTGTTTGTATGAATTCCATTTTTCACTTTGTTGAAAAAAAGGATGCTTCTTTGCACGACAATTATCGGATTATTACTTATATATACGACTGATTGATTAATTTGGCAACATATTTTGGCAGATTTTTTCAATGTTCTTGCATTAAGTCTAAAAGGTCTTTATTCTGACCTGGTACATCTAAACTGATACTCACTTTCTTCATGCATCGTCTGTCTATAAATCACTTGAAGCCCCTATAACACTTGCAATGATTATTTACAATACATATAAAAATCTTGGAAGCCGAGGTCACCGAAATATAAAATCAGCAATGGAAATATTTTTCCTTGACCCCAAATCTAAAGGGGTCTAGGGAGGTCATTTCTAATATGGATATATCCGAGTGCTCGACTCCAGGGCGGGTAGTGCAGTTTAAATTCCAGTGCACTGAATGCTGGATAGAAGTAATTTCTGTGCTGAAACACTTCTGTTACGTTAAAGGCCCAATATCAGCCAAAAATAAACAATGCAGGTGTTCAAATGCATTTATATTGAAATCATAGCTTCACAAAGTATGTAAAATATTGTGAAGACCACAATCTGTTATTGTGCTGCGATCCAAGCTTTATTCGCTGGCAGAAAAATGCATTTTAAAATCGGGTAAAAAGTAAAGAAGAAATTTAGCTACATAGTTTTAAAATTCATTTTTCAGGCAGCAACGAACACTTGGGCCGAACGTACAATAACAAATTATCATCTTCACAATAATTTCAGTTCTTTTAAATAGCATGATTAAAATGCATTGATTAAACACAAGCATTGTTTATATTTGGCTGGCATGTGTTATGGCTATAAAAATGATATTTCTCTGAACAAAAAAGTTGTTATTTCTTTATTACTTCTGCAAATGTAATTTGCTTTACTCTTTTGATGCCTACATACGTAACACATCCCATTTTTGACGCTCCTTAACTCTTTCACTACTAATGACGACTTGATTACCTTTAGCGGACAGCGTAGATTAAGATCAGACTGCACAGAACGTGCAGTCTGATCTTGATCTACACTGTCCGCTACTCTATTTTTTAACTATGACCAAAGTCGTTTTCAATAGAAGTGAAAATCTATTTTTAGAGCTTGGAAAAAAAGTGGAATTTCCGGAGTTAGTAATGAAAGGATTAAACTGGCATATTGCAGGTGAACAGTTATGAAAATGTGCGTTTTCAGGCCCAAAACACAGAAGAACTAAAGAGGGCATCAGCTAGAGCTGTTTTCTATAACAACATGGCTAACCCGACTCGCATCTTGTCTAAATTCTTCTTTGCAAGCTGTATACGTATTAGCTTGCTTTCCAGGACTGTGGATCTCCCTTTCACATTTTCTTGAGGACACTAATGACCTTGACTTAGACCTTTGAGGACCAGACAGCCATCTCGTAAAGGGAATCACAATTGATTTAACCATGAAACTGCTAAAATGAATGAGGCTAAATTTTAAGCCCAATAGATTAGACCCAATACTGTGATTTCGCCCGAAGGAAAATACCAGTGTAGACCACAGATCAAGACTGTACGTTTTGTGCAGCCTGATTTTTAAGTACACTGTCCGCAAAAGCGCAGCGAGTCGCGCTGAGCAACCTAAGGGTTAATAAACTGCCCTTTCCTTTCACTTGTTCATGTAAGCAGCATATGAAATATGGCTGAAATCAGTAAAACAGCTTCAGGGCAGAAATTCGTTAAAACATACTGACGAAGACAGAAACTGCCTTTGGCTTTAGAGCAGCTAACATCATTGTGACTCGGGATTGATTCACATCTGAATTCTTTTACACTTTAATGTCTAAAGACTTAGAGGAACACGGAATACTGAGCAAGACGAACATTAGTAACAAACGTTTACTATTTATTTTGCAAAATATCGTACTGACAACTAAAACAAAACAAAACAAAAAAAAAGGGGGGGGGGGGGGTAAAAAAATGAGTTCGATACATGTAACTTGCCATGTATGGGAATAAAAATCAGAATAGAAAAGATAATATAAGAGGGCCATTGGCCCTAAAGCACTAACCCGAGTAAAGCCGTCTAGGATTGATTAAGTTGAAGACATCCTGGCTGTGTTGATGTAAACACATGGTTGTTACTTAGTGACCTACTTTTTTATCCAAAGTGACCCAGTTTTATCTTGTTCAAAATGTTGTCAAGACAAACATTCTGATCAAATTTCATGAGTCGGAGACTGAAAATATGGCTTCTAGATTGCACAGAAAGTTTTTCGAAGATTTTCTAACTCGACCTGACCCTATTTTGAACTTGTCCCAGACTTCATCAATATGTCCCAGATATCATCAAGATAAAGAATCAGACCAATTTTCATGAGATATGACTAAAACTGTGGCCTCTAGAGTGCATGTAAGTTTTCTTTCTGAGATTTGTCACAGGAACCTACTTTTTGACCGGATGTGAATCGATTTCATGATTTTCTAAAATATCATTAAGACAAATTACTCCAACCAAGTTTTATAAGTATCGGACTGAAAATATTTTTCTAGAGTGCACTCAGGGTTTTTCTGAGATTTGTCCCGATGACCTACTCTTTTATCCAGCGTGACCTAATTTTGAACCAGTACAAAATATCATCAAGAAAAATTTTTTGAGTAACAGACGGAAAATCTGCTACATTGCCCTTTATTTCGTTTCGTTTCATTCCCGTTTCGTTTCATTCCCATTCCGTTTCGTTCCCGTTTCGTTTCGTTCCGTTTCGTTGCGTTCCGTTTCGTTGCGTTTTGTTTCTGTTCCGTTTCTAAGTTTATAGGGACCCCTCTTAAAACAGTAGTCTTATCTTTAAGTTCCAAAATTCTGTGAAAGTTATTTCTGTTTCTATTGCGAAGCCAGCTTTGATGAAAATAAAGTAATCTTAGATTTTCATATTCCATACATTCGAAAAGAAATGAAATTCATCCTCAATGATATTTAGATTTTTTTGTTGACATAGAAGACACATTCTTAATTGTCTGTCTATCCCCAAGTGTCTCCCCTTCTCGATCATCAGATCGTGGTTTGAACATCTAAACTTAGACAGCATTCTCTCATACACATACGATATATCTAAACTCAAGTAGTATTCAGGTGTTATGTTTGATTTAAAGTGTTTGTAGTGATGAGCTTTAGGTGTACTATCGATATATGAAAACCATTTCTGCGTAAAAATATCTTTTACTCTTTGACAGAATAGCTTTAAAAAGATGTTTTCGTTACCAACTTCTTGGGCCACCCATGCATAGCCAAAACCGTAACGAAAAACAAGATCTTATAATGTTTGTTACCCAGGTATGTCTAGGCTTATTGGCAGTCTACCACATTCACCCAGTGCCATTGCGTCGCATGTTTTATGTGACAGATTGCAGACAATTTTACAAAACGTAATGTGAACCTTTTCGATTTTATCTACATACGTGTAGCCCCAAATTTGACTCCCGTAACAGAGAATAGGTTTAACCACGGTGTCAAATATTTTAAACATGTCTACAGGCTCGAGAAAGCCAAACTGCCTACGTATTCTGCATATGCCACCAATCGCTTTAAGCGCCTGTCGTGACAGCATATCATGTGTTGTATTCCACGACAAACTGGAGGTGAGATAAAGTCCTAGATATTTGTACACTGGTGCTATTTCGATTTCCTTGTTATTACAAAACCATTTTTCAGCTTGTTTGATGATACCCCCATTTCTAAAGACCATAATTCTTGTTTTTTCTGCATTAATATTTAAGCCAACCGAACGTGAAAATTCGGAGATATTATCAATCTGTCTTTGCAACTGTATAATTGTGTCCGAAAAACTAGATACATCGTCTGCAAAAAGTAGACAGTTCAGTTCTCTTATCGCATTACTTACAAAAATACCCCTCCCACAATTTTGATTAAGGTGATCTATTAAATCATTGATGAAAATAGAAAATATTTTTGGGCTTACTCCACAGCCCTGACGTGTTCCGACCGTGCACCTGAAATATTATGTTAGTGTATCGTCTACTTTTACACAAGATTTTAACTGCCCATACAACGATTGTAATGTGGAGAGAAACTTGCCACCGACACCCTTTCTGCATAATGATTCCCATAGTTTGTCATGTCTGATATTATTAAATGCTTTTTCGAAATCGATAAAAATACAGTAAAATCTGCCTCTCCTTTTCGAAAGATATTTCTGTTTCAGTGACATTACAACAAAAATATTATCTATGGCAGAAAAATCTTTTCGAAATCCACTTTGTGCTTGGTCGATGATACACCTTTTATCGCACCAGTCTGTCAATCTTTTAGTAAGGATACTCATAAATACTTTGGAGATTGTGTTTAATAGAGAGATTTCGCAATAATTTTTTGGATCTTCCAAGCTCCCCTTTTTATGAATGGGCGTAATAATACTTTTACACCATTCCTCAGGTATATTTGAGTTATTATAAATTTCACTGAATAATTTATTCAAGAAAGGGAGAATTTCGTTTAAAACAAGTTTATACATTTCTGCACAAATACCATCTGGTCCGGGAGATTTATCATCCTTTAAGGATCGAATGTTTCGAATAACTTCATCGTCTGTAATATTTTTATTCAGACTGTTATAATTATGTGCTGGTGTAATGTTAGGATTCAAGCTAAGAGCTTCTGCCGAAGATTGACTACTTTCTTTCTTGAGAGGATCTTTAAAATGTTTATACCAAGTTTCATGTCCAATGTGATTTTTACTCTGGGTTTTTATCACTGTTGAATTCAATAATGACCAAAACATTTTTGGATTAGTTCTACTATTGATAAGTTTGAGCCGTTTTTGGTTCTTTTCGTTAGACTTCTTTTGTTTGTATATTGACTTAAATTTATTTCTATGAATTTTATACAAGGATAGATCTAGCATGTTATTGGTGCGTCTGAATTTCCGTAAATATCTCCTTTTCTTCTTTTGTAACTTCGAACACTCGTCATCCCACCAATTTTGATTAACAGTTTACTTACTTTTGGGTTGACATAACATTTTTCCAGCTGCTCTCTGAATCATCTGAATAAAGTCATTTAAAAGCGGTATAGCATGCTGGCTTGAATTTTCGGACAAACTGTCGTTGACAGTCGCGAGAGAAGCGGTGAACTTGTGATAAAAATCATTTTTGACCCTATCTTTCCATTTAAACCTTAAATATCTTGTGCCGTTAACATTTCTTTGTGAACGATTCAAATGACTGTCGTAATCACTTTTGAAAAGAAAAATGCAATGTAATGGAAAATGATCGGACGAGTCATTTTCTAAGACACGAAAATCTGAAACGTATGCAAAAACTTCTGAAGAGCAAATCATATAATCGCCTACGCTAGCTCACATTATTAGCGATACAAGTAAAATTTCCGTCGGTATCCCCAAATACGCGCCCATTTAAGGTGTGAATATTGAAGGAACAGCACAAATTAACTAACGAGAGACTAAACCGGTTGTAACTTCTGTCCTTTGACTTTCGAGGAATATTGAAATAATCGGCTGGATATGATATGTCATCTCCAAATATATGTGTAAGATTGTCATCTTATATAAAGTCTTGAAAATCTTTAGTTCGCGCCAGCTAAAAATAGACTTACATTGGGATATTCTGATGTGATAATGCTGAAAAAAATCATATAGCCGCTCTATACCATTATCATTATGATCTTGGTATACAATTGAATACTCTGGCGATACATATGCAAATACCAGTATGATATCCTTGTATGATGACAACAAACTTGATAGATAAAGATATAATACAACGCAGTTCTTAAAATTCTTGAAAATGCGTTTAACTTTACCCTGATTAGTTAGTACTTTTCTAACAATACAGTTACTCCACCGCAGCCTCGTCTTGCAGAACTTTTCTTAGGTCTCATATAGTCAAACTTTGTGAAATCTGGGAGCATACTGTCGAACTGATTCGCAACATAACCCAAGGTTTCACAAAAACCGATGATATGGTAGTCAGAGCAGTATGTTTTGAAATTTTGATCATCAATATATTTAACTAACCCCTCAATGTTCCATGAGCATATATTGAATTTAATACACTATTCTTCCGCTGATGATTGATCCTTGCAGTCGGTGGGCGTTAAGCTTCCTGGGCCTTGGCCACCTTCATATTGCCTGTAATTTATTCGCCCTATGTCTTCTGTTTCTTCCCTATATACATACGTGTCCCCTTCAATGATCAGTTTATCAAAACGTAAATAAGCTCTTTTTCCTGACTCTATGGCCCCCTTCATGAATGGTATCAACAGCTTTCGTATTCTTCTAACTTTCTCCGGACAATCCTCGCTTATCCTTACAGTTTCCTCATTGGATCTTAAAGTTCCATTTTCCCGCTCTGTTTTCACGTTGTCTTTATATTTTCTCAAGATCCTGTCTTTATCTTTGTAGAATGAGAACTTGACAATTACTGGACATGGTTTGTATTTTCCTGGCAGTCGATGTGCACAGTAGTATTATAAACTTTTATTTCCCTTTGAACATGGATGACGATATGTACTTTAACGAGCCTTGTCCTCGAACTGGGCGACCTAGTGACCTACTTATGTAGGTAAACAAGTCCATTAATCAAAATCTTATCTAATGAAGGTGTCAAAGTTAATGAGGCATTTCCAAACTCACAAGGAGCACGTGGCGCCTACTGTCTGGGAACGTGACGATAAGAACCACAAGAATGTCATAAATCATTTTATCAGATTGAATTAATGTTCAGTTTTCATAGATCAAAAGGGCGGGTGGGTTTTATAATCTGGGAACGTCCAGGACCCTCATAAAAGGTTTTACCTGATTGAATTAATGATCTTGGTCTGCATATCAAAGGAACATGCGGCGACTGGTGTCTAGGAACGTGACATAAAAAAAAAAATGTAAAGATACGTCAGTCACGCTTATCTGATTTAAAATCCACCAATCGACATTTCGATTTGCTTTGTTCATACATGCACTTAGACCCTAAACACCCATTTTAAATTCTGGATATATGGCAAACTCGAAGAGCAGGTATTACTATTACTAAGCGTATATGATCATCAAGACACTATGATGGAGCCAACATATGATCAGGCTGTTTTTTTGTGCGAGGAAAGTTTGGATATGGAAGGAGTCTTTCTCTCACTAAGTGGAACGATGAAATATATTTACATATCAATGATGATTCTAAGTGCTGGAGCAACGGGAAATTCGATAAAACAAAGGCAAAAAGTTTGTCAATGAAGTGGAATGATGCTATGGCATTGAAACATCATTTGGCGAAACTAGATTCTCATGTCAATTTGGTAATAATCATTAAATTTTCAAAATAGTAGCGAAGCAATGATATGTTTAAGATTATTTCCTGAAAACGTAAGGATGATGCTTTCGAGTTTGAAGTAAAGTTGAGTGTGATGTTTGATTTAAGTTGTTGAAATTCTCTTTTACAGTATCTGAATACACCTACAACTCTAACAGAGTTTGATAAACGATTTGACCACAAAACAAGTGAAGAGGGAAACGTGCCAACTTACGATTTCCCCTATAGCAACCAGGGGATTTCAAGACAAGAGTGTGGACTGAGACAAACGCCTATTCAAACCAGTGATCATTATCATCCATATATTAGGGAGCAGTGAAAACAAACTATATGCTCATACTGTCTGGATATTTCTTTTTATGACGCAAGGAGTTAACTCAAGCATTCAATTTCTAAAGTACGCCCTGCATATATTTTTTACACAGAAATATGACACAGAGACAGTTAGATCTGTTAAATTCAGTGGATTTTGGGGAAGTGTTACTCTTAGGTTCAGAAGTGATTTGTACACTAAGTAAAAATCTTATTGTAAAAAAGCACAAGCGTTCCGTTTATATTTTATTACGAAGCGGAAGAAAGTATGTAACATTACCGCCGGATATTTTCAACCTTATATGTAATTCGCAATTGAGTGTTACGTTTATAAAAGACTTGTTAGAAAGCCATGACGGATAAAAGTATGTGTTATTATTGTGGTTTACTTTTCAATTCACAAAACAGCTGTTTAGACCATGAAGCCTTAATACATGAGAATGTCATCTGTTTTCATCAAAATGTTTTAGAAAGCAAAGACTGTGTTCGTTGTGACCCCTACATTGCAATGAATGGAACTAATTTTAGAGGATTTATACATGAAGATTGTAATCAACATCACATCAATATGGAAAACTTGTTTCATTGTAAAAAATGTTCGCCATCTTGGCCTTATTGTAAAGTATGTTCGGAATTCTACCCTTTTTCTGCATGATACTTTGACTTTTAAAAGACGCTAAACTTTGAGATCTTAGTTTGTTTGCTTTCGTCCCATTCGAATCGAAAATCATGAACGAGATGGCGGTTCACGAAAATTGTGCGGAAGAACAAAACGATGGATCTATGAGTATGATATGTGAGGCTGCAACTTCAGAAGTGTTGGATTTAGATGAGCAACTATTTTCCAGAGGAAATATCCCTCGACACCACCTGAACAAGATAAAAAAAGTTTGCAGCTCTACTAATCTGTATGACAGTTTGTGCTACCCCGGGCTTTGTTATTCTAGGACAAAGTTATGGAATACATTCTACTCCATTAACGGTAAACGAAGGATTGAGACCCGAAATCAATGCCTCTGGCTGCGTATATACCAAGCAGTTTCATCTACAGAACAACATTTACGCGACAGTCTGTAATCTGGATGGATATGTTTTTCTCGATGTAAGGCAGTTCGTGAACGGCACGGCCACCATTATTGGAGTTGATTTAAATCTTACGCAGTGGTTAACCCTAAAACAGTTAATTCCGAACATTGATTCAACCATCTCGGAAGCTCGAACCTATTGGAAAAACTGAAAACATACCAAGGTTAAAATTGTATCAACGAACAGTGTAAATCCATGGATGCAACTTTATTAGAATCATATTTCGACTTTTACTACGCCAAATCCATTAAAGACAAAATGTTTACGATTTTTAAGCAGAAGTGTTTCGGGTGCCTACATGACAGTTTGTCACAAACGGATCACATGTGTTTACAGCTATCGAGAAAAGAACAATTAGAGCTATATTTTGAAGAGGTGCTTCAACAAATAGATGAAACAGACATTTTAAGACAATGGGAGGAAACCGTGTATTCACTCGTCGATTCTGACTTTGTGGATTTGTATAAACTTAAATTTTACTCTCGCGATTGGAGGGAGACCGACATGAAATGTGCTACGTGGAAAGCAAAAATGATTCGTTTGGCTTTCCAAATTCTGCACCTAGAAAACAGATTAAACTAACCACAAATACTTCATTGTTTTGACGGTATTTGTGCTAGCTTCGTTTATCGATTCAGAAGTGGATCTAACGTGACATTTCTTCAGCCATGTCTAGCCACCACTTTCCAAAATGTGAGCTGGGTAAAAAAAAAGACACACATCGAATGCAAATCTTGTTTTACCATATTGATGTGGAAATACCAAAGTCATAATTGCCCTTCAAAGTGTGAAGAAATCTTGATACCGGTATTATGTGTAAAATGTCAGGTCATTTCTATTTTAACCTATTGTGATGTATCCAAACTATGAAATAAGGCAAATTAAAAAAAATTCGTGTCTTAGTATTTTATTTTGTCAAGTGTAATATTACATTCTGGAATCAGTTGATAGCGGGGATGGCATGGGGGTTCATAGATTTATCTTTCGTCAGAAAGTCATTGCAACCAATTAGTTTGTCTATGGTAGAAAATAGTCGGTGGCCTGGAAAGAATATTATGTTTTTTTTTTTTTTTTTTCTTTGTTGGCCAAGGACTACCATGAATGCTTGGATGGGGACACCGATCACAATTCTTAAACACATTCTGTTGAAAATGGCATTAAGCTTTAAAGTCTCCCTCTCTCTCACATTTTCTCTCTCATTTTCTTTCATTTTCTCTGTCTCTCTCTCTATATATCTCTGTCTATCTACCTCTCTCCCTTTCTCTCTCTTAACAGTGTCTGCTGTAAAGTGAACTGAAATCAAGAGTTGAAAAACGAAGTGTAAATTAGCCGAAAATATCGGTATGCTTGACCAGGAAGTTTCAGATATGGCTCCATTTCATTCTTTCATTGATGTCAGGACACGGTTGTAAAGGGAAGAATAAATACTTCAACAAAATTTAACCTACACTACATTTTTTTATACTCATTTATACTTTTTTTTTTACTTGTCATATTTTAAACACACATATATCTATTTACACGTCTTATCCAATGCACAGCAAACTTGGTTTCGTCTACAGTCTGTCTTTACACATTCTGAAAAGATTGCTAAAGACATGTTATACACGAAACTATCATTCACAAAGAAATCGGAATTGTCAAAAAGATTAATGAATTCTTCCATAGTGCCTCCTAAACACTCAAAACGTAAATACAAAAGACAACAAAGTCCACACACGGTTGAATGATTGCTCTGCAGTTGTTTTTGGTTAAAGCTCCAAGTTTTTGCAGTTTCCCTTATCCATTTCCAAATAAGAACACTATTCTCTTCAGGAGGTCTGCCATAACTGTCGAAAAATTCTGTATGTCCATGTCCATCATAAAAAATAGCACACCAATGTTGTCCAGGATCTGTATACCTGTCAGTATTCACAGTCAACCCATATGGCTGTTGAAGTCGATCATTCGGAATGCGATCCGATGCAAATACACCGATAACACAAGCTGCCAGTACGTCGTCACATTTGATACAACACTCTAACTACGATGTATTCATGATTGCAGCACAACGCTGCGTTCTTTAGTGAGTTTCATATACCCTGGTTCTTCCGAATAGATGATACAGCTCAGTGGTTTTGGAAATGAAATAAAGGCAATATCCCAAGGTCTCAAAGCAAAGTTTTATATGTATAAAGATACATAAGAAACGCGAGGTAACGATTTCCATTTCCCAAAAATCACATACTTCTGACAAAATGCAGATCTTATTTTAAGTGTCCTACCTGCGAGTACTTTGCCAAATTGAACCGCCAACCGGGAATTTCTCTGGTGAAGAATGAAAATTCCCGGTTGGCGGTTCTTTTATGATGGACATGGACATATAGAATTTTTCGACAGTTATGGCAAGCCTCTTTCTTCCGAATCGCTTCGAATTTCGGCTTTTTTTTCGGCTTTTTCGACTTGATTGTGCGCTTGCGTTTCCCTCTATGGTTGCTGATAGATTGAACGGCCTTTTCGACTGCTCGGGGATTTAAATCCTGTCCTTCTAGCTCCGATTTCACTTGCGCAGTCGATTGTTCCGAAGTTAAAACTGCTCTGATGGCGTATTCCTTGTTATCCCCAGACATTAATTGGATGACGGGGATCACTTGTGGTCTTCTACCTCTGCCTGATTGGTTATGCTCCGCTTTGTCACTACTTATTCTTTGAAAAAAGTCCATCTAAGTTTGTGAATTCGGAACATAAAGTTTCATTTTTTAATAAAACGGGCAGCATTTTAAATGAAGTGTAAGGTGAATTGGTTTTGACAAATCTGAGGCCACAGTGTCGTCTTATTGCTTTATATATATTTCGAAATCGCGCAACTCCTTCCTTCTCACAGGCACGTAAAAAGGATTATCAATGTTGTAGTCCCATTCGTTTTTCTTGTTTTTCTCTAAACGTCTGAGCAAGGGTCGTTCTTCGCCTTTCATGATGCTTTCTCCGCAAAGGTCTGAATAAATGTAAAGACCCGCACTGGCTTTTGACTTTGACTTTTCAGTGGCATGGAATTGAACCAGGGCCACTTTCCACAACCCATCTAAGTATATCGGTAGTTTCAAAAAAACTTTGAAACGATACAATTTGTTATCCGGAAAGTATTCATCGCTTTCGCCACTTTTCACGTAGATATATCTTTCGCTGCTCATGATTTTCTAAACACGTTGACCACGGGTTTCAGGAAAAACGGCAACAAATTACTTTGTTTTTTGAGAAGTCGACGTTGTTGTTTTAAAGTGAGGTCCTTCGACACCATGCGCCGAATGACTGTACTCTCAGATTTCAGTTTTCTTTTAACTTTATCCTGGATCGGACAGGTTCCAAACAAGACATTGTAAATAGCTCCCAGTATGGCTTTCAACTGCGTTTCTGTAAGGCTTTTCAATATATCCTGACGCTGATCGTCCATCGATTGTATTAATACATCAAACAACGACAAAAAATTTCGAACCATCCTCTTAGATCGACAGACGCTTTATGAAGTAATGTCTGATGTAGCGCCCTTTAAACTTTTCAAGTCCTGGTCTCCAATCCAAGAGTCAAATTTGGGTGCCCAAACCTTCCATCGAACTAGAAATTCTTTTTGTCTTCCTCGTTGTCTCTGTTTAATTACCTTTTCTATCAGATAGGTTTCTTGCTCGGCTGCCTTAATCAATTGATTCTGATAAAATGATCCACTTACAATTTCTCCGGCATAGTCTTTTAGCCGATACTGAGGTATGTTCTCTGACATAAGTAGTAGGTGTTTTGTTTGTTTGAGGACATAGGTCTCATACCGTCTTATAAGGTGGTAATGGATAAGCTGTTAACTAATCAACCCCTTTAACCCCCTTTAATCCCTTTAATCCCTTTAACCCCCTTTTAACCCCTTTAACTCCCTTTAATCCCTTTAACCTCTTTAACTCCCTTTAAGCCGCTTTAACATTCGCTAACTCAAGCTAACCAACGCATCACACACTCACTTAACCCATTAACCCCCATCAACCAACGCATCAGCTAACCAACGCATCAGCTAACCAACGCACCAGCTAACCAACCCATCAACCAACACACCAGCTAACCAACAAACCCACACATCACACACACTCACTTAACCCATTAACCCCCATCAACCAACACATCATACAGTGACTAGCAAGTTTATCAGTTAGTGGATGGCTTAAGATTTTTGATAAAAAAAAAATAAAATAAAATAAAAAAAAAATAATAAAATAAAATAAATAAATAAAAATTTAAAAAAAAAAAAAATATATTTTTTTATTTCTATTGATAAGAAATAAAAATTGAATTGAAGTAAATTACATTTACTAACATATTATAAAAAATGGCAAATAATAAAACAACATTAGAAAGATTACAAGAAATGGAAGAATTTTTTAGAGATAGGACGGTTAAACTAATGGGTGAATTTTTAATAGAAAACGGCTTATTTCCTTTTATTGCTCTTTTAATTGAAAAGGATATAACAACTATAAAAAATTGTATAAATTGTGGTAAAATAAAACCAAATATACTTCTTACAAGTTGTTGATGTTTAGTACTATGTGAAGAATGTATTACTGAAGCAGACAAAAATAAAAGTTGCATGGGTTGTAATAAAAAGAGTAATGGTAAAATAATAAAAATTTATTAAATAAAAAAAATTAAAAAAAAAATTTAAATATGAACAAAAAACAAAAAGGAAAATTTCACCTAAAAATATTTCGTACCCTAGTACAAAAAGCACAAACAAAATATAACCATGATATGAAAGAAATAACTATAACAACTAATCACATTAGAGCTACATTACCTTATGATGGTGAATATAACATTACATGGATATATTATGAATATAGTAAATGGATACACGAAAACCCTAATACACCTTTTTGGTTAATTTTTAATGTAAAAAAGAAAAACTTTTTTTACTTAGGATTAAAATTAAATTTAACAAAAATTTATTTTGAAAATGATGGAACTGAAAATTTTTATGAAAAATTTTATCACTCACTTAACTCTTTGAATGATTTTCGAGAGGACATTAATGAATTTTTAGGGCAATATGAACCAGGGTTTTTTATCTATTTTTATCAAACAGAAGAAGAGTTTGACAGCTATGTGGTTACTGTTCAGCTTACTGATTTATATGGAGAAGAACAAAACCAGCTTGGTGATATACGAACATTAGATTTAGGTATTCCACCACCATCAATAGACGAAGAAGAGATTACCTTTGATGTAGGAAAAACTTTTAAAGAAGAAAAATGCGTAATATGCTTAGATGTAGAAAGTTCTATGTTATTTTGTAATTGTGGTCATATAGCTACATGCGCAAATTGCTTTAAAATCTATAACTATCCTGGTTGTCCTATTTGCAGAATAGAAAGCGGGATAATAAGAGAAATTTTTTTAAAAAAATAATTTTTTTATTTCTATTTGCAAGAAATAAAAAATTGATTTAGATGTAAAAAATATATTAAGAAAATAAAATGAGCATGTTAAACAGACTTACTCAAGAACAAATAGATAATCTTAGCAAAGTGATTAAGCTAAAATACACTTTTTCCCTCCGCAAATACAACATAGATAAATATGCGGTACTCCCCCCCATTGAAACAAGTGATGGTTTAACCCCTTTTATTTATTATGAAATGAGTGAAAAAGTAAAAAATGGGCCTTATTTTACATCAAAATACATAGAAGATTGTGCTATTTCCATGATCCATAAAAACAATGCGCATATGACTAGCGATCTTATTAAAAACAAAGAATATCACGGAACAATAAAACAACCCAATATTTTAAAAAAATTAAAAAAAACTTATAAATACAAGTTGTTTTTTATATAATGAAGATAATGATATTTACTACCCTGCAGGAAAAGTTTATGTTAAATTTGCAGTGGAATATCCTATCTATAATACTTTTCCAATGAGAGAGTATAACACATTTTTACCATTAATAGAACAAAGGGGGTTTGATGGGTTCTTTGATCCTGAGGAACCCACATCTGAAAATGAAATGTGGGAACAAGGACAAGAACTTAACGAAATTTGGGTAATGTATGAAGAAAATTATACTGATATGCGGCCACAACATATTAGCATAAATGAAACCTATAAATCAGATACATGCGTTCTATGCTTAGATGAAAACACAAAACCGAACATTTTGTTTTGCAGTTGTGGTCATCTCTGTGCTTGTGAATCATGTTTTATCATTTACAACAAAAAAGATTGTCCAGTTTGTAGAGTAAAAAGTGATATCATCAGTAAATTATAAATATTTAACCTTTAAACCAGGTTAAATATTTTTACAAGTCCAACTCTATCAATATTGACAAATATGCATTTTTTGCGTTTGGATTGTTTCTCCTTGTTATAAAGTTTATAACATCACATTGATTTACTTCTAAAGGTTGAGGAAAAACTGTACAACTACAACCTTCTCCTTTCTTTTTTATTATGGAGTAGTCAACCTGTTCAACTCCATTTATGACTATATTAACTTTTGACTCTTCTTTTAGTTCACCACCACCTTTAACAAACATTAAAGACCCTCTTATAATTCTACCAGGAGCAGACATACAATAACCTCCTAAGCCATGGCTCTTTCCTGAGTTTCCATTACCAAAAGAAAACTCATAATTATTATCATTTAAAGGACCTTGTTCCTCTGCACATATACTTATAATAGGTTTAGGGCCTATGAGAGAAGGAAGTGATACTTTACCATCCACATAAGATTTTGTTGCTAAATCTCTTTCTTCTACAGGTGTCCCTGCATTTTTTATAGAAAAACCTTGAAAATCTACATCAGATATTGCTGAAAAACTTCCATCAGGATTTTTTACAATAGCACCTCCATTATCAACATAATTTTTATTAGCAGCTTCATCACGATCTGTAGGATTTGGTAATCCACTAAGTGGGTGAGTGTTCATATCTTTTTTACCAGTTGCTAAGAAAGTTCCATATCAGTTTTTTGTTAATGCAGTATTACCCTCAGTTATTGTACTAACAGCGGTATCCACATAAAACTTATTCGCAACTTGTTGGCTTTCTACAGGTGAACCAATATTGTTAATCCTAAATCCATCCATAGAAATATCACCACTTGCTTTACCATCCGCTCCTAAAACAAAAGCACTTTTAGCAGCATCAACATATTTTTTATTAGCAGCTTCACTTGCCTCCTCTGGGTCAGCTATATTTTTTATTTTATTAAAACCCATATTTAAATATCCCGCCATATGGTATCCTCCATTTTCATCTAACAGCCCCGAGTTTGCATCAACATAACTCTTAGTTGCAACATCTTGTGGATTTACTGGATTACTAACCCTCGTTAGCGTGTTTCCATTCATATTTATAGAACCAGCAACGGGGGTTGTTCCATCTTTACGTAAAAAATTATTAATTACGTAAGCGAGTGACACGCCATCACCACTCGTTTTAACTTCATCCATTCTTCCAAATTTATCAATTTTTTAATATTGCTAAAATAGTTTATTTAAAATATTTTGAAATTTATTACCTAAACGCAACTCTTTAAGAATATACAAACATAAATGACCACAAAATACTTCTCCTGCTTGTTGTAATTGGTCTGTATTGTAGTGTAATGGACTTTTTAAATAATCTATAATTTCAAGAGGTGGTTGAATACCATAACTATCAAAATAAATTTTAGTTTTGCCATCTTTAAACCAGGCAACCCAATGAGTGCCAGGACCACCTATACCATCAAGATTTAATATACCACATTCTTTATTTCTTACTTTTTTAGGTAGGGTATCTCTTAGAAATATTCCTCTAAAATTTTTTATTTTTAATTTTTTTGCGGCATCCTCAAGCTCAAAATTGCTTAAAGGTTTATTTGGTAAAGCTATATTATCAATTAAAATATCATACATTTTTATATATTTAAATATTTACAATAGCACTATTATCAACCCATGAATTAAACTCATCAGAATAACCTTTCCACTTTACAAGAGATTTCTTTTTTCCCTTTTTAATAACCTTTTCTATCCTATACACCTCTTGACTTGTTTTTTGTAGTTCAGGTTCATAAAAAGAACCTTTTATTTCTTCACCATTTAAATCTTCAATCTTATATGTTATAGGTGATGTATGTTTTACTTCTGAAACTGTAAAAACCTCTTCAGTCCATCTTGTGGTATAACCTTTTTCAAAAGTCTTTTTCTTTTTACTTATCCTTACTTTATCTCCAACAGAAAACTTTGGTTTAATATCCTCCCTTGGTTGATTATAATCAGGATACAATGTTTTCCAAACTTTATTTTCATTCTTCTTCTTACTTGCTTCAGTTGGTGTCATCTTAATAGAAGAATGCCTCGTGTTGTTATATTCTTTAACAAGGTCTTGTAATACATCAATATAAACATTTGTTGAGTGAGCAGAGAAATACTTCCACATTTTTTTTTTTTTTTTTTTCATTGTTCTAATCCATCTCTCAACAACGCTTGATTTTTCCTCGTTTTCAGTGGAATACAATTCAATCAAATCTTTAACTTCTTTGTTATAAAACTCTTTACCTTTATCCACCCACATTTTCTCAGGTTTTCTTTCCTTAAAAATACTCTTCAATGCAACAGAAACAGATTTTCCTGTTTTATCTTTTAATGGTATCAACCAACCATATTTTGAAAAGATGTCAATCACAGCAAGAAGATATTTTACACCATGATTAAGTTTAGAAAATGCTTGCATATCTACTAAATCTGCAGCCCATATTCTATCAATACCATTTACTCTAACTCTCCTCTTCTTAAACTTTCTTTTTACAGGTTTATGTAATTCTTCTGCTAATATTATATTTTCTAAAATTTTTTTTTTATTTCCCATACCAAATCTTTTTTTAGTACCAATTAATGATGAGACCAATCCTCTTTCCATTCTTTCCTTAATAGTAGGATTATAAATACCTTCTAACTCTTTAAGCATATTTGCATCACAAACAGAATTTCTTGTTGCTGTATCATTATGCTTAAGATAACATATATCATGATGATATGCAGCTTTATCAACACGATTTACAGGCTTTGACCATTCTTTAGGCGTTAAATCAGGATTTAATCTTTTCTTTAACTTAGTACCAGGTCCAGTAAAGTTATGCCCAGGTAAATGCATTTCAACAGGCAAGTTATTGATTGCTTTGTTTAACAACGAACCACCTTCTTTTTGTTCAATAAATTGTGTTTTCGCCGTGCCACAATTAACACATTTTCCTCGCATCATATTTTTACCATTTTTACTTACCACACATTCTATATCAGTAGTATCAGTTTTCTTTTTACATTTAACGCAATACATTTTTTATATTAAAATAAAAGTTTTAATATAAAATGGACATTGTCAATTTATCTTGGAATGAAGTGTTAGCAAAAAGATTTAACCACCCCCTTTTACCTAGGAGTATTAGAGGTTTAATAGTAGGTAAATCAGGATGTGGTAAAACTACACTTTTACTTAATCTTTTGTTAAGACCTGATTGGTTAGATTATAACAACTTATGCGTTTTTGGTAAAAGTTTGTTTTAACCAGAATATCGTATACTTAAAAAAGCTTTTGAAGAAAAAATACCAAAAGAATACATATTAAGATTGTTTTCACTTAAAGATGAAGTTCAAAACCGTGATATTTCACCTACAGCATTAGTTGAAGAATGGGCAAAAACAATTAAGGAAAAATCTGATATCAATTGTGAATTTTTCGAATATGCCAGTGATGTTCCTGACCCAAGAGATTTAAATGCGTCAAATAAAAACTTAATGATATTTGATGACTTACTTTTAGAAAGGCAAAACAAGTGTGAAAACTATTATGTAAGGGGTAGACATAGTAATGCCGATTGCTTTTATCTAGCACAAAATTATTTTAGATTACCCCGTCAAACTATAAGAGAAAATGCTAACTTAATATGCTTGTTTAGACAAGACTTAAAAAATCTTAATCATATTTATAGTGATCATGTAGGGGATGATATGACTAAAACAGAGTTTATCAATTTTTGTAAAAAGTGTTGGGAAAAACCACATGGTTTTTTTGTGATTGATTTAACTAAGAACCGTAATGACGGAAAATATAGATGTGGTTTTGATAACTTTTATATACCACGAGATTACAAAGATTACTATTAAAAAATATATTTGTTTTAAAATATAGTTTTACTAAATATAAAAAATGGAAGCAGAATTACTTGAAAAAATAGTAAAAAACACCGACCATAAAACATCATTTCAAATTATCGTAAGTGACAACAAAACAGAGTTTAAAACAAGATTTACTCCTCCACTTCTATTAGAAAAGGATAAAGAATATGAAATAGCATTAGTTAATCTTGAAACTTATTATTCATTTCCTAATATTGATGCAAGCAATAACATTTTTGTTTATTCACCAGACAATGGTGCAGCATGGATAAAAATAAAAATACCTGAAGGAAGTTATGATTTAGTTGATATTAATGATTTTATTCAACAAGAAATGAGAAAAAAAGGTCATTATGATGCAGTTAATGAAGAATATTATATTAACATCTCAGCAAACACTAATACTTTAATGTCTGTTCTTTTTTTAGAAAATGGTTATCAGGTAGATTTTAACCAACAAAATTCTATTGCAAAAGTATTAGGTTTCACTCGTGCTAAATATACACAAGGATTTCACGAATCTGAAAATGTAGTAAATATTCTTAGTATTAATAGCTTACTAGTTAATATAGATTTAATTTCAGGTAGTTATGTTAATGGTTCACAAAGAAATACAATTTATAGTTTTTTTCCTAATGTATCACCGGGATATAAAATAATAGAAAATCCAGTCAATCTAGTTTATCTTCCACTAACATTAAATGAAATACATAATTTAAATGTATCAATTACAGACCAAGATGGAACATTACTGAATCTTAGAGGGGAAAATTTAACAATTAGATTTCATATAAGAGAAACAAGATAGATATAAAAAATGACAAACTATATTAACGCTAAAATAAATATATCAGATGGGCAAAAGGAAAAAATTTTACATTCTTTTAAAAACAAAAGCCCAGCAAGTATTCGTTTAAAACATGAAGATATACATGGTAATGATGTAATAGCATTAACCAAATCACAAGTAAATAAACTTACAAAAGCTTATAAAGCTGGTAAGGGGTCCACGTTTAGAATGTCAACTAAACAACTTAAACACAATATGAAAGTAGAAGGCGGATTTCTACCTTTGTTGGCCGGTTTAGCTTCATCAGTTCTACCCACATTAGCAAGGACTGTTTTACCAGCTTTAGGAGTTGGTGCACTATCTGGGCTAGCCCCTTCAGGTGTTCAAAAAGCAATGGACAACGGATTGTATCTTAAGAAAGGTGGTAAAATTTGTCAAGTCGAAACTGATGGAGAAGGTTTATATCTTGGTCCAGCAAAAGGTAAAGGATTAGGTTCTGTTGGTGATGGATTGTATTTAAAACAAGGTGGAAAAAATTATGATGGAAAAGGTCTTCTTTTAGGGTCTAATAGTCCATTTGCTAATATTCCTATATTAGGCGCAATATTATAAATTTAAAAGAATGAATGTGCATAAATTTGGAAATAATAACAAACTAAAAATGATCCAACCAAAAACTATTTTTTGGAAACCTGTAGAAGTTAAGTATCCTGCTAAAAAAGTTAATCCGGTTACTTGGGATGTTTTTACTCAACAACCTTTAGTATTAGAAGGAGGGCAAACAAAAACGATAGCCTTAGGTATGGGCTTTAATATGAGTAAAGGTTTTGTTTTAGTTTCTCTATCTTATAATCTAAAACTTAACCAAATATCTATTGCAAATGAAGTTTCATTAGAAGAAACAGATGATCTTGTTACCACAATTACAAACAACTCAAACAAGCTAGTAAAAATTAATGAAGGTGAATTTTTGTGTCGTCTTTACTATTCAATTTAAAAAATAAGTTTTAATTAATAAAATGGAGCTAAAAGAAAAGATTTATCCTGATTTACCAGAAGCACGAAATATACCAAATGCACCATCACTATTAACAACAGGAGACAATGGTCAATCCTTTAGACTACAAAAGATATCAGAAATTCAAACTTTTCTAGAAGATGAAGTTAAGACAAGAGAACAGTTAAGTAAAAAGTATTTAAAGATTAGTAAAACAGTAGATAATGTTGAAGCAGGTCTAACTGTTCTAGCATTAGGTGCAGGAGCAGGTGGAATTGCTTTACTCTCAACTGTGGTAGCGATACCTGCAACGATAGCCCTAGAAGGATGTGCTTTAACTGTTGGTTTAGTAGCATTAGTAGGCAATTTTTTGATTAGAAGAAGCAGAACAAAATCAGAAAAACATCTTCAGATTAAAATGTTAGCAGATTCAAAGTTAAATACACTACTTACACATATATCAAAAGCAATAACAGACAATGAAATTGACCATTCAGAATTTACTTTAATTATGGATGAATTGGAAAAATACAAGACAATGAAGGAAGAAATTAGGAGTAAGTCGAAGAAAAAAAGCAAGCTAGAGGAACAAGAGAGTTTAATAGAGAAGGGGAGAATAGAAGCACGGGAGGAATTCAGGAGACTGGTAGAAAGAAACAATGGAATCCATTAAGAATAAAACTAAAACAACCCAAGTTTAAATGTTCTTGCGCATGTGAGATAGATAATACTAATTAAAAAAAATTTTACTTAAAAAAATGTCATTTTTAAAGATAAAAGACCCTTTAAAAAGGGAACAAACAGTAAAAGAATATCTTGCAACAATGAAAAGAATTCGTGATAATCAGCTTGCAGAAAAAACGGGTGAAATTGAATTACAAACAGACCTTTCGAAGTTTTTTAAACCTATTACAGAAACACAAAAAGCTTCAACAAAGGAGATTACAGAAGGGCTTAAACCTATTAAAGAGGGGATCGAACAATTACCACAGGTTATTAATTTACCAAATTATCCGACAATACAAGCTTATACCTCTGAAGGACAAATGGAAACTATGGGGAGGAGGGAATGGTGGAAAGATGAACCTGCCCATCTTATTGGTCCAATTGCAAAGGAATATTTAACAAAATTTGTTGGTAAAAAAAGTGATGTTGATAGAACATATGGTTTATATGACAAAGATGGTAAATTTTATATTGGTAACAAACTAACCTGGCTTAATGATGACGATATTGAGGTTGATGGTAGATTTTTTAAAGGAACGCCTGGTCTATGGGAACTAATTGTTGCTAAAGAGCCTAATGAAAACATTTATACAGAAAATGACCTTGATGAATATACTGAATTAATAATACGAACCAACGCCCTCTACCGCAATAATGACCCGAAGAGCAACCATCCTAAATCTGCTAGAGGGCCCAAGTGGAATACTTAGACGTATTTGGGGAACGATTAGAGGAAAAGGAATTACCATTATCCCATCTGACCCTAACGCACTATTAGAAAGATTTGACCTCTTAATGGCAAGTAAAGGAGCTGGTCATACAGGTGTAAGAAATGAGCTTGTAAGTATTTGCGATGAATTAAAAAGACAACGTATATTAGATGCAAAAACTTATAAAAAATTAATGGCTATACTATAAAAATGATTACATCACAAAAGAGAGGATTTAAAAGAAACTATACTTATGGAGGAGCAGGAATATTTGATAGCTTTGTTAATTTTCTTACAAGAGTATTTACAAGCAGTGCCGCTAAACAAATTGCATCTTCAGCAGTTGATGTTGGTAAAAGTGTGGCTAAGGAAGGAGCAAAGAAAGCATTAGAGGTTGGAAAGACGGCAGCAATTGATGCAGGTAAAAAGCTAGTTCAAAAGGCTTTAACACCAAAATCTAAAAAGATTATAGAAAAATATACACAAAAGCCTACTACATCAGCTCAACCTGTAATGCAAGATATTAGCAAGTTAATGGATGGTGGTGCAATTGCTATACAAGATTTAGTTAAGAAATTAAATAGTAAGGGCGGTGGAGTTAAAATATTATGAAATTTAAGTTAAGTAAATTATTACATTAAATAAAAAAGAATGTCAAATCTAAAATTTAATTTAACACATTATGAAAAATACAACACAAAAAGGGTTAATATCCTTTATGGAAATCTAAAACTTGATGATGATTGTGAAGTATTAGATAGTAGTAGTACAAAATATGACTATAATAAAGCTGTTTTAAAATTATCACCTGAAAAAGTTGATATCATTAAGGAATTTGAAGAAGATGTAAATCAATATTTAGAAAAAAATGACATACCCAAGGTAACCATTCTTTACGGAAATAGAATTTATCCTAAAATGAAAAAATACCATTCAATAGAAAAACTTAAAAATATTAAACTTAAGGGTGTGTTTGTAGATGATGAAAACAAGTCATTCCCTCAACTATGGGTAGAATATTAAAACAATTATAATTTGACTTAAAAATTATAATTGTATATAATAAAATGGATATTTTAAATATTAAAGCACCGATTTTAAAAGATGATAGTATTGATGAATATGAGTAATATGAATATCTACCTATTACTGGAACCAATCTAAACAACCCTGGAGGAAATATTAGGATTGATATCGAAACTCAAGATATTTTTTATCATCCTTCAGAATCATATCTACTATTTGAAGGAAGATTGCTAAAAGAATCTCTTGTTGTTGCTGATCCTAATTATGATGCGAATGAAGATATGGTTAACTTAATAAACAATGGTTTAATGTTTCTGTTTAAAAATATTAGATATCAGCTCAGTGGGCAAGAGATAGAAAGTATTAATTATCCCGGTCAAACTACAACAATGCTTGGACTGATAAAATACCCTGATGATTTTTCTAAATCACAAGGATTAAACCAGTTGTGGCAAAAGGATACACTCAATGTTATTTTAAATAATAATGGTTATAATGCAAGAAGAGCGTATATTCTTAGTTCACTACCTACTGGAACATTTAGTTTTAAGATACCATTAAAGCATATATTTGGTTTTTGTGAAGATTATAACAAAATTTTATATGGTATGAAACAAACACTAACCTTAACAAGAAACAATGATAATGATGCAATTTATAGACTTGCCGAAGCAGCAGTGGGTGGAAATCAAAGACATGAACCTGGTAGGGTTGTATTAAGTAAAGTATCTTGGTTTATGCCACATGTAGTACCGGAAGAGGGTAATAAGTTGGAACTTTTTAAATTTATTGAGAAGAAAGAAAAATTTCCAGTTGGGTATAGAATGATACAAAGCGACTCTACTGCAGTTCCACAAGCAATAGGTTTTACTTGGAGGTTATCATCTAAATCATCTCCTGAGGTGCCGCGTTTCTTAATTATAGGTTTTCAAACTGGAAGAAGTGGTAGTCAATTAGTAAACCCAGGTTTATTTGATAATATAGATGTTAGAAATATTTATGTAATGTTAGGTTCAAATAAATATCCAAAATATGATCATGATATAAATTTTGCAACTAATAAACTTGGGAGAATATATGGTGAGGCCTCCTCTTTTAGAAAAAAATTTTTTAACATGGATGAATTAGTATCAAACCCTAATATTAGTCCTCATGATTTTGAATTTCTTTTTCCTTTGTTTGTGTTTGATTTATCAAAACAAAGTGAAAGGCTTAAGTATTCTGTTACTGATATACATGTTAAAGCAATATTCGGCGCACCTGTTCCACCAAATACTGAAGCATATGCAGTTTTACTTAGTGATAGGATAATTAACTTCCAGAGTGATGGAAATAAAATGAGTGTAGTATATTAAGTAAATTTTAATTTGAATAAAAATATGAAAAAGATTGCCGATTTTAAGAAAATATTAACAGATAACAATATTAAGTGGTATTCCTATTGGAATAAGAAAAAGTTTATTGACGTGTTAAAAGAGCATGGTTTGTATCCTAAAGAGGAAGAAAAAAATTTTTTTAAAAAAATTCCTAATTATGATAGATTAAAGGATATTGCTAAAAATCCTAAAACGGTTACCTTAAAGGATGTTGAAACTGAAGAGGTGATTGAATTTCCATCAATTTACAAGGCTAGTAAGTTTATTGACCGATGTCCACAAACGATTGAAAACTGGAATGGTAGAGTGTGGAATGGTAAATATAGAATTGATATTCTTTAATTTTATTATTTTTTAAAAATAATAAAATTTGACTTAAGGAAATTTTATTTATTTTAAAAATTATAGCGATGAATTCTTTTTCACGAAGATTTATCAATGGATTGATAGATGCTAGTCAAGCGATTGCATCTAATTTATATAGTGGTGCTCAAAGGGTTGCCTCAGCGGTAATTCCTCAGAGTGCTAGAAGAAGAGTATCTAATTTTACTAATTGGATAACTGGTAATGTTCCAGAAGAGCAGATTCCACAAGTTTTAAACCAAGTTTTAGAAAATGTAGAAGAAGAATTACCGAGAAGAGAAATGCCAAACACCGAATTAAGGCAAGAAGCATCAGCATTAAGAGAATTTGCAACACAGCATGTTATAGATGGAGTAGGGGGATGGGGAGCAGATGATTTTTTAGAAGTAAGTAAAGAAAGCATAACAAGTTTTTTAAGAAACCACAGAAATACAAAGGTAAAGCTAGAACTTTTATGTTTATTTTCAAGGGAAACACCGCGAGGTAGAGAATATACAGAAGTTAAACTTTCTTCGCGTCATGGAATTATTACAAGGGAAAGTGATGTAAATGAAATATATGATGAAATGGTAGAACAAATTATGGGAAATTTTGCAACTTTTTTACGATCAGGAAGTGGATGGGTTTTTGAAGAGGTTATAAAATTAACATTGCATGTTGTAGAAAATAGTCCGTTATGGGAGGGTCTTGCTGGTTCATGGTTGCCTTTACCAGCAGGATTAAAAAGATCAAATAACAGAAATGGTCTTGTTAATAATCAAAATAAAGAAGATCATAACTGTTTTTTATATTGTGTTATGAGGGCAGTTTATCCAAAAAAAGAACATCCAGAAAGAGTTGATAAAAAATTAAAAGAACAAATCCAAGAATTAAATATGAAAGGAATAGAATGCCCTGTTAAGTTATGTGATATTAATAAATTTGAAAATCAAAATCCGGATTTTTCTATTGTTGTTATAGGTTACGATGAGAAAGATGGATTATACCCCCTTAGAAGGCAAAGAAAAGAAACTTTTGGTAGAAAACATTTAGTGGTTCTTTTGTTAATAAAAGATGAAGATGAAAATAGTCATTATGTTTGGGTAAAAGACCCAAGTGCACTATTAAGAGCAAAAATATCAAAAAATACAAATAAAATATTTTTTTGTTGGAGTTGTTTAAATCATTTTACGAGTGAAAGCGTTTTAGAAAATCATCGAGAGTATTGCTATGAAGAAGATGCTGTAAGAATTAAAATGCCTTCAAAAAAAGAAAGTATAGTAATGTTTAAAAACTGGGTTAAAACGCAATGGCATCCTTTTGTTGTTCATGGTGATTTTGAAACGGCACTTGTACCAATACAACATGCAAAACCAGATCCAAGTAAAAGTTCAACAACAAAAACTCATATGCATGTACCAACTGGTTATTCTTTCTTTTTAAAAAGCTTTGATGAAAATGTTTATAAGTCGGGATTGTTGTTATATCGGGGGGAAAATGCGGAGGAAAAGTTTGTGGAAGAAATAGAAAACCTAACCAAGGAAATTTTTAAATTACCAAAAAAAGATATGATACTTACCGAAGAGGATGCAGAAAATTTTAATAAAGCAGATACTTGTTATCTTTGTAATAAGAAGTTTGGAGAGGAAGAAGAAAGTGATAAAGAAGATGAAAGCGATGAAGAAGATGGTGTGGAAGAAGAGGAAGAAAAAGAAAAGAAAAAGGAAAAAGATGAAGATAGATGAAAAAAAGTAAGAGACCACTGCCATTTTAGTGGTAGATATAGAGGAGCAGCACATAATAAATGTAATCTTAAATTTCGTAAACCAAACTTTCTCCCTGTTTTCTTTCATAATTTGTCTGGATATGATACTCATTCGTTCGTTAAAAATCTTGGTGTTAGTGAGGGGGAAATTAATGTAATTCCAAATAATGAGGAAAAATATATAAGCTTTACAAAAAAGACTTTTGTAGATCAGTGTAAAAGTAAAAATAAAATGAAGGATATTTATAAGGATACACGGTTTTTAGATAGTTTTAAATTTATGGGTAGTAGTTTAGCAAAACTAGCAGAAAATTTAAAAGATTATCAATTCAAAAACCTTAAAAAGCATTTCCCAAGAAAAGAAGAGTTTGATCTTCTTCGTAGAAAGGGTGTTTATCCATATGAATATATTGATTCTTTAGAAAGGTTAAATGAAACACAATTACCACCTATAGAAGCATTTTATTCAAAACTTACTGGGGAAGGAATTACAGAAGAAGATTATAAACACGCAAAAAAGGTATGGAAAACATTTAAAATTAAAACTCTTGGTGAATATCATGATTTATATAAAACGGATGTTCTTCTTTTAGCTGATGTGTTTGAAAGTTTTAGAAAAGTTTGTTTTAACGTTTATAAATTAGACCCGGCCTGGTATTTTACTGCACCTGGTTTAGCTTGGGATGCTGCATTAAAGTTAACTGGTGTTAAGTTAAAACTGATTAGAGATAAAAATAAAATCCAATTTATTGAAAGGGGGATTAGAGGAGGGATTTCATTGATTATTAAAAGGTATATAAAAGCTAATAATAAATATTTAGGTAAAAAGTATAATTCGAATATGCCTTCAATATTTTGTAAATATTTAGATGCTAATAACTTGTATGGTTGGGCAATGAGCCGGAAGCTTCCAACTGGTGGATTTAAATGGATGACAGAAAAGGAATTAAACAACTGGAAACGACATCCCTGTCTTTTAGAAGTTGATTTAGATGTTCCTAAAGAACTGCATGATTATTTTAATGAGCTTCCTCTTGCTGCGGAGAAAATTAAAGTTAATGGAGTTGAAAAACTAGTACCAAATTTATATAATAAAAAGAAATATATTATACATTATGAAAGTTTAAAACAGTGTTTAAGTCTTGGTTTAAAATTGAAAAAGATATATAGAGGGATTAAGTTTAAAGAGAGTGATTGGTTAAAACAATACATAGATTTAAACACACAACTAAGAGCAAAAGCAAAAAATGATTTTGAAAAGGATTTTTATAAGTTAATGAATAATTCAGTATTTGGTAAAACTATGGAAAATATAAGAAAAAGGGTAAATATTAGGCTTGTCAGAAGTAGAAAATCAGCCAAGAAATTCGTAAACAAACCAAACTTTAAACATTTAGTAATATTTAATGAAAATTTGATAAGCATTCATATGGGAAAAACACAGATAAAATTTGACAAGCCAATATATTTAGGGTTTTCCATTCTTGAGTTAAGTAAAACATTGATGTATGATTTTCACTATAACTATATTAAAGCGAAATATGGGGATAGAGCAACTTTAGGACTTACTGATACAGATAGTTTATTATATGAAATTAAAACAGATGATTTTTATAAAGATATTTCAGATGATGTTAAAGATAGGTTTGATACAAGTGATTATCCTAAGGAGGGGCATCCTTCGGGTATTCCAGTTGGCGTAAATAAAAAGGTGATTGGTATGTTTAAGGATGAAACAAGTGGGAAGGAAATAGAAGAGAGTGTTGGTTTAAAACCAAAAATGTACAGTATTAAAATGGATGATGGGGGGGGGGAAAGTAAAAAAAGTAAGGGGATTAAGAAAAATATAGTTAAAAAAACTATAACACATCAGCATTATCTGAATTGTTTAGAAAAAAATGATATTCAACATAGAACTATGACAAATATAAGAAGTTATAAGCATCAAATTTATACAGAAGAAATTAATAAAATAGCATTAAGTGCAAATGATGATAAAAGGTTTATTTTACCTGATGGAATTCGTACACTTGCTTGGGGGCATCATAGGATTAAGGAATACAAAGAATAAATTTTTATTTGTGTTAAGAACAAATAAAAATTATAAATTTTCGTTTACTATTGTCTTTTTAATTATGTTGCATGTTTCACATTCTTGAATAATGTTTATGTAATTTGAGCCTGTTAGATAATTTTTTATTTTATAAAATAAACCTTCTTCTTTGTGTATAATTTTAAATACGCCATAGCAGTCATTTTCAAAATGAAGATAGGGATAATAATACTTATAAAGTCCATATTTTTTACCATCAAAATGTATATAATCTTTCTAATTTGTTAATTCATTCATTGCTTTAAGTACTTTATCCCTTTTTTCATTGTATTCTTCAACTAAATTATTTACTTTGTTTACTTCATTGTTAATTTCTTCTATCACTTGTAAATCTTCTTTACTGATTTCTTTTTCTCTTGTGTTAAGTAAAAGTACGTGATTCTTTAAATCTTGTAAAACATTTATATAAGTTTCTTTTCCATATTGTATTTTTTTCCCTGTTTTATAGTTTATTCCGTTTTTTAATTTTTCATATTTTTCTTTTAAAGTAATAGCTTTTTCAAAAATCACTATTTAAATTAAAATCATCAACGCTACTTTCTATGTGTGATAATGAATATGGTATAAAATTTCTTGGATAAAATGAAACTGGATATTTTATTTGAGGTGGAAACCTTTTTATTTTATCTTCCATCATTATTTTTATTAAATAATTTTTTTTTTTACTTAATTCAATTTTTATTTCTTGTCAGTAGTGCCTATGTTAATAATCTTAATCAAGCATTTCCATCTAATTGGCTTGTTTGTGTGTAATGCAGAATTTATCACATATTTCACAAAAATCTCCGTTTGTTTTATACTCTGTTTCTTCATCACGCATCTCAAATGTATTGTCTAAATACACACCCAATATGTCATTGAAATTTATGTATTTTCTACTATCTATTTCTGTTACCGGACAAAAATAGATAAAGAAATGATAGTCTAAACCATCTAGAAAAATATATTCATCACGCCAGATATCTATACCTCTGAAGAATTTTTTGAAAAAAATTTTTGCAGATTTAAAATAATTTTTAGAAAAAATAATTTTATCCCCAATTTCTGTTTCTATGCCAAAATATAGGTATGCTTTGTAGCATGGTCGTTTTGTTAGATAGTTGCTAAAATGATAATACGCCCAGTTGTACCATTTATCTTCTTGAAAACTAAAAACATTACCGTGAAAATGTATTTCATCGTTTTCATATTTTACTTTAAGTTTGGATTCACAAACTTGTTCAAGTTGTTGATGAAAAATGTCTAAGTCTTTAACTCTTGGCATTTTTTCTATATTTAACAAAAATATAGAAAAAAAACTCAATAATTTATTTGTCTTAAAATATCATTTTCTTGTTTACATACCGGACATTTTTTAGAATTGTAATCTTCTGTGTCAAGCAATTATAAATATTTTTGGAAAATATATTTATAATTCTTCAAACACTATCAAATCTTTGATTGAGTCAATTGCTTGTTGGGTGACTAGTTCTGTCATTTCTTCTTTTTCTTTTCTAGTCTTTAGTCTGGTGAATTCATATCTTAGTTGTTCTACTGCTGCTGATGATATTGATGATATGCCTGATAATACAGTGTTTCTATATAGACCTATAGATTTATCTAACCTTAGCACAAGACTATCATCTAGTTCTTTTTGTTTTTCACTCATTTTTATAATAGATCAGTGAATAAATCAAAGAAAAATTCAATGTTTCATATGTCTATAGTCTCTGATAGCAACTGGATTAGAGCGCTTGCTAATATTAAAGCTACATATTTGTGTTATAGCTGATATTTTAGAAATCTTTTCTATGGTTTTTGCTTTTGGTAGTGAGTTTGCTGTTTGTTAAATATCTTTGTAAATTTCTAAAAAATTTTTAATAATAATTTTTTTCATTTCTTCATTTCTATTTTCGCTTTTTACTTTCTTTTCTCTGATGAATGTAAGAACATTTTGTAAATCGTTGTTGCTAATTACAGACTCGTTGATTTGTTTAATCGATCTAGTTACATAGTCTTTTGTTGCAACAACAAGTTGATCTATAGGATGAACATTTAGGTTTGATCCTTTGATATATTTTAATGTTTGATTTGTTAAGAATGATCCTGGTATTTTTCCAACTGGCATCTTTCACTTCTATATTACATCGGTGAATTCTTCAAAGAAATTTTCAAATTTTTTTTTTTTTTTTTTTTTTTTAATCAAAAATCTTAAGCCATCCACTAACTGATAAACTTGCTAGTCACTGTATGATGTGTTGGTTGATGGGGGTTAATGGGTTAAGTGAGTGTGTGTGATGTGTGGGTTTGTTGGTTAGCTGGTGTGTTGGTTGATGGGTTGGTTAGCTGGTGCGTTGGTTAGCTGATGCGTTGGTTAGCTGATGCGTTGGTTGATGGGGGTTAATGGGTTAAGTGAGTGTGTGATGCGTTGGTTAGCTTGAGTTAGCGAATGTTAAAGCAGCTTAAAGGGAGTTAAAGAGGTTAAAGGGATTAAAGGGAGTTAAAGGGGTTAAAGGGGGTTAAAGGGATTAAAGGGGGTTTAAGGGGGTTTAAGGGGGTTAAAGGGGGTTAAAGGGGTTGATTAGTTAACAGCTTATCCATTACCACCTTATAAGACGGTATGAGACCTATGTCCTCAAACAAACAAAACACCTACTACTGACATAAAGCGATTATTAACCACAAATAACTCTCGAGACCATCGTTCGTCATACTGTCTTTGAAAAGATCGGCGTATGTAAGACACCCTCACCAAATCTCCAACTTTGAATCTGTATGACGCAGCTTGGGTTTTTTTTTTTTAAATTAATTTAGGCTTTGTATTGTATTGAATTTTCCACAACGCTATAGAATCTTTTTACGCTGGCAGGGCTTCTCTTTATGGAACGATGGTACGTTTTATTGTAACTTTCCGTTATACCCGAAAGAACGTTTACCCACCGAGAGTTTTGGGAGTGCGTTATGTATCTGATAAGACGCGATTTAATCGTTTTAATCGCTCTTTCAGCATACGATGCTTTCACGACATTTTGAGTGACAAAATAGTTCACGCCTTGGTATTTTAAATATTGTTTTACGTCCTTATTCACAAATTCAGTGCCTTTGTCACTTCGGATGTTCGTGGGTTTCCTCCCGCGAGCAAATATTTCTGCAAAAGACTGTTTCAATTCCTTGCCAGTTCTTGTTCGAAGTGGCTCGGTCCAAACATACTTCGACAGAACGTCTATAGCTAACAGAAAATGGGCAAATCCATCATTGTCTTGCTTGTAATAATCCATGTTGGCAGTATCCACATCCCATTGATAATCCACATAGGGAGCCACAACTCTCCGACGTTTGAAGTTTGAACGCTCTTCCCTGTGTACGGCATAGTCTTCTTGTTTCAACAACCAGTTTCAAATTTTAGATCTTCCTAAAACAAACTTTCCTTCTTTTCGAACGGCTCTGTATAATTATCAACTCTACCATAAGCTGCATCGTGTTTTGGGTCGTAATAAATACTAGCAAGCTAATTTTCATATTTCACATTTTTAGTCATTTTACTTTAGATTTCCCAGGCGTTTTCTTCAGTTTAGGCTTTTCAACTTTTGCTCGTCTTTGTACACGTTTCCCCGGTGGAGGAGGGATACCTTCTCTCCTTGACGATGTTATTCCCTAACCCGCTTGCACTCGCCTACCGGCTGTTAAGAGACTGAGAGGAACGTTAATCCTTTTTAATAACAAGTCGAATTGTTCGGAAAACCCCGGAATTTAATACCTTTTAAAAAATGATGTCGTTCGGTGCAGCCCCTAATCTCGTAATAACAAAAAAAGATTAGGTAAACCTCCCATAATTTAATACCCTTTAAAAAATTAGGGAAAACCCCGTAATTTAATACCTTTTAAAAATGAGGTCATTCGGTGCAGCCCCCTAATCTCGTAATAACAATAAAAAAAAAAAAAAAAATAGAGGAAACCCCCCGCAATTTAATATCCTTTAACGTTTCTCGAATAGAGGGTTCTGCGAAGGACCGCGTAAACATTTATAACTTTTTTTAAGAGTTATAAATTTATGCGATTGTATAATGTCTTTTAGGTAGAGTATCTACTCCATTCTCTAAAATAAACCGTTTATCATCAGAAAGTCGTTCCATTAGTCTGAGATGTGGTGTGTGCCACGGTAAAAATCTTTGGGGGTTGGATATTCTTCGTCTGGTATTTTTTCCACTTTTTACCAAAGAATTTTTTTTCCTTAAAACCGGTCAAACAAAAAAAAATATTTTCTTAAAACCGATCAAACCTCTTGACTTTCCCCTACTACGAATGAATGAATGAATGAATGAATGAATGAATGAGGTTTTAAGGCCCGTCGACATCAAAGGTCATATTGGGCGCACTAACAACTAATGCAATACGTTCAATTGATCAAACTGTAAAGTTACAAGACTTTTAAAATCTTAGCTGTGTAAACACTAAAAGAACAAAGGACGTTAGTGTGACATATATACAGATGGTCAATAGAACCTAAAATCATATCTTTTGATAGAGATTTTACCTCTTTCAAAAAGTCAAAAATAGACTCCAACTTTACAGTATCAAATAAATTGCTCATACTGTCAACATGAAAAAACCTGTCTCTTGTAGGTGCAAGGTCTATACAGTCTACAAGTATGTGTTTAACAGTAAGAGGTGTATTGCAGGGAATACATTGGGGTGATTCTTCTCCCTTAAGGAGATATGAGTGTGTCATGTATGTATGACCAATGCGAAGACGGGCCAAAATAATTTCTTCACGGCGACTTGTCCGCAACCCTGGAAGCCACTCGCCAAGAGCTGACTTCACTGTAAACAACTTGTTATCTTTGTTACCTGGGTCATTCCAAGATTGCTGCCATACATTCCGGATAAAAACATTTATCAATGGTTTAAAATCATTAAAAGGAACTTTAAAAGGTAAAACATCCGGTGACAATGCCTCCTCGGCAGCTTTATCTGCCTCTTCATTGCCACTGATACCAATATGGCTAGGAAGCCAACAGAAAACAATATCGGCTTTTTCACATATTTCGGACAGTTTTTCAAGGAGACCGACTATTAATGGGTTGTCTGTTTTCTCACCCTCAAGTGCTTGCATGGCAGATAATGAATCAGTGAAGATAATATAGCGCCAGTAAGCATCTTCTTGTATATTGTTGAGAGCAAGGTCGATCGCCTTTAGCTCCGCGGAAAAAATAGAAGAATTATTAGGAAGTCGAAATTGGTATATTTCGCTATCGAGCACGGCAGCTGCAGCAACTTTGCTTCCATCTTTAGAACCATCTGTATATATCTCTTCGTGAAGGCAGTATTGTTCTTTTATTTCGAGGAATTTATTTTTGAAAATCATTGGATCTGTTGTAGCTTTCCTGTCAGAAGCAAGACTGTATATACAGGTTGGACTTTTAGAAGTCCATAAAGGAACTTGAGAGATTTTATGTTGCGCTACAACCTCAAGATCGCAATCAACACAACTCATATCTGCTTCACAGCGTAAACCAAAAGGTGGTATGGCTTTTTCCTTTTTTTGAAATTCATCCTTGTAGAGCGGTTTAAATACTACTTTATGCGTAGGGTTGTCGGGGTTTGACTTTAACTTTAAGTAATACTGCAAGGAAAGTTTCTTCCTGCGTAAATTTAAAGATGGTTCATTTGCCTCAGCATACAAGCTATTGATAGGAGATGTTCTAAAGGCGCCAAGTGCCAAGCGTAAACCTTGGTTATGGATAGAATCCAATGTCCGAAGGTACGATTGCCGCGTTGAGCCATATACAATGCAGCCGTAGTCTAACTTAGAACGGACTAGTGTTCTATAAAGTCTCCAGAGGACTTTTTTGTCGGCTCCCCAGTCCATACTGGAGACAACATGTAAAAGATTCAGAGCTTTTTGGCATTTATTGCTCAAATAGTTAATATGTGGGATGAACGTGAGTTTAGAATCAAATAAAAACCCTAAGAATTTGAATTCTGGGACGACTTCTATACGGACACCATCTAATGTCAGCTCCGGGTCGAGATGAAATTTTCTCGACTGACAGAAATGCATACATCTGGTCTTGGTTTTCGAAAATTTGAAACCGTTTTCGTTCGACCAGTTGCTTAAATTATGTAAGACCTATTGAAGCTGTCTTTCAATCGTATGCATATGCTTTGACCGATAGCAAATGCAGAAGTCGTCAACATACAGAAAGCATTCTACTCAAGGGCAAACAGATTTAACAATGTTGTTAATTTTAACACTAAAAAGTGTAACTGAAAGGATGCTTCCCTGGGGAACGCCCATTTCTTGTTCGTGTGGGCTGGACAGTATATTTCCAACTCGGACTCTAAACTGACGTTCATCTAAAAAAGCAGAAATGAAATAAGCAAGGCGACCTCGAATACCGAAATCATAAAGGTCATTCATAATGCCATACTTCCAGGTGGTAACGTAAGCACTTTCTAAATCGAAAAAGACAGAAACGGTATGTTCTTTCTTTATGAAGGCTTCACGTATAAAAGTCTCGAAGCGTACTAAGTGATCAAGAGTGCTTCTCTGTTTACGGAATCCGCACTGGTTTGTGGAAATAAGTTTATTTTTCTCTAAAAACCAAACTAGGCGGTCATTTACCATTCTTTCCATAGTTTTACAAATACAACTTGTTAAGGCTATAGGGCGATAATTACTTGGGTTTGTAGAATCTTAGCCTGGCTTTGGTATCGGTATAACTATAGCTTCATTCCAAGAGTCTGGAAGAACACCTGTCTTCCAGATCTGATTAAATATTTGGAGTAAATAATGGAGGGAACGATACGGCAAGTGTTTAAGGAACCGGTAATGTATATCATCAGACCCAACTGCAGTGTCATGACATTTCTTAAGAGCCTTTTTCAGCTCTTTAATGGTAAAATCTTTATTATAATGTTCCTTGTTATTGGATTTAAAATTCAGTTCGGATTTCTCTTTTACTTTCTGGCGTTTTCGAAACGTGGATGAGTAATTTTCAGAAGAAGACTTCTTGGCGAACGTATCGGCCAGCACATTGGCAATGTCAAGTTTAGAAGTAAAGTTCCCATCATCAGTATCGAGATGGCCAACACTATTGGAAGTACATTTGCCATTAATTTTTCGTATCACCTCCCATGTCTTTTTGACAGACGATCTAGAATTTAATCTGGATACATACTGTCGCCAAGACGCACGTTTACTTTTTTTATAGTTCGCCGTGCTCTCGCACGCGCAACGCAATTTTGAACTTTGCAAGATTTTCTTGTTTCTTGAGTAGGTCTCAGATTGAAATTTCTGAGAACAGATTTTCGCTCAGCTATAGCCTTCTTACAATCATCGTTAAACCATGGTTTGCTTTGATGCTTTGGATTTGTCGACGTCCGAGGAATTGATATCTCTGCAGCCGAGTAAAGTAAGGAAGTGAACAGCTCTGCTGGATTTTCACATTCGTCAAAAGCATTGGGATCAATTGATTGTTCGCAATTAATTTTGAACTTTTCCCAATTTGCTTTATGAAGCTTCCAGCGTTCTGGACGTTCTTGTACAGATGGTCCAATTTCCGATACTACGATCGGGAAATGATCGCTTCCATAAAGGTCGTCATCGACCTTCCAATTTAAATCCGTAAAAATTTCCGGACTGCATATACTTAAGTCTAAAGATGAATAAGAACCAGTTGCAGGATGAAGATATGTTGAAGACTTATCGTTGAACAAAACAAGATTATGCTCCGTGATAAAACTTTCTATGGTTTGACCTTTGTCATTCGTATTTGTACATCCCCACAACGTATGATGTGAATTGAAATCTCCCATTAAAATGAAAGGTTTTGGTAAAGTTTCTTGACATCGATTGCCGAGCTGGGTGGAAGGTAAATAGAACATAGAGTAATGGCTTTATTTAGAGAAATGCTTACAGCGACGGCTTGTAAAGTAGTTTCGAGTTTGACAAAATGGTGTGGAATATTGTTGTTCACCATTATTGCCACTCCTCCTGAAGCTTTATCGTGACCACTGAAGTTTTTACAAAAACAGAAATGGCACTTTAAGGAGAATTTGTCGGAGTCTTTAAGAAAGGTCTCTTGTAAAGATATTGCAACTGTTTTTTTTTTCATTGATTAAAAGGTTTAATTCCTCGAAGTTAGCTTTAATGCTGCGACAATTCCATTGCAAAATGGTATTATTCATGACTGAGTTTATTGTAAGGAAGATACCACAGAGGGCTGGAAGTATGTGCCAATTCATTTCTTATTATTTATTTGATAATACGACCTTGCTTATTTGTATTTGTTTCTGCATGGTCGTTTTCCTCCTCCATGTCTTCATCAAGACACTGGAAGCGGTTATGTTGTACTATTTGGTCATCAGACCCCTTTGGAAGGCGATCTGAGAGGACCTGTTTTGGAGATTTGGCTGGACTTGTATTTCAAACAGGCTTGTCTGTTTTTTATTTACTACAGGTTTTTGTGGTTTTACAGTATTAGAAGTCTGTTTCTGAGTTGATTCTGTTTGCACTGAGGTTTCGTTCGTTTGAGTTTGTGCATCTTTCAAGTTCACTGCTTTGGCTGTATTGGATTTCGTGACGCTGGAATACGACGAACCCAATGCCTGTCGTGCATCAACAATTTTCCGCGCTTCTGCAAACGACAGGCTTTCGCGGTATTTAACAATTTCTTTTTCTCTCTTCCATACTTTGCATGTACGGGATGTAGAAAAGTGCTCCTCACCGCATTTTAAACATTTCATGGGTTTGCTACAGGGGTAAGTATGGTAAGTTTCGACTTCGTTCGTTCCACATCTTTTGCAGTGATCGTCAGCATTGCATTGCCTTTCGTGGTGTCCGAACTTGAAGCATCTGTAGCATTGGAGAGGGTTTGGGATGTTAAGATCCACAGGAACCTTCAAGTACCCGACTTTCAACGTTTTCGGAAGAATGGATGTTTTGAACTTCAGGACTATGGTATTCGTGTCCTTCCGATACCATCCATAAAAACATGAATACGTCTAGCCTCAATAACATTCTGTGTTGCTAGTTCATCAACAATTTCTTCTTCCTCAACACCAGCGAAATCAGGACATCTGATAATACCTCTTGATGAATTCAAAGTTTCATGTTGGCAGGAATGTCAAAGAATCGTTTTAGGCCTAGTAGGTTTTTTGAGTTTTGTGCCTTTTCAACCTCAACTAACAAAGTGCCATTTTTCAGCTTTTTGACAGACTTTGGAGAGCCTGCCAAAGAAACAATTACCTTTTCTATCACAAATGGTGACAACTTTGAAAGTGGTTTTTCTGAGTTTAACGATTCGAGAATCAGAAAGCGTGCAAATGGTCCTGTCGATTCAACTTTTGCCTGATCGTTTTCAAGTTCTGTCCGTGTTCGTTTTTTGGTTTGGTTTTCCATGATTTATTTTTTAAGATTCATCATTCGCGGCCCCCACCCACCATGGAGTCCTACAAAGGAGACATGGCTAGTAGAGCGGAGTATCCAGCTCTGCATGTCAGGGTTACCCAAATGATATACTTGAGCAATGCAAACTAAGCAATGTGGCAAGGAAGATGCGTGGCAACAACCCCAGATCAGGAAGCACCCACGCAAGTCAATGCCCAACTAAATAGTCCACACAACCCAATTAGCCCATGAGCCTATATTAGACTAGGGACTAAAACATACAAAACATATGCAGTTAGAATAGACAAGTTGATACTGTATGAATACATACAAGTCTATAATCAAGCAGTATAGTACTACATGCAGTTTCAGGAAAACAACTGTAATACAAACAGAAAAAGATGTTGGTTTTTTTTTTTTTTTTTTTTTTTTTCACCATTGAGGGTATAGACATATTGCAAAAGGTTCAAATTGCCCAAAATCTAAAAACGACCAGCCGATTGCACTAGACCGGGCCCATCTAGGCTTTCGTTTACACCGAAGCAGTGTGTTGAAGAGCTGGAGATCCTTGGGCTCCCCTCAACTACCAGGACCCTCTTTTCCAGCTTACGAGTCTCCACCCACGGCAAACAGGTGGGTCCATTGGTGGGGTCTTACCACTCTACAGGACTGGCAGCCGGCGAATTCTACCCCCCGTCCGGCTGGGGGTACTACGAAGGACCGCGTAAAAATTTATAACTTTTTTAAGAGTTATGAATTTATCTAGTAAATCAAGTTCATCGTTTCTCCATCCCCCGAAAACTTAAACTCCCTATCACTGATCGTAACAGCATAAGCCACCGTATTTAATGGTGGATTGACCTCGAAATTAGCTGTAACCTCTATCGGTATAGTGTTACTTTTTAGCTTTTCATTCTGCTTACTAACGTCGAAGACGAAAAGCGGAAACAGAGTTTTGTAATCACTAGGGTTAATATTGCAGCTTGAGACTAGTTTATCCATTTTATAGAACGTTTCCATAAACGTCGGAGCTTCGTAAAAAAAAAAAAAAAAAAAAGACTAGCGAACTATTCTCGCTCGAAACTACTGCTAATCTCTATTTCCGGGTATCTCCGGGCATTAACCTCGAGGTAAATGCTTTTAAGGTTAAGGTGATCAAAGATGGCCGGATTCGTCTCCTGGTTATTGTATTTATTAGTCTGAAAACCTATGATAACGAATCTGGGAATATCGGGCACGGATCTAGCGCCCAATCTCCAGTTAAAATTAATACTTTGTGGAACGTCAATTCTATCACAATTTCTTACTCTAAAGGCGACTGGTAAAGAATTCTTGTCGCGTATTATTTTATACAACATAGCCTTTTCGGCGTCCGCGGGCATTACGTGGGGCATAAGCCAGGCAAGTTTAGTTAGTTTAACCATGCCAGCGTCAGTAGCGTTGTTCCTAAAAATAGCGGAATCGTCACTATCCCTAGTAAGACTAAGGCTGTGTTTTAAGCCGAAAACGATCTTGTTGTAATCTTCACAAACCCCAAAAATGTGATCAAGAGGAACCACAAAGGCAACTGTTCCCACCGGTCTTGGACTAGTAATTATGCGATTGTGTCTAATTATATACCCGGTGTTTCCATCGTTAACGTTAGAGCTCGCGACTAACGCGGTGTCTTTAGTCCACAGTTGGTTCAATCCTTGAGACTTGGAAAAATCATCGGAATATTTTAATAATCCGAGCATCGTAGTCGCTTGACCGGGGTGTAGTAAACGTTCTACTATGTTATCCGGCAATTTATAGATAATACTGTTAAAAAGGTATAAAAGTCCGTTATTAGTTAAGGTAATAACGTTTGAGTTACAACTACCCCCGGAGTAACGTAAGACGTAATACCATCAGCCTTAAGTAATTGCCCCTCAAAGAGCAGGCAACTTTTACAAGGGTGAAGAAAACTGCTACCGCCATCCACTTCTATCAATATGTCCCCCGGAACGTTGAGGTCCGTTTCCGAAACAGGTTTGTGCTCTATAATTTCGTACTTTTCGGTGCTCTCATCTTTCAAGGGCATTTCTTTAACCGCGTACATTTCGGAATCCATTTTTAAAAAGCGATAAAAAAGATTTTATATTACCTTAAGCCCGGAGCCTTTGTTTAGCTTTTTTACCAATTTTTGTATCGCTATAGTTTTTTTCTTATCCTCTCCGCTTCCGGCTATTAAAGCGTTAAAGTTTTTCAGTGGTGTCTCGGGAGAAGTATACTTACTAACGAGCTTTTTCGCCTTTTTAGGCGATGTCATAAGCTTCGTTACGGCTTTCTTTCCAGCATCATCCGATCGCAGTAACGGCCGCGCTTTTTCCAGCTTCCAAAGCTTTTTTCGCTCCTTCTTTAGCAACGCTTTTTCCCGCTTCTAAAGCCGAGGAGGCCAATACCTTTGCCGCGTTATTGGTAAAAAGCCTAGTAAAAAAGCTGGTGAGAGGCCCGAAGATCCCCGATCCGCCGGTGTATTTTTTTTATCCTTTGTTTGTGAGAATTAGCATCTTTTTATAAAGTGAACAGAAGTTTTTTATAACTCGGCTTATCCAAAATGCCCTGTCTTTTTAACTCATCGCAAATACTGACGATTTCGTTTCGAACTCCCGTATTTCCAGCATTTTTACTGGCGAGTAAAAGATTTAGTTTTTCTATCAACGCATTAGGATCGCAGGGAATAACGACACCTTTTCCGGAATAAAATTCCTCGGGTAAATCTTTAGGTAAATCTTTATGTAAAAAATTCTTAATATGAGGGTCCATCTGTCTTGTCTTTTTACTCGAGGATCGGGCTTGGTATTCTTCCGGTAAAAATAAGTACCTTTTTTCCCAAATATCGCTTTGCACGTTTTTCCATTTGTATCCCTTGTTACCTTTAGGATGTTGAGCATCGGGATTGTTTCTTCGATGAAGAGCTCCCGTTCTTAACATTAAGTTAGCGTAATTATTATAATCCTCATCGTTATAAATACTATTATCCGGTTCTGAAGATACGAGAAGTTCCCAGAGACCATTGGTTCCCGTATATCTTTTTCCTCCAACGTCAAAATCGTTCTTTCCTTCTATGAAGTTTACCTGGTCTTTACCAATGAAATATATATTTTTACCTTTTTTACGCAAGCCCGTACTTTTATCGACTTGGATTATCGTACTTTTTTAAGTAATATACCGCCGTTTCGCCGAGATCTAATAACGGATCCTTTATACTAGACAAAGGAGGAACAGGCGCGTCAGGTAAAATCTGAGACGTTCCTTGAGGCAGCGCCTGTATAGCTTCTTTTATAGGTATTAGTTCTTTTTTTATATTTTCCGCCACCTGTTTCTGGGACTCGGTAATGGGTTTAAAAACCTTACCGAGGTCTTCTTGGAGGACTCTTTCTCCGGTTTTTTCCCCTATAGATTTATTCCAGATATTTTTTTCTTAGCTCAGAGAGCTCTTTTAAGAGTTTAATCTCATTGTCCAAGCTAGAAACCTTTACAAAGGACATATTTTAAAAAAAAAATTTTTTTTAAACCTGATTTAAACTCCATTTTAAAACTTGTTTTAAACTCCATTTTAAAACCTGTTTAAAACCCTGTTTTTAACTCCATTTTAAAACCTGTTTTTAAGTTTATTTTAGGCTTAATTTTTATCCTAGTTCTGACTAGTTTTTCCACCAACTTCCGAAAGGAATTTCGAGCTTCCTCCCTCCCCATCTCGATTAAGCTTTCTTGTTGATTATCTCTCAAAGCGTTATTTTTACGTCTGATCTCTTCTTTCATGGTATTGTAGTTTTTCCAACTCTTCTGTAATTAACCGGAATTCTTGATCGCTAATGGCAATGTCAGAAAGCACCTTAGAAATATGGGAAGAGATAGTATTTAACTTGGCTGGCGCTAAAGTTTTAATTTTTTCGTGCTTTTCGGCTTTTACGGAGCACTTTTTAGTCGCGTAACGTCCGATAATGCTTAAGGCTCTTGTAACAGTCGCAGTTCCTTCCATGACTAAAACGATGGGTGTCGCTACGACGGTCGATAAAAGGGCAACTCCTCCAACCGCGAGAGCCGCCGTAGCTGTGGTAAGAGAAATGTCTGTCAAGTCTACGATTTTTACGGCTCTATGGTACTTTTTACTTAAAGTCTCGCATTTTTCCTTTTCACGTTCGAGAGTGGATTGGATCTCGCTAATTTTTTGGAGTCGGTAATTATGCCCCGGCTCTTCCGACGGAGCCGTTGGTAACTTTGGATAAATACTTTCATCGTACATTTTATAAAAGTAGTATTTTTTAAGCCAAGAAAAAAAGTAAGCATAAAGGCTCTTTTTCGTTTAGAATCGCGACTTCCTTCCCTACATTGGTTAAAGTAACCAAAATATCTTCGGAATCTTCCATAACGTTCTCCCCTCGCAAGCAAAGTCCTTTTTCTTTTACGTCTCGGGGGAGATAAATTAAAACGAAACCTTTAACGAGGCTCACGCCAAATCTTAAGGTAATAACGCGATTTTCCCCCGGTTTCAGTACGAGGTTTTATTGTACAAAAATATTCCACGTTCGATGATTTAACTTTTCTGGAGGGTATGGAACTTTTAACGGTTTCCAAAAAAACGTTTTTAGCTGTTTAGACCCGAGTTTATAAATATTTCTCATCTTATGCATTTTTTTAAAAAAGAAATTTATAACTCCTTCAAGTTATTTTTCTTACGGGTTAAATCCTATAGTATCGCTCCCAAAATAGGAATATTAGCGAAAGGGCTGTTTGGACCAAAAAGAAGTCCGCGCCCGTCGTAAAACTTACCTCCTTTTTTTCAAAAAAAGACCGTCTCCTAAAGACTCGGTTTTATTACTCGCCACGGGTTCCAAGAGAACTCTTTTCCCATCAGTCTCGACTTTACAAACGCAGCCACCTTTCTTAAGAAAAAGCCCGTTACCCATTGCTTTTTGGACTCCCGTGCTCGCTAAACCGGACAAGGCGCCTACTCCTAAAGCTGGAAGTACCGTTCTCGCTAGTGCCGGTAATGCCGCGGAGGCTAAACCGGCCAGCATTCCTAAAAATCTACCTCGGATTTCGGTATTATATTTTAACTGCCTAGCGCTCATTTTAAGCGTGATTCCCACGCCATTTTGCAGAGCCTTAGCTATCCGATTTATCTGCGTTTTCGTTAAAGCGAGAACATGTTCTCCGGTCAAATCTTCGTGGCCAAGCCGAATACTGGTAGCCTTCCTAGCTCTAATAGTGGTCCGCAGTTTTTCTTCTTGTCCTTCGGAAATATTAACTTTAACTTTATGGTAGTTTTCCATTTTATATAGGAAAAGTTAATTCGTATTACACCCCCCTAATATGGAAACGCATCGTAATAGTTTCGCCCCTTAAATTTAACAGGTTTCCATCTTGGTCCGTAATAGATACGGAGAGGTCGTTTAAAGTAGAAGTATTTAAAGGAAGATAACCGGAGTTTCTATTATTTTGTACCCGGGGCCTACGTAGATCGTGTTTTTCTTGCCGTTTCTAATGTAACTTCCGTTAATATGGTTAATATTTACCAAAATAGTGTTAATATGGTTAATATTAACGATATTTTCGGACTCGTGAAAACCTTCCTCGTACTTGGCGCGATTAAATCCTAATACTTTAGAAATAGAGTTTGGGTGGTTAAAATCGACCCAGAAATTATTCTCTAAACTAAGAACCGCTTTTAAAGTGTTAGTATTCGCGGACAAGGTAATCGAGTATTCCTCGTTAGCGGGATCCCAATGGCCGTTTTTTCTAAGTTCTTGCTGAATGAAGTCGTTCAAATCCGTCAGTTCATAGCTTTCTTCCGGAATAATAATTTTTACCCAAGAATTTCCAGCATCCTGAGAGTAAATAAACGTGTTATTATTTTTAGTAATATTAGGAAAAGAGTAGTAAGTTTCGAGGTTAAGCAGGGCAATTTCGTGAGTTTTAGTTTCGTCCAGCTGTATTACTGGGCTAAAAACCGTAGTAAACTTCGCCTCGTTGGAACTTTCTATGATTTGGGTCGATAACTTGGGACTCGTATTTTTAGCCATTTTTTTCCGTGTTAGCAGCTATTTTTTCTAAGAGTTTCTCCATTTTTTTTTTTTTTTTTTTTTTTTTCTTTTTTTTTTTTTTAATAAGGTATATAAAAAGTATCTAATCCTTTTCTGTACTTTCCCGTATACTTATCCCTAGAAAGGTCTATAACGAGAAAGCCGAACGGATCTTCCCAGACTTTTTTTACAAAGAGATCTAAATTCTTTTTTATCCATGTCATGGCTCACGTGGTCGAGGCAAGGGTCGTTTATATTTCTTGAGTCTTGACGAAAAAGAATAATAAAATTTGCGTTTCTTCTAATCGTTCAGCGAGGAATTTCGCAATAATCTTGGGAAAGGTAAAAGCAGTCCACATTACTATGTCTTCCGCGAATGTAGTAGACTTCGCACTTGGTTTGTTTTTCCAACAAAACATCGTCAAAGATCATTAGGTTTTTCTCGGAAGGTTTTAGGTCTCTCGGATCGGGGATGTTTTCGGCAGACTCGTAAAAATTACATTCTCTATCCGAATTTTCCGAGATGCTTTTTCTCCATTCCTTAACCACGTCTATCGGAGAAACTTCGTTAGAAATAATTTCGTCGCGTATTTCGAATAGGCGAAGAATAAACTCTTTAGGAATTCTTTCCTCAAAAGCTTTTTTAATGATGCAGTACTCGGGCTGAAAAAGACTTTTTCCAAAGGCAAAAAGATTTTCGTAGTATAACCACCCCAGTTTTAACAAAAGGTTTAACAAAAGCCTAGTTTTTCTGCAGTTAGATTTTCCCATGATAACACTTCGGATACTTTTTGGAAAAAGTATGTGGTTGTGTCTTTTAGCACAGTTTTCATTCCAGGATAAATCCGTAATTTCCATTTTAATATTCTTAGAATATTAAAATGCTTTATTGCGTAAAGTGTAGAAAAAAAAAAACTAAAACCTTAAACCAAGCGTTAAAGTTTCCAAAAACGGACACAACATGATTCAAGGTCAATGCGCGGTTTGTGGAATTAAAAAAAAACCAATTCGTAAAATAAAAATATTCTAAGTTTAAAAAATGCTTTATTGCGTTAAGTGCAAGAAAAAAACCGAGACCTTAAGTCGAGCACCTAAAGTTTCTAAAAACGGTCGTAACATGATTCAAGGTCAGTGCGCGGTTTGCGGAATTAAAAAAACCCAATTCATAAAGGGAAAAGGTTTACTAAATAGGATGATTAATAATCTTACCGAAGAACATCATTTGCCGGGTCACAATTTTACGGGCCCCGGGACGAAGCTCGGAAAAAGGTTAAATCTGGATTTAACTCCTAAAGAGTGGAGTAGGCAGATAAACAGGGTAGATACTGCCGCGTATCATCACAACCTCTGTTACTTAAAAAATAATGATACAAAGACCCGAAACGACGTTTGCGATAAAAACATGTTAACCGAGCTCCGAGATATTTATAACCCCACTTTAAGGGAAAAAATGGAAAGAGGTCTCGCTTCCAGCATAATTGGAACTAAAAAAAGGTTCGGAATGGGTTTTAAAAAAGCACTTTAGTGGATGAGTTACACAAGCCCGTACGAAAAAAATTCCGGAAAAGGAAAGTTCGAGTCGGCGGTATAGATAAAATATGGGCGGCGGACTTGGTGGATAAGCAAGCTTTTTTCGAGTTTAATCGAGGCGTAAAATACCTTCTCGCGGTTATAGACGTTTTTTCTAAATACGGCTGGCTGATACCCTTAAAAAACAAGACGGGAAAAGCAGCCGTTGATGATTAATCGGAGACTTTTAAGGAGAGAAAGCCGGAAAAGATGTGGGTGGATAAAGGTAAAAAAAAATATAATAAAGAGGTTAAAGGCCTCGTTGAGCTTTATTCTACGGAGAACGAAGAAAAATCTAGCGTCGTTGAGAGATGGATTAGGACCGTGAAGGAAAAGATGTGGAAATACTTTTCCGTTCAGTCTACGAACGTTTACTTAGACATACTCCCCGATCTAGTTAAAGAATACAATAATACAAGACATTCTTCTATTAAGATGACTCCCGTTAACGAAAGTCAACGAAACCGAGGTTTTTAGAACCCTTTATCCTATAGAAGAAAGAAAAAGAGAAAAACCCAATTTCTCCGTCGGTGATAGAGTAAGAATTTCCAAGAAGAAAAAAAACCTTTCAGAAAGCGTACACTACAAGATGGACCGAAGAAATTTTTACAATTTCCGAGGTAAAAGTTACTGATCCCATAACCTATAAAATAGTAGATCTTAACGGAGAAGAAATTCGAGGCACTTTTTACGAACCCGAGCTGCAAAAAACGGAACAGGAACTTTTAGGATAGAACGAGTTATTAAAAAAGGACAGAAAAAATCTTTAGTAAAATGGAAAGGGTATTCGGACGAGTTTAATTCGTGGGTTAATAACGAGGACATCTTAAATATATAAAATGACGATTATAAAGGTTTTTAACGTAACTTTACCGAACGAGCCTTTAAGTAACTTAGATCTTTTATCCGCGGTTCGTAAGCTGAGAATACCCCGGTTCAGAGGAGTATTTTTAAGAGACGTTTTACCTAAAAACCCTAAAAAAAGAGAGTGCGGAATACTAAATCTAGACGACTCTGATGGACCTGGGACTCACTGGGTCGCCTGGTACAAAAACGGGGATAAAAAATACTACTTCGATAGCTTTGGTTTACAACCCCCCGTGGAGCTCGTAGATTACTTAAAAAGTCCTATTTTTTTAATACGGAACAGGTACAAGGATCGAAGCAAAATTTTTGCGGACATCTTTGCCTTTACGTTTTAAAATTACTATCTCGCGGAAAAGGTCTTCAGGAAATAATAAATTCTTTATATTAAAAAAAAAAATGCCAACAACTAAATTCGGAAGTACCGGAAAATCGGGCCTCGTATCCGACGGCGTTTCTCTAGCCTACGTAAATAAAAACGTTTTACGTAAGTACAGAGAAAATACTGTCACGGGTTCCATTGACATGAGTGGTAATACGCTAACGAACGTCGCGAGTCCCGTAAATTCCCACGATGTCGAGACTAAATCTTATATCGACGAAAGAACGGGACTTTTAAAGGAAAATGGAGCTTATATGGCCCTCGATCACGTGAATATGGGGTTTAAAAAAATAAAAAACCTAGCCGAGCCTACGGAGCCGAACAAAGCCGTTAATAAAAAATATGTGGATCTTTCACAGAGTCCTTTTAAGTTTGAGGGAGGAAGATATTTTGTGGATAGGGATATAAGTATGAACAATCGCAAGTTGGAAGCTCTCCCCGATCCTATAAACCCGCACGAAGCCGCTACTAAAGGTTATGTGGATATAGCCGATAAGGCTTTTCGGTCTGTGGGGGAAAAATTCATGGCTACTGATATTATAAGTATGGGGAACCGTAGATTAATAGACCTTGGTATGCCTCTAGAAGACCACCAAGCGGCGAATAAACAATACGTTGACCTCGCTATTACCGGAGTGAAAAAAAATATCCCCCAGCCCTTTACGGGATATAAGGAAAAGGATTTTTTAGACGAAAAAGTACCAGAAAGATATGAGCTCGAGCAATGACCAAATTATGCGAGTAAGGGAGCCTTAAACCTAGACGGTCATAGAATTTTAGGACTCCCTAGGGAACCTAGATACGCGACAGAAGCGGTAAGTTTAACTTGGATGAATTTAATATTAAGATCTAGGTTGGACGCAATAACCGATGAGGTCACCCGATTTAGGATCGATTTTACGAATAGAATTCTCGCGTTAGAACAAGTCGAACGAAACAGTAAACAAGTTATAACCGTATGGGCTGAAGAAAAAGGAAATTTAGGATACGGTAATTACGAGTTCTCTTTCGGTAATGGAAGCTCGAGACCGGGACACGATTTTGGAGACTATTGTATGACAGCTCCGGGTAGAATTAAAAGAGGATCTTTAATGGTCGCCGATGCTGGTGGTTTTCTACAGAAAGCGATAAAGGTTAACATAGTCGTAAACGGGGTCGAAAAGATTGACTATCCTATAGTAAAAGAGGATGGGTAAGGCTGCAGTTGCGAAGTTTTCGCCCGACCTTTAGAAGTAAAACAATGCGACGTTATAAACTTTATAACTAAGACAACGGCTTCTACCGCAACAAACGCTTATGTGTCGCTACTGATAGAGTTGGACTTGTAAAATTTATAACCTTAAAAGGTTATAAATTTTTTAGCCCTCATCGGAATCATAAACCTTTTTTCCGGTCAGAAAAAAATCTTTGGACGTGTCTAGAATGGAAAGGTGCGGAAAAATAAGTACAAAATTTTAGTAGAGAGATATATTTTTTTACATATATAAAAACCACCAATGGATTTCGATAATAAATTCGTTTGTACGGAAAAAACGGCTTTTAACGGCCTTATAAAACAATACATTATACGCGATGAACAAGAAAAATTACTTAGAAGTGAAATATTGTACTATAATATTCTATCCGAAATAGAGGAAGTCATAAAAAAATAACAAACAAGAACAAGTAAAAATAATATTAAGGTGTGAGTTCCGAAACATTTTAGTTCCTGACTTTAAGCATGTTTTTTAACTTTAAATCTAAAGAGAAAACTACCTTAGACCATGAAAATAGTCTAAGGAATTTTTATAACTCACTATTAAGTAGTGCTTTAAGAAAAAAAAGAATTATTCGATGGACCTTGTAACGGCTGGCGTTATGAAGGCATAAAGCAAGTAGAGTTATACGCTATGGCTATCGATCCGTTTACGTGTGAAGGGTTTGAAAAAATAAGTACAGAGTCTTCATAAAGAGATAAAATATTATACGTGAAAGCATATAATATTTTTTTTCGTTGAAAAGCTTAAAAGAAATCTTTAACCTCAACCGCTATTTTTAAAGCTATAATTTAGTCGTCTTCTTCCGAAATGTCTGAGTCTGTATCCGAGTCTTCTTCATTGTCAGAACCTAATCCTTTATTTTTAATGCGATCATTTCCTATATTTATCATTCTTACTGGAGGTTTCGCATCTTTTTTATTTATAATAACCGTAGAAAGTTGAATAGAAAGTTTAATTTGGATCGTTGGTAAAAATACTGTCTATAGATAGAAAAACTACCACTTTACACGGTTTTCTAAGATATAACATTGGGTCTGTTTCTTCTAAATTATCCTCGTCTATATCTTCTTTTTTATCCGCACGAGTTGGCTTTCTGTAAAATAAGGTGTCTATCGTTTTTTTTTTTTTTTTTTTTTTTTACTTTGCCGCCTTTGTATTCTTTAGACTCTTTTAGCTTTGGAAAAAAACGTGGGGTGACTATTCTCCTCGTTGTACCTTAGGATTGTTAAGGTACTAAAATCGGGCTTTTTCTTTTTCTCCGTTTTTTTCGCCTTTTTACCCTTTTCTTCGTAACGTTTAGGAGCTTCTTCCCGCAAAAATCCTGTAATTTTTTCTAAAACTTTCTTAAACTTAGTTTCTTTCGGGGTGGGGTTGTCTTCGTCATAAAAGCAAAGCATACTCATAAAGTGCTGTCCATAGTCGTTCTGTTTAACTCCGTAAGTAAACAAAGAGGGAGTGCGAATGTAAAGGTTCCGCTTCTCCATTGGAATACTCGTAGTCGAGGTAAAGTTTCTGCCAATTATACTTTTTATTTACTTCCGGCTCTTCGCTAACTTCTTTATATCAAACTCTTCCGGTTTCACGTAAAGTTTTTCGTTTTCCATTGTTCCCATTTTAATAAGACAATACCTTTTCTTAAATCAAAACCTAAAAAAAAATTTTGAAAAGAGCTTTTAAGAATATTTTTTAATTTTTAAAATGACGACTCTTCCAGAGTTAAAAATAATCCTTAAAGAAAATAACCTGGTTGGATACTCGCATTACGAAAAACCGTGCTTAATTAGTCTTTTAAAGGAAAAGGGGCTAAAATGTGGCCTCTAGATCTAACCGGAGAACGAAAGTAAAATTAAGAATAATAGGCAGGTTTTCGAGGGCTCTGGACGAGGGAAAGCTTCAAGAGTTTTCCTTTAGCTCGACTCATGAACTCAATTTAAAAGCTACCGACGTTGAGGAGTTATACGATAGGATGCTGGAAAAGCTTTTAGAGGATTTAGCCGCCTTCGAGATGAAAGATAGGGGGGTGGTCTTTGGTCGAGATTGCGCGGGTAGAGCTCCATACTGGGCGCTACGATCCAATTAGAAGCGGGAGCTGGTTTCCTTTACCTCCCTGGATCGCGAATAAAAAAGCGACCATCAACGTGAAAAACGAGACGGATGACAAGTGCTTTTTTGTGGGCCGTACTAAGAGCCTTAAATCCTAGAGATTAGAACCACAACGAATTACCGACCTTTAAAACGAGGAAAGTTCCTTAAACATGGATGGTATAGAATACCCCGTTAAACTCGGCGATATAGATCGTTTTGAGCGTCTAAACCCCAATATACGCGTTAACGTTCTTAGTTACGACGAAAATAAAAAGTTTTACCCCCTTAGAATTTCTGAGACGATGGAAAAAAAACCTTTAGTTTTACTTTTAGCGGTAGAGGATGGTTAGCGCCATTACTGTCTAGTTAAAAACCTTAGTAAACTGCTATCATCGCAAATCTCAACAAGAGGGCCATGATGGCCCTTGATCGCTCACCTGAGTCAATAGGCAAAATTTTACTCCAGGGTCACTCTAGAGCGCACACAAGGTTTTTCTAAGATGTTACCTAGTGACCTAGTTTTTGACCCCACATGACCCAATTTCGAACTCGTCCCAGATTTTCTCAAGACAAACATTCTGACCAAGTTTCATGAGGATCGGACCGAAAAGGTGGCCTCTAGAGCGTACACAAGGTAAAGAGTTGACGACGGACGACGCACGCCGCACGACGGACGCCGGACACAGCACGATCACAACAGCTCACCATGAGCACTTTGTGCTCAAGTGAGCTAAAAAAATAAGTCAAAAAAGAGCAGCACATGCAGGTGCCAACTATTGGCTGTTGTTTTTCCGATGGATAAAAATTACCCTAACAATTTTTGAAAAAGGTCACTCTAGGAACATTTCTCTGAAATTATTTCAAAATCTGACCAGCCATTCCAGAGAAGAAGAATTAAGAAATTCCTCTTCATGTCCCTATGGTCCAAATAGCCCCCACCACCAGAGCCATGTTTCTCGACAGATCACAATTTTGCGAACAATTTTTGAAAAAAGTCACCCATGGAACATTTCTGTGAAATTATTTCAAAATCTGACCAGCAGTTTCAGAGAAGAATAATTTTTAAGAATTTCTTCATGTCCGTAAAGTGTAAGTAGCCCACAGCCATCAGAGCCATGTTTCTTGACGGATCAAAATTTCTCGAACAATTGCGAAAAGGGTCACCCAAGGAACATTTCTGTGACATTATTACAAAATTTTGCGAACGGTTTTTGAAAAGGGTCACCCAAGGAACATCTCTGTGAAATTATTTAAAAATCTGACAAGCCGTTTCAGAGAGGAAGAATTTTTAAGAATTTCTTCATATCCGTATTGTGCAAGTAGTCCCCCGTCACCAAAGCCATGTTTTTCGACAAATCAAAATTTTGCAAACAATTTTTGAAAAGGGTCACCCAAGGAACATTCCTGTGAAATTATTTCAAAATCTGACCAGCGGTTCCAGAGAAGAAGAATTTTTAAGAATTTTTCATGGCCGTATAGTGCAAGTAGCCCCCATTCACCAGAGCCATATTTCTTGACGGATCAAAATTTCGCGAACAATTTTTGAAAAAGGTCACCCAAGGAACATCTCTGTGAAATTATTTCAAAATCTGACCAGCCGTTTCAGAGAAGAAGAATTTTTAAGAATTTCTTCATATCTGTATAGTGCAAGTAGCCCCCATTCACCAGAGCCATGTTTCTTGACGGATCAAACTTTTGCGAACAGTTTTTGAAAAGGGTCACCCAAGGAACATCTCTGTGAAATCTGACCAGCGGTTTCAGAGAAGAAGAATTTTTAAGAATTTCTTCATATCTGTATAGTGCAAGTAGCCCCCATTCACCAGATCCATGTTTTTTGACAGATCAAAATTTCGCGAACAGTTTTTGAAAAGGGTCACCCAAGGAACATCTCTGTGAAATTATTTCAAAATCTGACCAGCGGTTTCAGAGAAGATTTTTAAAGAATTTCTTAGAAAATTCCATTTCGTTGCCGTGGCAACCAGAGTTTTTGATGGAATCAAATTTTGTGATCAATTTTTAAAGAGGACCTCCCAAGGAACATTCCTGCCAAGTTTGGTCTAAATTGGCCCAGTGGTTTAGGAGGAGATGATATTTAAAGAATTGTTGACGACGAACGACGCACGACGAACGACGGACGACGGACACCGGGTGATCCTAAAAGCTCCCCTTGAGCACGTTGTGCTCAAGTGAGCTAAAAAAGGGCCATAAAAAGTTTTTTTGCTTGCGATGTTTAAACCATTTCGGAAGGGAAGACCTGTTAGAAACCACCAGTCTTGCTGTTACGATCGTCAATGCATCGCTATAAAATTACCAGAAGCGGAAGGAAGGGAAAACTGGTTATTCTTTAAAAACCACAGCAAAAAAATGCGGGTGCCCTTTATCGTAATAGCCGACTTTGAGTGTTTTAATATAAATATAGAGGATAGCGAAAACGTTTTTAATTTGGAAAATACTAAACTCCGCCAAAAACACGTGCCATCCAGCTTTTGCTACTACATTAAGTGCTTCGATGATAGTATTTTTCCGCCTCTTTTACGAGAATATGCGGGTGAAAATGTTGCCCAGAAATTTATGGAAAGGCTAGTAAAAGATATACGAAGCATTTATCAGCGGTTTAATAAGCCGAAAGAAATTATAATTACCGAGACCGAGAAAAAAGACTACGAAAACGCTACTACGTGCTGGATTTGCGAAAAAGAAATTACCATCGAAGACGAATAGTCTAGAAACCATAAAGTGAGAGATCACTCTCACTACACGGGTAAATTTAGGGGGGGGGGGGGCGCTCACAATAAGTGCAACCTAAATTTTAAAGCACCCAACTTTACTCCCGTATTTTTCCACAACATTAGTGGGTATGATAGCCATCTTTTTATTCAAAATCTCGGTATTTCTGAAGGTAATATCGACTGTATCCCCGTTAACAAGGAAAAATATATTAGTTTTACCAAACATATTATAGTCGAAAAATACGGTAACGAAGAGGGAAAAGAAAAAAGTCTTACCCACGAAATTAGGTTCGTCGATAGTTACAGGTTTATGAGCGGTAAACTAGAAAATCTCGTTAATAACCTAGAAAAAAAAAAAAAGTTTGTAAACCTGTCCAGGTACCTTGACGGTGAAAAGTTTGCTCTCCTTTTAAGAAAAGGGATTTACCCGTACGAATATGTGGATTCGGAGCAAAGGTTTGAGGAAACCCAGCTACCGCCGAAAGAAGCTTTTTACTCAACCATTAAACTGGAACATATTAGCGAGGAGGATTATATCCACGCTAAAAAAGTGTGCGAAGTATTTGGTATGAAAACGTTTTTAGACTACCACAGCCTATACAACAGGGCGGATGTATTACAGTTAGCGGACGTCTTTGAGAATTTTAGAGACATCTGCCTCAAGCATTACGGCTTGGATCCCGCTAGGTATTACACCGCTCTGGGGTTAGCTTGGGACGCCGCTTTAAAAAAATCTGAGGTAGCGCTGGAATTATTCACGGACATAGATATGCTGCTCATGGTAGAAAAGGATATCAGAGGGGGTATCACGATGTGTAGTACTCGGTACGGAAAAGCTAATAATCCATATATGGAAAATCGGTACGATAAAAACCAACCAACAACATATCTGCCGTATGTTGATGCCAATAACCTTTACGGTTGGGCAATATCCCATCCTCTTCCTACTCACGATTTTAAATGGATGACGGCCAAGAAATTAAACGAGTGGGAAAAAATTCCTTGTATTTTAGAGGTAGATTTAGAGTATCCGAGAAACCTACATGATCAGCCAAATGAACTCCCCTTCGCGCCAGAGCGATTAAAGGTAAACGGAGTAGAAAAGTTAATTCCTAATCTCGATCCTAAAAAGAATTACGTTATCCACTACCGCGCTTTAAAGTATCTATTTCACGCGTTTCGATAGATTAGCGTGAAATATTTGTCTTATGCGTAACGTGTTGCAAAGAGTGATTTACTTAGACACGTACAGGTTTCTTCATAGTTGGTATTGGTCAGGGTTTGCACGAGTACTTAGGGTATATGTATCATGTATTGTGGTTACGTGTCGTTTTGTAGTCATTCTACCAGACGACACAGCTGAAGCAGCAGCTTCAATTACGCGTTCTTCTCTAACATCAGACACGTGTCATGGCTACAGAGAACGATTTCTTATCGAAATTAGAACAGCTTATGTCCGCAAAGTTGGAAGCTTTTGAGCATCGTGTTTTAGGCTCACAGAGGCAACTATCTCAGACGGAATTAACGCGTATTCAATAGTCTATTCATCCAAGTGAGACTTTTAGTTTCCGGAAGAAGGGTAACGAGGAACAGAGTAAAGTTAACGTCCAGGTTTTGGAGAAGTTGAAGGTGGCTGAAGGGCATTTGAAGGAGGCCATGGAGTGCGGTTCGAGCGAATCTATTTCTACGGCTCAGCAAAAGATTTCGGAAGGTATAGACATTGTTTTACATCGCCAGAAGCTTATAAAGCTCGCTGACTCTTCGGAAAACGGCAGGAAAGTTGTACAAGAATACGAGGCTCACCCACTAGCAGACGATTCGGATGACGAGAGGAAGATTTATAGAGCCGAGATTAAAGCAAATCGGAAACTGCAGCAGGAGAGACGACAGAGGACACGACGCTTTGCACCGTATGCCCAAGTTAAGGGGGCTAACTCACCCGTGACAACACAGGGGAAGGAACAAGCGTTTCAGGGGCGGGGACAGTACGCCAGTGGGAGGAAGCCTGGTTTGTGTTTTCGTTGCGGACGAGCGGGACACTGGAGGCAAGACTGTAAGGTTATGGTGCAGGAAAATGGCATACCAAGCAATGAGTCGCAGATAAGTACATTTGGTTTAACTGAAATAAATGAAAATTCATTTCAGGGTCAGAAAACTGTTACGCAAGTTGGTAGACTTGCGGCTTGTTTTGAGCACTGGGTTGACGTAGGTGCGAACGAATATATTCTTGATATTGTTTGTCAGGGATACAAATTGCCTTTTAGAAGTATTCCAAAGTCTGTTATTTTGCATAACAATAAATCTGCTCTAGACTCGCCTGTATTTGTGGCGGCAGAGATAAAAAATTTGCTTGCCAAAGGGTGCATATCAGAGGTAAAGGTTCCTCCACACGTTGTAAAATCGCTTACAGTGGCGTACGGTAGAACCGGTAAGGGTAGATTAGTGCTCGACTGTAGACACATTAATTTAGATTTGCTTAAATACAAGTGTTGTTTTGAAGACCAGTCCGTAGCTAAGCAGTTGTTTAATCCGGGAGACTTCCTGTTTTCTTTTGATATAAGGGGAGCTTACCACCACATTATGATTTATCCCAGTCATCGAACGTATTTGGGATTTTCTTGGGGTGCTGGTTACGACAAGAAATTTGACGTTTTTAACGTTTTACCCTTTGGTTTATCGACGGCAGGTTTCATTTTTACGAAACTGTTAAGGGTTCTAGTGGCTAAATGGAGGGCAAATGCTTACCAAGTTGTCGTTTTTCTTGACGATGGGCTTGGTGGTGATAACGGCTTCGACAGAGCTAGTGAAGCCTCTAATTACATACACAAGGATCTTCAAAAGTTCGGGTTTATATTGGCGGAGGATAAATGCCAGTCCATTACGTGGCTAGGCTATGTTTGGAATACGTTAGATGGTTATATATACGTGACTGAAGAGCGTTTAGAACGTGCGTTGGAACTGCTTAACTTTCTTATAGGAAACATTACTGAGGGTCAGCTAGTTTTTCCAGTAAGGAAAGTTGCATGTTTAGTTGGTCAGTTAATTTCAATGCAAAGCGCTGTAGGGCCTGAAGTGCGTTTGAGGACGCGAGCGTTGAATAATTGCAAAGTTAGTAGAGTAAGTTGGAACTCGCCGGTCATTTTAAGTTCTCAACCTCTTGATGAGATGATTTTTTGGCGCGAACATATACGAGCTTTGAATAAGGGTACGCTATGCTCGGTTCAGGCAGATTCAGTATCAGATGAAATAGATAGAAAAGTCGTCTTTTGTGACGCCAGTGGAGCTGGTTTTGGGGGTTATATACAGGGGAATGACGATAGTCAAATAATTGGCTGTTGGTCAGAATCTGAAAGTGGTCTGAGTTCAACCTGGAGAGAGCTGGAGGCTATACACAGAGTGTTGAATAGTTCATTTAGGAGCCTGGAAGGGCAGAAGGTTTTAGTTAAGACTGATAATCAAAATGTTTCTCGGATTTTAAAAGTCGGTAGCAGGGTGCCTTTGTTACAAAATACTGTTTTGCGTGTGCTTGATGCATGTAAAAGTCGAAAAGTTAGTTTAGATTTAGAATGGATTCCAAGAAAGGCTAACATCGAGGCAGATTTCCTGAGTAGATGTGTAGATAGTGACGATTGGTCTGTCAGAGATTTCATTTTCACATTTCTAGACGAAAAATGGGGTCCTCATTCATGTGATATGTTTGCATGCGATTATAATACAAAATGTTCAAAATTCTACTCAAAACACTGGTGTCCTGGCACAGCAGGGATCGATGCATTTAATCACAGTTGGGCTGGTTAGTACCACCTCCTAGACTAGTGAGTCAATGCATATATAAGATTAAAAAGGAAAAGTGCAAAGGTACTTTAATTGTACCGATGTGGAAATCGGCGCCATATTGGCCTTGGTTGTTTCCTGATGGAAAAATAAAAGCCAGTTTTGTGCATGACTTTCTTGTCTACCAGCCTGATAAGCTGACAAAAAGGGGGCGGGGTAGGAACGGAATTTTCGACGAAAGACCGTTGAAATTCCCGTTATTGGCAATAAATTTGAATTGACTTCTTCAATATTTCTTCCATATTTCCTGTTTCCAGAATTAGACCTGAAGAAACGCGTGAACGAAGAGGTGGCGAAAAGTGGTCTGAATGGTCAGTACTTTGGGGATCTTTCGGCGAAGATGGCAGATTTACTGGTACTTTCAAAAAGCAGCTCTACGAATGTTAAATACTTTAGCTACTTCAAAAAGTGGGAGCAGTTCATTACTTCAAAGGGAGGCTCAGCTTTGCCGGCGTCACCGATTCACGTGGCCCTATTTCTTACAGAGCTGATTGACAAGAAGGCATCTTACTCGGTTATTTCAGCTACTGCATATAGTATAAAATGGGTGCATTCTTTACACAATCAAATAGATCCTACAAACAACTCATATGTTACAAATTTATTAGAAGCCGCTAAGCGTTTGTGTTCTAAGCCAGTGAACAAAAAGGAGCCAGTAAACTCTGAAAGTTTGATAGAGTTGTGTAAAAAATATGTGGGTTGTACAGACCTTATTGTGCTAAGGGATTTAGCGATGATATTGCTTTCTTTTTCAGGATTTCTAAGATTTGACGAGATGATTAACTTACGTTGTAATGATGTCAAATTCTTTGAAGATTACTTTTCATTATTTTTAAGGAAAAGCAAGACTGACCAATACCGTCTCGGAAATGAAGTTGTCATTTCGAAGGGCACGACTGAAGCTTGTCCATTTAGTATGCTAAAGCGCTATTTCGATTTGGCGAATCTGAAAAAAGAAGAAGAAATGTTTTTATTTCGGCCATGTTTTCGTTCAAAGGCTGTTTGCAAGCTTACTGGTAAAAACAAACCACTCAGTTATACGCGAACTAGAGAGTCTGTACTTTCAAGGCTTAGGGAAGTAGTCGGCGAGCTTAATATCGGTATTCATTCCCTTCGTGCAGGTGGGGCTACGGCAGCTGCGAATGCGCATGTGAATGAGCGTTGTTGGAAGAGACATGGGCGTTGGAAAGGGGAAAACAGTAAAGACGGTTATGTCGTCGACTCCTTGGAGAGGAGGCTAGTAGTTACTAGGTCACTTGATCTTTAAAGTTCATTTTTACTCATTCTTAAGTGTTTCCTCTCAAAGGGGGGGGGGGGGGTCATTGTTTTTGTTTCATTCCGCCAGATTGCCGATCCAGCCCGCTATTTTCTGTATTCTAAAGCGACCGTCTGGTATCGCAAAATGGAGTTTGTGTTTTTGTCTTTGATATAAAGTGTAGAAAAGACTATCTATTTCACGCGTTTCGATAGATTAGCGTGAAATATTTGTCTTATGCGTAACGTGTTGCAAAGAGTGATTTACTTAGACACGTACAGGTTTCTTCATAGTTGGTATTGGTCAGGGTTTGCACGAGTACTTAGGGTATATGTATCATGTATTGTGGTTACGTGTCGTTTTGTAGTCATTCTACCAGACGACACAGCTGAAGCAGCAGCTTCAATTCCTTTTTGTTATTATTTCCGTAAATGAGTATACCTATTCGCATATAGGTGAATGCCAAGATAACGCATGTATGTTTCCAGTACCGTTTTTTCTTTTAGCTTCTAAGATCTGCTGATTCTGTTTTGTGTGGTCATGTGGTACTATTGTCTAGTAAGACTAGTACAGATCGTTTGCACGACACAGATTCGGTACATTGAATTGGCAAGTACGTTTATTACAAGAGGGTATTAGTTTTCTTTTAGCAAGAACTTGAAAGACGATTCCCATACAGAGAACGAACCTGTCGTTGTGACTTGCATATCTGATACAGGTACAGGTTTCCATAGTTTTTCCTTATGTTGATCATGGGAGGAAAAAGAGATAAAAAAAAAAAGAAAATAAAGGGTTTTTATCTATGGTTTTTCCTGGGCGAGCTTGTCACGTTCTGTATGCGGATATTTGTATATTAATTTTTTTTTGCGGGATATTTTCTTTTATAATATTTGCTATGTTTACTACTTGATCCATAGTGGAAATTCCGTTTAGTGCCAGAGACACGCTATGCTTATTACCCGGGTTTATGGTGGAAAATTAATGTTGATATAGCCTACTTAACTAAGAATCCTCATGTGTCAAGTTCTAGATTACGGTGGACTCTTAAAAATTCCTCGTACTTCTCGTTCTCCATTCCAAGTACAAACTAACGTATTTGCATTAAGTTATTTTGTTCTGATTTCTTCGTGGTTTTGTCAAGAAAGTCGATCACTCCTCTTTCCTTGTCACTGCCGCTCTCTCTCGTTCATTAAAGCGACCGTCTGGTATCGCAAAATGGAGTTTGTGTTTTTGTCTTTGATATAAAGTGTAGAAAAGACCAATGCCTTCTTAACGGTTTAAAGCTTACGAAGATCCATAGGGGGATTAGTTTTAAAGAAAGTCCTTGGTTAAAAAAATACATCGACCTAAACACCGAGCTCAGAGAAAAAGCGACCAATAAGTTTGAGGAAAACTTTTTTAAGCTGATGAATAATTCCGTATTCGGTAAAACGATGGAAAACATTAGAAAAAGGGTCGATATTTGTTTGGTGACTGATAAGGAAAAACTACGCGACCTTATAGCAAAACCGAACTACAAAGACCATGATATATACGAGAAGAACTTGGTCGTGGTGCACATGAGAAAAACCGATATACTTTACAATAAGCCCGCCTACTTGGGAATGTGTATTTTAGACATCTCTAAAACTTTAATGTACGATTTTCACTACAATTACATTAAGCCGAAGTACGGAAAAAAAACTGAGCTCCTGTGCATGGATACCGACAGTTTTATTTACGAAATAAAAACTAGAGATTTTTACGATGATATTTCTCCTGATATGGAAAAGTGGTTCGATACCAGTAGCTATCCTCCAAACCATCCGTCCGGTATTCCGGCGGGTATAAATAAAAGAGTAATAGGCAAGTTTAAAGACGAACTAGGTGGAAAAATCATGGTAGAATTTGTGGGACTTAGACCAAAGCTATACGCGTACAAAACGTTCGAGGGAAAAGAAGTAGAAAAGTGTAAAGGAGTAACTACGTCAGTCGTTGATAAAGAATTACGTTTTAGCTTGTTTTTAGACTGTTTAAAAACCGGAAAAACCTACTTAAAATCTATGAGAATCATGCGAAGCAGAAAACACGAAATAAATATGGAAGAGGTAAATAAAATAGCGCTATGCCGAGACGATGATAAGCGTATCATTTTAAAGGACGAAATACACACGCTGGCTTACGGACATTATACAATCGCATAAATTCATAAGACTAAAAAGTTATAAATATTTACGCGGTCCTTCGCAGAACCCTCTATTCGAGAAATGTTAAAGGATATCAAATTGCGGGGGGTTTCCTCTATTTTTTTTTTTTTTTTTTTTTTTATTATTATTATTACGAGATTAGGGGGCTGCACCGAATGACCTCATTTTTTTAAAAGGTATTAAATTACGGGGGGTTTCCGTAATTTTTTAAAGGGTATTAAATTATGGGAGGTTTACCTAATCTTTTTTTTTATTATTACCAGATTAGGGGGCTGCACCGAATGACCTCATTTTTTAAAAGGTATTAAATTACGGGGTTTTCCCTAATTTTTTAAAGGGTATTAAATTATGGGAGGTTTACATAATCTTTTTTTATTATTACGAGATTAGGGGCTGCACCGAATGACCTCATTTTTAAAAGGTATTAAATTACGGGGTTTTCCCTAATTTTTTAAAGGGTATTAAATTATGGGAGGTTTACCTAGTCTTTTTTTATTATTACGAGATTAGGGGCTGCACCGAATGACCTCATTTTTAAAAGGTATTAAATTACGGGGTTTTCCCTAATTTTTTAAAGGGTATTAAATTATGGGAGGTTTACCTAATCTTTTTTTATTATTACGAGATTAGGGGCTGCACCGAATGATCTCATTTTTTAAAAGGTATTACATTACGGGGTTTTCCCTAATTTTTTAAAGGGTATTAAATTATGGGAGGTTTACCTAATTTAAAAAAAAAAAAAAAAACTTACAAAGTGGCCTAGGATCGGCCCGGAGAAAAGTCGAACACCAAATAGCCGTAAGGTTGCGATGTAGTGTCTTTAAAGGCCTCCATTATGAACGTTCCTTTTCCCAAACAAGCTTGACGAACTAAACACTGTAGCTGAGATACCCTCTCGGATTTTTCATGAGTACTAATATATGGGTATTCAAATTAATGGTGCGGCTGTATTTACCTTTACAAAAAAAGATTTTGGTTGATATACAGTACACTCGAATGTCGATGATGCATCCCTTTCACAAACAAGTTTCCCGTTTTTGGAGATGACGTTACACTTTCCATTAAGTCGTCCAATATAACCAGATTACAGTTTTGATCACTAGACATACTGTCCAATTCGTCATTGGTAGGCAATCCGTTATGAAATTTGATGAATGACAGTTCTTTCTCCATGACTTCGAATAATGGCTGCCAGATGGAGTAACAATAAAGCACCTGTTCTGGTGGATTAGCGAACATGACGTCTTTATGTCGTAAAAGACGAAAGACCCACGTGGTTTTGCCGCTACATGTGGCCCCAGAGACAGCTATAGAAGTACATGTACTTTCGGGAAAAGAGTACATGTTGATAATGACTACTTATCGGTTAATAAGGGGTATTTAAAGTCTTAATCTTCGAAATTACAGGCAAGCATATCAAGCACCTGAATGTATTCAATGTAATGAACATCTTACCATTAAGCATATTCTTTTAGATTGCATCAACTTTCAGCCAATGCGTGAGAAATACTACAATGTTGACAGTATGCACAACCTCTTTGAAACAGTCAACATTGATTCAATTATCACCTTCATCAAAGAGATTGGTCTATACAACAAGCTGTGATATTTTCTTAATTACCTTTTTAACCTGTTGTGTAAACCCATATTTCTACTGCATAATCCTTTTTTATCTTCATTTACGTCTCCTTAATGGGAGGATTAGCTCTCTTTTGGGCATCTTATCTCATTGGAGACAGGACCTCTTAATGGGAGTGTTTTGGTCCCATTGGAGGTTCCACACTTCCTTAATTTTAAACTCTCATTTCTTCGAAACGACTATTCACAGTATTAACCTTTCATTTCAAACTTTTGAGTAGGCAGAGACATCCAGCCACTCAATATTTTATGCACATTAAAAGTTACACATAATCCTTATAAATTTAAAGACTTTTTGACTATCAATCTAACATTTTTGTTCAGATCTTTTTATCACAATCTTAACTTCATCATTTAAAACGTTTTGAGTTGATAGGGATTGCCCTGTCACTCAATAGTATCTTTTATACATATCAAGATCACTCAAAATCCTTCTTAACTCAAGCTTTTTATTGTCATCATTATGTTCAAATCTTTTTGCCTCAAATATCCCGTTTTAACCATCTTTTGATACAGACATGCTAGCTAAATGACCAAAGCTGTCGATGCGCCATAAAACAACATTCATTCATTCATTCAGATATTCCTTTTGAAGCCATTGGTACTTTAATGCAACAGCACGTTGAAGATAACAAACTTTCCAAAGACTCGAGACGATTGTTGGTCGGAGGGATGAAAGGGGAACACATGTTAATAGCTACACCTCTTCTTTAATGGTACTTGAATCATGGCATGGTTGTAACTAAGATTTATCAACTCATCGAATTTCAGAGAAAACCAAACACAATCATGAGTAAAAAGTAGAATTAAAGACATGAAACTTTTTTTTTTTTTTTGTCAATTTTAGCGTGCAAACAAACACATCCACCCACGCACCCCCCTACCCCCCCCCCCCCACACACACACTTTTTCATCACAAAAAAGCTTTGTTGTCACCTTTTGATCATTAGTTTGGCTTATCAATTTATATGTAAAATGGTTAAATTTGAAATGGTAAACTTGGAAAAGAAAAAACCTTGAACTTTGTTAACGTAATGAAACATAATGATATTGTGAATATGTACTACTAACAAAATATTTACTAACAATGATTTGTAAGGTATGTTGGGGGATGGCCACGACCCTCACATACCGATTAGCAAATAAAGCTAAAAAAAATAAATAAATAAAAAAAAATAATAATCGAATTTCAACAACAACGTTGCTTTCAGAAGTTTGTACAAGAAGTAAGTGACGCTCGCAGAAAAGGCGACCCAGAAACGGCCATTATAACAGATACCATGAAAGTTATCGGCAACTCGGGATACCGATCACTTATCATGGATAAAACAAAACACGGGCAAATTCAGTACATTCAAGGTGAAAACGAAACTTGTTTAAAAAACAATGACCCCTATTTTCGAAAACTAGATTGTCTTGATCCCGAGGAACAGTACTACGAAGCGGAGATTGTGAAAAGAAAAATTAAACTAGATCTACCCATTCAACTCGGTTACGTGATATTGCAGTATGCAAAACTTCGAATGTTACAATTGTATTATGACTTTATGAACGTTTATGTTGACCGAGCAGATTTTGAGTACTGTGAAATGGACACAGACAGCGCATATATAGCTATTTCAGGGTCTTGCTTAGAGAAAGTGATCAAACCCAACATGAAAGATATTTATCAAAGAGGGTTGAAAGGATTTTGTACAGATGCTGACGTAGAAGCTGATGCTCAGTATCATTGGTTTCCCCGGACATGTTCTGCAAAACATGCCAAGTACGATAAAAGAACTCCAGGTCTGTTTGTAACCATAGGGTTATCTGTATGGTACCGGGTTCTAGTTCCCGGGAAATATATGCGTCTGGTTCCCGAGATCGTTACAGAGGATATTGTGTAAAGTATCGATAGCGGGAATCAGCCTCTCGGAGTCTGCCGTTTCCGTCTTGTTGACAGTTTTGCGGGAAAGAAATCTAAATAGAAATCACTGCGATAAACAAACCTGCGATATATTAAACTGCGTGCGAAAGGCCCAAAGAGGTAAAATGAATTATTACTCCATCCTTTGATAATAGTATTTTTGCATCTCAAGTCTTGTAATTTACGATATTTTATTTTCATTGCGTCATGGTTCGATCCCCACATTTATGTGTAATTTCATACAATTCCTAGGTAGAACAAACGGCATATTCAAAGATGATTTCTTCCTTGGTATCGTTTGAATGTTTATGATGTAATATTTGAGATGAACTAGTGGTTTCCTGCGAGTAGAGGGGTTTACCCCCGGACTGACCCAACGGGCTCCCCGCACTAGCCCAACGCGAAATTGTGGGAAACAAATTTTTGGAAAAAAAATTTGGGGGGGGGGGGAATGGAAAAAAAACTTAAAAAAAAATTTTTTTTTCGAAAAAAAAATTTGGTAAAAAAAATTGGAAAAAAAAAATTGGGGGGAAATTTTTTTTTTTTTTTTTTTTTTTTTTTTTTTTTGAAAAAAAAATGGAAAAAACATTTTGGAAAAAAAAAATTTTGGGAAAAAAAATTTTGGGAAAAAAAAAGGGAAAAAAAATTTGGGGAAAATTTTTTTTTTTTTTTTTTTTTTTTTTTTTTTTTTTTTTGAAAAAAAAAATTTGGAAAAAAAATTTTTTTTGAAAAAAAAAATTGGAAAAAAAATTTCTCCCCTAAAAAAATTCTTATCTAAAAAAAATAAAAATCTCTCCGATCTCTCCAATCTCTCCAATTTCTCTGATCCTCCCGGGGGCCAGCTAGGCGTCTCGAAATAAAAATCTCTCCGATCTTCCAAATCGTTAGCTAGAATCTTCACTAAATAAAAATCTTCTTAATCTCTCCTATCTTCTCGAAAATAAAAATCTCTCCGATCTTCTCCAAATAAAAATAAAAAAATAAAAAATCTCTCCGATCTTCTCGAAAAAAATAAAAAAAATCTCTCCGATCTTCGCTAAAAAAAAAATAAAAAAATCTCTCCCATCTTCGCTAAAAAAATTTGTATCTTCTCGCCGTAAAATATTAATATCTTCGAAAGATAAAAATATTAATAACTTTTAAGAAAGTTATAAATTTACTTAAGGATTTTTGAATTTAGCTTAAGTAATTTTTATCTTAAGTAAAAAAAAAAAAATGGATTTGATTAATCGATATAACGATTTGGTAAGACGAGAATTCTCTTTAGATAGGGAAATCGAGGAAAAACAAAGGCAAATAGACGATTTGGGAAGACAAGGACAAGCTTTAGTGAGAAAAATCTCGAGAAAACAAAGTCAGCTGAGCGAATTGTCAAGACGAGAACACGCTTCAGATACAGAAATCACGAGAAAACAAATGCAACTAGACGATTTGAGAAGACGAGAAGAAGCTTTAGAGATAGAACAAACCAGAATAGAAAGACAGCTGGACGATTTGGAATTACGAGAGATAGATTTAGAGAGAGAGCTAAGGACGGTAATAATTTCTTTTAGAAATACCGCGAATATCGAGACGCCTATTAATTCGGGTACCGTAGATATCGACACCGATAATTCTAACGAAGATTCTAGTGAAGATTCTAGCGAAGATTCGTATCTCGACGAAGATATTCCCGAAGATGTTCGAGAGGATATTACCGAATTTATGGCTGTAGCTGGAGGGGGATATGAAGAAGCTGAAGTTATTCCTGAAGAAAAAACTTTCTTCGTTTACGATACGTGCAGCATATGCCTAGACGAGAAACCTGCTATATATAATATTCCTTGTGGTCACGTTTGCTTATGTAGGGATTGTAATGCGAAAAACGTTAGAAGAAACAAATGCGCTATTTGCAGAACGGTAATAACGAATTTCTACGTAATAAAGCGATGCTAAATTTTATATAATAGCTTAAGAAAAATAAAACTATTATATAAAAAATGGAAAACGATTATAGAGCCTTTACGATAAGAGGCCTTCACGATATAGCTAAGAATAGGGGTCTTAAAGGATACTCTAGGCTTAGAAAAGAAAATTTAATCGAGGTTTTAAAAGGGAAAAAAGCGATATCGGATATTAACTATATAAGAGGATCGGATAACGATCTTAATAGACAAATGATAAGAGGTCTTCACGATATAGCTAAGAATAGGGGTCTTAAAAGATACTCTAGGCTTAGAAAAGAAAATTTAATCGAGGTTTTAAAAGGGAAAAAAGCGATATCGGATTTTAACTATATAAGAGGATCGGATAACGATCTTAATAGGCAAACGATAAGAGGTCTTCACGATATAGCTAAGAATAGGGGTCTTAAAAGATACTCTAGGCTAAACAAAGAAGATTTAATCGAGGTTTTAAAGGGGCAAAGGCAAATAGCTAACGAGCCGAGAAATCGGGCAATAAGGGAACAAAGGCAGCCAGTTAGAAGGCAAACGATAAGGGATCTTCATGAAATAGCTAAGGATAGGGGTCTTAAAAGATACTCTAGGCTAAGCAAAGAACGATTAAATCGGGTTTTAAAAGGGGAGGAAGAGATATCGGATGATGGCATTATAAGAGGATCGGCTCCGGATGATTATTCTTCTAGCGACTATCTTAGTAGTCAAACGATGGCGGGTCTTCATAAATCGCTAAGAAAGAAGGTTACAGGGGGTACTCTAGGCTTAGCAAAGATGAACTAATCGAGCGTTTGATGTCTAAATATAAGGGGGATCCAACGGTGAAAGAACTTTGTAAGGAAGCTAAGGATAGGGGTTTAGAGGGATACTCCCAACTCAGAAAAAACGAGTTGTTTAAACTCGTAAAGGCTTTTCGTATCGAAAAATTAGAAATTAAGCTAGTGAGCACCGCTCTTAATGATCAAATTAGAATATATAAAGGAGAAGCGCCTCCATGGAATGGTAATCACCCTTTCAATAATTCGGTAGGGATAACTCTCGCGATAATGAACGAATTTCTACTGTTGATGAAAGAACGAGTAATAAAAATTTTAGCGGATAATCGCGGAAGAAAAGTAAAAATGAATGTCGAGGCTTATATGTATGAAGGGATTACACTTAATCCTGATACAGCAGTGCCGGCTCGTTTCCATTCTGATAAGAACGAAATTAGTTCGAGGGAAACGGATTTAAACGAGTTATACGATAGAATGTCGGCTAGGATTATAGAAAATTTAGAAAAATTCGTGCGTAAAGGTAGCGGTTGGGTAATACGGAATATAAGCGAAATAGTATTGGCTACTGCCGTCTATGATCCTTTAAAAGCCGAAGGTTACTTACCTTTACACGAATGGATCGAGAACAAGAAAGCAGTTATTAACATGCAGAATAAAGACGATAAATGCTTTCTATGGTGTATTTTGAGACACTTAAATCCTGTAAACAAGCACGCGTATAGAGTCGATAATATTTTAAAAGAAAAGGAAAATAGTTTAAATATGGATGGAATAGATTATCCCGTTTCATTTAAGGATATAGATAAGTTCGAAAAACAAAATCCGGAAATTAGCGTTAATGTCTTCGAGTATACGTCGAAAAAGAAGATTAACCGTATTAGGGCGCCTAAAAAAATAGGTAGAAATCACGTAAACCTGCTTTATATCGAGGAAGGAGATAAAAGTCATTACGCTTTAATAAAAAAAATTTAGGGGTTTAATGCGAGAACAAATATGCGATATGGGTAGTATCGAATATTGCATGCTTTGTTTAAATCATTTTGGTAATAAAAAGCTTTTGGAAGCATACGAAATATTGCGGCGGTCATCAACCCGTTACTTTAGAAATGCCGAAAAAGGGTAGCGTCACGAAATTTATAAATCATACTAGAAAACTTACGGTTCCTTTCGTCGTGTACGCCGATTTTGAAAGCGTCTTATCGCCTATAAGCGTTTGTCAGCCGAATCCCGAAAATAGTTATACGATAAAAACTCAGAAACATATACCTTGCAGTTTCTGATATATTATAAAATGTTTCGATGATAATGTCTGTGCCCCTATATTAAGAGAATATACCGGGAAAAACGCGGCGGAAAAGTTTACGAAATTATTAACGAGCGATATAAGAGAAATTTACTATAAATACTACCAAAAACCTAAGCCTATGAAAATAACGAAACGGGAAGAAGCGAGATACGAACGAGAGGAAATTTGCTGGATTTGTAACGAAAGGTTTACTGACGAAAAAATAAGAAGGTAAGAGATCATTGCCATTTTACGGGCGAGTATAGGGGCGCCGCCCATAATGAGTGCAACCTAAAGGCGAGAACGCCGAACTTTACTCCCGTTTATCTGCATAACTTGAGCGGATACGATGCCCATCTTTTTATTAAAATCCTCGGTAAAACTAAAGGGCAGATTGATTGCATACCGAATAACGAAGAAAGATATATTAGTTTTAGCAAGAAGATCGCGGTCGATAAATATACTGCCCTAGTAAATAAAGTTCCGACGCAAAAATATAAATACATACCGTTAGATTTCTAGATAGTATGAAATTTATGCAAACTAGTTTAGATACCCTTTCGAGTTATTTAAATGAAAGTCAGCTTAGAACCTTATCTAAATTCTTTACGAAAGAACAGATGCCTTTAGTTAGAAGGAAAGGGGTTTTCCCTTATGAGTACTTAGACTGTTTCGAAAAACTCGAAGAAACGAGTTTACCGCCTAAAGAAAAATTTTATTCCGGGTTGAGCAGGAAACATATTAGCGAAGAAGACTACGATCACGCGATAAAGGTTTGGAAAAACTTTCGGTTCGGAAACTTTTAGGGATTATCTCGAACTTTATAATAAAATAGACGTATTACTTTTAGCCGATGTTTTTGAGAACTTTAGGGATATTCGTCGCGAACACTACGAACTAGATCCCAGTTGGTATTAACCCTTCCTACTCAGGGATTCGAATGGGCGACTGAAGAAGAATTAAAAGAATGGGAAAAATATTGTAATATAGAAGGGCAAGGTATGTTCTTAGAAGTAGATTTAGAATATCCGCGAGAGTTACACGACGAGCATAACGATTATCCCCTAGCGCCGGAACATTTAGAAATTAAAAAGGTACTTAAGCTCTTGCCTAATTTATATAACAAGGAAAATTATATCGTGCATTACGAGGCTTTAAAAACGTATCTCGATTTAGGTTTAAAACTTAAAAAGATACGCCGAGGAATTAAATTTATAGAAAGTCCTTGGATGAAACCGTATATCGATTTAAACGTTGAGCTAAGAAAAAAGGCTACGAATAAATTCGGAGAAGAGTATTTTAAGCTAATGATGAATTCCGTTTTTGGTAAGACTATGGAAAACTTACGGAATAGAGTAGATATACAATTGGTTTCTAACGAACTCAGTTACCAGTATAGAAAGCTCGTTGCTAAACCGAATTATGATCATACTACTATATTCGACGAGAACTTAGCGGCTGTACATATGAAGAAGACTAAGATAAAATATAACAAACCCGTTTACCTATGGATGAGTATTTTAGATATTAGCAAAACCCATATGTATGATACTTATTATAATTACTTTAAAGCGAGGTACGGCGAAAACGTTAGATTATGTTATACAGATACGGATAGTTTTATTCTCGAGATAGGAACCGATGATTTGTATAAAGATATCGAACCGGAAAAAATCGTAGGATTCGATACGAGCAATTATCCCGATGATCATTTCCTAAAAAATAATAGTAATAAAAGGGTAGTCGGAAAGTTTAAAGACGAACTGGGCGGAAGGATTATGACGGAGTTCGTAGGTTTAAGAGCAAAAAATTACGCCTTTAAAACTATAGAAGGTACGGAAGTTAAAAGATGTAAAGGAATTAAAAAGTCCGTAGTCGATTGCGATTTACATTTTGAGAACTATAAAAAATGCTTGTTTAGCAGGGAAGATCAGTACAGAACTATGCCTACGCTGAGAAGTTATAGACACGAAATACAGTACACTCCTCGCGTTTTTTGCTCAAGTCCGCGAGCCGCGACGGACCAATTTGTCCGCGGCAAATCTGCTGTACAGGTATCGGCCGCGGAAACGCGGCGGACGTGTCACCGCGGCCTCAGAAAATATCGGGCAACTTCACAGCAGGAGGTAAACGCGGTGGATCGCGGCGACTGTTCGAGGGATCGCGGGGGAAAATTCGCCAGGATGACTGTAAATTTTTATACATAATTATCTGTAATTTTCCCCACTGTTTTGGGAACCAGAAACTAATTCTTCCATTACGACCGCAACATTTTCGTACCATTAAATGCGGATATAAGCTTTGCCAACAGGGATTACTTAAGTTAGGATGCCACGAAACGTTATATATCATTTTAATCAGCTATTCGCTAAGTTACAAATTTGTAGGCCTATCCCATATTTAGTGTTAGCCATATGAAATTTCGAATTTCGGATTAAAAGTGCAATTTCATGCTGGATTCCAAAAATCGAAAACCAAAGTTACTACTTCTTGATTGTTTGTGACTCACAAGCGTGTACTTTAAAAGAGGAAAAACTCCGACTGGAATCCCAATTAATAACTTAACCCATAGAGCGCCGAAAATCCATAACATAATCTACAATTTAATTTGAAAAAAAAAAGAAACCCAAGAACCAGCATTTTTTCCATGTTGTTTTCGTCCTACAAGAGCGCAAGGTGTACATCCAAAATCAGACTGCACATTTCGTGCAGCCTGAACTTAATTTATGTAAGTCGCAAAGGCAATTATTGTTGTGAATGCCGTTTAATGGGTTAAAGAGCAAAAACGTGTTTACAATGTAGCATTCACGAAAATTTACCAGTACACTCGCGGTCTGAAACTGCACACTAGGAAAAAAAAAGCACTATTTTAAAGTTCGTGTACAACAGGCTCCAGGTATATTTTCATCACGCATTCTTTCTTACCCTTCATTAAATGAAACAGATAGAGCAGTTATTAGCCATTCCTTTTTTTATTCTGATGATAATTAAAAACTTAAACACAACTTAAAAATTATACTACCCTGTACGTGTATATCATCACACTGTTTATCGTCATTTTCTCAGTCTCTGGGTGTAAGGAAACCAAAGGGTAACGAATAAAACTGTACATATTATATTTAGCTTTTTCAAAATGCAGGCTGGATCGTCAGAAAAACTAAACATCGGTCCACATTTTGTACTAAAATGATCCTCTTGTTCTCTTAAATAAAAACCCGCTCTTTTCATTGCCTTCTAACCCTTTACCAAAACATTCCCTGATTTTTTTTAAAACACTGAGGTAGAAGCATTTTGAAAACATTGTGGGCTAAGGAGAAAATGCTGGTAACCAGAATTTTCTCATGTTCCCACAATGTTTTCTACTCTGCTAGAAACAAATTTCAATTTTTGAGTAACATTTATTTTGTCCGTCTGCAAGTGCATTCAATTTTGACCTGTCTAAACTTTTGTTGTTTGGTAAAGGGTAAAATAACATATGCAAACTTAACACAAAAGAGAGACAAGGGTTAACTCGGTATTTCTTTGATGTTGGGTATAGCACTCCGGCAGTGTGAAGTACTGTCCCAGTTGTTAGTTCCATATGCACGTGTCATACTAAACCGACTGACACTTTTTTATACGACCTTATCTAACCCTTCTTAAATATTTACGACTTAGATTCCGATGATGGATTTATACCAGTCCATTTGGTCAGTCAAAATAACTATAGATCTGTTTAATTTTCTGTAAGAAATTAAAAAATATTCGAATAGCAGCGAATGTCTAGAAATATGTCGCTTAAAATGTCCGGAATATTTTCTCCTTTTTTTTCACCAAAGTTATTTTTAAACCGAAAAAACGGATACATTTCCCTCTCGTCATTTTGCTGCCATTAGGTCTAGATATTGGCGGATCCCATCCCATCAACTTTGCTGAACATAGTGTTATCTTTTGGACTTGAAGGTTATCCCGGCTAGAATATCTTGCCATATCGCAACAGATTTAGCTCATTACCAAATGACAAAATTTGAGGTTTGTCCAAATCGAAAGCATTTGCAGACGACAAAATAAAAGTGGCAGAAAATTTGAAATTTGTTTTGTGAAGGGTAGAAAACATTGTGGGAAGAGGAGAAAATGCCGGTTACCAGCATTTTCTCCTTTTCCCACAATGTTTTCTAAAGGCTTCTTTCTCGGGGGCGTCAAAAGTAGGGATTGTGTGGTAATGGGGTTTAACTTTCGGCACTTTGGTAGTTTTCGAAAACGAGACTGGGGTTCTCTTCAGCATCTCAAACCTTTCAGCATAAAGCTGCTTTTGCAGAGAAGACCAAGATCAGAAAACGTAATGCGTTCACATCTTGGAACTTAACTGTCTGAGAATATGAAAGACTTTTTATTATATTCAAGTTCCCAGAAGGCAGATTCGAGAGAGATTGACTTGTTTCTCAATCGATTTAAAATAAATATGTTTAAACTAACAGGCAATTAAAGAAGGAAATGGATTAAAATGTCTACTAAAAGGAGTGAACTCAATTGGATACACAATATTATTTCTATTTCATCATCGTTTTGGGAAAAAAACCTATATATGAAATAATATGTCAATAGAAATTGTTACAACAAAAAACAAAATCACCATTGCACTAAATAAAGCCGTTTCCCTTCGAACTGGTAATCGGATGACCTACGAAAACAACCATACAGTGAGTTATTTTCTCGTTGAGTGCAAATTGAAATGAGCCATACTCTGTGAAAAATGGTTCTAATGCATATCCTCGACGCACCAAGCAAGCCATCACAAAACATGGATCCATTTCATTTAACAACCGACCGAGTCATGAGGTTGATACATGTATGTATCGATGAAAAATGTATATTCTTCATTCGAATTTTAGAGGTACATGTACATTTCTGTCTAGGTTGAATGGTGACAGAAACCAGTTTTTTTTTTTTTTTTTTTTGGGGGGGGGGGGTGATAGAATTAACAAAATGATCAGATCAAAATTTCAGACTTGGTCTGTATTAAAAGCCCTAGCACACAAAAGAGAGCTTTTATTATGGTACTGACTACTGAAAGAGTCGTTGATATAGTGGGAAATTTTCAATGAAAAACGTTATTCTTCCTTTTTAAGCTTTTCCTAAAGTGGTTTCGAGAGCCAACTTCTCAAGGTCATTCACACTCGGAATTACTGGGTAAAGGGTCATAAAGGGTGTCTAAGCGTATATTATGATTTTACGAGAGTGCACTATGACCGAAGGCGCACACTGGGCAATCTCAGCGGGTGTCGGAGATTAAACGACATTGCGTATTCCCGACACAATGAGGGAGTCCTTCCAAACAGTTACCGAATTTACAGTACCGTTTTTCAAGCACGAGTAAACCCTTTATGTTACAGAAGACGACTAAAATTTGAACGCTGTGATGAGGCTGTCCAAAATATGTAGTTTGATCTAATCCCAAACCATAAATTCAATGAATGAATAAGAAATACAATATCTAGTGTAGAATCGGCTGTTGGCTCTCATTTTATGGCACAATTCCGAGTTATATCGACCCTTAGATAAACAACTTTTGAAAACATGGCGGAAAGAGAAGAAAAAAGTTACGAATATTCCGGAATATTTCTTTGAAACGGTCGAATGTATTGTGAAAAGAGAGGGGAAAAAATGTCGAAAGCCCGCTGTAACATCATATTCGAAGACTCACCATCAGGGTCATTAACCCTTTACCACACTGACGACTTATGACACCCCTGAGGAAGACGCCTCTTGAAAACATTGTGGGAAAAGGAGAAAATGCTGGTAACCAGCAATTTCTCCTTTTCTAACAAAGTTTTCTACCCTATTAAAACAAAATTACACCATTTGAGCCACCTCGAAGTTGTCGTCTGCAAACGCTTTCTATTTGGATAGGTCTAAAATTTTGCTGTGTGGTAATGGGTTAAGGCACAGAACTGATTTGTGAAAGGTTAAAAGATTGACCTGTCCGCAGTGAAGAAATATAAATCATATGCTGGTGCACAAAATTTGAGATTTTCAAATCTTTAACACATCGTCCCAGGTTCAACGATGCTGTTAGGAAAAAAAAAATCACGTGAAGGGAAAAGAACATTTTGGTAACCATCATTTTCCATAAATTTTGCACAATGTTTTGCACCCTTTCACACACAAAAAAAAGGTTTTACATGACTTAACTTTAATTTTTTTGTCTCCGTATGCTTTTAAATTCGACCGGTAAAACAATTCCGTGTGGGAAGGAACTAAGCAGAGAATCACAAGGGTATCATTATTCTAATCACCTAAAATACTGAAACATGTCATGTTGTAATCGTAAGTTGGAATCTTGTATGGATAAAAATATACATGCTCTGCTTGTATACTGAGGCCTGCATGCTTAGTTTTTGTGAAATATCATATATAAGATTAACTCCATATAACATAGTTTACCTCAGTTACATTCGCTGTTTTGGTGAGATTTCGGCACGCTTTTGTCTTTTCAAGAGGTCTTTTTGGCTGGTCGTTCAGTGATTTTATTATCTTCTTAGGACTTGGCCCTTCCTTGTATTATCTGTTGTCTTTTAAAAACTCTTAACGATTCTCACGAAAATACATAAAATTACTTTTTAAAAGAGTAAACTTATACGGTATTTGGGTTAATTCTGGAGTAATTTGCTAACCGAACTAAAAAAATTTACCTGTCTGATCGCGGCGGTATCATCGCGGTCGAATTTATTGCGTAATCAGACCGCCGCGGTCCGCCAGGGATCGCCGCGTTTAACATCGGTCCGGGTTAGTCCGCGTTCACCTATGGTCTAAAATCGCCGCGTTGGGTCCGCGCTAAATACATCGCGGACAGCGAAAATAGCAAAATCCGCGAGGAGTGTACTGTATATACCGAGGAGATAAACAAGAAAGCTTTATCTTATATTGACGATAAAAGATACTACGTAATAGGCGATAGAATAAACACGAGGTCTTTAGAACATTACAGAAACGAGATCGACGCGAAAAAGCCTACTTCGAGCGAGAATTAAAAAAAATTTTTAAAGAAAAAATATTACTTTAAGAAAATAAATAGCTCGCCATTAAAAAAAAAATACTATCCTCGCGATTCTTCGGCCTTCCGAGGGGCCGTCTAGAAGGTTAGATTTCGCGGGACTGCGATCCTTAGAGACCTTTCAGGTCTCCAGGAAATTCGCACGAATTTCTTTCGGTCTTTTCAACGTTAATCTTATATTTATTTTTCCAAATTCTCCCGTCCCAATTTGAAATCGTTTGGGGGCAGTGCTTAATAAATTTCCCGGCTTTAAAGATCGAAGGGAAAGTATGTATTTCTCCGGTTTCAATATCCCGTAAAGTAACTTTTCTAGGATTTTTCGCGATAGTTTTTAATCTATCGTATTTAGGATCATTTATCTTTTCCCGTTTTGACTCTAGTTTTATTACCGTTTCCGACTTGGGTATCTTCTCAGGCATTAATCCGTTTTCTTTTACTTTCTCGATCAAATCTTTCTTATCCCAAAAAGAAAAATATTGTATATTATTATCGGTAAGAATTTTTTTTAAATCTTTTACCGTTAACATTTTTTTATATAGGGAAAAAAAACGTTTAACTTAAAACACTACGCTCATTTTATTTCCGTCAGACTGGAAGGATAATAACCTATCGCTAATAATAACGGCGTACGCTTCCGTACCCCCGGCTGCATTACCGGCAAAAAATACTTTAACTCGGATATCGGTAGTAGAATATTTTAACCTTTCGCTTTGCTTAGAGACATCGAAGACGAACAAAGGATAAAGGGCTTTATAATCCGAGGGGGAAATGTTAGAATTGGATACTAATTCGTCCATGCTATAAAACTTACGTCTAAACGAGGCGGCATCGCTATACGCTCTACTAAAACGATTAGCGGGGAAAGATAAATTATAGTCAGTCTCGGGATATCTAGCTGAATTTAACATGACATAGATATTTTCGATGTTTAAGTTGTCAAATGCGGCGGCATTTATCGTTTGATTATTATTATGCCTGTTCGTCTGAAAACCGATAATGATAAAACGCGGTACCTCGGGAGACGATTTAACGGAAAGTCTCCAATTAAATGTTGATGCTTGAGGAACCTCGATAGAGTCGCATTGTATCATTCTATATCCGACCGGGAATTTTTCTTTTTTCTCGATAAGTTTATAAAGTTTCATCTTTTCCTCATCCGCGGGCATAACGTGGGGCATATACCACGATATTTTAAGCAAATCAATTCGACCGTTAACCGGATCACCTCCTGGACCTGGATTGTCTTTAAAGATCGCGCTACCATCTTCAGTTCTTGTCAAGGTAAGAGTTTGTTTCATTCCGTAAAGAACTTTATTATAATCTTCGCAAAACCGGAATATATGTTTTAACGGTACTTTAAAACTGAACGTGCCTACTGGTGCCGAACTAAATATATAATCTCTTCTTTTTTTGAAACCCTCATTTTCCTCGTTTGCATCTACTGTAGTGTCCTTATTCCACAATTGGTTTAATCCCTGCGATTTAGAAAAATCGTCCGGATATTTTAATAAGCCGAGCATCGTAGTAGCCTGACCAGGATTTTTCACGATTCAATCTCCTTTCCGCTAAGCTCATACTTAATATTTTTAAATAGATACATCAAACCGTTATTCGTTAACGAAATATTAGTATCATTCGGATAAACCGCTCCATTATTAGCTCTTACTAATTGGCCTGTAAAAATTAAATAAGACTCGGAAGGATGCGTAAAAAGATCTTGAGTTTCGATGTTAATCATAATATGCCCTCCAGAGTTGTTTAGATTGGTGCCAGTAATGGGTTCATATTCATGAACCTCGTATTCGTCAATACTAGTATTAGCTCCTTCGGAAATTGGTGCTGTGATGTCTAAAATACTCATTTTTATTATATATTATAATAATTTAAATTATTATAATATTTTTTTTAAGTCGTTTTAATACCCGATCCTTTACTTAATTTTTTAATTAATTTTTCTATAGCAATTGCATCGTTAGACACCTTCGGCGTCTGGGCTCCTGAAAGGAGCATAGCTCCGCCATCTATTGACTCGTTAGTATCTCCCGTTGCGTGTAACGCGGCATACTTTTGCAAAATTTTCTTGGATTTAGGGGCTAAAGCCTTTTTAACTAATCTGGTCCCCGCATCTACCGCAGCAGTCTTTCCGGCTTCCAAGGCTTTTTTCGCCCCTTCCTTAGCGATATTTTTTCCTACATCGAGGGCGGAGGAACCAATTTGTTTAGCAACGTTACTAGTAAATAAGCTAGCTAAACTGTCAAAAATTCCGGAACCGCCGTACGCGTACTCTTTTTTAAATCCCCTGTGATTAGGCGTTATCATCTTTTTATAATATAGACATTAATTTCTTATAGCTTTTTTTATCTAGATGACCTTGCCTTTTTCATTCGTCGCAGATGCCAATGATCTCGTTTCTTACGCCCGTATTTCCAGCCGCTTTACTAACCATAAGTAAATCTAATTTTTTCACTAATGCGTTAGGATCGCAAGGGATAATAATTCCTTCCCCAGTTGTGCCTCTTGGTTTAATTTCATCCCAAATATGTTTAAGTAATGTCCATTTTCTTCCTCTAGCGGATTTCGGGTGTCTACTATCCGGGTCATTATCTCGAAAAAGAGTATTGCTTTTTTTGACTAACTCGGTATAATTCGCATGATCCTCCGGTGTAAGTTTATTCGGATCTGGGGTTTTAGAAGTAATTAACGCCCAGAAACCCGGCGTTCCTTTATATTTAGTAACATTGTCTTCATCATCAAACATAAAGATATCATTATTATCAATCATGACCATTTTATCACCGATATGTAATCTACCATTTTTGGAATATAATCCGTACGTTTTATCAACGTTAGATTTATCAAGATATTTTAATAAATAATTAACTGCAGTTGGACCGAGTGTTTGTTTATCATCGCCTTCCCCCATAGTTATCTCCCCTTCGGATGTAAAAATATTTATTCCCGGGTAATTCGGCAATGTTTTGATAGGTTTAAGGCTCTTCGTAATTTGTTTCGTTGCGGTTTTTTGCGCTTCCATAATAGGTTTAAAAAGCTTCGAAAGATCGGATTGTAATTCTATTTCGCCTGTTTTTTCCGCTATCTGGTTTCTCCGAATATTTTTCTTTGTCTCGAGATACTCTTTTACAATTCGGTCCCTTTTAGCGGGGTCTTTGATTTTTAAGAAAGACATTTTTTTATTAGGATTATTTTTTTTAAACGTAGTTTTTTTAACGTAGTTTTTAACGTAGTTTTTTGACGCCTTTGGCGTCCGGGCCCCTGAAAGGGGTCTAGGAATCTTCGATTCCCGGAATTTCTTTGAAATTCTAACCCGTTTCGCAACTAAAGCTACACGAAAATTTAATTTTGGGTTTACAACGGCTGGCCATGATGTTTTTCAACCATCCTCCGAAAGGACTCGTGCTGTTCTCTTCTCCCCCTTTCTATTAGCGATTCTTGCGTTTCGCTCGTCATCTTTTTCTTGGATTTAGACCTAATTTCTTCCTTCATCTTCTTATATTTTTCTAATTCCTCCATGATCAGTTGGAATTCTTCGTCCGAAACTTTATTATCCGATAAAGCTTTCGAGATATGCGAAGATATAGTATTTAATTTAGTAGCGGCGATGATTTTTATCTTCTCGTGTTTTTCCCCTTTGATCGTCAAATTTCTAGCGATATATTTTCCGACTAAACTTAACAAACCAGTAACGCCCGCGATGATTTCTAATACCGTTACCGCGGGTATCGCGACTACCGTCGATAATAATACGACTCCTCCGCCCCCGCTAGCTAAAGTAACCGTAATTAAAGTGGTATCAACCCTGTCTACTATTCTCGCGGATCTAAAATATTTTTTACTTAAAGCTTCTCGTTTCGCGACTTCTCCTTCTAAAAAGTTTTGTATCTCGTTAATTTTCTGCAGGCGATAGCCCTGTCCCTCGTCAACTGGAGGAGCTGAGGGTAATATAGGGTACTTAATCTCTTTCATCTCAGACATTTTTTATATAAGCGAAATTTTTTTTAAAGATGATAATAAACGTGGCATAGAAGTTCGTTTTCTTTTATTTTTACCGTAACCTTCGAATTATTAGTAATAGTAATTAAAATATTGCTAGCGTCTTTAAGACTAATCTCGTTTTGTAAACTGCAGTTTTTAAATCTTAGAGAATACGCTAATGAGGTTAAAACTACGCCATTAGTCAACGTGAAACCTAAACCTAATTGCATCGGAAATACTTGCCCCGGAGATAATGTAATTTCTTCTTGGGCAAAAATATTCCAAGTTAACGGATTTTCTTTTATCGGAGGATGTTTTAAATTAGGAGTGAGAAACAATGGATCGTTTTCGGTTTAGGCGCCTTAGGTTTAGACGCCTTCGGTGTCCGGGCCCCTGAAGGGGGCCTAACGCTAAATTTATGAACATTCATTCTTTTTTTTAAATTATATTTTTAATTTATAATATAGCCCCTAAAATGGGAATATTAGCGAAAGGACTATTCAGGCCTAGAATAAGACTGCTTCCGTCATAAAAGTTTCCGCCCTGTTTTAAATATAAGCCATTACCAACGGATCCTAATCCTTTTCCTTTATAGGGGCTTAAATAAAGACCTTTTCCGTCAGTTTCTACTCGACAACTACAACCCCTTTTTTAAGATAAAGACCCGATCCCATCGCCTTTTGTACGCCGGATGACGCTAATCCCGAAAGGGCTTCTACACCTAATGCCGGCAAAACGGTTCTGGCAATCGCTGGCAAAGCGCTCTCGGCTAAACCGGCTAGCATTCCGAGAAAACCCCCCTTTATTTCCTTATTATGTTTAAGTTGCCTGGCAGACATTTTAATCGTTACGCCAGTACCATTTTTGAAGGCTTTAGCTATTTTTCTTGCCTGCGTTTCGGTAACCGCTAAAACGTCATTACCGCGTAAATCTTCGTTACCTAAACGAATACTTATTTTGCAGTCTCCTTTTTTAATAGCGGACGCGAGTTTTTTCTTTTGCCCTTCGGATATATTAATTTTAATATTCGTGTAACTCGTCATTTTATATACGTTTTTATTTTTTTATGCCTCTCTAATATGAAACCTAATCATTATATTTTCGCCCCTAAGGTTTAGTAAAGTTCCATTTTGATCCGTAATTTTTACCTCTAGATTATGTATTACATCTAACATTATCGGTAAATATACTAAATTAACGGGCGTCTAGATTATCTTATATCCGGGGGCAACATTAGGGAAAAAAGAATAAATCGTATTTCGCATTAATCCGTTAACGTAGCTTCCCGAGATAATATCGATATTAACGAGGACGGAATTTATACTGAGAATGTTTACTATATTTTCGGACTCGTGAAATCCCGCTTCGTATTTCGCGTGAGTAAAACCTAATACTTTGGAAATGGAATTTGGATGGTTAAAATCTACTTGATAACCATCTTCGAGAGTGAGAATAGATTTCAACGTATTCGTATTTGCGGAAATATGAATAGAGTATTCGTCATTGACTAAATCGGCATGGCCGTTTTTTCTTATTTCTTGATGAATGGTATCGTTAATATCTGTAAGATCGTAACTTCCTTCCGGTATTTCTATCTTAAACCAAGAAGCACCATTGTCCCGAGAATAAATAAAAATGCCATTCGTCGCGTCAATATTCGGAAAAGAATAGTAAGTTTCGAGGTTTACCAAAGCTATTTCGTATTTTATATCCCGTTCCAGTTGTAATGGGGGATTAAACCTAGTTCTAATAAGCGTTTCATCACCGCTTACTATAATTTGCGAGGATTCTTTTTGCCGCGTATTTTTTGCTATCCGTTCTAAAATATCTGCCATTTTTTATAGCGAAAAAATTTTTTAATCGTAACCCCTAAAAAACTGAGCACTCGGAAAATCGCGAAGCGGAGCCAGAGGGTCCCCGGGCCCCTTTCAGGGATCTAGCAGTTTAGGTATATAAAACTCGTCAAAACCGTGCCTATACTTTCCTTCGTCTTTCTCGCTAGATAAATCGATAGTAACAAAACCGAAAGTTTTTTCCCACGCCTTATAACAAAATTTTCTAAATTCTTCTTTAGGCATATCCCCTCTTACATGATCGTCATAAATATGATTAATGTTTTTAATGTCTTGGCGAAAAAGGCAAATAAAATTCGCATTTTCTCTAATAGTTTGTCTCGGTAACTTAAAATAGTTTTGGGAAAGGTAAAAGCAGTCGACATTACTATGCCTTCCGCGAATATAGTAGCATTCGCATTTATTTTGCTTTTCTAAAAGTAAATCGTCGAAGATCATTAAATTTTTATCTTCCGTTTCCAAGTCTCTCGGATCCGGTACGTCCTCGGAAGTTTCGAAGAAACTACAAGTTATTCGATTTTTCGTCTTCTATTTTTCCGGCCCATTTTTCGATTATATCTTCGGCGTTAAAATTAGAATCTCGTATTTCGTCGTGATTGTTAAACAACTCTAATATACATTTTTTCGGTAGTCTTTCTCCGAAAGCTTTTTTAAGAATGCGATATTCGGGTTGGAAAAGACTTTTTCCGAACACGCATAAATTATCGTAGTTGAGCCATTCCGGTTTTAGCAGAAGGTTTAGTAAAAGGGTAGTCTTGCCGCATCCCGATTTGCCTACGATTAGCCCCCTAACACTTTTAGGCAAAAGGGGGTTATTAAATCTACTCGATACTACTTCATTCCACGATAAATCTTCAATATCCATTTTTTTTATATATATATTTAAAAAAATTTAACGTATATAAAAAGATGTATTGCGTTAAATGTAGAAAAGCTACTGGAACAGGTCCAGTGAGTTATGTCGTTACTAAAAATGGAAGAAATATGGCTTGCGGAAAATGCACGGTCTGCGGAACAACTAAGACGCAGTTCGTTAAGTCAGCGGGCACGAAACCGAAAACGTCTAAACCGAAAACATCTAAAAAATAAAGAGAAAAATCTAGGGACCCAAAGGGTTTCCGGGATCCCTGAAGGGAGCCTAGGCGGATCAATACTTAATAGGATGATCAATAATTTACCCGTCGAAATGCATCTCCCCGGGCATAATTTTACGGGACCCGGTACTAAATTAAATAAAAGGCTCAACCCTGATTTAACGCCTAAGGAATGGAGTAAGCCGATAAACCGCGTCGATAAAGCTGCGTACCATCACGATATTTGCTATCTTAAACATAATGATACGGCTAGCAGAAATTCTATTTGCGACGCGAATATGTTAACGGAATTAAAGGGGATCTATAATCCGACGCTTAGGGAAAAAATGGAACGATCCGTCATTAGTAATCTGATTGGGAGAAAGAAAAGATTGGGAATGGGAGTAAGACCTAAAAAAAAAAATTTGACATGGATGATTTAGCTGAAGAGTTGCATAAACCCGTAAGAAGAAAATTTAGGAAAAGGAGAGTATTAGTAAGCGGTATCGATAAAATATGTGCCGCCAATTTAGTACACATGCAGGCATTTTCTAAATTTAATCGGGGTATAAAATATCTTCTCGCTGTTATTGATATCTTTTCCAAATACGGTTGGTTGATTCCATTAAAAGACAAAACTGGGAAATCTGTCGCCGAAGCATTAAAGAATATTTTTAAGGAGAGAAAGCCGGATAAATTATGGGTAGATAAAGGTAAAGAGTTTTATAACAAAGATGTTAAAGGCTTAGTAGAAATATATTCTACCCAAAATGAAGAAAAATCTAGCGTTGTTGAGAGATGGATTAGAACGATGAAAGAAAAGATGTGGAAATATTTTACCGCTAAATCTACTAACGTTTATATCGACGTTTTACAGGATCTCGTTAAAGAATATAATAATACGAAACATTCTTCTATTAAAATGAAGCCAGTAAATGCTAGTAAGAAGGTTAATGAAGCCGAGGTTCGGGAAAATCTTTATTCCGATCAGCTCGATGTAAGGGATATAAATCCCAAGTTTTCCGTCGGTGATAGAGTAAGAATAGCGAAAAAGAAAAAGACTTTCGAAAAGGGATATACTACAAGATGGAACGAAGAAATTTTTACGATTTCCGAGGTAAAAAGTACATCGCCCGTAACGTATACAATTAAAGATCTTAAAGGAGAAGAAATAGAAGGCGGCTTTTACGAACCCTAACTACAAAAAACTAGGCAAGACTTTTACAGGATAGAAAAGGTTATTAAGAAAGAAAAAGATAGATCTCTAGTAAAATGGAAAGGTTATCCCGACAAGTTTAATACTTGGGTCGATAATAAAACCATTACAAATATTTCAACGTAAAAAAAAAATGACGAATATCGCGATTAAAAACGTAATTTTACCGAACAAACCGTTAAGTAATTTCGAACTAGAAGATGCCGCGAGAAAATTAAAAATACCTTCTTTTAGGGGGGTATTTTTACAAGATACTTTACCGAAAAACGTACAAAAAAAAGGAATGCGGTATATTAAATCTCGATGACACGAGCGGTTCCGGGACGCATTGGGTCACTTGGTATAAAAACGGCGAGAGAAAAATTTATTTCGACAGTTACGGCTTGCAGCCACCTCTCGAACTAGAAAGGTATCTGACGAATCCGATATTTTACAATACGGACCAATTACAACGCACGTGGCAAGTATTCTGCGGTCATTTATGCCTGTACGTTCTTAAAGAGCTAAGCTCGGGAAATAAATTCCAACGAGTTTTAAATAAACTTTTTTAGCGATATAAAAAAAAATGCCTGTTGACAATACTCCTTTATTAAAACTACCCGCATTAGAACCAACTGACTGCGTAATAACAGCCACGAAAGATAAACCATTAAAATGAGGAGATTATTACGATTTTCACGGTTCTAATAGTTATTATATGACAAGCAGAGCGGTATTAAAGAAAATAGTTTGCTCGGTAGAGGGAAAATCTTTTCCTTTAAGAATATTGTTAGATGGTGATAGTTTCTACCAGGAAGTCGAAATTAAAGAGCCGTATAAAGTTATCGATATCGATACTCCAATCCCCTATATCGTTATTTGCGGAAAGAAATATAAAAAGAACAAAACTGATGACCGCTATATTAAAATTTTTCCGTACGAATCTTTAAGAATTAAACAAGAAACGGACAACCCATCCGTTACTCGCGCAGTTATAACCTTAGTGGTGGATTATGAATATTTTTTAAAAAAAGGTTTTTCTCCTTACAATAATTGCGTTGAAACTGGTAATGGTGATTTAACATAAATTCCAACGAGTTTTAAATAAACTTTTTTAGCGATATAAAAAAAAAGAATGCCGGTCGATAAATTCGGAAGAATGGATGATATTAAACTGAGCCGTGATGGGGTGTCGCTTACTTACGTGAATAATAATTTTTTGCATAAAGACGGAACGACTGAAGTTACCGGTTCTATAAATATGAACGGTAATACATTAACGCGAGTTAGTAATCCCGTAAATCCGCAAGACGTCGCGACTAAAGATTATGTCGATTCCAACGTGGGAATATTGGATGAAAATGGGGGCTATATGATGGCAGATTATTTAAACATGGGATTTAATAAGATAAAAAACTTAGGCGATCCTACGGAACCGAGCGAAGCCGCTAATAAAAAATACGTAGATAATAGCGAAAGAGCGATAGTAAAACGGGAAGACGGCAGTTTTTCAGCTATCTCGAATATAGATATGTGAGGTTATTATTTGTCGAATCTTTTAAACCCCGCAAAACTGCAAGACGCTGCGACAAAGAATTACATAGATTCCTCGAATCTGGCTTTCATTTACGGATCCAGAGGTTATATAGCGACTGGAGACATTTCCATGGGAGGACAAAGAATTGCCAATATCGGAAGCTCTTTAGAAAATCAGCAGGCCGCGAATAAATTTTACGTAGATAGTACAGTTTTAGCGGCTACGGGGGGAGAAGTTTTATCGAGAAACACTGACGGTTCTTTTACCGCGAATGGACAAATAGATATGAAAGGAAAAAGAATTATGAGCTTGCCCAAACCCGTCGATAAGGATGATCCCGTAACGAAATCTTATTTAACCGAGCGGTTAGCGGCTTTATCGGTGCATTTAATAGATTTATCCAAAAAGGAAAAAACTAAACCTATAATAAGCGTCCATGCCGAGGAACAAGGAAGTTTATTAGAAGGAAATTACGAGTTTTCTTTCAGTAATGGTAGCAACGGAAGATCTCACAGATTAGGGGGTTATTACTTGTCAGCTCCGGGCAGAATTATAAGAGGTACTTTAACGGTTTTAAAAGGAAATAAGTTTTTAGAAGAAGAGATAAAAATTAACTTAGTCGTAAACGGTGAGGAAAAAACTGACTATTCTTTAATAAAAAAAATGGGAGAAAGTTGCAGTTGCGTAATTTTTCCTCAACCTTTAGAATTAAAGCAGTGTGACGTCATAAACTTTTCAACGAAGACTAGTAATACCGACGTAAAAAATGCTTATTTATCGATACTTATAGAACTCGATTTATAAAAAAAAATATTAAATTAAAGAGTTAATTTAATATATAAAAAAAAATGGCAGAGTTACTAAACGAGATATTGGAAAGCGACGCCTTTCTTAAAGATTCTTTAGAAGATTTTTTTAGAAGTATAAGCATGGACTTTAATAATCTTATTAAATACGTGGTTTTGTTTAAAGGCAATGGTTTTGAGAAAGCGGGCAAGTATTACGAAAGACAAATTCGCGATCTATACGATCTCGTATTAACGCGGTTTAAATATTTTATCAAGAAATATTATAGAGAAAAGATCGAAAATATTTATTCTAGAGCAAATGAATCTTTATCGTGGGCGGACGATACTGGGGAGACTGGGGAGATCGTAGAGACCGTAAAGACCGTGGAGATCGTAGAGACTGAGAATGAAACGGGTGAAGAATCATAAAAAATTTATAACTTTTTAGAAAAAGTTATAAATTTATTTTTTTAATCGATTTCAGAGTCATAGCCAGAATCACTAGAAGTATACGCAATTTCGGGATTATCTTCGAGATCAGCTAGGTATTCAGCTTCGCGTTCAGCGATAGATACGCCCATTTCATCTAAATGATGTTCCGCGCGTAATTCATCATCTTCTTTAGAGCCAAAATAATATTCTATCTCCGTTTCCGTTCTATTAGCATCTCGAAGTATTTGACGACCTTTTTCTTTTAAATCTATTTCCATTTTTAATAAATCACTAAGGTTTTCTAAAAAATTATCTATCCCGTCATCTATATTCCACTGCCTTAGCAGTTCTAACCCGATAGTTTTATCTTTATCTTTAGTTTTTTTAAAATTATTGTAATTATCCCTGTCTATCTCGGTAATTAAGTTATCTTTTACGATTATTTTTTTTTTTAAATCTTTCAATCGCTCGAATATTTCCTTTATTCCTCGTATATCATTTATATTTTCTGTCATTATGCTTTTTTTATATAAGAATCTTTTTTCTTTAAGCCAAAGTTTTTTTTAACGAATATCGAAAAGATTTTTATTAACATTTTTTACGGCGAGAAGATTGGAGAGATTTTTATTTCGAGACGCCTAGCCGGCCCCGGGAGGATCGGAGAAATCGGAGAGATCGGAGATTGGAGAGATTGGAGAGATCGGAGAGATTTTTATTTTTTTTTAGAGAAGAATTTTTTAGGGGAGAAATTGTTTTTTTTTAGAGAAGAAATCTTTTAGGGGAGAAATTTTTTTTCTAAATTTTTTTTTCCCCAAACTTTTTTTTTTTTTTTCCAAATTTTTTTTTTTTTCCAAAAAAAAATTTTTTTTTTTTTTTTTTCCCAAAATTGTTTTTCCAAATTTTTTTCCCAAATTTTTTTTTCCAAAAATTTTTTTTCCAAAATGTTTTTTCCAAATTTTTTTTTTTTTTTTTTTTTTTTCAAAATTTTTTTCCAAAAAATTTTTTTTCCAAAATTTTTTTTTCCAAAATGTTTTTTCCAAAAAAAAATTTTTTCCCAAAATTTTTTTTCCAAAAAAAAAAAAGTTTTCCCCAAAAAAAATTTTTTTCCAATTTTTTTTTTTTTCCCAAATTATTTTTTCCAAAAACTTTTTTTTCCAAAATTTTTTTTTCCATTTTTTTTTTTTTTTTTTTTTTCCAATTTTTTTTTTTTTTTTCCCAAAATTTTTTTTTCCAAATTTTTTTTTCCAAAATTTCTAGAGAGAGAACACTCACTGAAAAGGGTTTGAACTATGAAATCACTGTCTGTGAGAGAAAACTTAAAGATGCTATCACTAGGTGGCGTTCATGCATTAGTAAAACGACTGTAGTTCTTGCAGATGAATCTGATCCAAAGCAAATTAGAGAAACCAGGGATGAATTAGTAAAAGCCATGGATTGTGTTCATGAATCCTTTTCACAGTTAAGATTAATTGAAGAAAAACATAAGTTAGAATGCCCCAAATTTATTGAATTCTCGGATTTAATTGACAGAATACAAGAGGAACAAAAATCAATAACGCTTAAAATTGGGAAAAGAATTTTTGAAATCGAAAGCGAGAGGTCAGAGAAAAGGTCATTCAAGTCTGCTAAGGCAGATAGCAGATCAATTCGGTCAAGTAGATCAAATCGTTCAATTCACTCTGATGCCGCGGTAGAAGCAGCTGTTCTCAAGGTTAAACTCAAATATGTCGATTCTGAAGCAAAATCGAAGGCTAATTTAGACAAAATAAGGTTACGAAGAGAATTAGAGGGTGGCTCAGGCAAAATTAGAAGCAATTAATGAATCTTGCAAAAGTGAATCTCATAAATTTGGATCTTGCAAAGATTCAGTATCAGAACCAGACATTGTACCCCCATCGAATGAAGATTACTCCAAACAATACACAATTGATTATGTCAGTGCTCATTCCCATGCTCATGCTCAACCACCAATTGATGAACATTTTCAACTTAGTCATAATGTATTGCCAGATAAAAGACACTTTTCTTCTGATAGAGAATTTAGTCAAAATGCCACTGTAAAGTTTGAGAAAGTTGAGACTCCCTTTCTTAACCCAAACGCACAACCCTTCATTCAGTCAAAACAGCAGCATAATGTTGACACTTATCATAATGAGTCACAAAATTTACACATTTCTCAATTATCCCAACCAAATGAAGGCTTTTACTCTAGTGACATGTTAAATCCATACAAATCACAGCAACAAAGTGACCCAAATACCAACTGTGATAACACAAAACAAAATTGCTCTCAACAGGTTTTTGAGCTCACCAAAACATTGTTAGAACAGGTAAATTTGAGTCGATTACCTCCCCCTGAGCCTAGTATTTTTGATGGTGACCCTTTAAAATATCCTCGTTGGAAGTCTTCTTTTCAAATTCTGATTGAACAGAAACAGATCCCCGCAGCTTAAAAGATTCATTACCTGACAAAATACTTATCAATCCAAGTTAGAGAAGTGGTAGAAAATTATTTCTTATTGACTTCCTCAGATGCCTATGAACAGGTAAAAGACTTATTAGAACAGCGTTTTGGGGATCCCTTTGTAATCGGGGATGCGTTTAGAGATCGCCTGGAAAAATGGCCTAAAATTTCAGCAAGGGATAGCAAGAGCTTGCAAAGGTTTGCTGATTTTCTCAATCAGTGCAGAGCAGCCATGGAGAGCATAAGCTGCTTGGCGGTTCTTGATGACTGCAGACAAAATCGCAAACTTTTGCTTAAATTACCAGAGTGGATGGTAAATAGATGGAACAGACATGTTGCATTGTGGAAGGAAAGGAACGGTTCCTTTCCTCCTTTCAAAGAATTTGCTAATTTTGTTTCTGCGGAAGCAAGATTAGCTTGTGATCCTGTCACTTCCCTGACATCTTTGAAAATTGATCAAAGCGCTGGTGGCACCGATGACAAGGTTGCCAAGAAAGGCAGTTACTCTCATCAAAAAGGTCGTTCGTTGCGAACAGAGGTTGCACATGCCTCTGAGAATACTGTGAAGTGTTTTTCTGTGTCAAAGAGAACATGAGCTTGATAAATGTAAAGCATTTCTTGCGAAGTCTCTCGGGGAAAGGAAGGCCTTTGCTCGTGAGAAGGGATTGCGTTTTGCTTGTCTGGGCTCTTCACATGTTGCAAAAGGATTCAGGTCTAGAAAGAAATGCGAAAAATGCGATAAACTACATCCAACCTCTCTGCATGGAGACCTAAGGCCCAAAGATAAGGCAGAGAAAGATGCTCGAAGAGATTCAGAAAACACAATCACGCCTAAATCGAGTCCTACCCATGCTTCCTCATTTATGGGTATGTCTTGCACTAATCCATGCATGAGCTCAATGATTCTACCTGTATATGTATCCCATAAAGACTTTCCTGAGGGTGAGAAATTAGTGTATGCACTTCTTGACTCTCAATCTGACACAACCTTTCTTCTTGAGGACACTCGTTCCTCTTTAGGTCTGTCTGGGGTTGATGTGGACTTGCTGCTCTCAACTATGTATGCTGAAAATTCGGTTGTGAAAAGCAAACGGATTGAAGGCTTAGTTGGCAGGGGTCGGAATAAAGATGTTAAAATCCCTTTACCAGTCACTTACACTAGACAAATCATGCCTGCAAATCGTTCCCATATACCCACACAAGAGATGGCTATGAAATGGAACCATTTGAGGTGTATTGCAGATGAGTTCATGCCAATACAAGAGTGTGAAGTAGGTCTTTTGACTGGATAGAATTGTGCACTCGCTCTCATGCCAAGAGAAATTATATTGCCGGAAGACTGTCAAGGTCCATTCGCTCAACGCACTGATCTCGGTTGGGGTATAGTTGGTGTAGTTGATGACAGTATGAAGAATTTGGGGCTTGATCCTGTTGGTATTTGTCATCGTGTTGTGGTATGTGAAGTTGATCATGTTTTGTCAGTTCAGTCAGTTGAAAATAGTTCTTTGGACCAAAATAAAGTTCTTCATTCTTTGAAAACAAAGGTTAAAGAGGTAATCAATCCTAATGATATTGTCAGAATGATGAATCTTGATTTCACAGAGCATATTAAGTCTGGAAATGGTCTTTCTATTGAGGACACGCACTTCCTTGATAAAGTTCAAACAGGTATCAGTAAGGATGAGGGACATTATGAAATGCCTCTTCCCCTTAGGGATGATAATTTGAAACTCCCTTGCAATAGATCGATGGCCATTCATCGAACGTCTTGTTTGAGAAAAAGGCTAAGAAGTGATAAACGTTACTGCGATCACTATTGGGATTTCATGCAAGGCATGTTGAGAAAGGGCTATGCAGAAAGAGTACCAGACTCGTGCATTAACAAAAATGACGGCAAGGTTTGGTATATACCTCACCATCCCAAAAAGCCAGAAAAAATAATAGTTGTATTCGATTGCAGTGCAACTTTTGCTGGTGACTCGTTGAACAATCATTTCTACAGAAGATAGGGCTAAGGGATTGTCAAATGTAGACTTTTTTAATCAACCTCTCCCAGCTGAAAGAGAATTAGGTGTGCAGTGGTGCATAGAGTCTGACTCTTTCCAATTTAGAATAACGCTTTCTGACACGCCCCTGACCCGACGTGGCATTTTGTCAACCGTCAGTTCTGTATACGACCCACTTGGTCTTATTGCCCCAGTCATCCTTACTGGTAAACAGATCTTACAACAACTATGCGCAGAACAAAAGAGTTGGGATGACCCCATCTCTGGTGTAATGGTTTCCCAATGGGAAAAATGGCGACAGAGTCTCCCGAAATAAAGTGAAATTAAAATTAGGAGATGCTTTAAATCCCCAGAATGCCGACCAACAATCAAAAGAGAGCAGCATCATTTTTCTGATGCCAGTAACCAGGGTTATGGACAGTGCTCATATTTAAGGATAATCGACGACCGGAATCATGTCCATTGTGCCCTAGTTATGCCAAAGTCAAGAGTTGTACCCCTTAAGCCTGTAACCATTCCTCGTCTAGAGCTTACAGCTGCTCTAGTGTCTGTCAAAATCAGTAATCTCATCCAGGTAGAGCTGGACTTTGAAAACATGACAGAGTTCTTTTGGACAGATAGCAGAATTGTTCTAGGTTATGTATCCAATGACTCTCGTTGCTTTCACGTTTACGTTGCTAATCGAGTGCAGCAGATTCGTGATCACACAAATCCCGATCAATGGAAACATTTTGAAACGTCAAAGAATCCTGCAGATCTTGCGTCACGGGGAGCTCTTGGAAATGAGCTCATAGATAATTTTGCATGATTCAATGGACCCTCTTTCTTGTGGGAGAAAGAGCTACCTGATACAAATGTGGATAAATTTGAAGTACCACATGACGATTGCGAGCTCAAAAGAGTCCAATCATTCAAGACAGATACCTGTGAATTGAGCTTTGCTAGTCTCATTTCTATCTTTGATTCTTTCTCAAGCTGGTGGAGACTCAAAAGAGTCATGGCAATTTGTCTCAAATGTATTAAAAGGTTGAGACAATCCGTAACAGTTAAACATGTTAGCACTGACACATCATCCAAACATGTACAGTTATCAGTAGAAGATCTACTGGAAGCAGAAATTCAAATTTTTAAGTTGGTTCAGTTTGAAGCATTTGAAAGGGAGATACTGTCACTAAGGTCAAGGTCAAGGGTTGATAGTCATATTGAACAAAAAGGGTCATTATTTAAGGGACAGAGTAGCCTTTATAAATTGGATCCCTTTCTTGATAAGGAAGGTGGTCGGTTAAGTCAGATGCATGTCAATCACAATGTTAAACATCCAATTATCCTGCCTAAACATGGTCATGTTACAAAATTGATCATAAGGTTCTTCCATGAAAGGGTACACCACCAAGGTAGGGGTATCACAAGTAATGAAATCCGCTCACATGGACTGTGGATTGTTGGCTTGAGTAGTTCTATATATAGCTACATCTCGTCATGCGTAACTTGCCGACGGTTAAGGTTCAGTCCATTAGGCTAGAAAATGGCCGATCTTCCTACTGATAGAGTTGATCCTTCCCTTCATTTCACGTACACAGGAGTTGACTATTTCGGGCCATGGTATATCCATGAGGGTCGAAAGGAAATGAAACGCTAGGCGTCGTATTCATATGTTTATGCTGTCGGGCCATACATTTAGAGACCGCAGTCTCTCTCTCTCTACTGATTCCTTCATTAATGCTCTGCGGAGGTTCTTCTCTCTCAGAGGGCCAATCAGAGAACTACGTTCAGATAGGGGAACTAATTTCATTCGGGCTGAAAATGAACTAAAGGAAGCTGTAAATGAGATTGATAATGAAAGGGTGCAGCCGTTTCTTCTCCAAGAAGGTTCCGATTTCGTGTTTAACACATTCAAGTCATATGGGGGGGGGGGGTTGGGAACGTCAAATTCGGTCAGTAAGGAATGTCCTGTCAAACCTTCTGTATCTTCATGGACAACAGCTTGATGATGAAAGCTTACGCACCTTTATGTGCGAGGCCGCTGCAATTATAAATAGTCGTCCACTCACTGTACAAGATCTAAATGATCCTTTGTCTTCAGAACCTCTCACTCCGAGTCATCTCTTGACCATGAAAAGTAAAATAATACTTCCTCCCCCTGGAAACTTTCAAAAGAGTGATTTATACTTCAGAAAGAGATGGAGAAGGATTCAATATTTGTCTAACGAATTTTGGTTCAGATGGCAGAAGGAGTACCTTCAAAATCTACAACTGAGAAATAAGTGGAATTCTCCCAAACGTAACCTCTGTGTAGGAGATATTGTTCTGATTGTAGATCAAGGTTTGCCGAGGTGTCATTGGCAACTTGGTAGAATTGTTGAATGTTATTCAGATAAGGATAATCTTGTTAGGAAGGTTAAGATTGCAGTAGGTACAAAACAATTAAACAGTAAGGGTAACAGAGTAGAGCCTCAAAGTTATTTGGAAAGGCCAATCCACAAGTTAGTTCTTCTACTCGAATCAAATTAATTAAATCCTGAACGGGTGTCCCCGTCGGGAAGCCCATGCCAAATTGTTAGGTTACGTTCAGGAAATCGTTCATCATATTTTCATTTCAGGTTAATGTTGTAAAATTAGGGAAATAGTTTCTAATTTTGGGGAGCCATGTAAGCGTAGGGTAATCCGTATGGTACCGGGTTCTAGTTCCCGGGAAATATATGCGTCTGGTTCCCAAGATCGTTACAGAGGATATTGCGTAAAGTATCGATAGCGGGAATCAGCCTCTCGGAGTCTGCCGTTTCCGTCTTGTTGAGAATTTTGCGGGAAAGAAATCTAAATAGAAATCACTGCGATAAACAAACCTGCGACATATTAAACTGCGTGCGAAAGGCCCAAAGTGGTAAATGAATTATTACTCTATCCTTTGATAATAGTATTTTTGCATCTCAAGTCTTGTAATTTACGATATTTTATTTTCATTGCGTCATGGTTCGATCCCCACATTTACGTGTAATTTAATACAATTCCTAGGTAGAACAAACGGCATATTCAAAGATGATTTCTTCTTTGGTATCGTTTGAATGTTTATAATGTAATATTTGAGACGAACTAGTGGTTTCCTGCGGCATATATTCCTGCACTTGATGACTGGGATTGGACTGCATGCAGATGCGGTCTGATCTGGGTCCCCACGTGCCGGAACTCAATCATTCATGGATAATTTGAAATTGTGATTATAGAATACATATTGGCATTTGTATGTTTACTTTCAGTTTTCACGTGGACAATAATTAAAGAATCAATTGCGAAGTTGTTGTTCTCAGTCGATGCCTTTGGGACCCATCTGCATTTTTTCAGCGACAATAAAATCGGCGTGTCGCTACACTGTTCAAATTAGAATATCAAGGAACTGAAATGATAGGTTTGTGCAATAAAACTTATATTGTACGCAAGGAGAAGACCATTAAACCATCAATGGCAAGAATCGCAGTTTATCATTTATTGAGAAGAACAAAGAAATAAGAAAGAAAACGATGTCCCTACAGATCGAGGACTACAAATGAATTTAAATTTAGTTCTAAAGGCATCAGCAAAAGATATGTGAAAACACCTATGTCAAAATTTCGACAGGTCCTGAAGACTCGTAAACCTCACAGCGGATTTAATCGTGGTTTTAGATTAAGAAATGACAGTATCTATACCTATACACGAGAAAGACGGGGATTTTCTTATTTCTACTGTAAAAGAAAAGTGCTCGATGATGGCGTTGACACAGTACCTTTAGACATCACACTATGTCAAGTGTCATGCACAGAAGTTGATGATCAAGAGCTCGTTGATATGCTTACCTGTAATTTCGAAGATTAAGACTTTAAATACCCCTCATTAACCGATAAGTAGTCATTATCAACATGTACTCTTTTCCCGAAAGAACATATATTTCTATAGCTGTCTCTGGGGCCACATGTAGGGGCAAAATTACGTGGGTCTTTCGTCTTTTACGACATAAAGACGTCATGTTCGCTAATCCACCAGAACAGGTGCTTTATTGTTACTCCATCTGACAGCCATTATTCGAAGTCATGGAGAAAGAACTGTCATTCATCAAATTTCATAACGGATTGCCTACCAATGACGAGTTGGACAGTATGTCTAGTGATCAAAACTGTAATCTGGTTATATTGGACGACTTAATGGAAAGTGTGACGTCATCTACAAAAACGGGAAACTTGTTTGTGAAAGGGATGCATCATCGACATTCGAGTGTACTGTATATCAACCAAAATCTTTTTTGTAAAGGTAAATACAGCCGCACCATTAATTTGAATACCCATATATTAGTACTCATGAAAAATCCGAGAGACGTATCTCAGCTACAGTGTTTAGTTCGTCAAGCTTGTTTGGGAAAAGGAACGTTCATAATGGAGGCCTTTAAAGACACTACATCGCAACCTTACGGCTATTTGGTGTTCGACTTTTCTCCGGGCCGATCCTGGGCCACTTTGTAAGTTTTTTTTTTTTTTTTTTTTTTTTAAATTAGGTAAACCTCTCATAATTTAATACCCTTTAAAAAATTAGGGAAAACCCCGTAATTTAATACCTTTTAAAAAATGAGGTCATTCGGTGCAGCCCCTAATCTCGTAGTAATAATAAAAAAGATTAGGTAAACCTCCCATAATTTAATACCCTTTAAAAAATTAGGAAAAAACCCGTAACTTAATACCTTTTCAAAATGAGGTCATTCGGTGCAGCCCCTTATCTCGTAATAATAAAAAAAAGACTAGGTAAACCTCCCATAATTTAATACCCTTTAAAAAATTAGGGAAAACCCCGTAATTTAAAACCCCGTAATTTAATACCTTTTAAAAATGAGGTCATTCGGTGCAGCCCCTAATCTCGTAATAATAAAAAAGATTAGGTAAACCTCCCATAATTTAACACCCTTTAAAAAATTAGGAAAAACCCCGTAATTTAATACCTTTTAAAAAATGAGGTCATTCGGTGAACCCCCCTAATCTGGTAATATTAAAAAAAAGATTAGGTAAACCTCCCATAATTTAATACCCTTTAAAAAATTAGGGAAAACCCCCGTAATTTAATGCCTTTTAAAAAATGACGTCATTCGGTGCAGCCCCTTAATCTCGTAATAATAAAAAAAAATAGAGGAAACCCCCCGCAATTTGATATCCTTTAACATTTCTCGAATAGAGGGTTCCGCGAAGGACCGCGTAAATATTTATAACTTTTTAGACTGATAAATTTATGCGATTGTATAATGTCCGTAAGCCAGCGTGTGTATTTCGTCCTTTAAAACGATACGCTTATCATCGTCTCGGCATAGCGCTATTTTATTTACCTCTTCCGTATGTATTTCGTGTTTTCTGCTTCGCATGATTCTCATAGATTTTAAGTAGGTTTTTCCGGTTTTTAAACAGTCTAAAAACAAGTTAAAACGTAATTCTTTATCAACGACTGACGTAGTCACTGCTTTACACTTTTCTACTTCTTTTTCCTCGAACGTTTTGTACGCGTATAGCTTTGGTCTAAGTCCCACGAATTCTACCATGATTTTTCCACCTAGTTCGTCTTTAAACTTGCCTATTACTCTTTTATTTATACCCGCCGGAATACCGGACGGATGGTTTGGAGGATAGCTACTGGTATCGAACCAATTTTCCATATCAGGAGAAATATCATCGTAAAAATCTCTAGTTTTTATTTCGTAAATAAAACTGTCGGTATCCATGCACAGGAACTCAGATTTTTTTCCGTACTTCGGCTTAATGTAATTGTAGTGAAAATCGTACATTAAAGTTTTAGAGATGTCTAAAATACACATTCCCAAGTAGGCGGGCTTATTGTATAGTATATCGGTTTTTCTCATGTGCACCACGACCAAGTTCTTCTCGTATATATCATGGTCTTTGTAGTTCGGTTTTGCTATAAGGTCGCGTAGTTTTTTCTTATCAGTCACCAAACAAATATCGACCCTTTTTCTAATGTTTTCCATCGTTTTACCGAATACGGAATTATTCATCAGCTTACAAAAGTTTTCCTCAAACTTATTGGTCGCTTTTTCTCTGAGCTCGGTGTTTAGGTCGATGTATTTTTTTAACCAAGGACTTTCTTTAAAACTAATTCCCCTATGGATCTTCGTAAGCTTTAAACCGTTAAGAAGGCATTGTTTTAAACCGCGGTAGTGGATAACGTAATTCTTTTTAGGATTGAGATTAGGAATTAACTTTTCTACTCCGTTTACCTTTAATCGCTCTGGCGCGAAGGGGAGTTCATTTTGCTGATCGTGTAGGTTTCTCGGATACTCTAAATCTACCTCTAAAATACAAGGAATTTTTTCCCACTCGTTTAATTTCTTGGCCGTCATCCATTTAAAATCGTGAGTAGGAAGAGGATGGGACATTGCCCAACCGTAAAGGTTATTGGCATCAACATACGACAGATACGTTGTTGGTTGGTTTTTATCGTACCGATTTTCCATATACGGATTATTACCTTTTCCGTACCGAGCACTACACATCGTGATACCCCCTCTGATATCCTTTTCTACGATGAGCAGCATATCTATGTCCGTGAATAATTCCAGCGCTAACTCAGATTTGTTTAAAGTGGCGTCCCAAGCTAACCCCGGAGCGGTGTAATGCCTAGCGGGATCCAAGCCGTAATGCTTGAGGCAGATGTCTCTAAAATTCTCAAAGACGTCCGCTAACTGTAATACATCCGCCCTGTTGTATAGGCTGTGGTAGTCTAAAAACTTTTTCATACCAAATACTTCCCACACGTTTTTAGCGTGGATATAATCCTCCTCGCTAATATGTTCCAGTTTAATGGTTGAGTAAAAAGCTCCTTTCGGCGGTAGCTGGGTTTCCTCAAACCTTTGCTCCGTACGGGTAAATCCCTTTTCTTAAAAGGAGAGCAAACTTTTCACCGTCAGGTACCTGGACAGGTTTACAAACTGTTTTTTTTTTGTTTGTTTTTTTTTAGGTTATTAACGAGATTTTCTAGTTTATCGCTCATAAACCTGTAATTATCGACGAACCTAATTTCGTGGGTAAGACTTTTTTCTTTTCCCTCTTCGTTACCGTATTTTTCGACTATAATATGTTTGGTAAAACTAATATATTTTTCCTTGTTAACGGGGATACAGTCGATATTACCTTCAGAAATACCGAAATTTTTAATAAAAAGATGGCTATCGTACCAACTAAGGTTGTGGAAAAATACGCGAGTAAAGTTGGGTGCTTTAAAATTTAGGTTGCACTTATTGTGAGCGGCCCCCCTAAATTTACCCGTGTAGTGACAGTGATCTCTCACTTTATGTTTTGAAACAGAATTCTTTGAGTATGTATACCCTTTTATAAGTTCATTCAACCTTTAAACCATAGCAAATTTATCACTCTTCGTAACGGAAAAGATTATCGATTATTTCGAGAATTGGTAATATTAATACTGAAAGAAAACACCGTTTTTCAGACATGCCTTTACAAAAGAAGTTATACGTGTTAAGGGCACTATCTGTTTTTTCCTGGAATATTTCTTGGTAATGGCTGTATTCAAACAATTGAAAATATGTCTGTGTCAGAATAACTTTTTTTACTGACTGTGGGATAGTATGCTGTTCTATTTGTTGCACTCTTTCCACGATTTTCACGTGTCAAAATTAACATTATGATGGACAAATTCATGAAAAATACCTTTTTTAATTCTTGAAATATTTTTTCTCTCGTTTTTTTTTTTTTTTTTTTTTTTTTTTTTAAATATTAGGTAAATGCAAAAACATTTCTAAAACAAAATAGGGGGGGGGGATTTTAGATAGATGTTTTAGAGCCAAATGTTAGTTTTCATACCAGCCAAATGATCTATATGCTTGTCCAATAATAAAATAACCGTTTGTAAATAAGTGTGTATAATTTACCAATATACTTTGTAAGACTTCAAGGTGCACCAAATTACATAGCGAAAACGCAAAGTTAAAGGTAAATTTTCGAAATCGACACACTATTTTACTTCGTCTTAGGTCTGTTAAAGGCTAGAAAACAAACACAATTTCGTTTTTTTTCTTTTTTACTAGAACTCTGTTCACTTTTTTCTATCCCGTTACTAATGGTATAAAGCTACATGAAGAATACTCACGTGATTTTCCAGACATGCGTATACAATATTAAACACAAAGTCCATCGAAGAAATCCGATAGGGCAGAAAATGCTGCTTAATGACGAAATCGTATTACTCTCTGAACAGTGCATATCGGCGGCTGTGTTCATGCAAACGTGTTGTGTAAAGCTGGTCATATTGTTGATAGATTGTATTGCATTTAACGCCGTTTTCAACATTATTTCAGCTATATCGTGCGGCCAGGGCACCTATCCATGCTTTCCTGGAGTTTCGGTTCACAAATACTTAGCACAATATGCTTACCAAGTCATTGCCTGCTTTCCCATATAACCACCGTCGAACTCGCTATGTTGTAAAGCTATTGCCATATACAGACTCTGGCTATCAGTGCGCAGATGGACACTTGGACAGGTGTTTATTAAATTACCTATACAAGAACAGAACTAAATTCTCATTATAATTATATATGTTTCAGCCAGCTATTCTACCTAATCGAGCGTATTTGGCTAAACAAATTATTTTTACCTGAAATTAAAAAAAAAGTTAGCCACTGTATGATTTACTACCCTTAACTCCTGACGTACATCCGCACCTCAGAGCCAGTGAATTGCTATTGTACGAATATGATATTTTTGGAGTTATGTTTTTTATACCCATTATTCTAATATGATTTCTTGAGAGTTATATATTTCTATATAAAGATTTTTTAAAAGTTTTTATATATTCGAGCTTTGCATTAAGGCCAAATGATTCCGTTAACTTTGCGATTCGTCATTCAAGACAACGAATGTAATGTTCAACCTAGAGGAGCACATGACAAATGTCTATGGTGCTAGTTTGATCATATCACAAATAACAAATACAGGTGCTCACAGAGAGAAACACGCTCTATTTTTGTAACATAGAGCTTCGACTCAAGGATAAAGAGTGTTTTTATCATTCTCAAAGAAACCTTCTCTTGCGTTTTCTTGTTTTAAATATTGACACAAGATTCTATTATTGAAAAAAAAAAAAAAAAGATAGTGTACTTGGTAGTCCCTTTATTTAGTTTTGTCATAGTTGTAAGTTTAATTTGGTGTACTTGTGTACCTCAGAATGAAAAAAAAAAATGTGTGTGTGTGTGTGTGTGTGTGTGTGTGAGGGAGAGAATATTGGCTAATAATACACTTCTATTTTAGTTCACCCCAGCAAATGCTAAGGGTAAACTATTGTGATCGCTAGTTTTCTGTCGTCCATTTGGTATATCTGAGACGATTTCGCCTAGTAAATATTGGACAAAACCAACCCAAATTCCACATAATCCTCGATAACCCGAAATTCGAAGACAAAAGATTAAGTGGTCAACCTTTCCCCAACCCATCCACATCATTACTTATCTAAAATTTGCCGTAAGAAGTGAACTTTTTTAAGTGGATCTGTTATTTTTTCCCATTGCTTATTTGTTTTACCGATCGTATTCTTTTCTTCAATAAAAAGAAAGGACTATTCCTGAAGCGCTAAAAGCACTGAACGTAGATTTCAGGGCCAGGTTTCCCCGAAAAAAAAAAAACATAAGGCTCTCTTATTTTACTCAAATCCTCCAACAGACTTATTTTCCGACTTAAGTTGAGGTCGTTATTCCAGACGCATTTCACTAACATCAACACACTTATGTAATATTCTCAAGTCCTGTGTTGACACAACATTTCAGTTTCAGCTCAGTAAAATAATGAACTTAAGTCTGTTAATTGACTTAAGTCCATTTATTTTGCCAAGTTGAGTCTGAAAAGTAGTGTGAACTCAGGATCTGAGAACGTTACTACAGTCTGTTAATGTTACTTAAACGCGTCTCAAATAACGAACTCAACTGAAGTCAGAACCCGGGACCGTTAGTAGAGTTTAGTTAGTAGATTTGAGTAATTAAGAGACTTAGGTTTTTTTCGTGAAACCGGGCCCAGGGTCCTAAATTCAGCGAAAAATCTATTGAACTAAGTTTTTACTCATTAACAAGATGGGTTGCCGTTACTTTACGTCGTAAAATGCACAAACAGCTTCTCCTCACACGCAACTAAGATGGTTAAAATCTCCTCGTTTACAACTATACAGCATAGCGTGTTGGTATTTTGTGTATAATGTCTCAGTTTTTTTTTTTAATGTGTCACTAGAGATAGATCTACATGTTTTGCGCAGAAGCAATGATAAAAAAAACTTATACGGCATTGGTATTTTTCATGTGGTATCAACTAATATTGCTTTACCTTCTTTTCTTTTAAACTCTTTACCAGACGACACAGATTTAGACTTGTCCAATTTCAAAACATTTGCTGACGCCAAATCAAATGTCGCTCGAATGAACAATCTTCTTTCGGATTTCTTACACGGACGATGCATGCCAAGTCTCAATGCAAACAGAACTTTGGTTTTTGAAAGAATTCCTTGAGAATTTTCTATATACAACAATACCGACTAGATCTATGTCATTCACATGGCCTGTATGATTTATAGTCTTCTCCAATTAGTGAGCAAATTTGCTCATGAAATCTGAGCATAGATTGTCACTGTTTCTGAGGAGACAGTCATTGAAATATTCATTTTGAAATTATATTTTTAGCTCCTTGGCCTGTTCTTATTTCTTTTTGCAATAGATTAGAACCATTCGCACACATGGTCACTAAGGATCATAATTATGTAAAAAAAATTCACATGAAATCGTTTCGGTTGTAGAAGACAGTAAGCATTTAAAGACATCGATGAAGACGGATAAGGCAATGCGGCCGACGCATGATGGACCATCCACCGAAATCCTTCACTGTGCATCAAATGTTGATCCTTAACAAACGTGTTTTAATTTATCCCCCGGTTAAGAAAAAAATGCCAATATTTTCAAACTAGTTCTAACCTACTCAGGTGAGCGATAGAGGACAATGGCGGTTCTCTTGTTGATTTTTCTTTTTTATGTATCGTGAGTTAGTGTATGTGTTTGCTTGCTGTGATTGTTAGCAAAATTGACTGTACTTTATATCTTTAATTTAGTAAATAAAGTTAGTTTGTATCGTAGACTTATTATCATTTTTATTTCGTACCAAAATATTTCTGAAATCGGCCCGTGTTCTCTAACCATTCTAAATTCCATTCTTAGCCTAACTCTCAAGAATTGTCAATATTTCAAAGTAAAACAATTTTTGATTAGCCAAACCAAATGGTGTGGCCAATCGACGACTGGGTTATTTTATAAATTCACAGCTGGCCACATGATGGGCAGTTCTCTAAGGATTTCTGTTGTCAATGAGACCTTGTTGATTTGATGATAAAGTGACCAAGAAAATTGGATCAATTCAACAGTACAGAAGGCTTAGTGTTTAAACGCTCTTTTCATCATTATTGAAGTCAAATCCCGAGGTCCAGTGCACCTGTCCACGAATACCTGGAGTTTCTCTCTCCAGCACAATACTCTTTCCAAGCCATCGGTTGCTTTTTCTTCGTAAGCATCTTCGAAACAATGTTCAGCGGTGGGAGAGGTTTGAATCCAATCGTCATGGCTACCGTCAGTCCTAAAAGAGAGTTTGACTGAGCCAGGATTCGATTTCAGGCTGGATTACTTTTTTCGTGTGTTGCTGAGATATTGGGATTGATCTGTGTACATCAGGATTATCGAAAAGAAAATCATAATAGACGTCAAAGGGGCATTTTTGACCCCCTGTTTTTTTTGTTGGAGGGGGAGATATTTTGAAAGGTAAGAAAAAAATTGAAAGGACGTCATCCCCAGTGATATATTTATCCATTGCTGTAACAAGATTGCACTCAGTTTCCGCAGAATTAATCAAATCAGTACTAGAAACTCACTTTGTTTGTTTGTTTGTTTTTATTGGACTTTAAAGCCATTTTAACAGCTCAGGTCATATTATGGCGGTCAGTGACGCAACCATGTGTTTCCTTGCTTTCTCACAACGATAATGACACAACTTTCTTTCCAAAGCCACTGACAACTTTCCTCACATGTAACAAAATCGCAAGAAAGACAGTTTGCTTCAACCGGGTATCGAACTCTCAACCACCAGGTCACGAGTCAGATACGCTTACCACTGTGCTATCCGGGCGTGATCATTTTAGACCTGCCCTGTTATTTTCACTGATAAAACAGTGCAGAAGAAGTGCTTCTTGTCAAGTCTTCAAACGAGGCTACTTTTGGATATAACAAACCGGAAGCAGCTCACAACATCTTAGATGACTAAGCGGACATCAAAAACCTGAAATGGAAAAAAATGGCAGGGGATCCGCTCCAGCAATCTTATGACAAAAAGTGACTAAGGGAACACAATACGTGCACTAGCTCTTGATTTGCCAGTCTGAATTTGTCTCCCTTTAATCATTGACAAATTTTCATTGAAATTCGCAGCAAACGAAATAAGATCTACCTTTTAATTTTACCCCACGACAACATTTTAAACTGATCCAGATTCAAAGCATTTGCAGACAACAAATTCAACGTGAGTCAAAAACTGAAATTTGCCGTTAGATGGTTAGAAATCATTGTGAGAAAAGGAGAAAATGCTGGTTACCAGCATTTTCTCCTTTTCCAACAAGGTTTTCCTAAAGGTCATTAAAACTCGGCATTGTGTGGTAAAGAGTTAAAGATTTACAAGTATAAGTCTGTTGCAAATAGTCATGACTTAAAATTAGGTTGCGGAGGATGTAGGTCAGAGATCAGATTGCACGATCTGTGCAGTCTGATGTTGATCTTCGCCTCGCGCAAAATCTGTTGTGGTGACAATGAAAGAGATCTGACAACCCTAAAGAAGAAGGCTTTTGAAAACTAAGAAATGATGTAAATGTAAGTTTTTGTCAGAAGCAAAAGCTGTGACAATACACAAGTGGTTGATTTGAATGGTGTTTTAAGCCGCTGTTCTCATTATTTATGTCATGTTACAGCGACTATTTATGTATTCATCTGTGCTCTTGGTTTCACCAGTACCAGACCGGTACACTGAGGTGTTTTGCCCGAGGACATTCCTACGAAAATCTAGGACTTCAAGTGACGATCGAACCCGGGGCCTCCTTTTGGTAAATCCTACAACTTCATCTTCGAACCACCCTGGACCCCAACAGAACATGAAACATGACGGATTCATTTGAAAGAGAACATTGACGAAAAACCGCTCTTTTCGAGTAAAATCGCTCATATATAGTAGTCTTTTATTCTTTTTTCCGTTTTACCAGTGTAATTGTTACTACAAACTTCCTTCGTGGTCGTCCATAATAAAGAGTAGGCCTATCCGTCACAAAGTTAATTGTTTTGACAACGACATGTATACAGATTTGTGTCGGGGTTCGAGCTAAACGAACAAGTATAGGCTTCTTCTGTGCTTTTTTGGAGAACAATATTCTGCGGAGCGAAATTAAAAAAAAAAACATGGGATTGTATGTACATCAAATAGTCTAATGCTAGAGACAGCATTAGGTGTGAGGCTTTGTCCTTCTAGTGCTGTGGTGCAGAGGGAGTACATGTACTACTCTATAGTTAGTTTTTTTGCTATTACTGTGAGGAAAAGTAGGCCTTCTTTTATCCTTTACCAGACACTTAAACTTTAGACTTGTCCAAATTGAATCATTTGTAGACGAGAAATAATACGTGGATCCATTGATTAAATTATCTTTGAAAGGGTAGAAGACATTGCAAGAAAATGAGAAAATGCAGGTTTCATGTAATTACCTATCTAAAGGTACATTATAATATACTGTACTGAAACCTGGTTAAAACCTGATTTTAATTCAGTTGAAGTTTTTCCTGCAAATCTAAATCATCATGTATATAGGGATGACAGATTAGAAGGTCAAGGTGGCGGCACACTCATAGTAATAACAAAGTCCCTATTCAGTGAAGAACAGGCACATCTAAAGACAAATTGTGATGCCACATGGGTTAAACTCTCCCACCAAGGTATTAAAGACATATATATTTCATTTATACACCAGGGGTCCTGCGTGGCTCAGTGGTAGAGTGTGGGACTCGTAACCTGGAGGCCCAGGGTTCGAACCCCGCTTGATCCGCTGGGCTTATCGTGGGAGTGTCCATGGGTAAGACACTTCAGAGCCCTAGCCTAGTACTGGTGAAACCCAGGAAATACATGAATATGTGACCTGTCGCCGTGATATGACTAAAATATTGTTGAAAGCGGCGTAAAACACCATTCAATCAATCATTTATACACCAAATGAAAAAGACAAGTCCTCCCTTAATGAACTCTGGTTATCTATAAATAAAGTATTTACACAAATTTCCTGGAAAACATGGTAAATCATGACCTGCAACAAATGTCCATTATCCCCACTAGAGGTAAAAACATACTGGACCTCTTTCTTACTAATGTGCCCTCCCATATCCATACTACAAATACGCTACCCCCCCCCCCCCCCACATCGGTACCTCATACCATGATATAGTATTTCATGAAATTAAAATAAATAGAGGCCGTCCAGTACAGACCAAAAGAAAAATAAACTGTTATGGTAATATAATTTGGTCAATATTCAAACAAGACCTTAACAAGTTCTCATTTGTATTTAGAACAAAGAATTATACTAATCCAAACACAACTTGGATAGGTTTTAAGAATGAAATATGCCGTCTGGCTGCATTGTACATGCCATAAAAATAGTGCAAGTTACGAAGAGACCTACCCTGGATAAACAAGTCTATAATTAGGCTCATCAGAAAAAGAAACAAATTATTTCCCAAAGCAAAAAGGTCAAACTCTCATGTAAACAGTATAAAGCAATTAAATGTAAGATCCAGAGAGACATAAGGGACGCACATTGGCAATATCTGGAGTCGCTCGTCTTCACAGAAGATTCAGAAGCAGGAAAGATAAAAAAAAAAATACTCATATATTGCGAGTAAAAATACAGAGCAGTGGTGTAGCCCCCCCCCCCCCCCCCCCCCCTTAAAACACAATGGTCTGATATTCACAGACCCCGTCTCTAAAGCAATAAAAGCGCCAAAGGCGCTGAGGGGGGTGAAGAAGTAGGAAGATGAGACCCAGAAGCTCAAAATTTCTATCTAATTTATACAGGCTTGAAACTGCTAGATCACATTTGTACAGACTAATAAAAAGTACCTACACTATCTCACACTGACAGTCTGTAGAGTTGACAACTGAATGGAAAATCATAAATTTGTAAAGGCTCATGCAACCAATCAAAAAGTGCAGCATGCAAAAAGGAATACTGCTGATAAATGTGGCCTATAGGGTGCACACAAGGTTTTTCTGATTCATAAAAGTGACCAACTTTTTGATACTTCACAACCTAATATCAAACTTGTACGATATATCATTAAGACAAAAAATCCAACCAAATTTCTTGAGAATTTGACTGAAATTTGATCTCTAGAGTGCAGTGCACACAAGGTTTTCCCACGATTTTACCCAGTGACCTACTTTTTGAGCTGATATAATTCCATTTTAAACTTGTCTGAAGTATTAAGGCAAATATTCTGATGGATTGATTAATTGATTGATTGATTGATGGTGTTTAACACCCTTTTCAACATTATTTCAGTTATTTCGCGGCAGCCTGTGCACCTATCCATACCTTCCTCGAGTTTCTTTTACCAGTACCTCGCACAATATTCTTTCCAAGCCACTGGCTGCTTTCCCACATAACCATCGTCAAAACAATGATCAGCGGTGAGAGAGGAATGAATCCTGTTGCAATCACTATCACCAATCCTTGGAAAGAAATTGGATGAGCAAAGGCCAGTGCACCTATACATGCCTTCCTAAAATTGGTTGTACTTGTACTTTGCACAGGATTCTTTCCAATCCACAAGCTACTTTACCACAAAAACATAGTTGAAAAAATATATAGCAGTGAGTGGGGTTGAATCCTCTTCTCGTGACTATCATCAATTTTCTGAAAGAAATAGGCAGAGCTATGAATTACATCTGCGACCCCGGCTTTCAAGCCTTGTATTTAATAGACTGAGTGACCTGTCATGGCTTGGCTTAAATATAGATGGAAATTTGCATGGCATACTATTAAGATAGATGGATAGATCAGGATCTCCATTTACTTACCATTCCTAAGAACTTTCTCAGTCTTATTCTCCTGAATTTTCTAGATTTGAAAGTAACACTTCTGATTGGCTAAATCATTTGGTTAAGCCAATCAGAAGTAGTGTTTTACTTTCTAATTTCGAAAATCTTGGAGAATAAGACAAAGAACGTTCTTAAGAAAAGTTGGTGAATATGAACTCAGTTCATGTAATCAAAATATGGTCTCAAAAGTATAAACAAGCTGTCAGTATTGTGACCATGGGAGCAAACATTTGAAATCATCTAAGATAATTCTAATTTATTGCCAAAAAAATCCAACAAGAGTGATTGTAATCTGTCATGTGTGACCTATTTATTTTTACCAAGATTGACCAAAATTTAAACTTGTGACCATTGTAATTAGGAAACAAACTTGCTAACCCAATTTTCATATTTCGATAGTGGCAATTGTCAAAATTTTCTTAACTCCTTATTAAACAACAAAATTTTAGACTTGTTCAAATTGAAATCTAATGCAGACGACAAATCGAATGTGATGCTAATGCTGACATCGGAAAGTGTTGCAAAACAGTGTGGAAAAAGGAGAAAATACCGGTCACCAACAATTTCTCCTGAGCCCCTCCTCCAGTATTTTCTAAACCCTCCTTCGTGACAGTTGTTAAAACTCAGGATTGTGTGGTAAAGACAAATGCTAGAACTAAACCTAGTGAAGATTTGGCCAAAGATATAGTCTTCAGATAATTTGCTACAGTTTTACTTTTAACTTTATCCAGGATATGGTGCATAAAAATGATTTGCTGATGGTCAATATTTTTGGAGCAAAACATGGCCTTTTTGGGGGGTAAAAAGAAAATGGCTTTTTGTTTTTGTAAACAAGCAATTTGCTCTCTATTCTTTGAGAGTCTTTAAAATTTAAGAACACTGGGCCTGTTCCTAACCTGTTCAATTCATTTTCTGCATTTATCCACAATGCTTTCTACCCTATCTCAGACAAATTCCATCATTTGCAAAGTCTTTCAATTTGGTTAAGTCTAAAATTTTATCATTAGGTAAAAAGTTAAAACCAATTACTGCAGCCGGGCCCCATTAGCACAGTCGTTAGCTACAAGACTTGAGAACAGGGGGTCAATGGTTTGAATACCTAGCTCAGCCAATTTTTCTTCAAGGATTGATGACAGTCATTACGACCCAGTTCATTCCTCTCTCAGTTGAGGCCCTTAAGCACTGAGCTTCTGTATTGGCTTAATGCTGAATTTTGACGATTGGTAATCTTCAAACAGCAGAATAACTTACTTTCTTTTCCATATAAAAAGATTTTTTTTATGTTTTTACAATGGACATTTCCGTTACTGCTCGGATCATGTGGATGGGGTTGAAATTTTGGTATGCGATTACTATGGCCTTGGGCTTGGCTTGCCAAGCCCAGGCCAAATATACTAAATGCCCAATTTGAAAAGGTATTTTCGCGGCCACAATCATTAAGCCTTGCCCAGTCAAGTAAACAAAAGCTTATCCCAAAAAAATCAACCAATTATGCCTGAGGTCACCATAACAGAAGAGTAAATAAACTACTCTAAGGTCTCAACCCAAATAAAGCTTCTGGCTCAGACCAAATTTCAAATTTAAAGAGCTTCACAATGAGGTTACACCAATTCTCACCTTCATCTTTCAGTTATCTCTAAATACAGATATTGTTCCAAATGACAGGAAGCATGCTACTATAGCCCCAGTCTACAAAAAAGGACCACAAAACAAACCCAGTAATTATGGACCCATTTTGCTCACTTGGATAGCATCAAAGCTAATGGAACATATCCTTGTCTCAAATATTAAGTTATTTTTAGATGAAAACAAGATACTTACTAAATTCCAGCATGGATTTCTGTCCATACACAGCTGTGAATCTCAGTTAGTGAGTTTTACGCAAGAAGTCCATGAGGATTTTGAACTAGGCAAGCAAACTGATATTATAGTCATGGATTTCAGTAAAGCTTTTGATAAGGTTCACCGCCATAAACTAGTCGTAAATCACACACGCTAGGTATTGACAAAAAAGTTTCTAATTGGATAGGGTCTTTTCTTAAATCACGGTCCCTTCAAGTAGTAGTTGAGGGACATAAATCAGACACCCTCCCTTTGCTCTCCGATGTGCCGCAGGGTAATCATATTGAGAACATCACTCTGAAAGGATAATGGATAAAACACTTGTAGCAATTAAAAATAACAGAATAGAAAAGAACAGAATCAATATTCTAATAATACTGAAATACTGAATTATTGTTTTTCAATATTAACAGTGGCGTATTATGTCAACAGCTGACATAATAATCTTTCACTTCAATATCGAGCAATTAAACAACAAACAAGCAAACAAATGAACTAAGCAATATGGTACAAAACATAGTCTTAAATCTTAACTCTACAAAAGTATTCTAAAGCTTGCAAGCTAAGCAAATGCATCAAAAATAACATCAATAGCTCTACAACTGAAATAAATCAAATACTATAATCTTTTTACATCGACACTTACTAATTCGTGGAACTAAGTGCTTGTCTAATCTCCTGTTTAATGCCTTCTCACTCTTTATCTCTCAAATCTACAGTGTGGTGTCTTATTGCTGAAAAAAAAAAAGATTAATAAGGCAGGTGCAGAACAATAAAAAGGTAAGGAATGGGTTATAAAAGAATATTCACAAAGGGTCAAATTATGGATCCAAAATACACTTGAATTGATGAATAAGCTTCACAAAAGGTAAGATGACAACAAAGAATTAAGACTCAAAATGCTGTTTGGTAGAAAAGCCAAATTGTCAAAAGCAAGTGGAATATCATGAAAAGCCCACTAAAGAAGGTAAACTTACAGCATAAATGTTTTAAAAAACAAAGACAAAAATATCAAACCAAAAATTAGAGAGGGAATGATTGGAAAAATTCACATAAATCAAGTGGAGTGAAAAGTTCAAGCAATCGGAATACAGGCAAATGCATACACTGACCAAATGGATGTGGTACTTAAAAAGTGACCCTACTACACAATTTGGTAAAGTTTCATCTGAACATGATACTGCAATGATAATTTGTATTTTGAAATGTGTTACGAAATCAGCCCGTATTCATATCTATCCTGCACAGGACAGTGATGTGTCACAGCAGACGGGTAAATCTTTGAAGAACATGAGATATACAGCAAACGCAAATCTGTAATACCCGGATGGGGCGGCTTAACACGGTTTTTGGCTAAACTTGGCTCTACCATCAAAAGTCAGCTTGAAACCATAAAGAGCACTTAAATGCGGCAGCATAATCCTAATTATTCAGACTTTATCGATAAATCATGTTCAACTTGTGAAATTGTGAAATTAGTGACCAATACAGGCAAGTGGCATGGTAAAAAAAATACAAAATGAGCCATTTAAGCCTAAATTACAAACTCCACAAAACACAAAGGCAGGGAACTAGCCTGAAAATGCCAACCTTAATTGAAACCCAAAACAACACATAGTCTGGCGCTAAGTAGCAAGTTACTACGCGGTTTTTTTTTTTGTTTTTTTTTTCTCTCTCTCTTTTTTTTGCAGTCTTTTATGGTATTACCCCCACCCTTATTTCTTCGGCTAAATTCAGCTTCCGACTCCATTATCTCTGAGTTTCGCATTTGGGGTCAAAACTATTGAACAAAGAAGGAAAGGTCATTACTGCTAGTTATTAGAATTTTCAGAAACTGTTGCAGCAAGTTTAAGATACATGTATCAGCAACTTGCAAAAAAATTTAATAAGCAAAAAACAACACATTAACTGGATCCTTTCCTAATTTCTTTTCCAGATATTTCCTCTAGCATTCAAGTTCTATTCAATTAACGGGAGGTAATCCAAATATAGGTGGCGTTTTATACCAAACAGAGGAACAAAGAAAACAATTTACAAAGAAGAGGCAACTATATCGTTTTTTACTTGAATTGCTGTACCTTGAGCAAATAAGCAATTATCATACCTGCAGTAGGGTAATAAATTATTCATTCTTTCGCTGTATATTCGTGACTATACTTGTCTGTGTGTCAGTTTTGTGAACTAGACTGAAATTTATCGGGGTCGAACATCGAGTCCGAAAGATGTCCTGTCTAATTATTGGGAGTTCACACGTTCTACGTTTGGAAACGTATGTAAAGCACCATCATAGACATATTTTTTTCGAACTACAACCCAACAACATGGATGTCGAATTTTGTGGCATATCAGGAGGGAAAATCTGTGAATTCTCCCACGTTTTGAAGGTGCCATAGCCTCATTCCGCCCATCAAGGCTTTTCGTTCAGATCAGAGGAAACAATCTGGATACAAAGATGAAGATCTAGACACCGCCCACCTTATCGTGTGCTGCATTGTAGCCATTTGCAAACTGTTTTCAGCACGATGTCAGTTGGGGCATATTCTTGTGGGGCAGCTGCTTTTCAGACACAAAACAAAATATGCCCCAGTGCATTGGTATAATGAGCTCATGGTTGAGATTAACCAACAGTTACGGTAAAACAGGAATTAAAATTTAAGAAGAACATATGTTATTGGAGGTTAAAAAGGCTTGAAGGACGACAATGTTTTCTGTGATGGAGTCCATTTGTCTGACACTGCTCAGGGAATATATTGGCGAAATGTTCGTGGGGCTTCAATCATAAATTTCAATAAGTTTACGAGACATTGCCTCGGTCAAATTGAATTTATCACCCCTGCATATCATTGCATGGATCAGACTGTTTCCTGTTACTCTACATTAGTTGTTAAGTTTGATTTGTCAAATGTTTCAGAATTTGGTATTTGTCAACGTTTTCTCTCTCTCTCTCTCTCTCTCTCTCTCTCTCTCTCTTTTGGATAATCTGGGTAGAGTTGAATTGTTGTTGTTCAGATATTACAAGCACGCTAGTCCTATATTTTGTGTAAGTTTGATAAGATATTTGGAAATAATGCAATTCTAGTCATATGCAATGGATTCTACGTTGCATCTCAACTAAAATATATATTCAGTGCGAATGGTTACACGATAGTGGAGCCAGATGCATTGAACTATCATAATTCTATCCTACAATAGTAAGGAGTACTCTGTATTTCATGGATAATCTGTTAATAGTATGACAGGGATAACACTTACAATAGTAAGAGAGGCTACGAAGAATATAATGGTTACATGGCAGTATGATTTGTACCGCATGCAGCCTTGCTATAGCAAAAAGCCCATACGATAGTATGGCGTAAGTTCTTCAGGTTAATTTTTAGTAATTAAAAGTCTGTACTTCACAGATCTACCTCTCATACGATAGTATGATATATTCTTACCTAAAATGGCCTATGCCCACTGGCAATAGCAAGTCTGTATATCCACAGACTGTTATCCAATATGATGTTGTAAAAATTGTATGTGTTCTTCTTACAACGGTAAGACAACTTTGTTAATTACTTTATGCTTAAAGTACTATAGATATATACCGGCAATGCATGCTTCATAGCTTAAAACATGGAATTTTACATGGTAAGGATCGGCTCAGTCATTGCTTGATTGGTTTAAAGAATTATAAAATAATTTTGTTACTGTGACATGGTTGTGTAAGTATTGGCTTCAATTAGTAGACTGAGAAGTAGCTTTGTTTATTTCGAAACTTATCAGCTGATGCACCTTGTATATTTGGTTGTGAGTCCTTTCACATACAGCCCAGCCCAATGAATGGTTGAAAATAAGTATTAAAAGACATATCAATTACCAATTTCGTGGCTCATGTGTCACACTTGCTCACTTTCATAATGTCATCTAAGCCCCCCGTCCCCCTGCAAATAATAAAAAAAAAATAGATAAATAAACCGTAAGACAGCACACTCAGCTGAAGGCAAAAATGATCTTCCATCAACAGAAGTTCAGCACTTAGCTGAAGCAATTATACAGCAGTCACACAAGTGGTGATTTCTACTTTGAAGGACATAGGATTTGTCCCTCCATCAGGGCAAACAGCTTCGGCTACATCCCCATATACCACTCCTGCTTATTCAACGGAGCATCCTGAAGTTACTTCTGGGGAGTGCAGTCTCTTGATCAGCTCGGCCAAAATTCACATTTTTAGGATCACCTTAAGTACAGTTTCCAGACTAGAATTTGATGGAATTAGTAGATTAAATGCAATTTACTGACAAAAGACAAACCTCGTTATACGCTAATTTACCTTAAGGCGGCTTAATACGGTTTTCGGCTGAACTTGCCTCTGCCAACAACACACTAAGCAGAATTTCTTCAACAAAAGGTCTATAGATACAGCCTGAAATGATGAAGAACACTAAAATGCAACAGCATATACCTTGTTTTTCAGATTTTATCAATAAATCATGTTCAACTTGTGAAACAGTGAAACTACTGACCAATACGATCAAGTGGCATAGTCGAAAAAAAATTAAAAAATAAGCCATTTTTGGCCTATATTCGAAAATTCACAAAATGCAAAACCAAGGAACTAGTGTCAAAATGCGAAGCTAAATTGAAACTCCAAAACAACACATGATCTGGGGATAAAATAAAAAATAGCACATTACCGCGTCTTTTTTTCGCAATCTTTCATTGCATTACACCACCTTTATTTCTGCCGCTAAAGCCAGCCACCAACTCCATGACCTAAGAATTTCGCATTTGGGGTCAAAAAATTGAACAAAGAAGGAAAGGTCATGGTCCTCTGATTCTAAGTGAAACTGAATGCTTCTTTTCAATAATCTTAGACAATTCATGGTCGTAATAACTACTCTTTTTATCAAAATTGCATTGAAAACCTACCTTTCTCCCTTATTTCTAATTTTGACCAAGGCGAATTCAAAAGAAAGTGTTTACATGTGCCTTAAGGCAGTGATGGAAATTTTCATTATGCAAAAAAAAAAAAACCACTTTAAACAAGTAACATGCCTTCTTTCTGACTGATCTAACCAGCCGAATGAACCTTAGTTGTACAGAACTCATTTTACATGGGTTGTTAACCCGTACTAAAATAAAAATATTTTACCCCGTTTTCCAGGCAATTTAAACTCAAAGACAAGTGTATGTAAAATCACTTTTAAAAAAAAGAAGTTCACTTTAACAAACTAAGCCTAGTTTCTATTCCCTTCCTGGACGTAAATCTAACCTCAGGTACTTGTGCAAGAGCACTGATTTGTCCCTGTCTAGGGTTCCAGTTCTGTTCAAAATGTCACTTTTTAATATACCATGCTAAATTGCTTGTCTGTTATACAGAAAATTCTAGTTATTAGAATCTTTAGAAACTGTTGCAGCAAGTTTAAGATATCAGCAACTTGCAACAAATGTAATAAGCAAAATGAACACATAAACTGAAGTCTTTCTCAATTTCTTTTACAGACATTTCCCCTTGTATTCAAGTTCTATTCAATTAACGGGAGGTAATCCAAACAGTCATAGTCAAAACTGAAGGCTTTCAATACACTGAGCCAATTTCTTACAGTTTAGTGTGAAGTAATTGTGTTTCTGAAATCTGATAGTATTTCAGATAAATCCACATTTTTGAGAGCCTAATTGGTCAATTTATCTATCATCCTTTTTCAAAGACCAAGAAATAGGCACGATCCCCCACGTTCTGAGTTGACTTTGTCAAGAAAGGAAGGTTCTGTTTACGAATTATGATAATCTCAGTGTTAACTAGCAAAATGCCGGCAATCAAAGGAAATATCAGAGTTGAATCCACCAAAAAGAGAGCTACCCAGTTTAAAAAATGGTCATCGGGCACATTGTGATGGGAGTGTTAAAACTACATCAGATGTCATACCGAAAACATGCGGCACACCAATCGATTCCTATTTGGCGATTCCCTGCACAGAGTCGGACATGCAGCCTCTTTATCAGCTCAGCCAAAATTTACAGTTTTAGGATCACCTTAAGAACTGTTTCCAGCATAGAAATTGATGGAAATACCAGACTGAATGCAATTTACTTTCAAAATACAAACTTCATTAAAACGCTTAAAATTACCTTAAGGCGGCTTAATACGGTTTTCGGCTAAACTTGTCTCTTCCGACAACACGCTGAACACAACTTCTTCAACAAAAAGTCTATGGAAGTAGCCCAAAATAATAATTAGCACTTAAATGCAACAACGTAATCCTAGTTCTTTTGATTTTTCATGTTCAACTTGTAAAATATTGAAATTGCTGACCAATACGAGCAAGTGGCACAGTCGGTAAAAAAATGACAAAATCAGCCGTTTAGCCTTTATTCCAAATTTCCAAAACACAAAGCCAGGGAACTAGCCTAAAAATACCAAGCTAAATTCAAACTTAAAAAAACACATAATCAGGGGATGAAATCAAAAGTATCACGTTACAACGCCGTTTTTTTTTTCGCAATCTTTCATGGCATTACCCCAGCCATTATTTCTGCGGCTTAAGTTAGCCACTAACTCCAAAAAGAAAAAAAATCAACTGACTGTGAATTCATGGCTTCCAAGCCTATTTTGGCATCTTTTGTTGGACTTTTTTTAGGTAAAATCTTCAATTCAGTGGAAGCGGGATGGATTGACTTAACCCTCAGTGCGCCCAATATACCAAACAGGTATTTTCATTCATAGAAAAAGGATCTTAATAAAAGCAATGTTAAGGTTGTCCTTGTCTGGAATGTCTCAGCAAAGCGCACATTGTGGATCAGTGATCAGACTGCAGTCTGACCTTGATCTACGTTGACCGCCTGAGCAACTTATGTAGTGAAAGGCACTTTAAGGGTTATAACAGTGAATTGTAGACTTTTCGAATACTCAAGATCAGTACTTATGCTCCCCCCCTTCCGCCCAAATTTCGGTCTAGCCCTTGTATATAATGTTTTTAATGATGAAATTTTCTGTAGAAAGTGTTTTAGTTTATAGCATTTTTAATTTGTTATATCCTATTCTTTTCTGCAGGAGGATAGATAGGCCATAAAATTCTAGCATGAAATTATGCAGTTGTCATTGTGGTGATGGTATAAAAGGAAATGGGCCAAGCTTATAATTTTACAGCAAAGTAAAATTTCCAGGTAAAGCTACAGCAATGAGGTTATTATATTGCAGTGTTTTCATTCTTTAATGTTCTGAAATATTTAACAAAAATTAATGATCTATTAAGAGAATGAAAGTTAAAATTGACTCACACTTTGTAGTTTTAATATTTTAATATTGGTAAAGGTGGTTAATGAGATACATATGACAATACAGTATTACACTGCTTTAATTGATATTACGAATGAAATTAAACATCAACCTGATATTGCTTGTGCAATATGTTTTGAAAACATTTTCCATCTACACAGCCTTCATAATGCATGACTGCCGTCACAGGCAGCATCACGCATTGATGAAACAGTATGTCATTTTCAAATGTCATTTTCTTGATCTTTTTAAAAATACATAGCTCTTTAACAGATAATTGAATTCTCGACTTAACCAAATTTATAATAGTATTTGCTGAAGGCAACTACAACTTGGCTCAAAAGATGGGTTTGGGCTAAGAAAAGGATAGAAAACATTGTTGTAGATGGGTACGTATTCACCAACCATTCTTAAAGATTTCTTTAATGTTATGCTTAAGATTTTTTTTTTTTTTTTCTATATTTGAAAGTAACATAAAGTTCTTAATCATTCGGTTTAGCCAATCAGAAGTTGTGTTACCTTCAAATGTAGAAAATTCTTGAGAATTAGACAAAGAATATTCTTAAGAATGGTTGGTGAATACGGACCCAGATGCAACAGAAGTTAATCAGGATGTACCATCAGATATGATTTGCCAGTCATTTTCCTATAGCGCTGAAAGGAGTAGTCATCCTATTAGCTCTTTATCAAATGAGCTTGTGTTTTAAGAGCCGGGGAAGGAAAGCACTAGAAAAGATTGCGAGAAAAAAGAGATGCTGGAAATCCACAATGTCTTCCAACCTTTAAAAGGCAAATCTCATCAGTTGAGCTACATGTGTCACCTACTAATCCTCTTAACTTGGACATGTCCAAATTTTGTTTTCTGATAGAGTTAACCCTTTACCAAACAATTCTGTTTTAATTTACACTGATGTAGAGAACTTTTGACAATAGTGAATGAAAAGGAGGGAAAAAAAAAAAAAAAACGCTGGTCACTAGCTTTTTATATTTTTCCCACAATGTTTTATTATCCTTCCAAAAAGTAAATCTCATCATTTGAGCTAGATTTGTTTCATCATCCAACATTGTTTTCACAACGGACATGTCGAAACATTTGTTAAATTGTAAAGAATTTAAAACAGTTATATGTTTTATCCTAATGGCACTCTAGTTTCTTCACTCTGATGTATATACCAGGCCTCCTTCTGATAGAGCCATTGTTCACTTTGTTAAACCTTGCAAGTTGTTGGACCAGTGACGGTCTGCTGATATGATATCAGCAGATACTCTTTACCGAACAATCCTGAGTTTTAACAACTCTGAGGTAAAATGTTTTTGGAAACATTGTTGAAAAGGGCAACTAACAATTTCTCCTATACAGCACAATGCCTTCTACCCTTTACAACACAATGTTTCCTACCTTTCAAATGTAAACCGTACAATTTGAGCCAAAATCAGTTTGTCGTCTGCACATGTTTTGGATTCGAATAAGTAAAAAATTCTATCATTTGGTAAAGAGCAAAAGAAATAAAAGTGAGCAGCAAATTTCTGCCTTGTAAAAATATTGTAAGAAAAATAAAAAATATTTGTTAATTTGCCTTTTCTCATTATCTTGTCACTTTAGACTGGACCAATTCCAAAGCGTCTGCAGACAATAAACTGAACTTGGCTAAAATAATGAATTTTGTCAGTGAAAAAGTAGAAAATATTGTGGAAAAAGGAGAAAATGCTTGTTTCCAAAGCCTTCCCTGTCAGGGTCGTTAAAAGTCGTGATTGCATGGTAAAGGGTTAATGGGGTACCATGGATTTTTGTTTTAAATATAAACAATGTCATTTAATTTGATATGAATAAGTCTTGAAACCTACCTTAACACTTGATAAAATCTGAAGCAGATGGAGAAAAATAATTGAAAAATTGAGATGAGAACATTGTGGCAAACAGATATTGCTTACTGTAAGCAATATCATATTAGGTCACAATGTTTTCGAAAGGAGTCTGCTGCAATGCTATCTTAATATAGTGGGATTACGTGAGTAGGTTTTAAAGACTCTTTTATCTGTTACTGATTTTGAAAATAACGGTATATATTAGCATGGGGTTCTTTGCAATCAAAAGATATTAAGCGTGTTACACTGTTACCATAGCACTGTATTTCTATAACTAAATGCTCTGTTTACACACTGCACGTACAATAATATATGAGACCACCATTTGAAATGTTCGCACATCAAAACATGACCTATTGTGGTACCAGTGAATTGTACTTGGCCTTGTATTTGGTGTCAGCAGTGTCATTCTTCCATCAAGAAAAAGCTCTGAAAGTATATTCATAAGATATGTTTGTAGATAAAGTATTTCAAAAAATACATGTTTTTAGCTCACCTGAGCAAAAAGTGGTCAAGAAGAGCTTTTTTGTCCTAGTCATTTATCTGTTTGTAAATTTGTCTACTGTCGATAGTTTCTTAAAATCATCTTGAATTGAGTTTAAAACTTTCAACAGTATTTCGATTAAAATAGCAGGTGCGAAAATTGAATGTTGAAAGCAGAGAAAAACTCATTCAGTCAACAACAGTCACTAATCATACCTGTAAGTTCACACTTCATATGAGTTTCTTGACTCTTCCTTGTCAGTATTCCTCACAGTATTTGTTCTCAGCATTTCAACCGGCAGATTTAATGTCCCAAATAGACTAAAATTACGTTGATCTTCATCAAATGGATGGGCCACGGCTCAAAAAATTGTGTGGACGAGTGTATTACTAGTGAGAGATGTTCAAGAAACACAGGGATAAGTGAAGTGGCTGCAATGATAATACTAAGTACTCTTGTAAATTTGTTGATAAAGTCAAACTTCACAAAAGCCTCTCTAAATGGTCTGACCTGTTGGACTTTTGTTTATCTCTCTGCACTAAGACAATATTTGATTAAAAAAAATCATCATAATATTATATTGTGACAACACTAAATTTCATCAATAATGGGAGTAAGTCTACTCTTATGGGTCGTTTTCCCTTTGAAAAAGAGATGAAGCTTGAAATTGTCTGAGAAGTAAAGGTTTACAATTGGTTACATGACAAGAAAAAAATGTGACAAATTATGCTTGTACATAAAATAAACTTTTAATTAAATAATTACAGAATACCTTGAAAGTCTTTGTGTTGTCTCTATGGCTGTCATATCCTTTGCTGGATTACACAGGGCATAATATCTTTCCGATGAAGATTCACTGGTGATTTTCACTGATACCAAAGTTCCTTTCCACAAACCCAACCTGGGCTACCCAAAGAATTTCCATACCTGTGATAAATGATGAGAAGGCTATTACCATACTTAATACTGACATCAGCCCGTCCATCTTGTATCTGTTCATCTGAATGTTTGTACCAGCAAGCTCTTGCACAGAGACTTTTTTTAAAACAAATTACATGTTAGATTTGAACATGTATCGTCTATATCAAAGAACTGGGCAGGGGTATTAACTCTTTGTTACAGTGTAAGCTTGTTTCGTGTTTAACATATTAATGCGTTATCAAACGACAAGTTTATTGACTTATATAAATTGAAAGCACTCATTGATGAAAAAGGTGTGGCTAAGCAATTGGAACTTGTTTTTGGAAAGGTAGAAAATATCGTGGGAAAAGGAGAAAATGCTGGTTTCCAGCATTTTCTCCTATTTCCACAATGTTTTCTTTTACCCTTTTTACAGGGTCGTTAAAACTTGGGATTTTTTGGTAAAGGGTTAAATAATTCATTCATATCAAGCCAGTAGGTGCTCCTGTCCCTGGGTATCTTTTTAAAATATTTACCTAGCACAACACTCTAGTTCACTGCAGTGGAACAAGCATATTGCAATTGTTGTTTTTTTTTTGAAAAACCCTTACCGTGCGAAGCATGATTAACCCTTTACCAAACAATCCTTAGTTTTAACGACCCTTTTGTTTTAAAACATTGTAGGAAAAGGAGAAAATGTTGATAAGCAGCAGTTTTTCCTTTTCCAACAATGTTTTCTACCCATCAAAGACTAATTCCGTCATTTGAGCCACTTATGAATTATCGTCTCCATATCCTTTCAATTTGGACCAGTCCAAGTTTTTTGTGATTAAAAGTTAATTAGGCTTTCAGGAAAGTGTAGATCAAGATTAGACTGCATTTAACATGCAGTTTGATCTTGTATCAGAACTGTCTTATGATTCTGTTTTGATCTTTGAAATCACAATATTGGTGCGGCTTCAATGACTGGAAATTTCCATTTATGTAACTGTCTACAGATTAAATGGGTTCACCAGCACTAGGCTTGTGCTCTGCATTGCCTTACTAAGGGCACCACTAGGGGCAGCTACGCCCCCGTCAGTGTACATTGTTTTAAAATTTATAACAAAAACTACTCGATCTACTGAAATTATATTCAAATGGCATGAACATGATGCCAATAATTACCCAAATAACAAGTTTGCTGATGCTGGTAAATGATGAGAAATACTCTGTCATGGGACATTGTAGATGTAGCCTATCATACCATTGTTTACATCGTCAAGCATAATCTGCAAAAATGTTTGATATAAAAATCATTGAAAATGTATACATTAAGTCATCGTGTTTCTTTCCTAACAATTAGTCGAAACAAATATCTATTTTTATTGTATACTTGATATTGTTCCTATTACTTTACGTAGGACGGAAGTATACATGTAATACTTTTTCATACTGCACACTTTCATATTACATACTTCAGAGCTTTTTCACGTGACGCTAGATACGGAACTACTTTCGCTTTTTGACTTCCCTCTCCGCTTTTTTAAAATCCGACATACCTGCAGCCTATTACATCAACCATAAGCATTTTTCTCCCTTTTCCACAATGATTTCGTCACTCTTTCTCAAAGTATATACCTCCAATTAAGCAAAATCTAAATTTTCATCCCTAGAAGTTCCCAAATAAGAAGAGTCCAATTTAGACGGAAACACACGTTTTATGAATATTTCCGTCAAAAGGAAAAGATAAACTATATTCTTGAAAGTTTGTCGAGTTTGTAAAACATCTTCCTTCCCAAAGCCACTGAAACTGACACACTGTCGCTCGCCCTTCACCTATGGTTCCTCTCTCTCTCTCTCTCTCTAATGTCTCTCCTACACTGAAAATAACTAATATGAAAGCATTTCAAACAGAAGAATGATACAAACAACAAGACTATGCGAATTTAGTTTCACATTTATTCTCTTAAACTTCAGTGAAGCTGTATTCCGTTGAGTTATAGACGATTTCGATTTCTAGCGAGGAAATACCGCTGACCTGTCGGCCATTTTGAATGTTTACATGTACTGAGCAACCGATGTATTCAGTCCCCAATAGAATCGAACGATTTTTTAAAGTTCAATCTTTTACGATTTTTTTTTTTTAATCGTGCTGTTAGTAAAGCAGTTAGGTAATAGAAATTATATAAAGCATTCTCTCAATATTAAAATATACAATAAAAAGGTTATTGTACTTGTATGAGAATACATTATGTTGAACTTGTTCTTTTGGCGTAGATGCCCTCGAAAGTAGGTTCAACCATCAACATGTTTACCTGCGCTGAATACGACCTGTCCCTGATTGTGGCGTGTACATAGTCATATATCGCTCTATGATCGATAACTGAAATTTTCAAATCGCTCGGATTTTTAAAAAGTACACTTAATCTTCTGTAATTGCTTCGTGTATCTTTCCACAACCTGCCGAGTAGGAAATAAATTTATGCTTGATCCCGGATGTGACGATCTCTCGCGGTCACGTGACGAGACTTACAGACACTATTTACTTCCGCATCTTTGTGATTGAAAATCTATGCTAAATTTTTGTGTAGTATAGTCGGACTATGTACGAGTATTCGTAAGCGTTATATCGTGATAAGTAATAATACAGGTAACATTTTTGCTTTATTTATAAATCTTTTTAACGTCTGTACTAAGCTAATAACTTTAAAGGTATCCAGTCATTTCGACACCCGGTCATTTCGACAACCGGTCATTTCGACCCATTTTGGTAGTTTCGACCGGGTGTCGAAATGACTGTCATTCACTTTATACAACGTAAATATAGTCAAACGAAATAAGACAACCTATTTATAGATAAAATGGTATGACTTACTTCTTTGCGAAATGTATTTCAAAACAAATCTTTTCTATATAATTAACTACGGACTGTGATATTAATAAATATGTCAAAAACTTTTTTGATGGGGGAATTTCTGATATCTTCCATATTTCAAGAATGAGTTATAGCGATAATGTTGACGTCAGTAAATTGACAGATAGATATAATGCAATACTAGAGTTTATTATATACCTGTAAGTTTTCCGGGTTAAATACATGCGTCGCACGCGGCTAAAATCACACACGACGGGAAAAAAATCCGTATTCCACTCAGTGGAATACGGTTCCATATATGGTATGATGACGTCATTCTCGATTTGATTTTACGCAACGTAGTAAAATCAAGCATGATCTCAAGACGTGTTCAATCTATTTTTAGTAACGCCAAATCTTGTTTTTCTGTGTGTGAAGATCTGCCCCAAAATAAATTTAAAGCATTATTCCAAGTCTAAAACAAAACATACGAATAATATTAATCAACTATTTGCCCTTTATTGAAAAAAGTACAATTGCAACGCAATATTAAACGAGATTATCGTGACATCAACTGTAGGCTGCTAGATCGAATATTATTGTTTTATATGTTAACACAATGGGCGTGGTGGAAATAATACTAAATAAAATTCATCCGCCATTCATGAAAAAAAGATGTTAACGCCTACTAAACCAATTTTTCTTATAACTATGCTTCGTTTTCGAATAAAATTGTCACTAAATGCATATATTTTGGCTTTTTGGTAGTTTAGGTATATAATAAATGGAATATTATGTTGTAGTATGTTTCCTGGGACTTGTATTTACTTCTCGCTGCGTGGGAAAATTTTGATATCGCGCTCGACCTTCGGTCTCGCGCGATATCAAATTTTCCCACGCAGCTCGAAGTAAATACAAGCCCCAGGAAACACACTACAACATAATATTCCGTATGTACATGCAGTTGTACTCAGTATCCTGACCACAATTGAAATAAGGGATTTGTAACCCCTTTTCGTGTCATATAATTTCATTGTCATGTCCATTTTATTTCATGTATAGTGCTTTTATGTTGTCATATATGTTATACAGAAATAAATATATCTAAAATCCAAATAGGTATTTTCGTACCTAAAGGCTTACAATGAAATCCTGCGAGCATTTACAATTTTGAATCTTGTTAATCTCTATGGTGGACTTTTCCATTCTGTATATAGCGATGAACCTGTGTATCGAAATGAATAGATTTTAGTCGCGATGAAATTATGGCATCAGACTGCACGCAAAGAGTAAATCATACTTCCGCATACTTTTTGTTCGAGTGCTTGAGGACTCATTTGTTTAATGTGATTTTACAAGTGTTAGAGAGGGTATTCCTACAATAGTTACACTAATCTAGTACTTACGTAAGAGTAGTCTTACCGAAATTAGTTCAGATATCTGCGTTAGATCTTATCATTTGATATCGTTTTTTAGTTTGGTTTTCCATGATTTATTTTTTAAGATTCATCATTCTCAGCCCCCACCCACCATGGAGTCCTACAAAGGGGACATGGCTAGTAGAGCGGAGTATCCAGCTCTGCACGTCAGGGTTACCCAAATGATATACTTGAGCAATGCAAACTAAACAATGTGACAAAGAATAGTACTACTTGCAGTTTTAGGAAAACAACTGTAATACAAACAGAAAAAGATGGGTTTTTTTTTTTTTTTTTTGACCCATTGAGGGTATAAACATATTGAAAAAGGTTCAACATGCCTAGTGATATTAGGTAGTATTGTGTATAGTTATGATAAGAAAACATGGTGAAGAGTTGCACCAGCCACACAGTTATATGACTGAAATATGGTATTGCTTACTTCATTCAACCCGATCCTGACCCTTATGCTGAATAGGTAAGCAGGCATATAAATAGAACTCCGACTATTACTCGGGAAGTTAAGTTCGCATTCGCTGAAGTCACGAAAGACTTGAGCTAGTTCTCTGTGTATACACAGGTAAGCCATTTAATTTGCACATGCCGTGCGTAATATTTCCTTGACCACTCGGGACATGTGCCGAAGACAGTCCCGTGCTATGGCGGAGGTAAAAATAAAATTTTAATTGATGTAAATGATGTTGACCTGGGTCAGGTTAAATGGTGTGAGCTATATGAAAAGATATCCAACCCAAACGAAAAGACGACACTCGTGTCTAATACATTTATTTAAGTACCAATGATTGACACAGATATTTTTAAAATCTTATACACTCTGTGGAAAAGGGATATATATATGTGTGTGTGTGTGTGTGCGTGTGTGTGTGTGTAGAGAGAGAGAGAGAGAACGTGAAAAAATACTAATGTTCATTTTCCAGTATATTTCATTTTATATCAAATCTTAAAAGTATGAAAGTCCCATATTTTCTTCAACTGACGTATTTGATGCAAACGATAATTCTTAACAGTAAATACTCGACATAAAGCTGAATATTAGTAATCAGAATTTATTCCCTAAAATGCAAAGCAGTCTATAAAGGTCTATGAAAAAGAAAACTTAACACTGCCTGGCTTCCGGTGTTCTCTTATTTTACACAATGTGATGTAAGAAATGCCACTTAATATGGAGGGACACTTTTCAGTTCCTTCTATTCGAATATGTTGCGGAAACTTTCCTCTCTTTTCAACATGTTAGGGAAAGTTTATCACCAAAAGTAACTGGCCGATACCTTCATTCACTTTCGCCTAGACCTACCATGTTATCAAGGTTATTCCATTGATTATATGATATTTTAGGCCGCTTTCACCATTATTCAGTCATATCACTGCGACATCTCGCTTATTCTTGTATGTTTCACCAGTACTAGGCTAGATCTCTGAGGTGTCTTGCCCAAGGGCACTTCTAGAAAAATTAATCCCACTGCTTCAAGGAAGAATCTAAATAGGTATTTTCATACCTAAAGGCTTACAATGAAATCCTGCGAGCATTTACAATTTTGAATCTTGTGAATCGCTATGGTGAACTTTTCCATTCCGTATATAGCGATGAACCTGTGTATCGAAATGAATAGATTTTAGTCGCGATGAAATTATGGCATCAGACTGCATGCAATGAGTAAATTATACTTCCGCATACTTTTTGTTCGAGTGCTTGAGGACTCATTTGTTTAATGTGATTTTACAAGTGTTAGAGAGGGTATTCCTACAATAGTTACACTAATCTAGTACTTACACGTACGTAAGAGCAGTCTTACCGAAATTAGTTTAGATATCTGTGTTAGATCTTATCATTTTATACATTATGTTACACACACAAACATTTGAGCCATACTCTGGCAAAAGGGGGTTTAACGCATCTCCGTGATGCATTGTATCAAGCATGTCATCACAATCATAATTATATATCCACAAATCTATTTTAAGTGACCACCGACTTAATTATGAGCCAGACTGGTCCTTAGACATGAAGAAAACAGATTCGAAATAGCAAAAAGTTTCGACCTTGGTCAGCATGCGCGGACTGCCTAGGCATGTTCGATACTTTTTGCAGATGAATTAAACTTCTTTTTTCACAGAGCATTGCTCATAGTTAAAAATTGCTCTTGTTAGCTGACCACATGGTCATTTCACTGTTAGTTTTCAAGTCAGTTTTGCAGTAAAAATACCGATGATGTTTTATACGATACTATCATATTTTCATGTAATAAAAAAAATTTAGTTTATTTTGTGGTCACGACTGAAAGAAATTAGAATTACAAGAAATATTGCAGGTAAAATATAAAGTCCTTTACGTGGAACAACATCAAGATAATTGGGCCTAATGTTTCACTGAGACGCTATACAATTATTTTGAAAAATTAATGGTATACAACAAGGACTGAAGAAATGTGTCAGAGTAATTTGGTAGAACAGGTATTTGTCAGATTACCTATGCAGGAGTCACACGTTATTTTACAACTTGCAATAGTTCATTCAGGCATTCCTGCGTAAGAAACTAATGAAACTTAGCAATAATTATTTAGTTTAGATACATATATAAAGAAAACATTTTTTGATTCATGGTGTGCTTAGAACCCTCTTTTATGTGTACTGTGAACTGTTAAAGGTACATTGAGTCTTAGCTGTATGTTATATGAGAGCCATGCTTTGTGAAAAGGGGGCTTAATGCATCTATAAACGGTATCGACCAAGGTCAGCCTGTGCAATCCTCGTAAGGCTGGTATGAGTCAAAACGTTTTGCTTTTTGTAAATTTTCTGCATGTCGAGGAACAAGTCATACTAAAATCCATAATTATCTGATGACTTGCGGAGATGCATTAAAGCTCTTTTACACTCATTCTCAGGAGATTTGGGATTCTGACATACCAAACAAGAGGGCCATGATGGCCCTGGATCGCTCACCTGAGCCAATAGGCAAAATGACCCCAGGTGACCAAATTTCAAACTCATCTAAGATTTAATTAAGACAAATGTTTTGACAAATTTTCAAGTCAATTGAGCGAAAAATGTGGCCTCTAGAGTATCCACAAGGTATTTCTTTAATTTGACCTAGTGACCTACTTTAGGACTCTGGGTGATCCAATTTCAAGTTTTCTGAGATTTAATTAAGAAAAACATTCTGACCAAATTTCAAGTCAATTGAGCGAAAAATGTGGCCTCTAGAGTACCAACAAGGTATTTGTTTAATTTGACCTAGTGACCTAGTTTTTGACCCCACATGATCCAATTTCAAACTTGTCCGAATTTTATCAGGACAAACATTCTGACCAAGTTTCACAAGTATCTGACTGAAAATGTGGCCTCTGGAGCTCACAGAAGGTTTTTCTAAGATTTGACCTAGTGACCTAGTTTTTGACCCCACATGACCCATTTTTTTAACTTGTGCGAGATTTTATCAAGACAAACATTCTGACCAAGTTTCACAAGTATCTGACTGAAAATGTGGCCTCTAGAGCACACACAAGGTTTTTCTAAGATTTGACCTAGTGACCTACTTTTTGACCCCACATGATCGAATTACAAACTAATCCTAGATTTTATCAAGACAAACATTCTGACCAACTTTGAAAAGTATCTGACTGAAAATGTGGCGTCTAGAGCGCACACAAGGTTTTTCTAAGATTTGACCTAGTGACCTAATTTTTGACCCCACATGACCTAATTTCGAACTCGTATGAGATTTTATCAAGACAAACATATTGACCAAATTTCACAAGTATCTGACTGAAAATGTGGCCTCTAGAACGTACACAAGGTTTTTCTAAGATTTGACCTAGTGACCTAGTTTTTGACCTCACATGACCCAATTTCGAACTCGTCCGAGATTTTATCAAGACAAACATTGTGACTAAGTTTCATGAGGATCGGACTGAAAATGTGGTCTCTAGAGCGTACACAAGGTAAAAAGTTGACGACGCACGACGCACGACGGACACAGCACGAAATGAACTTCGTCCAAAATATTTTATTTATCTTCCATTTGATGACAAATATACTGAAGGTTACTGGTCAAAATTTTTTTAAACATCAATTGAGGCATAAAAGTTTGGTGAGGGGGAGAATAAGTATGGATTTTGGCGATATTTTTTTGCCTCTGTAATGTGTGCTACTTCAACCCCCGTGTTACAAATTGGCCATCCACTTATTTCAATAAAGTACATATTAACTGTTCTGAGTTTCTTTTGTAACATTAGTCATTGCTATATCATTTTTTTTTTTTTTTTTTTTCAATTTTGAGGTGACTGAACGTCCAAAGAAGTACGTTTTCCCTCTGCATTAAAACTGGTAATTTGCTAATATCTGTTTTCATTTTCACTTCTATACATTACGTCAACTTACACTAATTGCTTTTGATTTGTAAGAAATCAAAAAATGATTTGCTACCCTTAGTTTGCGAAATAAATGTATTGTTTATAAAACAAAACAATGTGTTTTCCTTTTCGTCAATTTATTCAAGGTCGCAAAAAGGTTATGCGAATCCGTTAAATTGTATCGAACATTGCTTGATATAGACTGTATTGGTTTTGCTGCGTCACTTCAATTAGCGCTCAAACCGAATAAAAAATACACCTTACTTGGCCAATATTGTGCTGATATATCAAAGAGACACGCTTTTAGCTTTTGTCTTTAAAAAAAAATGAGATACCGTTGATATTGACTTGGTAGCCATTGGTTAAACGCTTTCAGTATTGTATAAACAGTCCCCAAACAACGCAATGCTATATTTTCAAAAATATTTTTGAAAAAAAAAAAGAAAAAAGCGAACGACCAAAACGTGTTGAGCAACAAATTTTGAAACACGTTAAACATCATAAATGTTTCCGAATGCGTATCGAACATTACATATTTAGCGTATTCTATTTTAATTGCTTATACTGCAGTATGCTACTAAAAATGTGACAAGTTCTTGTTTAACAAATAATCAAGTTTGTTTTTGAACAGAATAAACTGGAAAAAACTATGAAACTAACTTTAGATGAACATTTTACACAGCAATGTCTCGAACATTACATTAACTCTTTACCACCCGACGAAAATGTATACTTCTCCAAATTGAATGCATTGCAGACGACAAATTAAATGTGACTTAAAAATTGAAATTTGTTATGGAACAGGAAGAAAACATTGTGGGAAAATGAGAAAATGATGGTTACCAGCATTTTCTCCTTTTCCCACAATGTTTTCAAAATGTTTCCTTTTTAGGATCGTTAAAAGTCGGGATTGTGTAGTAAAGGGTTAAAGCCATTTGATCACCTTAAGAGAAATTGCTCACTAATCATATCACCTGTACATATCATTGCATCCCTGAAAACATTGTTAGTATTTTAGCTTGGTCATCTTTCGAAATTTGATAACTTCTCTTCGATTAACCTGTCTCTGATGGGGGCTCTATTACGCATATAACTTTGTCAATGCTTACCCAAAGCTTATCTGATCGCCTTGGCCACTGATACAGATTCTTTTTTCTTTCCATAAAAGATATCTCTACTGTATTGTCACTGTTATCTATTGATACGATCTTGCCGACATACCAGTTTTCTTCGTATATGGCAGCAACATAGTTGTTTACGGACATTTTCATCAGTGGTTCTTCCGCATTTTGACTCAACCCCACTGCTTTACGAGTTTTTTCTTCACGCCATGTATCACAGTTGTTATCAGACAAATAACCTTGACAGTAGCAACTGGTTTCCCTTACAACAAGAGTATTGTTTCCCTTGCCTTTACATTGCTATTGACCAAGAGAATTCTCATCTTGAAGCCAACATTTCCTTTAATGTAAACCTGTAATATTCGCTACCAAATGTAGCGTACATTAAGCATTCATCTTTAGGTTTCGAACAGAAGATAATTCTCAATATTTTTGCACATATTACATTGAAAAAAGAATGGCTTTCATAAAAAAAAAATGTTTTTTATCTAATAAAGTTGAAAGTATATTCAAAGCAAAATTCATTTACCGGGTCAAATTTTGTTGACTCTCTTAAGTCACTGAAAATGGCGGAATTCTAATGGCAGGAAAGATGAAACAAGTATGACGTCAAATTCACTGCGTACGATTGGAAAATTACGTCATTTATTGGCTGTGGCGTGTAAAAAGCAATATTTTGCAATTTTGTATCGAACTTTACGGTTGCGTACATTACAGAAACGAGTATTTAGCGCCATAAAGATCATCAACTTCTTTCTGTGATGTAAATACGCAGTGTTAATTCTTAATCCTGGTCCAGTTGAAGTTAATAGAACCAAGAAAAATCCTAACACGCCAAGAGAACTAGGAAAAAATGAAGTAGCGAACGTTACAGCGGTTCCTTGTGTAGCAGACCCTGACAAACTGTAAACGCGCGTACATGAAACTGCTCCAGTTTTTTAAGAAACCTTGGAATTATTCATTATGTGTACAAAATCAATATCTTTAAGAGGGTAATGTGATGTTTATAAACAGACAATTTCTAAAGTTATGATGACTTGAACTCTTGGTATCGTACATTATTTTGTAACATTGATTTTTGGCGTCATCACACTTTTGTTAAATAATTGTGGAATTTGATCAATATGTCATTGAGTGTATCCGGTTAAGAAAAAGGACATAATAAAGGCTTACTGGAAAAAGTACGTCTTCAGTAGAGAATCACGTATGCTGAAGAAATTTCTCCGTAAAAACCGTTATTCAAAAAAGCGACAGTCTCGAACGTTACAAAATGCATGTTTCAAAGATCACCATGTTGCCAGTAATTCATCGATGGTCGTTCTTTATGTGATTATGTATTGGGCAGATATAGGTTTATCGTTTAACATCTTAATGAATCATGACATACCCACATTAGACAGGGGTGATTGCGGCGACATGAAAATCCCAAATCTCCTGAGAATGGGTGTTTAATGCCAGAGCGTGGCTCCTATAAAAAGGTATTTTTGTGACTAGAAAAGAGCAAGATCATTTTGATAGATATTTATGCCTGTGCCACATATTGTAGAAAATATCCCCTTAGTCATTTATGAAGCTTGAGATGACTATAGAACCCTGAATAACGTAAAATGTGAAATTACCTCTAAATTATGATAACCGAAATGGCGACCACGATGCATTCGCCTGATCAAAATACTGTAAACCTGGCACTAATACTCTTATCCGACTGTGTAAAACGCCCCATAAACATTAATTTGTCAAATATTCCCCCTCCCCAACCTATCTTTACTAAGACAAATAGATATGGTTTTAAATTATCATTCAGGTTGAATAGCTTAACAATCTTTGAAAACAAAATTAAAAAGAAAACAAAATCGTAAAAAATTCAAAATACTGAAGACTGCTGATAGGGAGGTAAAAGAAAACTAGTGACCTTTGATATTGTGAGCTTGTCATACCATTATACTTCTAGATTTATGTCTCAGACCTAAAATTGGCAAATGAGCTCTTTATAAGTTTATTTGTGTAGTCTTTAGTAATCAATTATCTATTATAAAAACAACCTAAAATTATATTAATAACCATCTTGCCAGTTAGAAAATTATCTTTCAGACGTGTTTTTTATGCCTTGACATAAATAGTAATCAATCATTTAATTCTCTAGAAGAAGAAAAAATGGGCTCATCTCATTTTCGATGGGCTTGACGCAAAACTATTCCATCTAAGTTTTGATAAATCTCTCAGGAGGGGGAAAGAACTGACTCATTTTTCTTGTATCTTGTATTTGCTATTTTCCAATCGCCAACATGTCGGAAAGCATTTAAGAAAAGAGAAAATACGTAAAAAATAGTGATTTTATTCAAATAATAATTACACATCATATTTTCAACTTAGAACAGTATTTGCGCAGGAAATCACTAAAACTCTTATTGCATTTGTTTGGCAAGACTATTCTATCTCAAGTTGGAATAGTTGTGCAATACAAAAACTGTGCAAACACCTTGTTTAATGGCAAAACATTTCTTACTTAAGTTTTAGCATTTTTAGAATACTGTTCAAATAGGAGTGTTAATAGTTTTGTTAATACTGTTATATAATCCTCCATGTACCCTGAAATTGTCTCTGCTGTAAAACCATAAAACCTACTAATTTCATTTATATAATACATGTATTCTTTGAAACGATAGAAAAGAAAAGGACTTTCAAAGCACTCTAATTTAATCACAACACTAAGAAAAAACCTGTATGGCGCGGTTAAAAGCAAAATGCATTGTTATAGTCATTTTCTTCTAGACAGTATGAGTATGTAAATGATACTTTCTATTCAGACATTCAGAATTTAGAAACATGATCAGTTTCAACGACTGTTACCAAATACGACAAACTGATGACACAAACATTATTTCTTTCCTGAATGTATCTGAATTACAGTCATACTCAGTAAAATATATTTAACTAATGTGACCAGATGAAAACTGAACATGCAGTGTTTTACAATTGTTCCAGGCTGTACTGGCAAATCTTCCCATAGTGCTGTTGCTTACGAGGAAGTCGAAAATTAAGTCCATGTATATGTACCTGGTGGGTTCTTCGGATAACTGTTTTTGCACACAGATATAAAATCATTATTTTCTCCCTAGTGATAGGGGACTGGTCACCGACAAGGTTTTTTACAACCATGTTTATTCGATTAACACTAGGCTGGGTCCTTACTCAGGCACTACACCAGGTTTTTGTTTTAGATTGAGCCATTATTGTTAAAGTGTAAAACAATAGTATTTGGATCTTCATGGTTTATACAGTGTTCTAAGCTCCGACCGCTATACCCCTCAGTCTTTCTATGCTCATATAAAGAACATTTCAATCTAATGGCTATTTTCTCTAAAATTAAAAGAAAAAAAATGTTAAACATCCACCCATTTTAATTGTTGTCGGCTACTGCTTTCAACATGGACAAGTTGAAATTATGTTATGTGGTAAAGAGTTAAACAAGAAAGTTGAAATTATGTCCTTTTGGTCAAAACAGCCCTGACATAGACTTTTTTTCTTTCCTGGAATGAAAAGGCTTTTGTTTTGATATTGTTTACATCGTTGTCAAATGGCCTTTGATCAAACTTGTTTAATTTGTGTCCCTGAAGTCAGGTGTGATCACATGTTTTTTAAGCTTATAAGGGGCCCACCTTTAGCAGAAGTTTGTGCTAAAGTAGAATTTTCTTATTAGTCCTTTTTTTTTTTCATTTCACTGTTAGCTTGAATGTTTTTGACTGAGCTGTAGGACCTTATCTCAAACATACAAGATTTCGTTAACTTCATTTTTTACTTTGAATAATCTTGGGAGTCCTGCGCGGCCCAGTGATAAATTGTAGCACTTGTAACCTGGAGGCCCAAGGTTAGATTCTTCCTTGAAGCAGTGGGATATTTTTTTCTAGAAGTGCCCTTGGGCAAGACACCTCAGAGATCTAGCCTAGTACTTGTGAAACATACAAGAATAAGCGAGATATCGCGGTGATATGACTGAATAATGGTGAAAGCGGCCTAAAATATCATATAATCAATGGAATAACCTTGATAACATGGTAGGTCTAGGCGAAAGTGAATGAAGGTATCGGCCAGTTACTTTTGGTGATAAACTTTTCCTAACATGTTGAGAAGAGAGGAAAGTTTCCGCAACATATTCGAATAGAAGGAACTGAAAAGTGTCCCTCCATATTAAGTGGCATTTCTTACATCACATTGTGTAAAATAAGAGAACACCGGAAGCCAGGCAGTGTTAAGTTTTCTTTTTCATAGACCTTTATAGACTGCTTTGCATTTTAGGGAATAAATTCTGATTACTAATATTTAGCTTTATGTCGAGTATTTACTGTTAAGAATTATCGTTTGCATCAAATACGACAGTTGAAGAAAATATGAGACTTTCATACTTTTAAGATTTGATATAAAATGAAATATACTGGAAATGAAAATTACTATTTTTTCACGTTCTCTCTCTCTCTCTCTCTCTCTCTCTCTCTATATATATATATATATGGCGTGTTAAAATATTACCTATAAGCCAATGGTGACATCTGTGCTCTGAGCCATCACATTGTTTATGCAGGGCACATGCTGATCAGACACTTGATTTGCAAGCTGACATAACTCAAACATGTCTGTGCTACTTTATTACAGCCTTTGCTCACTGGTACTATATGTGGGTATACATGTATGTACGCGTGTCAAAAATGAATGATATCGGACACTGCGCGTGAAGAAATGTTTGCGAATTCAAGTCACCTTAAGGTTTTTTTTTTTCGCACATCGTAACATTTACCTTGCACCACAATTTCTTCCCAAAATGATTTTTAATCGGTCGGTAGACCGATTGGAGAGATGACAAGTTTCGGAAACCAGTCCGCTCAGGGCAAACTGATGTAACTGCAACTCGTAACAGCTTTTACTTACAGCGTTTTAACGGTTATACTTTCTATGATGATCTTATTACAAAAACTACTTTTGACCCAGATAAGCGCACTTTTGGCCCAGATAAGCGCAGGAATAGTAATTAGCGGTAAACAGGCGTTAAGTAATGTCAAGTAATCCCGTAATAACTTGATAAATTATGTAATAAACGGTGGTTACAATTTGTTTAGTATTGAAGTATGTCACAGTTTACAGTATTATCAAAATCTCTGGCCAGCAAAAACTGGAGCAGTTTACTTTCAACACGATTATAAGAAATAGGGTCAGTGATTAGCAGCAACTTTATGAATGAAACGAGTGCGAATCAAGTGAATCGGGTGATGTGAATACATCTTGTAGTCGTCTGCTGTCCATATCATTCGGCAAATTTCGAGTGATCCGTTGATAGTTATACGTAGTTACGGGATCGGCCGAGTTGGGATGAGTGCTCTCCGTATATGTAGCAGATGTTAAAAAATGATAGGTCATTTTGGTCTTGAGAGGAATAAAATCGCAACAGAAAGGAGTTTGTAAGGAAAGATTGCTTTAAAAGAATTTGAAAATTTAGATTGCTCTGCCTAAGAGAAAACTGATGTAAATGCAACTCGTGACAGCCCTAAGTTTGAAGTAGTAATCGGCCGTTGGTCGTTTAATGCAGGGATCGTATATGTGAGGCGAAGCGTGTGAAGCTGTGGGGACAAAGGGTATAGAGTTGTGTAAAGGTTATGGCCCTCGCGGAGAGGCCATTACGTAAACATTTTCAGAATGGACTCGCGATTCACCGCGTGTAACCTTAGTACCCAGGCTGTCCATTCACAGTACGGACTGATTACGTATCTTTCAGCGTATGATGTATTAACCCTTAGACTGCCAAGTGCGACTCACTCACCTTTTTGCGGATAGTATAGATCAAGATCAGACTGCACAGAAAGTGCAGTCTGATCTTGGATCTATTCTGTCCGATAAGGAGATATTTCTTTTTCCAAAAAAGAATAAGTCTGGCATAGAATTATTCGGGTTTTACTTTCGGTTTGAAATTTCATTTCAATGTTTTAGCGGGATAAATGGTTAAATTGTTTTCACAGCCCCTCTTTCTCTCCTTCCAGCTGTGGCACTACCATTTTACACAGTCACTTACATGTATCTTCTTGGAGAGTTTCTACAGACTTGAATCGGTCTGTTAACCCTTGACCAAACAATCCTGCGGGGCTTTGAAAATGTAGTTGGAGAAACTGCATGTATTCAGCAATTGACTCAAGTACAATTACCTGTGTTGGCTATGGACAAGTATAATCGCTTTTGAAGACAATAAAAGATAAAGATCAGACTGTCCTTTAAACGCAGTGCAATTCAATATCACAGACGTTCATATCTTAGATCTAATTGTCTGTTTATTTGGGATGTATGAATATGGGGAAAAAAACGACCATGAAATTGTAGCCTATTGGTTTCCTGATTGTAAAAGGCTAGTCGATTAACTGAGTGTTTTAACTCTTAACCAAACTATCCTTTGTTAATGCCCATGAGAAAGAAGTTGAAAACATTGTGAGAAAAGCGGAAAATGCAAGCTGCCATTCTCTCCTTTTCCCATGTTTATTTACCCTTTCAACGATTCAAATCATCATTTGGTCTCCGTTTAATTCGTCATATGCAGATGCTTTTGATTTGGACAAGTCTAAAATTTTATCATTTGGTAAAGAGTTGACGGTTAGGGAGCTACTGGGTATCTACATTCTTTGAAAGTATAATGTAGGAGAAATTTGCCAGTAGACGTTTGGACTGGACGATTTGGCCCGCTAAAAACTAGGTAGGACAGTCTGTCAAGATGAATACGATGTCTTGTTAAAAATGGAAGAATGAAAGGCCCACAAGCAGCCAAAGGTAAACAATTCCAAAGTTATACTGTAGGCATATTTTACACGGCTTTTATATGGTACAATACAGTTACCAAAGTTACAGAAAAGAATATATGTATTTTTTCACTCTTTTAAAGGGTTGGTAGGTACTGCTGTTCGTGATGAGTGATATCTAAAACTTGATATTATGTATCGCTGAATTGTCACATATCTTTTACGTTCTATTGCTGTCGGCTGACAAACATAGCATATATTTTAACCAATCGTTAAACTACTAATTTGTAAAAGATAGTTTTAAAAAGTGGGATCCTACGTGGCTCATTTATAACGGTATGGGATTTTTCGTCCCATACAAAGCTCAAACATCTACCATTTGATTTGTGATTGCAAACTACTGTAATTATTCAGTGTCGACCGATTACAGTGCTTACAGCACTTTCATTCTAAGTCAAATGAAATTGGCTGTCACACAAGTATCGATACCTACGACTGTTACTTCCATGGTAAAATTTGTTCCTTAATCCCCTGAGAAGTAAAGTGATTGTCGTTGCCCAACAAAGCATTTACCCAAAACTGTAAACGAACAGTGTTGAACTCTTTTGTTATTCGCGACAACAATTTATCACCCAGATTACATGTAGTTATCCTTTGGCCTGCTATTCGCAACTACATGTCGCTTTTTAAAAATCCTCTTTAAAAATTGTTCACAAAATTTGATTCCATCAAAAACTCTGGTTGCCATGGCAACGAAATTGAATTTTCTAAGAATTTTTTTAAAAATCTTCTCCTCTGAAACCGCTGGTCAGATTTTGAAATAATTTCACAGAAATGTTCCTTTGGTGACCCTTTTCAAAAAATGTTTGCAAAATTTTGATCTGTCAAGAAACATGTCTCTGGTGGTGGGGGCTATTTGCACCATAGGGACATGAAGAGGAATTTCTTAATTCTTCTTCTCTGGAATGGCTGGTCAGATTTTGAAATAATTTCACAGAAATGTTCCTAGGGTGACCTTTTTAAAAAATTGTTAGGGTAATTTTTATCAGTCGAAAAACAACAGCCAATTCTTGGCACCTGCATGTGGTGCTCTTTTTTGACTTATGTTTTTTAGCTCACTGGAGCACAAAGTGCTCATGGTGAACTATTGTGATCGTGCTGTGTCCGGCGTCCGTCGTGCGGTGTGCGTCGTCTGTCGTCAACTTTTTACCTTGTGTACCCTCTAGAGGCCACATTTTCGGTCCGATCCTCATGAAACTTGGTCAGAATGTTTGTCTTGATAAAATCTGGGACGAGTTTGAAATTGGGTCATGTGGGGTCAAAAACTAGGTCACTAGGTCAAATCTTAGAAAAACCTTGTGTCCGCTCTAGAGTGACCCTGGAGTGAAATTTCGCCTATTGACTCAGGTGAGCGATCCAGGGCCATCGTGGCCCTCTTTTAAGTGTAGCGTTATCTCACGAAGTTTCGTTCCGGGAGATAATTGCTTTGGAGACCTGTTGTTGATACGAGCATCGATAACAGGCTACCACTTTAGTTAATCATAGTTTCACTTTAACGTAAAGTTTAATGTTGGACAAAATTAAACAAGTGTTTTGTTTGGCAAATAAATTATTATTATAGAAACTTTTTACTTACATGACAAACAATAAAGCGATAGTGAGACAGTAATCTTTATCACGGCAAGTGATGTATATCGCCGAGTTATTGACGAATACAGACCGTGTCGATCTATGTAAAAATTAACAGAAGACAAACCGACTTGGTAACATTTTAACTCGTTTCAAAATCCATTTTTTCTGTCAGCGACTAACACTTGGATCGATCTTACAATAACATAATATCATTGGCAACTTCACAATAAAATCCATATTTTCAAATGGTATGCTTAAGATCTAAATACATTTTAACACACGCGTTGATTAGTTTTGGGCGCTACTGTTCCGGTTTACCGGCTAATCAAAAAAGAAACAAAACCTGCCACTACACTCTTAAAACTTTTTGTGGATAGAATATAAAGCACGCTCAATACACATTTCGGGTATGTTGAACAAACAAGTACTTGTAACACACACCTTGCTTTTGAATATTACATGTATTTAACTAGTACAATAAGCTACAAGCTTCAAGAGTACAAAGATCGGATTTATAACATGTGTAGTTGTCGGATGTCATCACAGAAAATATGAAATGAGTCATGCTCTGGCGACAGGGGGTTTAGTGGATCTCCATGATGCATTTGACCGACCAGGTAATCACATACATGGAATGTCTGTCTGTCTGACTGTCCGTCCGTACGTACGTACGTCCGGACAGATAGCTTCTAAAGTCCTTGACAAAATTTGAAAAAAACTTCATACATGCGTTCCTTATGATAGACCGCCGATATCCGTTTTTGTTTCTTTTATTTAATACCGTGTCATGGAAAAAGGGGACTTGATGCATTATGGACCAATATCTGTTTAACTATGAGACAAAATCTTAGGAAACTCGTAGTTATATTGTTTATTATAAGCCACAGACAATTATTATTTGTTTTTATTTGCTGAAATTCCATGTCATGGAAAAAAGGGGCTTAATATATAATTTCGTTACGGACCAATAACACTCTCAGTCTGACTATCCGGACAGATGACTTTTAAAAACCTTTTCCACAGGTGTATAAGATTTTTAAAATATCTGTGTCAATCATTGGTACTTAAATAAATGTATTAGACACGAGTGTCGTCTTTTCGTTTGGGTTGGATATCTTTTCATATAGCTCACACCATTTAACCTGACCCAGGTCAACATCATTTACATCAATTAATATTTTATTTTTACCTTCGCTATAGCACAGGACTGTCTTCGGCATATGTCCCGAATGGTCAAGGAAATATTACGCACGGCATGTGCAAATTAAATGGCTTACCTGTGTATACACAGAGAACTAGCTCAAGTCTTTCGTGACTTCAGCGAATGCGAACTTAACTTCCCGAGTAATAGTCGGAGTTCTATTTATATGCCTGCTTACCTATTCAGCATAAGGGTCGGGATCGGGTTGAATGAAATAAGCAATACCATATTTCAGTCATATAACTGTGCGACTGGTGCAGCTCTTCACCATACCCGATGTTTTCTAATCATAACTATACACAATACTACCTAATATCACTAGGCATTTTGAACCTTTTTCAATATGTTTATACCCTCAATGGGTCGAAAAAAACATCTTTTTCTGTTTGTATTACAGTTGTTTTCCTGAAACTGCATGTAGTACTATTCTTTGTCACATTGTTTAGTTTGCATTGCTCAAGTATATCATTTGGGTAACCCTGACATGCAGAGCTGGATACTCCGCTCTACTAGCCATGTCCCCTTTGTAGGACTCCATGGTGGGTGGGGGCCGCGAATGATGAATCTTAAAAAATAAAGCATGGAAAACCAAACTAAAAAACGAACACGGACAGAACTTGAAAACGATCAGGCAAAAGTTGAAACGACAGGACCGTTTGCACGCTTACTGATTATCGAATTGTTAAAAAGCCACTTTCAAAGATGTCACCATTTGTGATAGAAAAGGTAATTGTTTCTTTGGCAGGATGTCCAAAGTCTGTCAAAAAGCTGAAAAATGGCATTTTGTTAGCCGAGGTTGAAAAGGCACAACACTCAAAAAACCTACTAGGCCTAAAACGATTCTTTGACATTCCTGCCAAATCCACCGCACATGGAACTTTAAACTCATCAAGAGGCATTATCAGATGTCCTGATTTGGGTGTTGAGGCAAAAGAAATTGTTAATGAACTAGCAACACAGAATGTTATTGAGGCTAGACGTATTCGTGTTTTTCGGTATGGTATCAGGAAGGACACGAATACCATAGTACTGAAGTTCAAAACAACCGTGCTTCCGAAAAACGTTGAAAGTCAGTTACTTGAAAGTTCCTGTGGATGTTTACATCCCAAGCCCTCTCTAGTGTTACAGATGCTTTAAGTTCGGACACCACGAAAGGCAATGCAATGCTGACGATCACTGCAAAAGATGTGGTTCGAACGAAGTCGAAACTTACCATACTGACCCCTGTAGCAAACCCATGAAATGTTTAAACTGCGGTGAGGAGCACTATTCTACATCCCGCACATGTATGGAAGAGGGAAAAAGAAATTATAACCGTTAAGTACCGTGAAAGCCTGTCGTTTGCAGAAGCGCGAAAAGTTGTTGATGCACGACAGGCATTGGGTTCGTCGTATTCCAGCATCACGAAATCCAATACAGCCAAAATAGTGAACTTGAAAGATGCACAAACTCAAACGAACGATACCTCAGTGCAAACGGAATCAACTCAGAAACAGACTTCTGATACTGTCAAACCACAAAAACCTGTAGTAAACAAAAAGCCAGAAAAGGCTGTTAGAAATACCAGTCCAGCCAAATCTCCAAAAAGGGTCCTCTCAGATCGCCTTCCAAACGGGTCTGATGACCAAATATTACAGCATAACCGCTTCCAGTGTCTTGATGAAGACATGG